>OZ021731.1:30858592-32058592 GCA_963978545.1 Linyphia triangularis | reverse complement strand
TTTTTAGTATAACTTTAAAAATATTTCAAATTGGATCAATAACTCCCATATTAAGAACATATCCCTTACATGTGGGTAAGGGAAATGGGGGTGGGTTTTTGGGAATTTCATGTTGACAGTGACGTTTCTCTTGCTTTGAAGATCAAATGTGCAGCTTGTTCTTCCTCAAGATCGGAATAACACTGTAGATTTGAATAACTTCCCCTCCCCCCCCCCCCTTTCCCACCTTTCGCAAAAAACACCACAGGTACTATTCCTTATATAGTTTGGATTGTTGTGTTAAAAATTATGACATGCTCTTTTATAGATCTGAATATTTTGTCACTAAATTCAATTCGAAGTTCAATTAGTTGCAAATAATTTACCTTTATCATATAAATATTATAGTTTAGTTTCATGCTAAAGTAATCCATTTTATTTTTACTTAGGAAAAAAAACACTATTGTTTTCAAGTATACTTTCCTTCTTGAACAAATGATTATTTTTCAAAAAACGAGAAATATTTGCTGAAAAACTACACCACATCAGTGAAAAACCACACAAAAAATCATTAAATTAAATCCAGCAGTTTTGGTAGAAATATATACTCGAAGTAACTACTTTTAAGAAGTAGGTTCCTGGAATGAATTGTTACAAAAAAATTAAGTTTTACTATGAACACAGTTTTCAAGAAAATCAAAATCTTTTCTCTTTTAGTTAGAAAAATGTGTTCAAAAGTATTTAAAAATAAATAATTAACAAAACGTTTTTAATAATTAATGTCTATTGCAATGCAATTATAGTGTCCATGAGCGCCTACAGATTATTTGCAGGGAGGTGTAAGGCGACAAAAGTTTTTGTTTAAACTTTGATTTTTCAAAGATGAGAATTGGATTTCCTAATTGGATGTTAGTTAAAAATTGTCCATTAATGTTCTGTTCAAATTGATAAATTAATATCTATATATTTTTTTTTTAAATTTTACCACTTTTTCCCCCGCGTTACTTTATTTTTCGAAAGCCAGAGGGTAGGGAGTGCAAGTGCATTTTTTCTTAAGTCCCTGAAATTGTATTTATATAAAAATTGCAGTGCTTTGCGTCGGGAATTTTTTTGTAATAGCAATAATCCGCCAGAATTTTAAAAAGAAGAATTTTTCCATAATTTGTTTTTTGATTAACCTTTATACAATTCTTTATAAAGAAATGTCACCTATTTGATCAATAATTTTCATCTATTTAATTCCGTGTTAAAGTGCTATTTCCAACCACTTTTACACGTTTAATTAATTTTTTTCGAAACTGCAATTTCAAAATTAAAAAAAAAAAAGATGTATCGAAATGAAGAACTTGTACTACTTAGATTACTGAATTGATTTAAGATTGTGGGGAAAAATTCTATCTATCTGCAAGGAATAAATGATGTCTCTTCCCTCCACCCCCCTGCTCCCCCCTTCCAAAAAAAACCAACCGCTTCCAAAAATAATCTCCTTTGTTCGGAGAGGAAGGGTAATTTACTGAAAAGAAATGAAAAATTAAATGAATTTGATGGAAATTTAATATAATGTAATGGGAATTTACTTAAAATTTGACATTAATTACGTATTAATAAAATGCCATAAAATATTAAAAATTGTTTAGACGGTAGTTTAAAAGTAATTAAAATTAATTGCACATAAATAAAATAATTCACAATTAAACAAAAAAATGCATTAACAATTAGTTTTACATTAATTAACAATTAATTATGCATTAATTATTCATATATTAATTAAAAATTATTTATACGTTAATTTTACATTAATAAAAATTAGTTAGCGATTTATTAACGCCTTAATTTATATTTTCTACATTTACACTGGACATGCCTTGATTTCAGTCGACAAAAGGATGTCTACGCCCCCCCAACCAAAATTCTTAGCGACGGCTTTGGACACAATATTGTCTTTTCGACTCCACATGAAAAACAAAAGATGTCTACTTTGAATAGAAAATAACTTCAGAGCGACTTCCGATAACTCGAACTTCGGATAGCTCGAAGAATTTGGCCAGTCCTTTGAACCGAGTTATCACGAGTTGACTATTTAGAAGTGAATAATAAAAAAAGAATGAAAATTTTTATGAGTACGAATAAGCAGAAAAGCTCGATGAATTTGATTTGTAGTGTTGGATTTTACAATGTTCAAAATTCTGTCTGTAAATTTATTTTCCAAACATTTTTTTTTCTTTTTAATAATTCCAACTAAAATAACTTTTTTTCTAAACTAATCACCGTCTTCTATATTTCTGGCTTTTTCTTTTAATTTTCTATTTGTTAACAGAATTTTTCATGTTTATAGATTTTCTGCAAATAAATTTAAAATAGATAACCCCTTCTCTCCCCCAAGTACTATATGGAATCTCCCGAGTTTTGTGAGTCGGTTGCGACGGTCTAAAGTATTTTAAATTTTGTTCGTGATTTTATAAGTTATGCATCAGATAATATTTTTCTACTCAGCCTCTAGAATTCTCTGTGACCTTATGCTGTCATAGAATTACAGAATTTTTAATACTGTGTAAATGTAGGATGACTTTCTCATAGTCCGAGAGGCGACTGCAATTTTTGGACCCCATCGAATATCATTCTGAATTTTTTATAGAAATTTGAGAAAAGTGAGTAGATTACGAATCCACTGGTCTGCCGTGGCAAAAATGGTCGAAACTGATCCAAAATTGACTTGGAATGAGTTGAACTAAAATCCGATTGCCAAATATGTCATAACTTGCCAAAAAGAGAAACTTTTTCGTCTGGCAACCCACTGTATTTTGATTTTCAATGAGAAAAAGCGCAAACGATTTCTGATCTCTGGCTCGGAAAACTTGTATCTTTTAAAAGTAAGTCAAATTGGCGACATCAGTTACGTCATCAGTGACGTAATGTTTATTGCCCAATTGGCTCATTTGTGAAAGATGTAAATATGCCATAGTCACACATCCGAATCGTCTGCAACCTTCTTAATTGAAAATTAAAGAGTGGGGTGTGGGGTTTACCAAATAACAAAAAAAATGCTCATTATTTGGCAAGTTATGGCGCATTTGGCAATCGGATTTAGTTCAACTTATTGAAAGTCGATTTTTGACCACTTTCGGCCATTTTTGCCACGGCAGACCAGTGGATTCGTAATCTACTCACTTTACTCTAATTCCCATAAAGAATTCAGAATGATGTTCGGTGGGGTCCAAAAATTGCAGTCGCCTCTCAGTCTATCATAAAATGTTGTTCACTCTAAGTCCCATTACCGCTATAGGCGGCCCTTTGTTCTTGTGACCCTTCTGAGAAGGTGAATATTTAAAAAGCGTCTTAAACTGAAAATTTAAAAAATATTTTCTTCAGTGATATCTTAAGCTTTCAGTCAACGATTCACCTGATCGGTTTCAATCAGTGATCTTTTGTGATGTCACGTCCAATTAACAAATGAGGTTTCTTTTTTTCGTAATCTTTGCTTTGAACTTTACTTGATCGTGAGCTTTGAAGTTATATCATGGTTCGTACGTTTTTAAAAAACCCTTGAAAATAAACTTTTATTTTTAAGTGCTTGAAAACTTTGAATTTTTTTTTTTTTTAAATGTGTTAAAAGTGCTTGAATTTTAATTTATTTATAAAAATATGGCCTCTGAATAAATTTTGGTCAACAAAATGAGCAAAATCTTTGGAATTTAGCTAAGCCAATCAGCAATCAGGAAAACAGGGCGTTTGAACATGCGCGATTGCGTCATTCATCCCTTCCTCCCTTCGCGATGCCGTGCCGGCGCAACCTAGCTAGAAATCTTTCTAGGTTCATCTGATCGAATCGTATGTTTTGTTGTGTGGGCTGTGGTTTAATTTTTTGCGCGCTGTTTAAAAATGGCAGGGAAATGCATTTTCAATTCAGGCTGGTTAGAAAAGCCAGACTACAATTCATAATTGCAAGCCTACGTACTGGATGTATTTTAAAAGGTTTTATTTCATAGTCTGACATTGCTAAGACATTAATAATGAAAAATTACATAATTGTAGAATGTAAACTAAAAGTTCATTTATTGAAAAATATGTAATATTATGAATGCAAATTTAATTTTTTTTCTGTGTGTGTGTGTGGGGGGGGGGGGGTTGGATTTAAGTAAACATATTTTAAGTTTTCAGAATGTGTTACAATATATATATTCTATTTATCGATTTGAACATGTCCCGTTTGAAAAATAATAATAATAATAGTAATTCATGTATTTGTGTTGATAATGCCTCCTTGAAAAGTCCTTGAATTTTTTTCTTCAAGTGTACGAACCATGTATATATTTCCAACACATTTGTATTAAAATTTAAACAAATAATTACAACCGCAAGTTATGATGCTTAATTCCTCTAACACCAGAATATCGCTTTTTCTTTTGACAATACATAATTTAGATATTCGTAATTAATAAACAGTCTTTTTAAGAGTAAGACGCTGTTTCTAAAAATGTCCTATATTAAAATGTATTTACTTTTAAACCCCGAATATTGTTGAGTTTATCGATGACCGGTGTTTTTAAAATAACCGATTTTAATTTGTATCTGTTTCATTTATTACACTTTAGTAGCGTAAGAAAATTCCACTAACCTGTACATTAAATTTGGACATCGTAGGTCAATGCGTTCTGGAGTTTGCTGACAACAGTCAATTAATGATTTAATTAAATTCAATTAATCAAATTAATGATGTTAAAAATATAATATTTAGGATACATTGGTTTTTAATTGCTATCAAGACCCCGTTTTTAAATTCTCTAGAGCACTTTTTTTTTTTTTTTAACTCGGTACCTTCAAAATTTTGTAGAAATGCAATTTTTCTTTTTTTTGCCAAATCCAATCATTCCATTATTCTATGTTAATATATGGGTAATTGAAAGTAAAAACTAGTGATGTGGAACAGTCCACAAGTTTCAATTACATTATAATACTGATCACTGCATTTACATTTGACGTATATTGGTGTTATTTATCGTTTTCATATTTTTTTTAATTAAATTTTTTTTGCCAGTTTGGTGGTAATTTTGGCGTTAATTATAACATTGCTCCTCTCCCCCCTCCCCCCCCCAAAAAAAAATGGTGATATTCTTTTCGATAATTCTTAGATATATTCTTTCTTTTAAGGTGAAACAGGGGAAAACAATCTTTAATGGGCGATGCTCTTCGAATGCAAAGAAAACTTTGTGTTAAATATATTAATAGAGTCTTTAACAGAGTTTAATCCATTAATTCTTTGGAAATATGCAGCAAAGTTGTAGAGGACGAAATCTGATAAATGTTGCTCAAATTGACTTTGCGATTTTATAGCATTCAATTTTATGGAATTTTTTTAGTTTTTTTTTCTTTAGACAAAGGGTTAATTTTATAATTACTATTGGTGGAATAAATTATCGCTCTAAATGCTTTGCACCACACACAACTTTGTTTAAAATTAATGATGTTAAAATTATAATATTTAGGATACATTGGTTTTTAATTGCTATCAAGACCCCGTTTTTAAAATTTAATGTCTTCCATAAATTTTATTTTTGATTATCAATTTCAGTTTGAAACACCTAAATTGAATCTTATTCGAAACTTCGAACTACTTTTGCTGAAACTTTTTTAATTTGCATTTGATCATAAAGTTTTCGACAGTAAAAAGTTGTTTCTCCCTTCAACCCCGCGACATGCTCTTAAAAAAAGATTTATATTATTGGGTGTTTATCTTTCAATTAAATTGACTTTTGCAACTACTTAACGCAATAATTTCTTCTTGTGGGACCGACGCTTGATAAAATTCTTCGAATGGCAGAAACCATTAGAATTTGCAGGATAGAAAATACTTTGCTCGGATTTTCGAATGGAAACTGGTAACTAGACTTTAAATCTATTTTTTAAAGTTATAATATGCTGTTATTTTCATTATTGATATCGTGTATTCGTATACAGTTTGTTTTACATTTTTGCTGTTCAGTACCAAATATATTACGGAAATGTTCTCAATTTACTATTTTTAGTATAGCCTTTTTTTTGCACATAAAGCAATATTTTACTTTCGAAGAAATATTAACGACTTTACTGTCTTCTCGATTTATTTATAGCGTAATGATTTATAAAATAAGGCAATAGTCAGAAAAATAGTAGATGTACTATAATAAATTAAATATTATTTATAATGTATTAAAAAAATGTACTGCGTCGGCCGGGAGTCGAACCCGGGTCAACTGCTTGGAAGGCAGCTATGCTAACCGTTATACCACCGACGCTTCGATGAGTAAAGAACACTTTTAAGATGTGTTCGAATGGAACTGGGTCAGAGAGGAGCATCTGCCGCTGTAGGCATTCGAAGATCGAAGTGGAAATCGTGTGATCTTATAAAAAAACACCTTTTGGATGTTCTCGCAAAGTGGGGAAAGGTCCAACGATTTATGATTATAGTTAGTTGAGTAGGTGGATTTAGCTTGACTGTTAGAAGAGCTGGAAGCGTTAATATAAAATGTAATGGCTATCAGAAAAATTGCTACTTAAAATTTATCTCTGTTAAAGAATTTTAATTCATTGCATCAATGCACTGGATTAGCTAGAATCGATCCCAAAGCAAGGTAGATTATAACCGTTAGGCAAAAGCGACCTCTATTGCTTGGGATAAGTTTTAGGATTTTGAAATGTCTACCGAAAAATATTAAAACTTATTGTAGCGAAAATCAAATGATAGTTTTTAAATATGTGTTCGAATAAGAAGATATATGGAATACATTCTGAAATTTGTTTCATATTTTTACGCTACCGTTTTGTAGTACTGTAAATATATTTTATCAAAAAATAAGTATACTGAATTTAGAAAATAGCAAGCTTATCCAAGATACTATGCCCGAATTTCCAGCAGACTGCTTAACATCACCTACCGGAAGACTTGTTTCTCTCACTAATATTGATTATTGGACGACATCGGCATAGAGAAATGAATAGAATTTTCAATTTATGACATTGCTTTGTGTCTTATTTGTTTTATTGTGGAGGTTTGCTATTTTCATAAATCTGAATGATCACATCATATAATAATTGAATCTTCCTCCCCCTAATTTCGGGCTACAACTTATACCGAAATTCTGCGTGAGTTAACAGCTATGTTAATCAACTAAATAAGTTGCAAAGACTCGATGGCTTATAATCAGTGGTGTAGTGTAAAATAAAAAGGTGTGGGAACGCTATGTCGCGTCGTTACAAACGTATTTTTTTTCTGTGTGTGGGAGAGGGGAGGGGAAAGTGAAAATGACAATTTTAAATAGTTTTATTAATATTTCTTTAATACTCTCAAAACAGCTAATGAGCACCTCAAAAAAACATTTTTTTTTTTTTTTTATATGTGTTTCGACATTTTTTTTTATTCAAATAAATTTTAAAACTATTAAGTTATTTGGATTTTTAAACAATTTGCTTTGCACAAGCCATTTTAAAAGATTGTTTAACACTTTATAAATAGATTATAAGAAATTTTCAAACATATTATTGACACAAATTTTTAAACATATTATTGACACAAATTTTTAAACACATTTTTTACAACAATTTTCCAAAATGTCAGAGATGCCTTATATGCAATGTGTTCGGATATATTCCAAGATTCTGTAGATCCTCGAAATCTGTTTTCAAAACAAATTAAAAAGATTGCGATTGTTGCAGATGTCGATCGAGAGTTTTATGGTTTTTCTCCTTCTCAAAAAGAAAATGTAGAGAAGTTTCTCTTACTTGATAGACCCTTCCTTTTCTTTTCCAAATTTGCTTCAGTTATAAAATAATTGGTAAATTAAAATCCATCAGTCGATTTAAAATTTCTTGATAAAATATTAATTGGTATACCATCTCAATCATCTCTAATTTTAAGCTGGATATTTCAATGTAGACTCATTACTTGTCAGACGTGTAAATTTGCTTGAAACATTCCTGTTACTTTTTTTTTTTTTAAATCTTATCAAGTTCGATTTTGTCACTTCGGTAGTGGTGACGATTAGGTGACAATAAAAGTAAAAAGTGAGTATGAATCGTATGAGGATGCTACAGAGGAAAAAGCAAACTGCATAATATATATATTGCCTTTAAAATCACTAGATTTTAAAATGGTTTGGGGTTAATTTCCGCCCCTTATCGCCGCCACTGTATTTTTTTTTTTTTTTAAACTCGAGGGAAATGATTTTTTTTTTTTTTAGGAACTGCTGCTGCATTTTTTAAATAAACTCTGAAATAACTGTAATTGTAAAAGCTTTCCCATTCTCAAACTGTAATTGTAAAAGCTTTCCCATTCTCAAACTGAGAAGTAATTTAATTTTACAAGTTAAAGTACACCTGAATTGCTTTCCTACTTCTTCACAGCCCAATTTCGATGTATTATACTCATTTATTAAACCATTAGCAGTTTTATATTAAGGAAAATCAAATATACAGGACCGGCCTAAGAGTAAAATTCTATGTGTGCAAGAATGAGTTTCGGCGCTCCTTGCAATGAAAATGGGTCTAGAAAACCCTCCAAAAATGGTATGGTTGCAAATTATTAAAATCGTAGCGTTTTCTGCGCTAAATAACATTATTTTACGTCAGGTTTTATTAAGGTACCTTCGGAATACAATTTTTTTTATAAAATATAAAATTGTAATAAAATTAATTTCATAAGAATTTAATAAAATACATGTTATTAAAATTACTGATTTTTGCTATGCATTCTTTTTTATAGAAGTCATCTGCTTTTAGCGCGAGCCTTGGTTCCCTTTCGCAACCTTGGGTAGTGAAGGGCTGCAATTCGGCTAATATAGCATTATCAGTACTGCCAAGTTAAACTGAAACAAAGTTAACAACTTTTCAGTTCTGTCAAAACAACGTAGCGGAGCGCTTGAAGTCAGTCTCTTTACTGTACTTTCAAGCAACATTTTATTTGTTGAACTAAACATATGCAAATTCACAAACATACAAAAGCGAAGTTAATATAAGGGATTTAAAAATCAATTCTGTTTTGAACAAATTTTTTCATGTTCAAACTAGTTATCAGTTTGATTTTCCCAATATCTGCACTAAAATAAATGTTTCCCAATATCTGACAAAATATAAATGCATAATTCCGTAATCTCAAAACACCTTAAAAGCTAATACAAAATATCAACATTCTGCTCTTACCTACCTGGATTTTTAGTACCAACCAGTTTATACCGTCAGTATCGTAGGTTTGCTTCACTTTTTTGGATTGTCAAAAAAAAAAATTAAATTACTGTCGTTTGTTTTTTCCTCTAGAAGGAATTCATTTCTTAGGTAGGGTGAGAGGTTTACAATTAATTTATGAAATCGGTGATATATATATATATATATATATATATATATATATATATATATATATATATATATATATATATATATATATATATATATATATATATATATATATATATATATATATATATATATATATATATATATATATATATATATATATATATATATATATATAAATAAAAAAATAAATAAATAAAAAAAAAAACATACATAACTTTTGTTGATAAATCGGTTAGCGTTCCCGTTAAAATGAGAGGAGGGGAAATATTCTTCAAGGAACGGGGGCAAAGAACTATATGTGCCAGACCACAGTTTTGTTTTTTAAAAATGTAGATGGTGGCGTTAATTTGTGTATGGAAGTTTCAGTCAGTGAATATGACGAACCATAAAAGTTTGAAGTCTGGAATTCATCTACAAATACAGATCATTCCTTGAAGAAGATAATTTCCATTGAATGTATCATAGCTAGATATAAACATACAAGTCAGTTAATTCCTAATGAAGTAGAAATGGTCATGTGTAGGGTGCAGCGCCTCTTTCGAGTGTTTTACAAAACTAAAACTTGCTTGCTCAGCTCTGAAGTTGTGTAGACGAAAGCAAAGTTCTCACGAAATGACTTTTTCGTTTGCTTACTTGGCTTTGTGTTTAATATCACGTAAAAAGAAAGAAAGAAAGAAAGAAAAAAAAAAAAAAACATTAGGATGCGGTAACGCCGTTCCGCCTTTTAAAAAGGTAAAGGATCGCCGTTCCCACGCGTTCCCGCTCCACTACACCCCTGCTTATAATACGTATGTAGCATTTTAATTTTGTAATTTTAATTTAGATTATTTATGCAATCAAAATTTTTACATTTTAATAAAAACGTTTTTTTTATTCAAAATTACATTATAGTACAGAGCGGCCACAGAACCGGGAAAACCTGGAAATCAGGGAAATGTCAGGGAACTTTTTAAAATTTCATGAAAATCAGGGAAATTTTGTACTGTTTAAGGCACGTTCATCCATATTGTGGCGCTATTTACATGGAGATTTGTTGTGGTAAGCCATTAGAAGTTTAATGTTACGGAATAAATTAAACTTTTCATACCAGCAAAACTATTTTTTTTTTAAATTGCATATTAATTCTTTAGCATACATGTTCTATTTGATCAGGGTGTCTAGACATCTGGAAAACCTAAGAAAATTGGAGAAATTTAAAAAAAAGTTTGCCCTAAAATCAGGGAATTTTTTAGAAATCTGTCATTGAAATCAGGGTACTTTTTTTCCTGAATTTTGTGGCCACCCTGTAGTAGAACCCCTCGTAACCGGATATCCGCTTTAACAACACGATTTTTTTAAAGTGAGTAAAAAACGTAAAAAAAATAAAAAATAACCTAAATTGAAAACTTTAAAATAAAAAGCATACTTTTTCTCTTGTGCTGTTCTGTTACCGTATCGCTGAATTCAGTCATTCCACAAACCTTTCGGAGTATTCTACACACAATTATATATCGATATTTATAAGTTTTAGTGGTAAGATGTCGCTTCTGAAGACGTGGAGCAGTGACTGGGCATTGACAACAAGATATTGATTGTATCAGACGATGACATCTTTGGGTCTGTTACCGATGTGGTTCAAGATGATGATGGCAACATTAATGAGAATGTCAAATGCCTCATATTAGCATTGATTAACGTCATTAAAAGCATTGGAAGAGGGTCTGTGTTATGAGGAACAACAGACATTGACTTCCTCTGTTGATGAGGTACTTTAAAGAAAACAACCTAACCTGCAAGCAATCGAATTTCCAGTTTTCAGCAGAAATAATATAATCCATAAAAACAAATTGTTTAATATAAACCTCTATATGCATTGTAAATTTTTATATTCATTAACATAGCGCCTATTCTGTTGCCAGGGTGTGCTTGGTTTTTACATCTAATTTTAAATATTAAAAACATCTGTCAGCAAAATTTGCAGCAAACTACGTTTTAACATTTATCTATTAAAAATGAATATGGATTTATGCATTCGCGTCCAAATATCTTTTATTTATTTTACTACGCAACGCAACGCTGAATTGACTGGACCACAATCCGTAATAAATTAATGCATTCACCTCCAGTTATCTTTTATTTACTCCGATTAAAATAATTTTGGTGACAGGAAAGAGTTCCAACAATGATCTCTTGAATGAGATTTATTTGTATATTCCAAAACGCTTGTGGAAACTGACCTTTCAGAGACAGTGACAGTCTCCAAAACTTGATAGAATGCATTGTAATCGATATCGTATCTATTTGCTAAGTTTCAACCTGATCAGATAACTACAAGTAGGTTAATTAGGCTTCCACAGATTTGCCCGGTAGCCACACACGCAAACACAAAATCGAAGTTAATATACAGCTATGACGATTTTGATGAAAATCTATTTCCTAATGCCTCTTAAGGTGTTCTGATCATTCCCGTCTTCGAAATTCCTGTAGAAATGCGATAAAAGCGTAAAAAGTTGGAAAACGAATGCCTGTAACACAGAGCTCTCTGCCCCTGGGCATCACCCATCAACGATTGATTTTTTTTGTATCACGCACAAGAAAGGACAATGTAATACCTATCGAATAACATCTCCAATTTCGCCTTCTTGATTTTTTTTTTTATTTTTTATTTTTGCCCTTGTAATAATTATTGCCAAAAATCTTGCCAAAACTGGTAATTTTTATTTTTATTTAAATGAGTGAAAATATGAAAACGGTAAATAACACCATAAATTTTAATGCAAAGACTAATATTATAGTGTAATCACAAGTTGTGCGATGTCCCACACCCCTATTTTTTTTTTTCTTCTTCTTCCATTCTTCGCTTAACCGAATGTTGGTTTAACCTGCTTATCCTTGTTTCCAGTTAGGCTGGTTAACGCGGAATTTACAGTATTTTTTTTACAAGCATTTATTAGCTGATGACCGCACTATTTGAACGTTCGGACTCGTTTTTTTTAACAGCATATTTCATCAAAAAAATTTTACAATTGTATTTGAATATTTGAGCTAAAATTTTGATAACAAGTGTCACTAGACCTAAACTGGCTGAATAAGTAACAGTTTTGTTACTAATTATTACTGAGTTTGTCAATTTTGTAATATTTTTCGCCATGTAAAAGACTAGCTGAGGATCTATGCTTCGCTACGAAATTTTACGATTTGCATTTTAGCGATGAAAAGACATTCATGTATTCCACATTTCGTGTCGTTTGAACCCATTTTGTCTCCTGAAAATTGGTAATCGGGATTGGAATATCTTGCTTTTCCTATGCTTACTCTTGTTGACATTTGTACCAAATTTAAGAGTTGTGGCTTCATTGTGTATATTTCGTTTACTATGTTTGACCGTATTTCGACCCCCCTACCGACATTTTATTTATACCTATTTCTACCGATGGCGGTCAAATGACCGCTTTTCAAATAAACAATTTATTCTTTTCTAGTTAATTATAAATAATACAGAATTTAGCAAAGGCAATAAAATGCGAAATAATTATCATGTAATAACTGCAAAATATTTATTTTTTTGGGATTTGGGCAGAAAAAGGAAAACCTGAAATTGAACAATTTTGATTAAAATCTCAATCATTTGACCTCTCTGGTAGGTTTTGTGTTATGGTTGGTTAATCAACATCGGAATAGTAGGATTCACACGCCTCAGGGAAAAACTGCAAAACTCAGGGAAAATAAATTAGCCTTATAATCTCAGCGAATTCTCAGAGAAAAAAGAAAATATTCCCCTTAAAACTTGGAAAAGGTTGTTGTTACTCTGGGAAAACATTCTATTCTTCGGTGCTATTTGCTTAACCCTAACTCGAGGAATTGAAGTTACACAATTATTTGATAACATAGACTTGCAGAAAGTTATTCTTATAAAAATACTTTTTTCAAGTTATCGGAAGAATTTGTGTAATTAAGGTGTGACTATATTTTTGTGGCTAAAAATAATGAACTCCGCGATGGAAAACACGACTCTGGAAAACTCAGGGAAGCGAGTATAAAACCTGAAATAGTTAACTGTATCTATTTTGATTTTGTTGATATTCGAACCAATTTTTAGTTGTAACTATATTGGATTGGGAAACATTTGGATATTCACTTTTGCAATGTCACTACACCTTTTCTCAATTTTTTTTTTTTTTTTTTTAGTGCAACATTTTTTGCACATAACACGGTATTTTACATTTGAAAATATATTAATGATTTTACTGTCTTCCGGATTAATAGTGCAACGATTTATAAAATGATGCAATAGTAAAAAAAAATAATAGAAGTAAAATAAAAAAATAAATATTATTTATAATGTATAAAAAAAATGTACTGCGTCGGCCGGGAGTCGAACCCGGGTCAACTGCTTGGAAGGCAGCTATGCTAACCGTTATACCACCGACGCTTCGATGAGTAAAGAACACTTTTATAATGTGTTCGAATTGAACTGGGTCAGAGAGGAGCATCTACCGCTGTAGGCATTCGAAGATCGAACTTAAAATCGTGTGACCGAATAAAAAGCTTTTGTATGCACTCGCAAAGTGGAGAAAGGTCCTACGATTTATGATTATAGTTAGTTGAGTAAGTGGATTTAGCTTGACTGTTATTAGAAGAGCTGAAGCTTTAATATGAAATGTAATGGTTATCAGAAAAATTGCGACTTAAAATTTATCTTTGTTGAAATTTTTTAATTCATTGCATCAGTGCACTGGACTGGCTAGAATCGATCCCAAAGCAAGGTAGGCCGGAAATTATAACCGTCAGGCAAAAGCGACCTCTATTGCTTGCGATGAGTTTCGGGATTTTGAAATATCTGCCGAAAATATTAAAACTTATTGTAACGAAAATCAAATGACAGTTTTTAAATGTGTGTTCGAATAAGAAGATATATAGAATACATTCTAAAAATTTGTTTCATATTTTATACACTACCTTTCTCTAGTTCTGTAAATATATTTTAACAAAAAATAAGTATACTGAAATTATAAAATAGCAAGCTTATCCAAGATACTAAAAATATTTCCGAATTTCAAGCAGACTGCTTAACATCACATACCGGAGGACTTGTTTCTCTCACTACTAATGATTACTGGACGACATCGGCATAGAGAAATGGATAGAATTTTCAATTTCTGACATTGCTTTGTAGCTTATTTGTTTTATTGTGGAGGTTTGCTATTTTCAAAAATCTGAATGATCACATCATATAATAATTGAATCTTCCTCCCCCTAATTTCGGGCTACAACTTATACCGAAATTCTGCATGAGTTAACAGCAACGTTGATCAACTAAATAAGGTGTAAAGTCTCGATGGCTTATAATACGTATGTAGTATTTTGATTTTTTTTTAATTTTAAAATTAAGATTATATACGCAATTTAAATTTTTATATTTTAATTGAAACGTCGCTTCGATTCAAAATTACATTATAGTAGAACCCCTCTTAACCGGATCTCCGCTTTAACAACTCGATTTTTTTCAAATACGTTAGAAACGTAAAAAAAATAGTATGAATTAAAAACTTTTCAAAAAAAGAATACCTTTTCCCTTGTACTGTTACTATATCGCTCAATTCAGTTATACCACAAACCTTTCGGAGCATTCTACACACAATTACGTATCAATATTTATAAGTTTTAGTGGGAAGATGTCGCTTCTGAAGACGTGAAGCAGTGACTGGACATTGACAACAAGAGATAGATTGTATCAGATGACGACATTATTGGGTCTGTTACCGATATGGTTCAAGATGATGATGGCAATGTCAAATGCCTCTTATTAGCATTGATTAACCTCATTAAAATCATTGGAAGAGGCTCTGTGTTATGAGGAACAGCAGACATTGGCTTCCTCTGTTGATGTGGTGCTTTAAAGAAAACAACCTAACCTGCAAGCAATCGAATTTCCAGTTTTCAGCAGAAAAAATATAATCCATAAAAACAAAGTTTTTAATATAAAGCCTTTATATGCATTGTAAATTTTTGTATTCATTAACATAGCGCCAGTTCTGCTCTTGGTATTTTCATCTAATTTTAAATATTAGAATCATCTGTGTGCAGAATATGCTGTAAAAACTATGTTTTAACATTTATTTATTGAAAAGGAATATGAATTTATGCATTCAGTCCAAATATCTTTTATTTATTCCGAAAAAAATAATTTCGGCTACAGGAAAGAGTTCCAACAATGAACTCTTAAATGAGATTTATTAGTATATTCTAAAACGCTTGTGAAAGCGACCTTTCAGAGACAGTGACAGTCTCCAAAATTTGATAGAATACATTGTGACCGATATCTTATCTATTTGCCAAGTTTCAACCTGATCAGATAATGGCATGTAGGTTAATTTGGCTTCCGCAAACTTTCCTCGTAGCCACACACACGCACGCGCGCATACACAAAATCGAAGTTAACGATTTTGTTATCGGCTCTAACGATTTTGATCCAAATCTCAGTCCTAAAGCCTGTTAAGGTGTTCTAATCATTCCCACCTTCGAAATTCCCATAGAAATGCGATAAAAACGTAAAAAGTTGGAAAACGATTGCCTTTAGCACAGAGCTCTCTGATGCCCCTGGGCATCACCCATCAACGATTGATTTTTTCTTTTGTATCACTCACAAGAAAGGACAATGTAATACTTATCGAATAACATTGCCAATTTCGCCTACTTGTTATTATTGCTAAAAATTTCACTAAACTAGTAATTTTTATTTAAATGAGTGAAAATATGAAAACAATGTAAATAACACCATAAATTTTAGTCTCCCCCGTCTACGCCCCTGCGGAATTAGTTTCTTGGAACCGTCCTCCCACATTACACTGCATTTCGAATTTCTTAAATATCATTTTTAGTTTTGATTTTATGATCATTTTTCCAAAACCTAGTAAATTCGTCGAATTCTTCCGGTTATCTTTGCACAGGCATCCGTTTTTGCGCGGCACTAAAAGGGTTAAGCAACATCGGAATAGTTAATTTTATCTATTTTGCCCTTGTTAATATTTGAACCAATTTTTAGTTGTATCTATATTGGATTGTGAAATATTTGGATATTCCCTTTTGCAATGTCTCTACACCTTTTCTCAATTTATTATTTTTTAGTGCAACATTTTTTGCGTATAACACGGTATTTTACATTTGAAAATATATTAAAGATTTTACTATCTTCTCGATTTGCAGTGCAACGATTTATAAAATAATGCATTATTAAAAAAAAAATTATAGAAGTAAAATAGGAAAAAAAAAAAAAAATATATTATTTACAATATAAAAAAAAAAAAATGTACTGCGTCGGCCGGGAGTCGAACCCGGGTCAACTGCTTGGAAGGCAGCTATGCTAACCGTTATACCACCGACGCTTCGATAAGTAAAGAACACATTTAGGATGTGTTCGAATGGAACTGGGTCAGAGAGGAGCATCTGCCGCTGTAGGCATTTGAAGATCGAACTAGAAATCGTGTGATCTTATAAAAACACTTTTGAATGCTCTCGCGAAGTGGGGAAAGGTCCTACGATTTATGATTATTGTTAGTCGAGTAGGTGGATTTAGCTTGACCGTTAGAAGGGCTGGAAGCGTTAATATAAAATGTAATGGCTATCAGAAAAATTGCTACTTAAAATTTATCTCTGTTGTTAGTTAGAATCGATCCCAAAGCAAGGTAGATTATAACCGTTAGGCAAAAGCGACCTCTATTGCTTGGGATAAGTTTCAGGATTTTGAAATGTCTACCGAAAAATATTAAAACT
This sequence comes from Linyphia triangularis, assembly GCA_963978545.1. NCBI lineage: Eukaryota > Metazoa > Arthropoda > Arachnida > Araneae > Linyphiidae > Linyphia > Linyphia triangularis. Next base: position 32,041,537 of record OZ021731.1, on the reverse strand, counting down.
TATTGTAGCGAAAATCAAATGACAGTTTTTAAATATGTGTTCGAATAAGAAGATATATAGAATACATTCTGAAATTTGTTTCATATTTTATACTCTACCGTTTTGTAGTTCTGTAAATATATTTTATCAAAAAATAAGTATACTGAATTTAGAAAATACCAAGCTTATCCAAGATACTATGCCCAATGAATAGAATTTTCAATTTATGACATTGCTTTGTGTCTTATTTGTTTTATTGTGGATGTTTGCTATTTTCATAAATCTGAATGATCACATCATATAATAATTGAATCTTCCTCCCCCTAATTTCGGGCTACAACTTATACCGAAATTCTGCGTGAGTTAACAGCTACGTTAATCAACTAAATAAGTTGCAAAGACTCGATGGCTTATAATACGTATGTAGCATTTTGATTTTGTAATTTTAATTTAGATTATTTATGCAACCAAAATTTTTACATTTTAATTAAAACGTTTTTTTTATTCAAAATTACATTATAGTACAGAGCGGCCACAGAACCGGGAAAACCTGGAAATCAGGGAAATGTCAGGGAACTTTTTAAAATTTCATGAAAATCAGGGAAATTTTGTACTGTTTAAGGCACGTTCATCCATATTGTGGCGCTATTTACATGGAGATTTGTTGTGGTAAGCCATTAGAAGTTTAATGTTACGGAATAAATTAAACTTTTCATACCAGCAAAACTATTTTTTTTTAAAATTGCATATTAATTCTTTAGCATACATGTTCTATTTGATCAGTGTGTCTAGACATCTGGAAAACCTAAGAAAATTGGAGAAATTTAAAAAAAAGTTTGCCCTAAAATCAGGGAATTTTTTAGAAATCTGTCATTGAAATCAGGGTACTTTTTTCCTGAATTTTGTGGCCACCCTGTAGTAGAACCCCTCGTAACCGGATATCCGCTTTAACAACACGATTTTTTTAAAGTGAGTAAAAAACGTAAAAAAAATAAAAAATAACCTAAATTGAAAACTTTAAAATAAAAAGCATACTTTTTCTCTTGTGCTGTTCTGTTACCGTATCGCTGAATTCAGTCATTCCACAAACCTTTCGGAGTATTCTTCACACAATTACGTATCGATATTTATAAGTTTTAGTGGTAAGATGTCGCTTCTGAAGACGTGGAGCAGTGACTGGACATTGACAAAAAGATATTGATTGTATCAGACGATGACATCTTTGGGTCTGTTACCGATGTGGTTCAAGATGATGATGGCAACATTAATGAGAATGTCAAATGCCTCATATTAGCATTGATTAACGTCATTAAAAGCATTGGAAGAGGCTCTGTGTTATGAGGAACAACAGACATTAACTTCCTCTGTTGATGAGGTACTTTTAAGAAAACAACCTAACCTGCAAGCAATCGAATTTCCAGTTTTCAGCAGAAATAATATAATCCATAAAAACAAAGTTTTTAATATAAATCCTTTATTATATGCATTCTAAATTTTTATATTCATTAACATAGCACTAATTCTGTTGTCAGGGTGTGCTTGGTGTTTACATCTAATTTTAAATGTTAAAAACATCTGTCAGCAAAATATGTAGCAAACTGCGTTTTAACATTTATTTATTAAAAATGAATATGGATTTATGCATTCACGTCCAAATATCTTTTATATATTTTACTACGCAACGCAACGTTGAATTGACTGGACCACAATCCGTAATAAATTAATGCATTCACCTCCAGTTATCTTTTATTTACTCCGATTAAAATAATTTTGGTGATAGGAAAGAGTTCTAACAATGATCTCTTGAATGAGATTTATTAGTATATTCCGAAACGCTTGTGGAAACTGACCTTTCAGAGACAGTGGCAGTCTCCAAAACTTGATAGAATGCATTGTAATCGATATCGTATCTATTTGCCAAGTTTCAACCTGATTAGATAACTGCAAGTAGGTTACTTAGGCTTCCGCAGATTTGCCCGGTTGCCACACACGCAAACACAAAATCGAAGTTAATATACAGCTATGACGATTTTGATCAAAACCTATTTCCTAATGCCTCTTAAGGTGTTCTAATCATTCCTTCTTCGAAATTCCCATAGAAATGCGATAAAAGCGTAAAAAGTTGGAAAACGAGTGCCTGTAACACAGAGCTCTCTGCCCCTGGGCATCATGAGTGAAAATATGAAAACAATGTAAATAACACCATAAATTTTAGTCTCCCCCTGTCTACGCCCCTGCGGAATTAGTTTCTTGGAACCGTCCTCCCACATTACACTGCATTTCGAACTTCTTAAATATCATTTTTATTTTTGTTTTTATGAGCATTTTTCCAAAACCTTGTAAATTCGTCTAATTCTTCCGGTTATCTTTGCACAGGCATTCGTTTTTGCGCGGCACTATAAGGGTTAAGCAACATCGGAATAGTTAACTTTATCTATTTTGCCCTTGTTAATATTTGAACCAATTTTCAGTTGTATCTATATTGGATTGTGAAATATTTGGATATTCCCTTTTGCAATATTTCTACCCCTTTTCTCAATTTATTAATTTTTAGTGCAATATTTTTTGCGCATAACACGGTATTTTACATTTGAAAATATATTAAAGATTTACTATCTTCTCGATTTACAGTGCAACGATTTATAAAATAATGCATTATTAAAAAAAAAAAAAATACTAATAGAAGTAAAAAAAAAAAAAAAAATTATAATGTATAAAAAAATGTACTGCGTCGGCCGGGAGTCGAACCCGGGTCAACTGCTTGGAAGGCAGCTATGCTAACCGTTATACCACCGACGCTTCGATGAGTAAAGAACACTTATAAGATGTGTTCGAATTGAACTGGGTCAGAGATGAGCATCTACCGCTGTAGGCGATCGCAGATCGAGCTGGAAAATCGGGAGATCGAATAAACAATAAAAGCTTTTGAATGCGCTCACAAAGTGGAGAAACGACCAATAAATTAGGTGGATTTAGCTATTACGAATCATGTCCCATACTCGCTCTTCAAACATAGTGCATTTAGAAAGTACTTTGTACATAGCCTTGACATTTGGTGAGTAGGTACGAAAATTATCACTTAATGAGATGACATAAATTGTTTTCATTTAATGTATATCTATTATGAATGAAAATTAAAGTAATAAAAGAAATAATTTTCTGGAGCCACTGCATATGCATTGATGTAAGGATTTCAAGTATAAAATAAAATATATTGGATGCTATTTTCGAATTTTTTAATTTACGTCCCTACTCACCAAATGTCAAGGTTTTACGCAAAGTATTTTATAAATGCACTGGCCTAGAAAATTATATCATAGCGAGTATAGGGGTGATTCTTATTAATATTTCCTCTTAATGTACAATGCAACGGTGATGAGAAAAATTGCGGCTTAAAAGTTATCTCTTTTGAATATTTTTAATTTATTGAAACTTTGGCGAGTGTTGCATACTGGACCATCTAAAGCCGATACCAAAGAAAGGCAGACGCTAGACATGAAATTATGTCCGTTAGGCAAAAGCAGTTTTTACTCCTCGCGATAAGTTTCGAAGTTTTGAAATGTACGTCAAAAATTTATTAAAATTTATTTTCGGATGATGACATCAGCGTGGGGGTTATTACCTATGTGGTTCAAGATGATGATGACTGACGTCGATGACAATGTCAAATTCTTCATATCTCATACAAATGCGTTAAAAACATTGAAAGTGGCATTAGAAACATTGTCTGCACACATTGGCTTCCTCTGATGTTGATATGGTGGTGCTTTTATAAAAATTGTCGAAACTAAGTTGCTAGTAATCGAATCTCCCGCTTTCAGAAGAAAAAAAGTCACTGATTTCTTTAAAGATTCCTTTTAATGATGTGTAATATATAATTTCGAAATGTTTGAAATAGTAGTTTGGTGTATTTGCTAGATTTTCCTTTTAAAATATCTGAAAAACATGCATCTATATCCAATAAACTTTTTAAAATTTTTTTTTTTAATTTTATTTTCAAAATAGGCTTTATTGTGCCGTAACGTTTTCCATAATCCCCTGCTGTACTTTCCTTACAACATATAGTACACTGATTGAATAATTTATTATGCACTTCTCAGTGTTTGCTTATTGCCCTTTTCATTAACACCGCGTGTTTCGTTCTTGGCATGGACTTCATGTAATGGACAAAATATGATCATTTATTAAGATGTGCTGTAGTTTTGAGCACTGTTGTGCCTTTTGTTGTTTATTACAAATCTGGACCAAGCATTTATAATGCTGGTGACCACAATTTGAACATTCATACCAGAGTTCGCCGAAATCCGTGAAATCTGCGCGAACATGCATTGAATATCAATTTCACCCTGTAGAATTAACCTCATGCGTGAATTCACTCGTCCTTTTCAGAAAAATTCAAAATTTTCGTTTATTTTCCAAAGGAATACAATATAGGGATCACCCTCTCCTAAATCGCCGGTTATGAATGCGCATTCATGTTGAAACGTGTCTCGCACAGACCAGTGACTGATTGATGTCATTGAATGGCTGCTGATACCACGTGCCACATCATTAGGTGGATTGTAAGGGGATCGTCCCACAATTTCCACAGCCGACCGAACGGTATAGTGGTTAGCGTGCTAGCTTCTAGACCGCGAGGTTGCGGGTTCGAGTCCCGTGTAAGGCATGGGTGTTTGTAAATGTATGTTGTCTTGTCTAATGACGAATGTTTCTGCGCATTATAGCCCTCGTGTTGCTGACGGCGCTAGATAATCTGAAAACAACCAACCAATCCACAATTTCCAAATGTAATTTCTTACGTTCCTCAATTAAGTCTATTTCGCCGGCTTTTTACCATGCCTTCTTACACAAAATAGAGAAAAAAGATAATGGAAAACGCAGATGAACAACTATGTCATCCGTTTGTCTAATAGAGATACTTTTTTTTTGCCCGACATTTTCCCGATAGTTTTCGAGGTGTCGCCGGTATTTGCCCGATAATTTCGCTGAGCACCAGCTTAGTGTCACCGAACGACATAATCTTAATAGTTAGTTTATGGTTTATAACCATCTAGTGTTTTTAGTAAGCATTTAAAAAGCATATTTCCGTTCTGATACGCAAAATCGCGATCTTGCATTATTCTTGTACGATCGTACGTACAGTGTGTTATTGTTGTAGTTATTAATTCTGTCAAATTAAATAACTGATTTTGCTTTAGTTTAATAAATACACTTTGGATTTTAAAAATATCTTTTAAAATTTAAAGAGGGGGTGAAAATAGTCTTTGGAAATGTTTAACTGGCGAACACTGGTTCAGATCCAGTTTTTTAGCAACATTAAACCCAGAAATTCGATCATTAAATTTGACTATAGTTTAGTTGAAATTTTGATAACAAGTGTCACTAAACTGGCTGTTTTTGTTAAATTTTTGTTACTAATTGTTATCGAATTTGCCAAGGTCAATAATACAGAGTGGCAACAGAACTTGTAAAACCTGGAAGTCAGGAAAATGTCAGGGAGCTTTCTGATTCTGGAAAAAATCAGGGAAATGCATGGGGATTTTTTAAATTTCACGAAAATTAAGACACATTTTCTATTATTGTTTTGAAAGTAAGTTTCCCCGTGTTTTGGTGCCATTTACCGCTCGGAGAATTGTGGTGGTAATAGTTGTAAGATTTGTTACGGAAGTTTAATGTTACAGAATAATTTAAATTTTTTATTACCGCCAAAACTATTTAATTTTTTTTTTTTTTTTTTTTTTTTAAATTTATCAATTTAGCATACATGTTCGATTTGATCACACATCTGGAAAACCTGGAAAAATTGGGGAAATTTGAAAAGTTTGCCGCAAAATTAGTGAATTTTTTTGGAATTTGTCAGAGTAATCAGGGAACTTTTTCTCCTGAATTTTATGACTACCCAATAATATTTTTCGAATATGCCAAGTTGGTAACAATTATTAATATTATGATTTTGGTCTGCTCCTCTTCTAATGAGCAGGTTATCCACTATATCTATATTGCATTGCGGCTCGATTTCGAAGAATTTCCTGGAATGTTTTATCTTTCATTATTGTAGTATAATATGCTGTTAATTTATTTTCCTTATTAATATTGGATTTAATTTATATTACATTGTTGCTGTTTAGTTACAATTATACAACTGGAATGTACTTAATTTATTATATTTTAGTGCAATCTTTGCGCAAAAATCGGTGTTTTATATTCGAAATTTAAAAAAAAATTTTTATTCGTCTTTTTCTCTACAGCAACGATTAATAAAATAATGCTATAGTAAGAAAAATAGTTTTATAATTTGTAATAAAAAATGTCTGCGTCGGCCGGGAGTCGAACCCGGGTCAACTGCTTGGAAGGCAGCTATGCTAACCGTTATACCACCGACGCTTCGACTAGTAAAGAACACTTTTATAATGTGATCGAATTGAACTGGGTCAGAGACAAGCATCTGCTGCTGTAGGCGATCGAAGATCGAGCGGGAAAATCATGTGACAGAATTAGCAATTAAAATAGCCTTTGGATGCACTCACAAAACCGGAGGATTTAGCTTGGCTGTTAGTAGAGCTTGAAGTGTTGATGTAAAATAATGGTGATTGCATTTTACATTCACACTTCAAGCGCAAAATTGCTTATTAAATTTTTTCTCTGTTGGAAGTATTTTTATTCATTGAATCTTTCTTTGGCGAATGCCGCACACTCGACCGATCCCAAACCAAAGTAGAAACGAAATTATAACTGTTAGTCAAAAGCCGACAGTCTCTGTTGCTCTCCATAAGTTTCGGGGTTTGGGAATGTTGAAGCGAAAATCAAATGTGAGTTTTAAAATACATATTCCTATAAGAAAATATATAAAATTTATATTCTGAAATGTGCTTCAGATTCGATGTATAAATATATTTTTGCAAAAAATAAGTATACTGAAATTAGAAAACTGCAAGCTAATAATAAATATGTGCCCGATTTTCAAGCATATCTTTCGCATCTCATACTGGAAGACCTGTTTCTCTTACCTTTGATTTCTGGACAACAAAGAGAAATGGGTAGGTTGGTTGGTTGTTTTCAGATTATCTGGCGCCGTCAGCAACACGAGGGCTATAATGCGCCGAAACATTCGTCATTAGACAAGCCAACATACATTTACAAACACCCATGCCAACGCGGGACTCGAACCCGCAACCTCGCTGTCTAGAAGCTAGCACGCTAACCACTATACCGTTTGGTCGGCGAGAAACGGGTAGGATTTCCAATATTAGACTTTTCTGACATCGCTTGGGGTTTATTTGCTCGTTTTATTGTGAAGGCCTACTATTTCCATCAATTTTAATGATCACACCATAATTGAATCCTCCTTCCCCTAATTCCACAATCGGACAACAACTTGCACATAAATTCTGTATCATTTAGACAATAACATGGTATGAAGGCTCGATGGCTTATCATACTCATACATACATTTTGATTTTGTAATTTAAATTATTTATAAATATTCACATTTTTAAACTTTAATTGAACATATAGTGCATAAACATTGAACAATTTACTATGCATTTCTTTTCAGCGTTAAATTATTCCTCTTTTCGCATTAATACCTCGTCATTCGTTCTTGGCTCGGTCTTCACGAATTGGACAAAACTGATAATTGATTAAAATGTGCTATAGTTCGAAGCATTGTTGTGCCTTTCTTTGACTATTACAATTCTGGACCAATCATTTATTAGCTGATGACAATAATTTGAATGTTCAGACTTAGTTTTTTTAGCAGGCTTTTTTCACCCCAGGAATTCTATCATTAAAATTAACTATTTGAGTTGAAATTTTGATAACAGAACTGGCAGAGTTAGTGATATTTTTGTTACTAATTATAACCGAAATAGCATAGTTGATAATATTTTTCTTAAGTTAATGTGCCTAACTTTGTATTTGTTGGAATCTTTATGCGCTTTTTCATCTGGAAATTCTTATTGCCGTTTAAAAAATTACGGACATAAAAATTATTGCGTGCATAGTTTTGATTATTTAATAAAAATAATATAATTTGTGTAATATTTTTGAATATTAGACATATTTTACGAAAAAAGTTTACGTCTAACAAATTTTCAAAAAACCCCTCAAAGTTAATTTTTTAAAAGTTATTTTAATTGCAAAACGCAACACCTAAGCAACATCTTTTAGAAGAACCGTGAATAAATATAAGCTTTACTAATTTCCTTTGAAAATAGAGTTAAACTCAAACTCAAAACAGTGACGAATGCAGGACTTTTGATAGTGAGAACACAAACCGAGAATAAAGCCATTTCGCGGATTTTTTTTCTTCGGCTCCGAAAGAAAGTGACAAATATTAATGCATACCTTTTCTTTCTGCCTTCTGTTCATACTTTTTCTCTCCACATCTATAAATACATCCATTCCTTCCCCTCACTTATTCATCGTAACCACCAGCCGAAAAGAAGATGATGTCCCGAATGAGCGGGAAGACCACCAACTATCTCTGCTTCTCGCCTGCCTACAGCATTGTCCTCGAAGAGTAACTTACTCGAGTTCAGAGATACTAGATTTGTTCACTCGGTGCTTACGTCTTTGTGTGTCGGAAAGTTCTACACGGGCTGTTTTTTAAACTTCATTACACAGAAAATAACAATTTTAGGATTCTGAAGCCATTGCTAGCGAAGTTTAATTTTTCTGGTGGATATCTCGTGGACTGTTTGGATTATTGAGTACCTCTTTCTTGCCCAGAAATTCTAAACTTGCTATTTTATTACCGTTACAAGCAAGTAGCGTGTTTTTTTTTTGTATGATTCCTCATGGATTGTTTTGATTCTGGAAAACTATTTCATGCGGATGTACTAGAATTGGGATTTTACAAGCATTACAAGCGTTAATGTCAAAATCGTATCTTTGGTGTAAGCTTTCGCACGGTCAGCTTTGATCGTTGATTTTTTTGTTTACTTCATGGACTGCTTGGATTGTAGAAAAGTTTCACTATAAGTTTCTGAGGAAGATAGATTTTGCTGTTATAAGGCGTTGCAAGTATTAACTTTACTATCGTGCATTTTGTGTATGATCCGTTATGGATTGCATAGATAGGTGACGTTTTTGTTATAATTTATGAACTGTGTGTGTGGGTGCTTGCATTGTATAAAAAAACTTGAATTTTAAACTTCTTCCGATAGTAATGTATTTTCGATTCTAAGTCATTACATATTGTGTCTTGGGTTTTACTGGTGCTCATTTTCACGTAAACTGCCTATGTCGTACACATCTTTGATGTATTATTTATCATAAATTTCGTGTTGTGAAAAACACTTCAGACATATATATGTGTGATTCTGAAGCTTTGACGCCAAGCCTCAACATGGTTTCATTGGCTTCCTGGCCTTCTCATTAATTGTCTGGATTATTGAAAAGTAGTTTAAATACGTTTCTTTTGGTACGGATGTTCTGAGTTTACGACTATTGAGTTCTAAATAAGTCATCATTAACGTTTGTCTACATTTTAATGCGTCCCTTTCTTTAAAGCTTGTACTCTATTACATTGCTATAATTGCAGTAATCTTTTCTTTGAGTACAACGATATAGAATTTTCAAATCTGGATCACTCAATTTGTCAGTATTGATGTCTTTGTTTTCAGTGTGGTTAGAGGTGCGGTACGCATGACATCTTAATACATTTTAAAACCAATTGTTAGGTAAGCTTTTGAATTCATTAGAACAATAACAAATTTTGTTTTTTATTGTTTGAAATGTCGCCAAATTGTACGAGTTGTTGATAAGCTGTGTATTTTATTTGATCAGGACAATCTTCTTTAACAAATGTGCGTTCATTGAAAAGAACCAAGTTCAGATGCTAGTTTTAGCTTGATTTTTGTTCCATTTTCAATACGCAAAAAGCTATTTTGTTGTTGAATGATTTGACATGATGAATAGCATGGAATGTTGTGAATGATAGGATGTAATTATTTTTGACTAATATAATATTGTACGTAGTGCTGGAAATATAAACATTATGGATCTCATAGAGTTAAGAAATCTCTTTATTTTCGAATGTTTAATATTTTCCTTGGTTGTGTACCTATAGTTAAAGAATGAGTTTTCTTCATTAAAATAATAACAATACTTTTTAACATATTTAAATACAAGGTGCCTGTTTAATCATACTCTGGTTTTTGAAATCTGGCAAGAAATAGAACATATTAGAGATTCTTGGAGAACTTTGCTAACTAAAGGCAAAAGTGTTTTGTTTTTATAACGAACAAATTAACTGTGATTGAACTACTTGATTTGCTTATATTTGGGATGGATTCCATTAGTCCTGAACCATTCGTTCGCCGTTCATCGTACCGGCGATCCGTCACACCTTCCCGTGGTACCGGTACGCGAGGTACCGGTTCGTACAAAAGACAGACGAGCAGCCGGGGTAAGTTGAAATTTTGTTTGCTAAAATGAATAGATTCATTCTTAGTGATCCTTATAATAAAAGCAAAAAAAAAAAAAAAAAATGGAACACATAGGATCACTTAATGTCTGCCCGTCCTACACATTAAAACGAATTTGCCGTTGGTATTGGTCCAACAACTGAAATGAAATTTAACAAATAATTCACTGTCAGTCTATACATATCTAAATATAGACAAAACATAGTTTAATATTTTTTCAAATTTTATAAATCATGAATTTTTACCCTGGTCCTTAAGCCCAAGGGTGTTGTTTTCAATTGGTCAAAAGTGTGGTCCGGTGTCCACCCCCACTTAATGTTTGGGCATGTGCAAGAAAGACATTGTGTGGGCATGCGCCTGCTACACCTCTTCTATAAAAAGAGACGTGTGCTGTTGTTGTTCAGTTGTATTGATGTATCGATGTTTTATAAAACTAAAAATAAAAACAAACTTTGTACTAGGCTTGGACTTAAGGCTAAACTGTAACCCACACCATTTCCCCTTCTTCATACTTAGTCAAGTTTCTGCCTTTTGGACCAGTGGTTCTTTTTTTTTTTTACAGCATTTTGAAAATTAAACTTTAATTATAATCACCTGTATTTCAGTTTCAAAGAAATAAATGTAGGTGTATCCAATATTGCAGATATTTGCAAAATTGGTCTCAATCATAGATTTATATTAACTTTCTGCTTATGACTTTGTTATAATACCAAATAACCATTCAAGGGCCGTGTTCGCATTCCGGCTTTGTCATGTAACACTGAGAGAAAGTTGTTCAAAGACTGCCGGCCAGGTTACGTGGGGGAAAAAAAGCTTGCTAAGTCCGAGGGCAGTGGTCGTCCAGGGAACTCTCGGTGTGGGAGTGATTGCACTTAGACTTTTTGATAAAAATGTATAGTTGTTCAACCAACTTTTTGAAACTGAAAACAAGTCCAGTTTATAAATATTGAAGAGCGATTCTTTATTTCTCAAAATTATGCTGAAATGCAAGGTTATTTATCGTATTCGTGTAACATACACATCCTTATCGTGTCAATTTGTTTGAAAACTTTCCTGTTTTAAAACGACATGAATGAGTGTTATGAGGTTATCAGAAATTGTCAAATTTTGTGCTGTGATACTCATGATCATGAATCAATTGCTGCGGTATAGTTTCATGTGCTACATATAACTCTAGAAACTCTTACCTATATTTAATTGTGAAGTTGATGTGAAAGCCTTATTCATGATGTTTCCAAAAATTCAGCATGGGTATGTAAAGTTTGTTAAAATATTTTTTTTTCTTGGGATTATGCCTGACCTTTCTTCCCTGCTAATTCAATTTACTGTTAATAAAATATATAGATATTTATGTATAATGGGACCCATTTTTAGTTCCTGGCCTTGGTTCATTTTTATTTCCAAACATAACTTACAATTCCTTTCCAGAAGAATGTATCTAAGCACGAAGTTCTATTTTTATCGGAAACTTTCTTTCCGACTTGAAATCTTGATCAGATCTCTGACGATGTTTGAGTTGATAAATTTGCTGATTAGTTAGTTAGTGTTTTTTTTTTTTTTGGACTCAGAGGGTTTTGGAATGTTAAATAAGATGTTACGATATGCTGTGCAGATTTGTAACTGAAAATGAGAGTTGGAGCTCTTATTTAAAGTGATTTTTTTTTTTAATTTTTACTAAACTAATTAGGGAGTGGAGTATGGACTTCGATACCGTCTCTGGAATACTCCAGACCACCGAATTTCTTATTGACCTTTTAGCCTGTATTAAAGTTTAGGGATTTATTTAATAAGTCGGTGAAAAAATTGTATTTGAAAAAGTTGAGTAATTATTTTCAACAGAATGGTTTCCAAGCTAAATATATTGGAACAAGATTTAAGTCATATTCTCATAAAGAATAAAACATTTTCAAATAACAAATAAAAAAACTTTTGTAAAAATTGTAAGCTCTTTTTCTCTCAATTGCTTAACAAAAAGGGAACAAAAAACCTGATCGAATGTTTCTTTCTTTTTGTGTTTCACCACAATGCTGACGAAAATTTTAGGGATAAAAAAACAGGACAACACAGCTTGTTAGATATAAATCCCGGTAATACAAATAATATTAATTAACTCCCAAATTTTTTCTTTTTGACTCTAACGATTATAGAGGGCAAAATATAACAATTATTTACATTCTATTTTAGAAAATAATAGTTTAATGGAATTTTCAAGACTGCATTGGGATATTGCAGAATTTGTTTGTGCGCTTGAAAAAGTGTGTGTATGTGATAGTGAAGTAAGACTGTTTAAAAATGCTTTTATTATTTGCATTTTTTAATTCAATTCCTATCTCCCTCTTTAACCAATTCAGCAGAAATACTTTGTTGAATCATCTTAATTTTTCGATCGACCCGAACATTGTGTTCCATAAATTTAATTTTGCCTGAACGAAAATGTGTTTTGTTGAAAAAAATTAATTCGTGACAACAGTTTAAACTGGGTACAAAATTTCTTTAGCAAAGAAAAAAAAAATATTTACAATTTTATTTTTAATCAAATGATAAAACGGATATTAATTTCATTACTCTTGTTTTTTAATCTAAAATAATTGAGGAACTTTTTAATTTAAATTCATTATAAATTGTAAATATAATACTATCTTATACCAAATATTAACTGGAACAACGTTCTACACCCCCTTTAGCTTTTTTTTTTTGCTTTTTTTTTTTTTTAAGAGTGATAGTTGATTTTTAGATAACACATATGGTGGTTTTGTTAATTTTGTAATTAAATATTTTATCAAAAGAACTAAATCAAATTTTCTAATTTTAGCATTTAAGAGAGTTCTTAAGTATTTTGCTAAAAAAGCATCTTAATCCCTGGCAACAACAAGATTGTTTGAGCGCAAATGATTCAGAATCCTAAATGAATCCTCTTTCAGCGCAATGTGTGGTTTGGTAGTTCGGGTATTAAATAAAACAGGTTCTAGACTGTATTGCAAACTCTCATATCGGAATTACTTGTGTAAAACAGTTGATTTAATCGAAATCGATCTCTCCTCACTCATTAGTCTTATCACCTTCTTCGCTTTTCTTCAGACGTACGTTATCGTCATTCTATATTTAGATTGCAATGTGAAAGCAGTGTTTTCTATAAAAAAGCTTGTCCTGCTTTGTAGACAATATTGTTCCTAGTTTATAAGTGTTGTGTTAGATTGTGAAAGGTCAGTGGTTAGGTAGCGGAACATGGGTATTGTACTGCTTAGAATAAGTGATGGACGTTTGCGTACATACGAACATAGTTGTACATTATGTACATTTTGAAGTAATCCTACTTCTTCTTCTGATCAATTACTATGGGGACTAAGGCACCTTTGCTTCTTTTAAGCATTTTGTACCAACCCCATATCCTGTACAGATCGATAATGGGTAGTACTGCACAGGATGCAAGCTCATACTCGCTCGTGAGAGGGAGAGATCAAGTCTACCTATTACCACCGAAGAGTTCATTTCTACCTCTTTCGGTAGCTACCCGGTAGATGGCAGCACTACTGACCGTATGCGAAACTTCTTAATTTAGAGGCAATACGAAGCAGAAGATTCCAGCAGAAGACTTGGCTCTGCCCCCCCCCCCCCCCAAGAGGTATTGATTTGTATGGGAACTTGGAGGACTTTGCGACCACGACTGATTTAACGTGCCTCAATCACCATTAACGAACACGGCGGTCTTAAGTCAGTACCAGGCCCGAACTCGCAACTTTCTGGTTGCGGGAACGATACTCTCCCGACTGGGCTACGCGGCCCAAGTAATCCTACTTGGTACCTGACAATGCTTTCCCTGATACTTAACATGCCTAGGGTTAATGAATTTCAACTTTTGAGCAAGGTCTGACTTGCATTACTTGGGACCCAAAGCATGTAACGTTTTCTGGGCTCTGTGAAAAAATTGTTGAAGAGGTGCCTCAATATTTATTGACAGTGTTTACTGGAAGGAATTTCCTCTTTAGTCTGCTAGTTTATTGATAATTATTTTCTAAAGTCCAAAATCTCACAACAAAAAATCATCCAAAATGTAACTCACTAGAATATTTAACTCATGTTTTTTTTTCGAGATTTAATTGCTAACGAGCGATTTTTTTAAATCAGTTCAAAGTTATAGTTTATTTAAGTTCAAAACGTAATTGAAAATATTAAATAAGTACACCGAGTTCAATTTAACTACAACAATTTTGAAAATTTTGGGGGCCCCAAACCTGGTCTTTGTCGGCTTACGCGGAAAGCAGGCTTTGCTCTTGAATACACGACTAACATGGCTTAGTGCTGAGCATTACAGAAATATTTGGCGTTGGGGCATTTACGTTCATCACAAGCCACATATTATATCATTAGTCTCGAGTCGTACGTTGCAGACATTGATTGCAATACTTGCAAGCAGCAATAGATTTATACTGTCATTCCATCCTTCCCCTTTTTATCTCATACAGGTTATTGGTAAATGCAGCCAAGCTTTCTACTAGTTCCTTCTTTCCTAGTAGATTGCACTGTTTTCTATGTAAATTATTTTTATAGCGAAGACAATGTACTTTTTTATTTTCCTTCTGGAACAGAGTGTCTACCGGTCAGGAAAGTCAAGAAAGTCACGAAAAAGTCGCGAAATCGCAAAAAGGTCAAGAAAGTCACGAAAAAGTCAAGAAATCAGAGCAGAGGTCACGAAATTTTCACTCTGATTGCAAAACTGAAAAATTCGGTAATTCCCTAAGAAAAATCGTCAAAAAATTCGCCGACAAACAATTGCTCAAAAAGGTAATTTTTTCCCCAAAATGACGCGAAATTTTTATGAACGTATAGCGTTTTTTGCAACCATTCCTTTCTTTAAAATCGGCCATTTATCGGCCCGTCATACAAACGACAAAACTATTTTTTTTCCCTTTTAATTTATAAAAATTCGGGATTCCGGAGTTTATTTTTGTTAAATGTGGTCTAACTTTGAGTGTTAAATATAGTTAGTGAAGTTTAAATATTCGTAGAACTATAATGTGTGGTGCACTTCTGCGGTATGCAAGTGTGAACTTGCTATACAGGATCGACAGGCAAAGTGTGAATGGAGGAGTTTCGTAACTTTTTCTAGTTGTATTTTCGGCACGAAAAATTACGATAAAAATCTGCGATTCGGCAAGAACATTTTATTAACTTATTTATAAAATATTAATCAGCAAGAATCACGAAACTAAAATATGATAGGTGAAAAAATTCCCCTGAAACTTTTGCCGATCGCTAGGCCTAACAGCACTTGCTTGTGGTTTTTTTTATAACTCTACATCGTAATTTTTAATTGAGTTGTCGTTATTTCGCAATAAATTCCCGTACTAAAATTACTTATATAGTTAGTGAAAAATTGTGCATTTTTTATTGTTTAAAGTCATTTATTTCACGAGGAATAAGAACCTTCGATGCAACGTCACTTCGATTATTTTACGGACTTCCCGCACTTTTGAATCACGAAGCAAACTCAAAAATTCATCTTGGAATATTTTATTCTATTAAAGATTATTTTATTTAATTTGATTTTTGCTTTAAAGTATTAACTTAAGTTCGGAAAAAATTATTGGAAAGCAACGACACAGTTGAGCCGAACAGACTTCCGGTTTTCTTCAAATCGCGGCTTGATTTCCGCGCTTTCGCCGAAAGTTAATTGGTATCCCTTTTGTTTAAGACATTTTTTTTTTAAATCTTCATTCTCTAGCATACAAGTTGACCCCCTACTTTTTAGTGAACATTTTGGCCCACATTCTCGACTTGCATACGAGTATATATACGGTATATTGTCAGGAAATATAAATGGACAGCCTTGTTGGGCCTCAAACCTACTGTTGGTTGTTGATGTCCTTTTTGAGAAAACTGGATGGAATCCGATAAAGATCTAGCCAAGTGGTTAATGCCTGTGTTACTGGCAAATATAAAGGATATTGTATATTTTGCTAATCAAAATTTGATGCCAGTCATAGTGAAATGGGGTTATCTCATCAAAAATACATCAAGACTTAGCCTGTGTAATTTTAACAGGCAAGCAAAGAATGCTTAATTTTCAGTCTTTGTCATCACATGTAATTCCATCCAACAATGCAACTAATAGCATCCTATTACCATCCCAAGAAAATGTTATTGTTGCTGAAGCAAGCAAACAATGTGAAGCAACTATAAACACTTCGACTTTGTCAGATTTTTCATCTACTAGGAATTCTTTTTATCATTAATGAAAAAGTTATATGGGCATTAATCCGAGTAATGCGTCACACTTCTGACAGAAGCACATGTAAAGGAAGTGAATTGTTTGCTGTTATATTCCTATAGGAGGAGGAAGTCCAATTATTAGATATTGAGATTGCTAAAATATATTTTTAAAAAAAAATGCTGAAATTGGGGTTGCTTAGTGTTATCATTCACAATACTAAATTTTATGATATACTGTTTTATTGTTCTTGCTGTTTTCTTTCACGTGGATTTCTCTAATTTTCTAGTGTGATTAAGACAGAATTTTAAGCATTTAAGTGAGTTTTTTACAGCAAATTAATGCAGCAACGATTGTTATATTGGTAATATATTTCATACATTTCTATCCGAGAGAAGATGAAAAAGGTTAATTTTGAGGGGAAAAAACAATTTTTTTTTATATAACTGCACGAACATTCATAGTTGTGGCTTTAATATAGGTTAAATATGTTGTATTGTATCTCTGATTTTTGTCTTTTTAAAAGTATTAAATTTTGATGGTTTGCCCTTGTCTTTTTTTTTTTTTTTTTTTTTTTTTTGACAAATTGATTATTTAAACGGTTGCAAATTTTTTTGAAAAGGTCAAGAAATTTTCTTCTGAGGTCAAGAAAAGTCAAGAAATTGTATTTGATAAAGTTGGTAGACACCCTGTGGAAGGGGGCTTTGCCCCATTCCTCCCTCCACTTCTTTGGATCCGCTCAGTCTGTTCCTGCCCCATCGACCTAATACTAATTTTTTTCAGCCACAACTTCTACCGGAGTATTGCCTTGTAACATATGAAATTTTACAATAGGCATAACTTCGGTAATTACTAGTTCTATTTTTACTATTATACTTACAAAGTTTTTATAAGTGAGCTTATAATTACTTAAAAATAAAAGCACCTTCAAATTTTTTCATGAATTTTTATTACTGGAGTGCCTGTTGTAAAATTTCATATGCTACAAACAATACTCCGCCAGAAACTGTGGCTTAAAAATATAGCATTAGGCCTATGAGGCAGTGATAGGCAGATGTTCCCTTTTGAGGTAGAATACTTTTTCCGGGTTGGACGTGAAAGTGCTTCAATGTTTAAACAAAAAGTGCATAAACCCTGACTTATCCTTGCTTTTCATCCGCATTGAAACCTAGCCAAATGAATCCTTACTCTCCACCTTCTATTCTCAAGGACCGGGGCAATGATTTGCATTTTTTTTCTTCTGGAGTTAATATGTATCCTCACCGATC
Source organism: Linyphia triangularis (assembly GCA_963978545.1). Classification (NCBI taxonomy): domain Eukaryota; kingdom Metazoa; phylum Arthropoda; class Arachnida; order Araneae; family Linyphiidae; genus Linyphia; species Linyphia triangularis. Next base: position 32,023,652 of record OZ021731.1, on the reverse strand, counting down.
CGCATAACTTCCGTGTAGGGGGAATCTTGGACTTCCCTCAAAATCCAGATTTTTTTTCTTCTCCATTCTACCTGCCGACTCCGTGTATGAATCCCTTGCCAAATGCTTCGACCGTGTTTTCAAACCCAAGTTTTGAGTGCAAGTGTGGTTCTCTTTAAAAAAAGAGCTATTATTATCACTTGCCCTGGAACCTGGTTGTCGGTCCCGTGAAACTCAAGATGTTAGATACACATTTAAAAAAAAAAAAAAAAAAAAAAAAAAAAAAAAAAAAAAAGAGTTACTGCGCTGTCAATGTTTGTACAACGCATTATTTTTAGTGTGTTTTGGTCAATAATCTGATATATATCATAGGGGTTTAATTTCAACGACTGGGGGACTGGGGAAGTTAGCTGTCAGTGTTGAAAGGAAGTTTTCGAAATAGAACGTTACCATTGATAAACTTTTTACTCATATGGTGACTTAATTTATCTGTAAGTAATGAGTATTCATTTTCTAGTTTATTAATCTGTGTTTATATATGAAAGACGAGTCAGAAAACATGATTTATATTAAGAGTTAACTTATGAAAAAGATGTTTGATTTTCTAAAAGGCTATTTAGCATAATAAGATGAAACTTATTTATCAGAAGTTTTCACTTGGGTGATATAGTGTATGTTTTATGACGTTTCTTGTAAAATGGTAATGAGCAATGACTGTAAAATCGTATTAGCACTGAATAATGTTCTATCTGGACTATTGTTAGTATTATTTTAAAATTGACATTTCTTTGTTGCTATGAAGAATATCTGAATAAATAATTTATTTTCCAACAAATTTAAGAGCAACTCTATGTTTTTTGTAAGCGCTTGACATAAAAAGTACTCATGCTTACCTCCTAACACATTTGTAATCAAATCTCCTTTGTACTTGTACAAGTGCAGTATTTTGGTTCTGAACATTATGGTAACGTATTTTGGTCTTACTTTCTTCTTTCCACGTGATTTGAATGTCTAATACTGAATTAAGGTTGGTGTTCATTTCGACCGTTCATTCCAGAATATTTATAGTATAGTGTCGGTAAGTTAGCATTTTCATTTAAGAGACTTTTTATACTAGTATTCGTAGCAATAGTATCCCACACTCAGTACTACCACCTATTGAGTGTTACGGAAAGCATAGAAACTCTGCCTTATACCATGGGTTTATTTAAACTGATGCGGATATCATTTTTCCATATTCGAAATAGACTCTACTAGGGGACTCCACCCCCTGCTTGGTAACGCTCGCCAACCACCGTGGATTGCTACGCAACTTTTATTGCTTTTCCTAGAAAACCAGGTTCGCTTCGCTCGCTAAAAGAATATAAGTCTTAGCGTAAAAAATTTTGGTGTCATAATCAATAGAAGCGCACGTGAGTAACTTCATCGTATTCAATCATACATTTCATTTATATCTCGCAGGAGAATTATTTTCTTTCTTCCCAGAGGTGGTGGGCTTCACAAAGAACAAATTTTCAGCATAGATCGGCATCGTATTCTTCAACAACAACATTTACCAAACTAGGGTGCTTCTACGATATCTTTCAGTATTTTCTCTAACATTTTGTCTTTGAATATTTGCATTAGTGCTCTCATTTGATCTCTTATTTTTTTTTTAATGCCGCTACAACACGACAAATATTCATTTTGATTCTACCGTTCAGAGACCGTTGTTTACGAATGGTAAACGGCCTAGACCGTCAAGTTGCGGGTTCGAGTCCCGTGTTAGGCATGGGTGTTTGTAAATGTATGTTGGCTTGTCTAATGACGAATGTTTTGGCGCATTATAGCCCTCGTGTTGCTGACGGCGCCAGATAATCTGAATACAACCAACCAACCAACCAACCAACCAACCAACCAACCAACCAACCAACCAACCAACCAACCGAATGGTAAATGGCCGGTGTTTCTATTCCGCATACACAAATATGACCTTTTTTTTGGCCACGTGTGAAAGAAATAGATTAATAAGTCCGCTCTTAGCAGATATAGTTTAATTATTGGCCAGTGTTTGCCAGCTAAATATTTCAACATTTTATTTTCACCTCTCTATATTCTAAGAGGTATTTTTTAAACTAACTTTTTTAAAACTTAACCAAAATAAGTTTTTTGACAAAATTTATAACCACAACAATAACAGTGATGCTCTATCACGATTTCGCATTTAAGAGCGGAAATATGTTTTTTGAATCCTTACTAAAAACACTTGATGGTCATAAACCTTATACTAACTATTATAACACTTTTCCGTCTGATGTCCCGCAAAAACTAGCTGGCAAATGCCGGTGACACCTCGAAACCTATCATTGGAAAATAAACGAAAACTTCGCATTTTTTTCAGGAAAGGACGTTATTTTCAAAGAAAAATGTTGGAAAGTAGCACCGCTATACGAAAATTGGCTAGTATAATCTTTGATTTTATAAAAGGGAGGATTATTTTTAAAAATTTTACCATGATGTACCAATTCGTGAATTCATGCACGCGGTTAATTCTGTGAGATGAAATGGATTTTCAAAGCGTATTCACACAGACTTCACGCATTTTGGCGAACTCTGAATGGCCATCATGTATATTTGCTACCACGATCAGTAAAGGGGTTACTAGCACAAATTATTTAGATTTTTATACGATAAGGCGCATAAATGTCTTTTATTCGATGCTCTTTATGTGATTGTTTTAATCCTTTCAGTCACCCCGCCACCTGACGCCGTGGATGATGAATTCGAGCCAACTGCGCCTCCTCTGGAACTCATGGACAAGGTGCGAGGTTACGAAAGCGCCTCCTTTGAAGCTGGTAAGACAGTTTTCTTTTTAATTTTTTTTTATTTGTTTTTTAAAATATTTTTTGTTAATTGCAATAGCTAGCCAATGCAGGTTTTTCCATGAAGGAGGTAATTTTTTCATTATTGAAAAAATATCAATGGGAAATTTAAGTTCTTATTAGCAAGTGACTAACTCCTGAATCAATGAGCTTTTTCTATGAGATTTTCTCTGCCTTTTTCTATGAGGTAAATTTACGAAACCAATAATTTTGAATGTTTTATCGGCTCTTACTTTTATTTGTGTATCATATTGATCTTTCTTTTTAATATTTTTCTTATTCATTCCAATTTTACCAAAGGAGAGGAAGACACAAATAAGTGTATATATCAGCAGTCAGATATTTGCTTTTATTTCAATGTAATGTCCTCATTTACTAATTTAAAATCATATAATATATAAAAGTCATAATTCATGTAAAAGTTAGAGATTTTATTCATCTGATTTCAAGTGTTTGACTAAGAAAACAAAAAGTTAAATTTAAAATGTGTGAATAAAAAATAAATGAAAAAAAAATTACAAAATATTTTAATGAATTTTACTGACTGGTATATCTAGGTGTTTTTAGCGATGCAAATACTCTTTTGAGTTGTATTAGTAGTTTTATATTTCAATAATTTTTTTTTTTTTTTTTGAAGAACGCTCACTTTTAATTTTACTTCAACTAAAATAATAATTGCATAGTATTTAATTAAATTTCTACTCCAAAGACGTATTATATGAAAATGAAAGTATCACTTGCTGTTAAAATGCGAACGGAAATTTACTTAAATTTTGTTGTGTGTATATTTTCTTTAGTCTTAAAATCCCGTTTTAAAACTTTACCAGTTTTTATGAAAACCGTTTACCATGTTCTTCTCACCCAAACGCAAACAATGAAGTCAGAGAGAACCCAGAAAGCTATTTACGAACTTCGAAAATGAGTGGCTTTCGAGATATTGTCGTTTCTTTTCTCTTAAGTAAGCGGTTAGTCAGGTTGTCTTGATCTTCAGGTTCAAGGTTTTCTTTCTTCCTTTAGGTAAACAGTTTTGACGTGAATTGCCACCAAAACTCATATTTCCGGCGTTGAACAACTCAAAAGCGCCTGTTTTTTACTGTTTTTCTAGCATCGTGGGGAAGCCAGCTAATTGCTGACATGGATGCTGAGGGGAGAAGGGGGGGGGGGGGGGCAGGATGAAGCAGCTAAAATGGGATGTTTCAGTAATTTTCCGGAATTTATTTTGAGTTTTTTTTCTTTCACCGAGTATTTATCTTTCAATTTCTTATTTGTTAACATAGGGAAATGGAAGTAATTACATTAGTCAAAAAACAGGATTTCCACGGTCATTAAAAGTGCTTAATATTTTTGAAATTATTTTCAAGGCCTTAAAAGTACTTGAAAATGCTTAGAGATGCTTAAAAGTCCTTGAAAATGCCTAGAGGTCCCTAAAAGTCCTTAACTTTTGCGAATGTTGTGCGCCCAGCTGCAAAATTTATAAAAATACAACTCGGACTTGTTATTCCCGTGTGACCGCAACTTATTCGCACCGTATCGGAATTCTCTGACATATTTGTATTTACGCATGAGCCAACTTGTAACTTTTTTGGTGGAATATACATTTTAAAAAGTTAGTAAATACATACGATGTCTGAAAACAAATTTTCAAAGGTCCTTAAAAACATTATTTAGGTCCTTAAAAGTCATTGATTTTCCTTTCTGTGATTCGCACCGTATCGGAATTCTCTGACATATTTGTATTTACGCATGAGCCAACTTGTAACTTTTTTGGTGGAACATACATTTTAAAAAGTTAGTAAATACATACGATGCCTGAAAACAAATTTTCAAAGGTCCTTAAAAACATTATTTAGGTCCTTAAAAGTCATTGATTTTCCTTTCTGTGATTCGCACCTTATCGGAATTCTCTGACATATTTGTATTTACGCATGAGCCAACTTGTAACTTTTTTGGTGGAATATACATTTTAAAAAGTTAGTAAATACATACGATGCCTGAAAACAAATTTTCAAAGGTCCTTAAAAACATTATTTAGGTCCTTAAAAGTCATTGATTTTCCTTTCTGTGATTCGCACCGTATCGGAATTCTCTGACATATTTGTATTTACGCATGAGCCAACTTGTAACTTTTTTGGTGGAATATACATTTTAAAAAGTTAGTAAATACATACGATGCCTGAAAACAAATTTTCAAAGGTCCTTAAAAACATTATTTAGGTCCTTAAAAGTCATTGATTTTCCTTTCTGTGATTCGCACCGTATCGGAATTCTCTGACATATTTGTATTTACGCATGAGCCAACTTGTAACTTTTTTGGTGGAATATACATTTTAAAAAGTTAGTAAATACATACGATGCCTGAAAACAAATTTTCAAAGGTCCTTAAAAACCTTATTTAGGTCCTTAAAAGTCATTGATTTTCCTTCTGTGATTTGAGTGGGAACCCTGAAAAAAAAAAAAAAAAAATCTTAAATTTCGATACGTTTTCGAGTTTATTGAGTCCAAAAGTGTGTTCTAAAAAAAATGTCTGTGTGTCTGTCTGTTTATAGTTAGAATGACTCCAGAACGGATTGGTATTCGATGTTCAATTTTTATTTACAGATCAGTGGCGGAGTGAATGCGCATACAGTAGTTGCCATCGAAAAATGTATGTTTTTCCGAAATTGCCAGTAAACGACTCTAACTATTTTGATTATTATCGCTGTGCTTCTGCTTTTTTAAGTGTTTAAGCTATTCCCTCCTCCGAAAATTTCATAAAGAAGTAAAAAGTTGTTAAACAAACGTCATTAGCACACTTGTCTTCCCTTGAGCATTGTCCATTGACGATTGTTGCTCCTCTGTTTCACTTGCACGAAAGGATAATCAAATAATTAACAATTAACAAAAAATAAATTGTTAATTTCGCCATTTTGGCAGTTTTTTTTTTCTTCTTTTTTTGCCAGTATTATAAGTATCGCTAAACTGTTCAAGTTGATACGTTTTGAATTTATAAAATGCAATGGAAAGTTGGCCGATGTTCGACATCCCTAGTTTTGTTGAGAACAACTAGTCAAGTATCTCATTCGCTAATAAAACGTGATCATTTCGAATAGAAAGATATTTTTTGGTTTAGAATTTTGTCTACGTTTCGTACGTAATGCGTTTCCCACACAAATTTCTAAAATAATATATTTTCACTCTGCCCTAAAGCCTTATTGTTTATAAACGGCGCCCAATGTCACCTTTACCTTATTAGTAAAAGGCTAGAAGGTAAATTTTCCTTGTAAATTGTATAGTTACTATCTGATTATGTAATTATGATCTGAAAATAATCTGAGTTTCTCGTTTTTTAAGTAAGCGGAGTACTTTTATTTTGAGTGTTTCATTGCTCGCTTTTACGAAATGTGAAGTTGCATGTTTTCCTTTTTGAGTGAATCATGTAGTTGCATACCTGCCAACTTGTACGAATCATCCGTACAATGTACGGATTTTTACTATTTTGTACGGGTGTACGAACAGCTAAAAATATCGTACGGATTTCACGGTACTTTTCGTTTTTTCCCTAAAACCGTTTTTTTTTTTTTTTTTTTAATAAATATTTTTTTAAGTCACCAACGAAACCCAAACGATTTTCCAAAGCTGCCGCGTCCGTCAAAATATTTATTCACACTCCAAGATTGCGCATATGTTCAGTACTAAAAAGCACGTTGGCGAGGATGCATTGTTTTCTTTTCTGTTGCCGACTAGATTTGGCAAACCAAACCACTGCTTCGATTTTTCGGGCTTTACAGATTAATAAAGAAGCAGAAAACCGAAAGTGCTTTAGTTTTTTAATTCTACCTTCTTTTGGACTGGACTCCAAAACGTAAATAATAGTACTGGACTTGCGCGTAAATAATAGCACTAAACACGGCGCCGGGGATGCACTGTTTTCATTTGTGTTGCCAACGGGACCTGGCGAACCAAACAACTATTGCTTTGCCTCAGACTTAAGGGATTAACAAAGAATCTGAAAACCAAAAATGCTTTAGATTTTGGTTCTTCCTTCTGTTTGGACCGTACAATAATGTTGCGCGTATATAATAAAAGTACTTAAGCGCCGCGCCGGAAATTCATTGTTTTCATCTGTGTTGCCGACGGGATTTGGCGAACCAAGCAACTGTTTCGTTGTCTCGAACTTTAGAGATAATAAAGTAGAAAACTGAAAGTGTTTTAGTTTTTTTTTTTATTCTTTCTTCTTTTGGACCGTACTCTAACGCTGCGCACTAAATCGCGACGCCGCCGTTTTCAATTGTTTTGGCGGCACTCACCGAACGACTGTTTCGTTTTCTCGGACTTTAGAGATTAAAGCACTTTCGGTTTTCAGCTTCTTTGTTAGTCTTAATTATTTATTTTAAAATATCCAAGTTAAACAATCCTGGTGTAAAATTCCAGAAAATATCAAGTTTTTTTGGAGTTTACTTCAAACCAAGCGGTTTACTTCTAATCATCAGAAATTCAAACAAAGAAACAAATTTTGCATTCTGCTTATCTATGCATCTGATATTAAGATTTCTCATGGAGGATTTACTGATGTCGAAGTTCATATCAATTCTAAAAAGCACAGTGACAACATCAAATGTAATAATACGAATTCGAAAGCCTGCATAATTGATATTTGTGCGTGTGATTAAACACTTTGAATACCACCAACTCATTGTATGTTTCACTAGAGTTTTTGTGTCATAAAGCATGTTTTATTTCGGTGTAATGTAGACTAAATCTTAAACCTCATCAGAGATTTCATCGTAAAGTTTAAATTTGATTTATTTTTAAATCCAAGTTAGTTTTTTTATTTTATAATTTCCATTTTGTGCTAAAATGTAACAATTTGTTATATTTGAGAGCAATTTAATACTATGCAATTTTTTTTAATTTTTTTTTTTTTTTTTGCATTTGTAATAGAATTTTTATTATTTCTATATTACATTCATAAATATTGTCGCTATTTGACTTTCCATGAGTCATAGGAATGCAAATATTTGTTCCGTAAAAATTGTACTAATTTGAAAATGCCAATGTTGGCAGGTATGTAGTTGCATGTTTTCCTTTTTTCGTAATTTTGGTGACACATCTATATAATAATAAAACAAGCTGCGTGTCTGTCTATCCGTCTGAGGCTCTGTGGATCTATAAAAACCTACTTAAAATTGGAGTAGAGCTCTGAAATTTTCAATATAAGTAGTTTTGGCCTTTTAATTGTATACATCACAAACAGAATGATAAAATTTTAATTAGTTCTTTCTTAATTAATAAATATGTTACAAAACAGTATCTAATAGGGCTACAGCTCTGAAATTTTCAACATAAGTAGTTTTGGCCTTTTAATCGGACTTTTAAAAAACAGAATTTTAAATTTTTTATTTTGTTCTTTTTTAATTAATTTATTTAATTAATAAACATTTTATAAAACGATTACTAATAGGGCTACATCTCTGAAATGTTCAACATAAGTAGTTTTGGCCTTTTAATCGGACTTTTAAAAAACAGAATTTTTAAATTTTTATTTTGTTCTTTTTTAATTAATTAATAAACATTTTACAAAACGACTACTAATAGGGCTACAGCTCTGAAATTTTCAACATAAGTAGTTTTGACCTTTTAATTGGACTTTTGAAAAACAGAATTTTAAATTTTTATTTAGTTTCTTTTTAATTAATTTTTTTAATTAATTAATTAATATTTTACAAAACGATTTCTAATAGAGCTACAACTCAAAAATTTTCAACATAAATAGTTGTGGTCTTCTAATTGGATTTTTAAAAAACAGAATTAAAATTTTTTTTTTTAATTAATTAATAAATATGTTACAAAACGATATCTAATAGGCCTAGATCTCTGAAAGTTTCAACATAAGTAGTTTTAGCCTCTAATTTTGCTTTCCACAAACACGTGGTAAAATAATCTTAAAGGGTTGTATTATTGTATTAACGGGAATTTTTTTTTCCTTTGACAAGGGAGAGGCTTCCAATATTAAGTCTTTACCTAGCAATTAGATTTTAGTGAGTGAAGCGAGCTTATGTTTACGCGGCAATGAACCTTTCAGCGAGTGAAGCGAGCCTATGCTTGCATAGCAATGAACCTTTTAACGAGGAAATAAGCCTGTGTTTATGTGTCCATGAACTTTTCCCCAAACGAAGCGAGCTCGATTTTGCGTAGCGATGAGCCTTCCAGCTAGCGAAGCGCCAAAAACTGGGTCCGATACACGAATAACAGATTTCCGCAACGCGAGGCCTCACAGCTTGCTAAAATATTGCACATGTTAAAATTTTGTAGCGAAGCACGGGTATTTAGTTAGTAAAATATAATTGACTTCTTTTTGTTATTGAAAGGTACGAGAACACGTGCTTTCGTTTACTCTCGGATGGTTTTAACTTTTTGACAGATGCTTCTTGCACACCTAAAACTATTTTTGTAGAAGAAATATTAAGTTGTTTCCCATCGTTTATTTTGACAGCTCATATTTCATAGTAAACTTCCTTATCGGCGACGGTACTGCTTGTGTTCCAAGTACAGAGGAGTCCCCCCCCCCCCTTTTTTTTTGTCCGCTTTGTCTGTGTTGTATCTCTGCCAAAAATCAGTCCCTGAGTTATGGTATGTTATTATTCGATGAGTAGTTTTCGTGTGTGGTAAAATCAACAGTTTTTCACTTTGGTTAAAACAAGGATTTTCTTGTGTTCGAAAGTGGGAAGTTTATGTTTTTATGTGATAAAAGCATACATGTCTTTCTTAAAAATAGTTTTTTTATATAGTGCTTACTGGTGTTCTCTCTAACTCTATATAGGGTTTCTTACGAACGGAGGAATATTTTTTTTTTTTAAATATAGCTTTGAAAAGATACTGCAGACGGTAGTTATATTTTAGTGCCAAAGTGATCTATATTATCTTTTTCATTTAATTAATAATTAATCGGAACTCGATATGTTAAAGCATTTGTGTGTGTGTGCTTTTTTTTTTTACAAAGGGCCTATTCTTCAGTCTGGAGTTAGCCTTCCCAACTGAACCTACACATAGGCCTCGATTAGTTTCCATTCTAAATTTACGATAGCCCTGATCGAAAGTACCGGAAATTGAGAGTGAAAGCTTAACTTGCAACTGTTCTACAAATGTATCTAGGCCAGGAGTTATTTCAAGTAACTACTTGTGCATGGAAAATTTGTCCTTGACTTCAAATGCTGATATCGGACTAGAACTTGAATGGTTGGCAATAAATATTACGGCTGAATCTTTAATCGGAAATTGTTGCCGATTTCGTCTATTTTGGCGTTAGTAGAGCGGCTAGAGGGAAAAAAACTGCACTTCGTGAAACAAATTTGTAATTTTGCACATTGATAGATAATGTCATTTTAATCATTTTCAGAAGTGGGGCCACTCGGATTTCACTTCCGGTCGAGGTTTTATACTACTTCAAAGTTGGGCCTAAAATATGCCTTTATTTTCAATATAAACCGTAAATTGTAGGTTCACGGAAAAAAATATGAACTCTATTAACACGTATAATATGTTAAATAGTTAGGCTTGCATTAAAGAATTAAAAAAAATTAAATTTCAACCGGAAGTCGTTAAGATTTCGACCGGAAGTTATCCCTAATCGACACCAACAGCTTGAAATACACACATAAAACACATTCTGTATATAAAAGGGTTGATTTCGATAACGTACCAAATGGAAATATTCCACTCAGATATTACTTCCGGTTGAGGTTTTAGACTTTTTTTCAGAGTTTGGCTTAATAATGACCATTTTTTAATACTCCCCCTTCATATAAAGGGTCACTTTCAAAAACTAATATACTTCTTTCATGTTCTATATATCAAATTGTAAGAATGAATATGCTAAATTTAAAATGAAAAATTTCAACCGGAAGTGACTGAAATTCAGCCGGAAATCAACGCATAAGCAAATTTCAGAGCTTACACCGATTTTTTTTCTTATAGTAGAGCGGCTAGAGGAAAAAACTGCATTTCGTGAAACAACTGTAATTTTGGAACCATTGATAGAATATATCATTCTAATCATTTTACGAAGTGGAGCCACTCAGATTTCACTTTCGGTCCAGTTTTTATACTAGTTCAAAGTTAGGCATAAAATATTCGTTTTTATCAATAAAAATAGTTATATGTGGGGTCATACCAAAATCATGAAATTTATAGACATGTGTAATATGTTAAATATAGATAAAAGGTTAAAAAAAATAGTAAAAAATGTTCAACCGGAAGTGATATGCATTTTGACCAGAAGTCTATCTTTAACAGCTAAAACTGCATCTAATAGCTTAAACTACATGCATGAAACATATGCTATCAATAAAAAGGAAATTCTGGTGATGTTAATTTAAAAAGTTACTTCTGGTCGAGGTTTTAGATTTTTTAAGTTAAGACTTAAAAATGTGCTTCACTATATTTTACCATCTTCTTATAAAGGGTCACTGTTAAAAACACTTAATATTTCATGTTGTTACATCTAATTATAAGGATGGATATGCTGAATATGAAATGGAAAACTCCAACTGGAAATTACTGAAATTCCGACCGGAAGTCTACTTATTAGGAACTGATACTGCCCTTAAACCAATATCTTTATGTACAATGGTGATATCGTCTCAGATAGCCGGAAGATTTCATTTGATGTTTCAGAAAAGGAATGATGATTAAGTTAAGTATAAAATGTTAAATTTCAACCGAAATGACTGGAATTCCGGAAGTTTGCTTGTACGAATTTTTTTCAATACAATTAAAATATAACCAAAATATAAATCTCACTAGTTGCAATCCTCTCATATATGGACTAAGACAGGAGATTATTTTTTAAGGGATGCGCATCACACTCTCCTTTTTTTTGGGGGGGGGGGGGGATGGAGACACGAAAGTTGACATTTTATTTTTTTCATTGTTCATATTTTCAGATATTTAATTGTATTTTAGACCCAGATTTGGCAATCTGAGACGATATTACTGTGATACTTATATGTATTGGTATATAGGCAGTATCAGTTCCTTAAAAGCAGACACTCGCTTCAGATTGAAAATTTTCATTTTACATCCAGCAATCCATCTTTATAATTTGATGTAACAACATATAATATCAAAATTTTTTAATTGTGACCCTTTCTATTAAGGTGGTAAAATTTAAAGAAGCGCATTTTTTAAGACTAACTTTAACTAAGTCTAAAACTTCGACAGGAAGTCGCTTTTTAGCTTTAGTTCATTATAAAATGACACCAAAATTCCATTTTTATTAGTAGCATATGTTTCATACATGTAGTTTAAGCTGTTATAGACTTCCGGTCGAAAAGCGATTCACTTCCGACTAATCCTTTTTTTTTTTTTTTAATCTTTCCTCCAAATTTAATAATTGAACATATTACACGTGTCATAGAGATCACGGTTTAGCAATGATCCCGCATATAATTATTTTTATGAATATAAAACGAACATTTTATGCCTAACTTTGAACTAGAATAAAAATTCGACCTGAAGTTAAATCCGAATTTCTCCACATCTTAAAATTATCAGAATTACACATTTTGTGAATGTGCACAATTACTGACTTGTTTCATGAAATGCAGTTTTTTCCCTCTAGCTGCGATATTATATTGGTAAATGGGCAATATTAGTTCTTTAAAAGCAAACTTCCGGTCGGAATTTCAGTCACTTCCGGTTGAAATGCTCCATTTTATATCCAGCATATCCATCCTTATAATTTAATGTAATAACATGTAGTTTTAACAGTTTTTAATTGTGACCTTTTATAGTTTATATGAAGGTGGTATAATTTAAGAGTGCATTTTTAAGTCTAACTTTAAAGAAGTCTAAAACTTCGACCGGATGTCATTTTTTAAATTTAGTTTATCATAAAACATCACTAAAATTCTCTTTTTAATGATAGCATATGTTTCATAGATGAAGTTTGAGCTGTTGGGTGCAGTTTTAGTGTTATAGATAGACTTCCAATCGAATGCCAATCATTTCCGGTCGAATTTTTTACTACTTTTTTTTAATCTTTCATCTATACCTAGAAATTTAACATATTACACATGTCTATAAAACTCATGATTTGGCTGCAACCCCACATATATTTATTTTTATTGATAAAAACGAACATTTTAACTATTTAACATATTATACGCGTTAATAGAGTTCATATTTTTGGACGTGAACCTATAATTTACACTTTTTATTGAAAAAAAACCGCATATTTTATGCCTAACTTTGAAGTAGTATAAAACCTCGATAGGAAGTGAAATCCGAGTGGCCCCACTTCTTAAAATGATTAGAATGACATTATCTATCGATGTGCAAAATTACAGACTTGTTTCACGAAGTGCAGTTTTCGGCTATTTTTTGGCGCCTAGCCGCTCTACTACGTATTTTTCTTCTGTTTATAGATTAAGTCAGTGTGGCTCCATGTTGTCAACCGGAACACCAGTAGATTTTTTTTTTTAATTCGTTAAGCCTAAAATGGAAATACTACTGTCATGTCATACATCAGTTTGAAGGTTTTGTTAGGATGTGTGTGATTTTATAAAATTGTACAATTTGCGATCTCCACTTTTAACCAAATTCAAAAGCACAGCTTCAGAAACTGAATTGATCCTTCCTGTAGATTCTTTTGTCAAATATCTACATTGTTTTAGAATTTATGTTTCTTTGCACATTGATAAAAGGTGTGTTGAAGCTTCTTTTAGCGACTGTCACCATCCAATTGTTTTTATTCGAAAACTAAGATTAAGATTATTCATAGGCGGATACAAAGTCTTATTACGGTGGGGGCGGTGGCTGTTGAATAGCTTAGGTAAATTTTGTTGCTCTTAAGTTATATTACTATATCATGGGATAACTTAACTTTGATTATACAGAATATGTTTCAAAAAGAGGTAAAAAAAAGTCTCAATAACATAAAGGCGACACAATAGTTGGCTACGTGTGAATTAAAGACAAAAAAAATTAGAGTTGTCTGCGACTATTTCAATTGATTCAGGATTATTGTTAAATATGATAGAACAATCTAACACCGAATACTTATTCACATTGAACATTTTCAAACTATAATTTGCTTTGTTGTCTTGCTTTGGCTTATTTACCTTATTTACATTTTTTTTTTTTTTTTTTTAATTTTTTAAATTATTATTATTATTATATATATATATATTTTTTTTTTTTTTTTTTTTTTTTATGAGAACATTTATATTAAAAATGTTCAGTGCGGATTCGTCAAATCTTAATTAATTTTATCCAAAGCTTGAGAGCAGCGCATGTTAAAACGTGAGCGGTTCATGAATACCGGAGGGGGTGATCGCCCCTCGCTGGATCTGCCAAAGAGATTATTTAATGTAACCAATCTTTTTCTTCTCTAAATTTAAAAAAAAATTAGTCAGATGTGTTTCCTTTGCTTTTCATTTCTGCGATTCAGAATTTCGAGTTATTGTTTTATTGGAAGTATTTAGAATCCATGAAATGAATTAAATATATGTTTATGATGGAGCGATATGTCAAATGAAAGGTAGGCTTCACGAAAGCTACTAACAGAATACTGAAAATTGCAACTGAATTGTCAATTCGCAATTAGCTAAGCAGCGGCAGACGTGTCATATATAAGTTTAAAGTTCTTGATGAGCTTTGTATGATTACATTAAATTCAATCAGAAGTGCTTTAAAATTCTTCCGGAAGAGTATTTCCATTGTGACTTTATGAGAAGTTAATATTTTGACTGCAAAATAAAATTAGATATTTGGTGGCAAGTTTGCTGTCAAACTTCGTGACATTTTTGTTTTAAAGCATCCAAATAGATAGAGCTATTATTACCATACATCTTCAACCTTAACAGGAGAGATTTCAGGATATAATGTTGCCTAATTGAATATACTTGGTACCTGGAGTTGGACTTCATGTGTTGCATTATAAACCTGTGCACAAGCAGCATTTTAGAATGTCGGAATAATTGCTGCATCAGAAAATTAAAATGTTTTTATTTTTTTTATGTATGTTACATTAAGAATGATTTACAGTAAATTCAGTCATAATTTATTTTCTTTTTGTAGTTGCCATACCACCTCCATTGTTAGCATCCCCACAGAAATCAGACGGAGAAAATTCCAGGGCTCCCTTACCTTGGTAATGTTGCTTTTCTATTTCTTAAATCACATTCGTTTTATTATCTGTATTTTTAAGTTAACACTAGCTGAGTGGCCTGAAATTTGTTTAAGTTCAAATTATAAGTAAATTTGATTTTGGTATTTGTTATGCAGGGTTCCCACGGTCATTGAAAGTCATTAAAAGTGCTTAATATTTTTTAATTTGTTTTCAAGGCCTTGAAAGTGCTTGAAAATACTTAGAAGTGCTTAAAAGTCCTTGAAAAAGCTTAGAGGTCCTTAAAAGTCCGTAATTTGTGCAGATGTTGTGAGGCCAACTGCAAAATTTATAAAAATGCAACTAGGACTTGCTATCCCTGCATGACCTCCTCTTATCTGCACCGTATTGGAATTCCCCGACATGTTTGTATTACGCATCCAACAACTTGTAACTTTTTTGGTAGAGTATACTTGATTAAAAATTTATACAAAAACATGATGCCTGAAAACAAATTTTCAAAGGTCCTTAAAAATATTAATTAGGTCCTTAAAAGTCCTTGAGAGGTCATTGATTTTCATTCTGTGATTTGAGTGGGAACCCTGTTATGTGTAGATGTCTGTATCAGCTTCCCCATGGAGGCTGGCTTGTCTTTCTCTCATTTAGAAGACAAATTATCTACTTCGGTTTGGTATCCTGGCCCATTGCTGCTCGAAATTTACTTGACTATCTTTGAGCAGACTATTTATCAGCTTGTGCATGCAGCTTGGTTTATCTTATTTTTATAATTTCTTTCTTTCAGAAGACAAAGACAGTTTATAAGCTTATTTTTATATTTCAAAATTCTTCTGTTCGAAATTTTCTGGTTGTTTTCATACAGATTGGCTTTAAACTTGTGAATAAAGTTTAGCAGTTACATTTTCCATCTGTGTCCAATTATAAAAAGTGTAATAGTTGCAACCTTACTCTAAATGGATGAAAGTTATAAACAAATTGTAATCTAATTAAAGTATATGTATTTAGAATATAGTATTGTGTGATATCGTACGTGCATCAGAATTATGAAAAAAGTTCAATAATTCAGAGTTCGTCCTAGAAAGGAAAAAGGGCAGGGTACTATTTTCCAAAAAAGAGTAACTCCTGTTTTCGAGGGCACTTTTATGGCAAATTACAGAAATTTTTTTCCGGTTTCCGCCATAATTTCAGTATTGTTTTACCATTCCGACTCCCAACCACTATAAAATTTTAATATTGATTTTTTTTTTAAAAATTAACAATGCTTTTAAAAGGCAGCTAATCAAATACTTGCTCAGAAACTGAAACAGTATCAAAATACAGATAAAATGCAACAGTCCTATTTCTGCTTGAATGATACTGAAAAAATTATTAAAAAAAATCCCCATCTACATAGTAAAATTTTCTTCAAATATTCATTTTTATTAAAACACAATTTATAATACTGTAAAATTGATATAATGATTTTTAATTACTTTTCAGAACCTAACTCCCCCCCCCCTTCTCCCCTGCAAAATTTTCTAAAATTTTAATGTTGAATTTTTAGTGTTTCTCCAAATTTAACAATATTCGTTGAGGGATATCATGTGTAGTATTCTGACTAAAGAACTTAGTCTATGTCCTGAACTTTGTGCATTTTTTGTTTTCAAATTCGGATCAAATTTTGTGGCAAACGCTGATTTTTCGCCATACATATCGCTAATATTAAGCAGAGTTCATCCTAGAAATGAAAAAGGGCTGGGTGCTATTTTCCAAAAAAGGGTAACTCTTGTTTCCGAGGGCACTTTTATGGCAAATTGCAGAAATTTGTATCCAGTTTTCTTTCATAATTTCTATATTGTTTTACTTTTTCACTATGATAAATATTTTTAAATTATAAATTTTTTGGAAAAAAAAAAAAATTAATATTGTTTAAAACAGCTCGAATAAAAAAACTTGCTCCGAAACTTAAAAGATACGTGATATCAAAATAGTGATAAAATGCTGCAGTCTTACTTCTTCTGGAATGAGATTGAGAAAATTATCACGAATAAAAAACCATCTACACTGTAGTGTAACATTTCCATCAAATGTTCATTTTTATAAAAATATCAATTTATAATTCGGTAAAAGATAAGAATGTTTTGATACAATGAATGTTAAGTTAAGAACTTTTTATAAGCTTCACAAAATTGTCTAAAACAGGAATAAACTTAAACTTTATTTTTTAGGCTTTCACAACCATTACAAAATTTTCTAAAATAGGAAGGAATCAACTTTAAATTTTATTTTTTAGGCTTTGCCGTTGACAGGGAAAAGTGTTTCTCCAAATTCAATAATATCTATTATGGGATATCACAAGGAGTATTCTGACTAAAAAACTTTGCCTTTGTCCTAAAATTTATGATTTTTTTATTTTTCAAATCTGATCAAATTCTTCCTCAAAACGGCGATTTTTTGCCATACATGCCGTTATTATGCAGGCTATTATAGAAGTTTTTTTTCTAAAAAAAATCGGAAATAATCCAGGTTATTGGTTACATTTCTGTAATATTTAATTTAACATATAAAACAGACATTTAGAAATTAATTAGCTACAGATAAATTATTAAAAAAAAGCATTCCCCTAAAATTAATAAGAGAGCATCACGATGTCGCTTGTCCGAACTGAAATATTCCTCTTAAATGCTTAATGTAAACATTTGATGGTTATACACCTTTTAACTAATTTAACCATCCTTTTCAAATTCCTTTCTTCTCTATTTTGAGAAGGCTTGGTAAAAATCCAGCGAAATACGTTTAATCAAAGTACGTACGAAATGCCCATCCATGCTAACTAAGTAGTGGGAACTTTAAGACGACCTCTACAATCCACCTACCAATGACGCACGCATTATCGGCATCCATTCATTGATTTCAGTCTTTGGTCTGTGCATTACGCGTTTCAACATGAATAGTCTGGGCGCTAATGTCGAAAAAAGTGGTCCCGTGGGCCACTTCATGATGCAAACATGTGGGTGGTGTCATTCGCTTCGTATGAATGCGTAGAAAATGAAATCCGATGGTGGGTATCTGGCATCCCGGTATGAGAGGCGCTGCAGTCGCAAATCCAAAATGGCCGCCTCCTTACCATCTAAAGTACGTTTTTACCGAATAATGGCTTCCCAGCCCATTTTATCAACTTGTTGACTATTAGAAAACTTGTAGGAAATAAAATTTCCTTTTCAATGATGTATAACACATGTATGTTAGGTTAAATTACAAAATTCAAAATGGCCGCCGCATCGCGATCTTAAGTACGTTTTTCAGGTTAGTTGGTTGGTTTGTGCTTTCAAGGACATATACGTGCGCCCAATAACGGTTAATCAGGCCGAGACCTGCAACTTAATGTGGATTCCGAACCACAAAAAACATCCATGCCTAACTCGGGATTCCAACCCGGCACCCTTAGTTTCCGAAGCCCGAGAGCTAACTACACAGTCATCAGGTTAGTTAGAAATGCAGACTGGGATTTGCACTTGGCAGCCACACATGATTTCATAAAGTATTTCTTTGCCTTTGATCGACTAAACTATGTAAGAATAATTCCACTGTACTTGATGGATATGTGAAGATTTAATAAAAAGCATACAACTCAATGGCAAGGAAAGTGGGTAATCAATGAAACCAAAATACCGTTTTGCGCTTTAGGAGCCGATGAAGCTCTGAAGCACCAGAACAGAAGACCTAAAGTCCAAGGTGGACTTATAGGCATTCCTCTAAACGAGTATGCTCGGATAAGATTCTTTCTGGCTGAGGGAGGTCACAATAATTGCTGCAGCAACCGAAGCAATGATTAAAAATGCCACTCCCAATGCAAAGTGTCACCATGAACATTGTTTATCGGTTCGCAACGTCAGGATCAAAACGATGAAAAGTTGAGAGGGATTTAAATCGACAGCCAACCCTTTTAAATGCAACACAGAACATCTTATACACCTGGTGACTAATCAAGTTCTTCTCGATGACGTTCAAAAAGACACACGTACATTTGCTGATATTGGTGAGAGTCTTTTTTCCAAATTCATTGGGGAACGCATTAAAATGATCAACCTACCAACAGAGCCAACCGAAGAATCAGTACCATCAAAGCCTTGAGCACAGTTTTGGGAACCAATGTAAAAGGTGAAACGTAAGCCTGCAAATCTGCATTCAAAAATGTTAAAGTAACATAAAAGGAAAAAGTGTTTTTTCAATATTTTCTAACAATTTATGTATATTTTCTTGACTGGTGATTGCAGAAAGAAGTCGGTGTGATATAGATTTGAAAGCAACTTTTTGTCGTTATGAATTCTCATTATTGCCACTTGCTTTGTTTCCATTATATGGATGTATGCATTACTGATCATAAAAAAAGCAAGCTTATGGATATCCTGGAGGCGCTTCCTCAAAATCTATACCCTTCATCTAATGAGAAAAAAAATTCTCACACAATTCATTTCCAGTAAATGAAGCGGCAGAAACTGTTGCAGTAGTTGATGGAATAGCAGAGCTGTATTCCATTGATAAACCTAAGACTGGCAAGACTTGTGAAGAATTTGCAGCTCACTTTGTCAGACAAATGTCATAGAAGTTTGATATGTACAAAGAGAATATTTGACACCTACAAACAGAATTCGCTGAAGACATCGACATGGGTGAAACGTCAGGGTAAATCGGTCCCTATCCAATACAAAGTGTATCCATCTACAAACATCCTTAAAGTAACCACATGTACCAGTTACTTTTGCACGAAAATACTAAGGATGAACTGACAGAATACTTAGCATCAAAGATAGACTATGCAATCAAGAATAATAAACAATTTGTTTGCAGTTGGATAAATCACACAAATGCAAGCCATATGGACGTGTCATGTCTTGATACCACGCAGGAGGAAGCAGATACTAAAAAAAATTTGCACAGTATACATGTTGCTTCCAGAGGCATTAGCAAGATTGACATTTACTCCCCAGACAGAGATGTATTAGTACTTGATCTTCGGAGATATCCAATGTTTCCAAGAGAATCCCCCATTATTGTGGGCACTAGCAGAAGCAAACGAGTTCTTCAGAGTATCTTCAGCCAATCTATGACATACTAGGGCCCAATAAGGCTTCAGCACTACCAGGACTCCACTCCCTTTCTAGTGCTGATACCACAGGATAATTTGCTAAAAAAGAAAAGATTATATGGGGGAATGCTTTTTATGCAGCTAGTGTTGACATAATAGCTGCACTGGGCCTTATGGATCATTCTGAAACCATTTCCACAGAAATGTTACAAACGTTTTAGGCATTCGTTTGCCAGGTGTATGTACCGCGAACCAAAATGACAGACACTGGGAAGGTAAGATGGTGGCTCTTCAACAAAAGACTGGGGAACTTCTTGCACATACAAAAGCATCTCTCTATCCAGGTCTTTTGTGTGCACATTACCAAGCAATGATTTTGGCTCAAGATACTCCGACAGCATCCTGACATACCTCAATCTATTGATTTGGGCTCGTCGTTTGTGTATGGGAAATTTGATCCTATTATGTGTACAGAACCGTGCTCCGCAGGGGCTTTAAAAGTTGACTAAGTGTTCATGTTTGAAGCGTCGGTGTGCCCTTCCCTGCTGATGAAATCTCAACAATCTGCCCTGCACAGAAAGCTCATGTGGTGGAGATGATGACCTATGTGACAACACTGCAGTTTTTTACCTGATAAGGAATGATAATGGGGAAATTGAGGATGAAGATGTTGATTTAACTTAATGATAACGAAAAATCTTAATATAGTTTACACCATTTGATACATATAACAAAAACTATTACACTGTTACACTCTTCTGTAACACTCACATTTCAAATATTAAAAAGCTTTGTCGTATCAATTTTGAACTGGCGTAGTATATTATCAGTCTGTTGTAGTTAATTTTCTTGTGAAAAATGTCAAGGCTTTATTTTATTGTCCAATCTGTAAATATTAACTATCTGTGGTGCACATTTATCTTACAATATAATGTGAAAACTATTATTAGAGTCCCAAAGAGATGCCCAATAATGGTGTCCTTTTGAATTTGAATTTTTGAAGCGAAAATGTAAAGGTGCTATAACGGTCAGAAAGCTTTTTCTTTTAATTCCAAAAAGTTTTCTAATAACCAACGTGTTCATATAGCACACAGGAAAGCTATTATTCTGGAAAGACGTTTCGGCAATGGTAATACAACGGCCATCTTGAATTTTGACTTAGGTAGATATACCATTATAAAAGTTATTTTATTTTCTGCAGTTTCCCAACAGCCAACAAGTGTATAAAGCGCACTAAGAAGCTATTATTCTGAAAAACGTACTGTCCACTTGATGATGTGTGGTTAGCTCTCGGGCTTCGCATGCTAAGGGTGCCGGGTTCGAATCCCGAGTTAGGTATGGATGTTCTTTGTGGTTCGGAATCCGCGTTAAGTTGCAGGACCCGGCCTGATTAACCGTTATTGTGCACACGTATATGTCATTGAACGCACAAACCAACCAACCTGAAAAACGTACTTAAAATCTCGATGCGGCGGCCATTTTGAATTTTTTAATTTAACCTAACATACATGTGTTATACACCATTGAAAAAGAAATTTTATTTCCTGCAAGTTTTCTAATAGTCGATAAGTTGATAAAATGAGCTGGAAAGCCATTATTCGGCAAAAACGTACGTTACGTGGTAAGGAGGCGGCCATTTTGGATTTGCGACTGCAGCGCCTCTCGTACCGGGATGCCAGATACCCACCATCGGATTTCATTTTCTACGCATTTATACGAAGCGAATGACACCACCCACATGTTTGCATCATGAAGTGGCCCACAGGATTACATTTGCTCCCGGACTAGAATGCGCAACAGGCGATTTCAAGAGGGGTGATTCGCATATTGCATACTGTTGAGGAGAACAAATGAAAGTTTAGCAAATTCTTGCGAGGTAACATTTCTTTTAAAAAAATGCTGGAAGGGCTCTATTTTCGATGAAGAAGGCAGGGAGGATGCTATTTTTAAAGAAAAAGGGCTGGCAGGGCGCGCCGCCCCTTGTAAAATTTCTAGGATGAACTCTGAATAATTATTCAATGCAAGAGAAATTTTTTAAAAGTATTAAAGGAATATTATTTTCTTTCTCCTGCGAAATTTCAATTGTTGGACTCATTTGCTGTTTCTCCTTTACTTTTCAAATGTTATTTATATAACATTTTAATAGGACACTGAAGACAAAATCTACAATTTGTTGTTTGGTTTGGATGTGGAAAATAGTAAGAAATTTATTTATAGCTATTTTACTTTTTAATACTAGTATGTACTTGATATGATGTTTCAGAAGGTACTTTAAATCACCTTTATTATTTTAAAGTGCAATGACAAGTTTTCATGTAATATGTAGCGTTATGGTCTCCTAAATACGTTGTGCATATACCTTTATGAAGTTTCACTTAAGGATTTTTTTTTTCACTTTAAAGCATACCACATTTGACTGAAAAAGAAGCTCGAGATGCCCTTATCAAAGAGATTTCTACACATTGTTGTTATGGAACAGGAGCTGCAAGAGATATGGCCATTACCGAAATTAAGCATTCCATAGCATTTCATGTAAGTTAATGTAACTGAAGCTTTGACCATGAACTAATCTGCAATACTTTTTTGTAACAATAACAAAAAACAATAATTTGAACTCCATTAATCTTAGTCGTGCACATCAGAATTATTAAAGATAAATTTCCAGCTTCACATGTGAACTGGCGCCAAATAAGATCTTTAATTCTTCGAATTGGTGTGTTACTATTATATATATTGTTGCGTGGATGAGTTCGAAAGACTTGAAGCCAAAGCAGATAAAAACATGAAGAAATTTATTCCGTTGTAACTCTTCGCAGATTCCTTTACAACTTCAGAACTTCCCGTTCTAATAGATTCATTACAGCTCTTTACACAACAATGGAGCTCAAACAGCAGTTAAAAACTAGATACACAACTGCTAAGATTGAAGCCAAAGATAATGCAATACAGTTCACTTTCGCAATACAGCTCTCTGAATGCTCGTTGAAATACAACTAACTCGGTAACTCCCGGCCGGCCTTATATAGGAAAGTCGATCCTTCGCGAATCTTCTAGAGATAGAAATTTGGAGAATTTTCCAGATTGCAGTTGAAAAGCCCTATACAGGTACATGAGGACCTTGGGTTTACGAGCTGCCAAGTCATTGGTCTGATCTAATTGCTGCAAAAATATCAAGATATAAAATATGTGTTCAGTACTTTCATCTTAGCTTGAGGAATTGAACATTCAACACATAAAAAATCAGTCGAGGGAAATTTTTCACAGTTCTTCAATTTTTGATCTATGAATTTTCAATTTTTAATTTCACTGAAAGATGTGGTCCTGTTGTAGTACTATCTACGTGTTTAAATAGGCATCTGAATGGTAGTGCATTGGAGTGTAGGAGGCATCTATCCCAATGTAGTGGTCTCCTAAGAAAACTCTTCAAAGGTTATGTACGAACGATTATTATTGAATAATTACTAACTGGATTTTTTTCCAAGTTCTATCTACTTCATTCTACACAATACAAACTAATGTACCTCGATAATTTAATGATTGGTGTATTCTACAAATAGATGGAAAAAGGGTATTTTTTGTATTTATTCAAAACTTTGAAGTGAATGTTTGAAGTAAAGAAAACAATTTTAACAAAAATATGTAAAAAATAACTTTAATTTCCATTTTCTAGAAAAATCATTTTCTTAAACAAAAAAAAATGTATTTTTGAATATTTCTAATTATTAATATATGTTTTAAAAATGTATAGAATAGTGTTTTCCTGTGCTATACCACCTTTTCACTACTCTTTGCAAACTATTGCCGTTCAAATATATAACGTTTAGAATTTAAAAAAAATTTAGGAAAAATAATTATTTTTTGAATTTTCTTAAAACTTTGAGGTGAATGCGCGATCGGAAGATATAATTTTGTTTCAACTTTTTTCACCTCATGCGTTTCATAAATAATTTTTTTTTTTTCGAACCACCCTACTATATATGTTATGTCTAGGAGGATGGCATTTGGTCATGAAAGAGGCAGTTTTTTTTGCATTGCTTTAAGAAGAATATTAGGTGGCTTACAGAGATAGGTTGATGAAGTTTTGCTTAGGTTCTCGCATGCATTATGGCAGTACAGGCTCTGCTTCAGAGATAAAAGGAAAGAGCACTTCCTCAGTTTGCCTGTACTCGCACCTATGTATATAGGTGGGAGTACAGGCAAACTGCTGGAGTTTTGATTAGGTTCTCGCATGCATTATGACAGTACAGGCTCTGCTTCAGAGATATCTATAAAGGGGAAGAGCACTCAGTTTCTTCAGTTTGCTTGTACTCCCACCTATATACAATGACAGTACTGCTATCGGCGTGGGTGTTGCTGCTGCTGGCTATTTTGGGAGACGTATACGATATGTATTACATAGCATGTATCTTTGGATTATTTCAACTGAGAAGTATGTTCAGATGAGATAATTGTCTTATTCTTTTTATTCAAGTTTTCGATTTCAGTCACCATTTCTTTAATGGGTTGATTTTTTTTTTTTTTTGTAAATTCATATTTTTACTTATAATTTTCTTATATGTAATATAGAGTTATGAAAGTATTGTATATGGTAAAAAAAAATACTGTGATTTTTTTTTTTTTTTTTTTTTTTTTGTATTTTGACATATTTTGAAAGACCCTTAGTTAAAAAAAGTGGCCAAGAAAAAAGTCTGTCTGTGTGAACAGATTTTCCTTTGATGTTCAAGTTTTACATATACATTAATGGTGGTCATGAGATTTGTCATTAAGGTTTTTGTCAAAATTATGCATGCATTAACGATAGCTGTCATTGAAAAATATGTTTTTCATCAATTGCCAAAAAAAAAAAGAAGGGAAAAAAATGCCTTGAACTATTTTGTTCAAAATCGTTATTGTAATGCCTTTTAAGATGTTCCAAATATCCTCACCTACAAAGTCTCATAGAAATTTGATATTGTTGTAAAAGTTGGAAAAGGAATGGCTTTACAACAGAGTTCTCTTCCCTTGAGCATTACCCATAAAATACTGTTCGTCCTTTTTTTTTTTTTTTTTTTTTTTTACAAAATGGCTATTTATTTTACTAAATGAAAATAGGAAAATGAAATAGGTAAATTCTAGGTATCGGCGTAAAATTTAAATGCAGTGACCAGTATTATAGTGCAATTGAAAGTTGTGTGATGTTCTACACATTTAGATTTTTTCTTTTAATCTCATAAAATTTAATTTATTTGTTAAAATTTTCTTTTAGTACACTCTGGTAACTTTTACAGAAAAAAGGACAACTTGTTGGGCATATGAACCCTATACTGGTAAGTATTATAAAGAATTAATGTATGTTTTCGGTACTGCCTTCTTAACCTTCTGAGGGTCACGGGCGTATATATCCGTCATTTGATCCCCAGTTTTTCCAGCAATACACAACCTTTTTAAATTTATAAATAAAATGTAAAATAAAATATTTTTTTAATCTTTTTATTAGGATGATAGTTTAAAACCTACTTAAAACAAAACAAATAAAAAATTATTTAAAAAAATTATATATTTGGATCAGAAATAAAATTTAAAAATTATTGCAGGGAAAACAACTGTATAATTTCGCCCATTCCCTTGACGCTCAGAGGGTTAATATATTATTCAACAAAAAATACAAATCCTGTTTCTTAAAATTGTATGTAAATTTATTTTCAGTGTTTGGAGTGTGTATTATAAACTCATAATTACTGATCTATCCTTCAAAAACTCATTCCCGATATCCTGGATGGGTTCGAACCCCTTGATAATGAGAACCAGTCTGGGTTTCTTAACTTTTCAATCTTTTATTTAATGTTACCATTACAATTATCTAATTTTAAAATTGATATTTCAGATTTGATCATTCTATTTTCATGCAGCATTGCACTGAAGATGAATTTTCAAAGGCTTAAAAGTTTTTTAGTATGACAATAGTTTTATACCCCACTTTTATATATACATATAACAAGTTACACAAAAAAAAGAAAGGGAAGTAGTGAAACAAGATTTCTCACAATTTCTGAAGGGGGGGGGGGGGGGCTTGTTTTACGTCCTTGTTGGAAAGACTTCTAAAAAGTTGAGATTAATATCAGACATGGTACTGTTCAGTGGAAACAATAATTTTGGCTTTTTTTATTGAAATTTCAGTACTTTAAATGTAGCTTTAAAAAATTAGGAAACTGGGCTGAATTAGATTCACCTATTTATCTATATAGTATACTTGTTTCAAGTTATTTAATTTCTAAAATTTTTTGAAAATTTGATTTTTGCTGGTTTTCATCACTTTCACTTGCAGTTAAACTGTTTTTGCTTCTGAGCTGTACCATGTCTGCAATATAAAGCATTTGCTGGAAGTGATCACGAATTTTTAATTTCAGTGTTAATGCCTATTGGATTCTCTTACAAAAATATAAAATCTGTTTGTTGTAGGTGGTGCAATAGATAAATCAAATTCTGGTGAAGCACCCTTTGCTTGGGATGTGCCTGCAGAACCGCCTGCCTACTTCAAGAATCATGTCAAAGAACTCGAAGTGCCTTTTACTGCATCTGTAAAAACATGTCATGTTTGCGGGGGAGTTGGGCGCAAAAGATGCAATACTTGCTCTGGGAAAGGATGGGTAAGGTCATTCCGTAATCAGAGTTTATACTTTATGAATGTGTTCTTGAAATGAAATGGGCTTCATTTCTTGAAATTATTTGTTTCACATGGTAGTTGGAAAGGCTACTAATATCTATCTCCTTTGTAAAATAAAAGCATCTTTCACCAAATAAAGGGAAAGACTCTGTGCTTAAGGAATAATTAAATATTATTATTGAAACATCAAATAAGGAAATGATTAGATAAGATAGGTATGTACTATATGAAATGGCAAGAAAGCATGAAGCACTAAAACCCTGGTAAAAATAAGCATTCAGCATGATTGAGGGTTAAGTGTCCCTTTTGGTTCATCTCTTTAACTACAGTTAAAATTAACAGACAAGGATGTTGCTGTGCTGCCATCTATTGATGCCTTTTGCAACAAAAGTTTGGGAGTTGTAAATAGTTAAAGTTAGGGAATTATACTTCTGTTGCATTATTTTTGAAGTGATGTTTAATTTATGTACCGATTGATGAAGGTCTCCAAGTACAAATGAACCAACTTAATTTTTTGTCAATAATATATTAGATTCTTTATCCTCACTGTCTACTATATTTTAAAAGCTTATAATTCATTTTCAAACATTTTTAATGTCTTTCGTTTTGGCATATCTTGCTACATATAAAAATATATTATTATAAATAATAATAATTGAAAGTAATTTGTACTTTAAATTTATTACTTTATCTGATAAAAAGTGGTGCAAATTTCCTTTGAAATGACTTGGTTAGATAGAGTGCTAGCTTGATAAGATGAGGCCAACGTCTCAAAATAACTCGAATACCCTACATTTTTATTTCTAGTCAGTGCACCAACATCCATTTAAAAGTAGATGTAGAAAGGTATTTTTTACTTTTTAGTATATTTCTTAAAAGCTTGTTATTAAAGTTAACTTGGTTTTTGGCCGAGCAGAAATATCAATTATTTAAAAGACATTTTAATTGGGGAGGAAGTTCTATATTCAACTGAACATAAATTAAACACTTTCAGACAACTTCTAATGCCATGTCTTTTATGGACTTGTTTTTCTTGTTTGCAGTTTCACAATTATTGCCTCAACTTGTGACTAGCTTGCTCAAGTTTGTTTCCTGTATGCTAGTACTCTGCAAGCTGACAGTAACTGTCACAAAATTTGCTTTTTCACACATTGTTGTATTACATCAGGTCCAGATATCAAGAGTTAACAATTTGATGACATTTAATGCCTGCAAATCTCTCCATTAAGATTGACGTCATGTAATTAGAAACCCTCTAAGTTTGGAATTAAAAAAAATAATAATGTCGCCTAAAAACATAAAGTTACTTAGTTTGGCAAGTGAACTTGTCACCATTGAATATTAAACTTCTAATCCAATGTTTGTATTTCACCCAAGATTTGAAATTCTTATAGAGTTACTATAGAAGCACACAGTGCTTACAAATTTTGAAAGCACTTCTGGATGTAATTTTGGATTGAATTTAAGTAATTATAATAATCTTATCAGGACCTTAAAACTTATATATGACATATACCTGTTGCTTTTATAGCTTAGGCTAATAAACTTTAAATTCACTCCAGCTCATCATTTCAGGTATATTTCTTGTTCAATTTTAGTTTGGAAGCTCGTCTCTATGACCTTTCATATGACATATTACACATAACTATAGTATTTGTCTAAAAACGTGGCCATCAGAAAGAAGAGCACATATAACCTTTGTATAAGTTTCTCACTATATTATTGTAGTGGTAGGAGATAAATTAAAATTAGTTAATGCAGCAGGGAATGTGACGGGTGGCATTTTGGAAGAGGCTATATATTATATATCAAGACTCTATGTAAGATACATGCATTGAACACCATTACATGATGTTCATTTTATGTCATTTTAAATTCACGATTATTACAGGAGTATTGCTTTCACTGTCACGGAGCCGGTTTCAATCCTGTGACCTTACGAACAGAATCTAAAGACTGTTTGCACTGCACAGGCACAGGACAAAGAAAGTAAGTTAATTAGTTTTAAGAAATTATATTAGAATTTGTTTTTTAATAGTTTAACAAAATTGTGTTTTAAACAAAGTTGTGCCTTAATTGTTGATTGAAAAACAATGTTTTGGCTACATAATTTAAAAATAAGTTGTAATACTTGGTAGGAAAATGAATACAATTTAACTTCATTAGAATTGTTCTGTTACAGATTAAGTATAGTTATAACTGTAAATATAGAACTTTAATTAAAAAATATTATAATAGAAAAACTTTATATGAAGGATATTTGATTAATTGTTTATTTGAACTTCCATTTATAAATAATCGTTATTTATTTGAAATGTACCTTTTATTTTATAAAAGGATATAATTGATAATTTATAATACTATTTGATGGTTGCATTTTTAGGGTATGTAATGTCCATGAATAATCTGTGTTAGTTTTGTAGATCATATTTTATTTATTTCATGTTTATAAATATGTATCAAAAGGAGTTAAAAAACACTTATATGTTTAGTACTTGCATTTTATGTGATATAAATGTCGTTTTATGATGTTCTCAACTTTTAAAGTCAATATATTTTAAAGCAATACTTTACGGAGCCTTTAAATCACTTATCACTTTAACACTTATTTGGCACCACCAGAAATTTGTGATAGTTTAAGAAATTCTGTTATTTTAAAATTAATTCATTTTAAGTTGTTTTTTTTTCATTCGTTATTAAAAGCTTAAACTATGCATTTTTTTAAAAATAAATTATGCTGTCGTTCTAAAAGTAAATAGAAAGTTTTCAGCCGAAGCTAAAATTTAGGGAAACACGATTATAAAACTTTTGCTTTAAAATCTAAAATGTTACAGATTTAAAAACAATAATAATTATTTGAAAGAAGAAATGACACAGAATGTTTGATATGGAATGTTTAATTTGAAATAAGTTCAGATACATTAGCTAGAATATTTTTAAACCAAACAGTTGCTAATTTGCACCTATTGAACATGAATGATGCTCGGCCACAAAGTTTAAATTTATATAATGGGAGGAATTTTCAACAATTTTATTATCATTGTGTTTTTCAAATGACATGCGAGTCTCATTTACTTATCATACTTAAGTTGAAATAAATCACATTTTAAAGAACTGAGAGGCTTAACTAGATTTACCATTATTTTTCTTCAAGGTGCTGGAAATGTAGTGGTGAAGGAATGGCTGTATGTAAAGCTTGTTCTGGAACTGGTCAAATCAAATGCTTTATTCGCCTTACAATAAAATGGTTTGTTCTGTTTTCATTGAAGTATTTTAAACACTTTGTATCATTCTTTGTATAATTTGTTAGCTGTCAATAATACTTTGATTTTATTGTTAGCATCTATATCTATCTTGAAATGAAATAACAGAATCTTGGAGAAAATAACAGTGAACATAAATTAATATTATTTAGCATTTATGCTTACTGGAATGTCTTGATGATGGTTTTGATGTTTTTTACTGTACATTTTAAATTTGGTAATATATATCTTGTGAAATAAAGCTGTCTGAGGTGTTTCTTGACTTGTTTGTTAGATCACGAAAGATTGATAGACAGTAAAATGAATTAATGATTATATGGATATGTCAATTGTAAATTTTATACTTTCCAAGTCATGAGCAATTTGTTTTTTACATTTATTGCTTAGCTTTTAATATACTAACTTTTATATATTTCTTTTAAAATTTTTAATGACTATTTTATGTATTTTGTCATTAAAATGGAATTTTTTACTACATTGTTATGTTAAAATATTTTGAAGCTTTAAACTATGCTGTACAACATTTAATAATAACTACCACTACTTGTAAAAGTAATTACAATTAATGTCACATTATTATTTCTTCGAGTTTCTAATCTTTCATCATTCTGTTAAAAGGTGCTATATTGATTATTACTACTTTAGTATTGGTACTGTGTTTTAATAGTTAAATATTATTTACTTATAAAATATCTAATCTCTACCTTGTTGAATTAAATAATGCAAATTTTTCATCTAGGTCCAATTATATGGATGATCATGTTGTTGAACAAGTTAGCTCGTTGAGTGATGATCGAATACGAAATGCTACTGGTGAAGTTGTGTGCCAAGAAGAAGAAGTTACTGTAAGTGTTTTAATCTAAAATTTGTAAATATTATTCAATAAAATTGTTATTATTTTTTTTATATTTTTAAAATAAGAAATAAAACATGAAAAGTATAGTTAACTGTGAATAATAAGTATTCATAGCATATTCAGTATAAACGAACTATTCTAAATGACAAACACATTGTTAAATGTTAAAAAAGAGCAATCCAAAACTGGTTATAATTAGTAGACAAATGGCTCTTTGTTAATAAGTTTCCATATTGACGAGACTGATATTATTTTTGAAAACTAGCTTAAATGGAAAATTTAATTCATTTGTAATATCTTGTATGCAAAGCATAAGTTAAAAATCTTGTAAGGTGTGTACAATAAAATGATTAAAAAAAAAGTCCTTGTATTTATGGTAATAAATTGCAACATTTGCTTCCATATCTCAGTATTTAGCATTTTGTTAGCACTAGTTTCAATTATGGACTTAATTAAATAAAACCTTGGGGCAATTGTTGCCATTTGAATTTTTTTTTTACTTGTTTTTAACCTGTATTTCCTAATATTATAATTGTACTTGGATCTGAGCTTTATTTTTTTGTGTATCATATACAAAAAATTCTCAATTTGTGATGGAATCAGAGTAAGTAATATTGGTTTGTGATTAAATAACAAAAATTGAGAATATTTAATTGCATGCTGAACTTTGCTCATATTACTCTCTAGGTATTTTACTCATGCTTGGTTTATCAATTAAGTTGAATGGGTTTTTCTGTTCACTTAACTCACTGACGGTCATGCACGTATATATACTACATTTGATCCTTAGTTTTTCTAGCAATACACAATATTTTTAAATTTATATATACAATTTAAAATAAAATATTTTAAAAATATTTTTATTAGGATGATAGTTTATAACCTATCTAAAACAAAATAAATAGAAAATAATTTCAAAAAATTATGTATTTAAATTAGAAATATAATTTAAAAATTATTGGAGGGCGAACAACTGTAGAATTTCGCCCTTTTCCCATGACCGTCAGTGGGTTAAATCAAGAGAGGATTCATTGTTAGATATTTTTTATAATCTCGTTAAATCGATTTAACCCTAATAGCACACATCTTCCCAGGGAGGTCCCTAGGAAATCCCCAGTCATCCCTGGGACTACGAATGACTTCCCAGGGACCTCCCTGGGAGGATGTGTGCTATTAGGGTTGCTTTTAGATTCAGATATATTGCACATAATTTACTGACATTATCAGTGGTTTTTTCAGAACTATCTTAGAAAATAAGTTATTATTTCTGTTGCATTATTTAAAGGATATTTTAAAACACAACCATACTCCACAATTTATTTCTCATTGCTGCAGCAATTGAAATATAATGTTATTGTAAAATATCTATTGTTGACACTGATAAAAAAAAAGTAGTAAATATGATACCGATCATTACATGTTTACATTCATTTCAGTTGCTGCCCTTAACTCATTTTCCTGATACAACTGTGAGTATTGCTTCAGCTCAACTTCTACAAAAGCATGAAAATTCAGTTCCTGATGAAAAAGTTTTAAGACAGGTTGCTTATTTTATAAATGAATTCTTAATATATAACTTGATTTGTACCATGTATGGGGCCATATGTTTTCTAATGTATGTTTTTAAATTCAATCCATGAACATGATCGAGTAAATTTTATGACTAAGCACATTTCCATACTGAAAGCTTACGAATTATTTTTGCCTGATGTATCACCTTAATAATGGCACTACTTGCGTTTTGAGTCTGAAACTTTTTCCCTAAAAAACTTGTTCCCAAAAATACATAAAAAAAAAATTATCTGAAAATTTCATGTATTTTTCTTATTGTTAGTTAATGTTGGAATAGCTTTGAGAACCAATATTAGAGAAGTATATATTTAATTTTTATAAGTATTATGTGCATTGTTCATTATAAAAGGAGTTCCTTAAATATGTATTGTATGTATTTCTTTAGAAAGGAGAAATTTTAGTTTTGATTAATACATTTTGGGGGAGAACCATAAAATCCATCTTTTGCTACAACTGTGGTGTTTAACTAGGGTAAATAATAGTTTGAATGGTATCTTAATTCAGTGGAAGATTAACAAGTTTCATTTCAAGAAACGCATAACAACAATTGCAGGCTAATTCACGATACAGTAAATTGAAACTAGGAGCTGTGTTTTTCTCAGAATGCATCTAGTTGAAGTTTAAATATTTTTACCCTGGACCCTTTATTTTATATATATATTTTTCATATTAATGTCGGCTATTTGTTGTTGCTTTGATATATAAAAGCATTTGAAATCATATAAATAAAATTTTCATTAAATATTAGTTTTTATTCTGTATATTATTTTTGCTATATCTGCATTATATTGTTTTTGTATTTTCATAGAGACATAAAGTCAGCATTGTGCCTGTGACTGCCGTTTATTATAAATGGAGAAGCCACGAAGGAATGTTTCACGTTTATGGTTATGAACAACGTGTACATGCTCCCAAGTATCCACAAACCTGCTTTTGCTGTTGCTGTTCTATTTTATGAAAACAATTACATATTCAAATCTGCTCATGAACTAATTTTTTTTTATATCTGTGACATGGTGCAGTGGTATATGTATTCCTGTGTATAAGAACACTGTTATATATATTGTAGTTGTTCTGATGATGAATCTCACTTTTATAACTTACCTATATTTCAGTTGCTTATTGTGTCAAAATTTAGTTTGTGACTAGTCATTTTATTTTGTGCCAACAACAATTGACTGGTGATTTGCCTGTTAAAGTTATGTTCTCAATTTTACAATTTCTTGTGACTATTATATTTTCTACTCTATAATGTTGATAGTGTAGTAAATTCAACATCATTTTTTAGAACTAGTTACATGTTTCTGTGAAGTTCTCCCAAAAAAAAAAAAAAAAAGAGTTTAATGTTAAGATGCAATTAAATTAATATTTATTTTTTTCTTTATTTTATGTGTTTGAGGTTTTCACCTTTTTTATGAAATGGTTTGTGGATAGTATGTTATTTAAAATACAAATGTTCAGTATGGTTTACAAAGATTGTCGTTGGAAACCATACTGTACATTTGTACTTTAGATAACACACTGTCCACGAACCATTTGTTTGTGGATGTTGTGGAAACCATTGTCGCTTAAAACATGTGTTTGGTAAATACAAAGTGGAATTTTATCGTAAACAATATTAAAAAATTAAATGTCAAAATTAATATTTTAATGCATTCCCACAATGAAATAATTTTTTTTTTGTAGCAGCTTAGTGTTAGGATTATTATATTAATTACCCTGTATTAATTGAATTTTTCTTTGACTGTGAGTTATTTCAGAGAAGCAATATTTGTGCTGTTGTTTATTTCGCATGCTATGCATATGGAATTTGCAGTTGCCTACAAATTCTTTCGATAAAATAATTCATAATACTTCGGTTTTTAAAGAGTTTGTAGCCTTACACAATTCTGAAACGCCAGACTGCTGAATAAAAACATTAAAAAAAATATGTATTTTCAGTAAACCAAAAAAAGTTTGTTTAGCAATAATTATTCCCTTCAAATTTTCCACCTGTGGTAACAGATAAAAAATGTAAGATGTATCTCTAACCTTTAATAGTATTTTCATTTTATAATTCATATGATAGTTTTAAAAAAAAGTATTTATGGAAGTGTTTCTGGGTTAGCTTATTGATTTTTTTTTTTTTTTTTAAGTTACTCAGGTAATATGTGTATAGTCTCAGTAATCTTTGTTGAGACCATTAGAGCTTAAAACATACCATCTTTACCGATTTTTATATGATATAGAATGGTCTTACCTAAAGCAGCAGCTCTTTATATTGACTCTTTGCAATTTTATACATTTTATAAAATATTTTCTCTTGTAACGTTATGATATAATAGAATTGAAAAAGATGACCATAAGTGTTTGACAGTCGAGTAACAATTGCTTTTTTTTTTAATTCTTAAGAAGTGTTTTATACATGTTATTGAAATATGTCCATATTTTTATACTAGTAACAAGTAGCATTGTTAAAAGATGAATTAAAAGAATCTTTTTCACTTCCTTATATGCAGTTTGTTTTTTATACGAAATATGTTTGTGGGATTTGCCCCAACCATCGATACAAATCTTGTCTTGCTTGAAGCTGAGTTTATATATGGTTAGAAGAGGTTCACTCATATGTAAATCTCTTTTTCATTTTGATAACTTATGATTGTATATTTGTCTTGGGTTTGTTTTACTAATGAATACTAGGCCAAAGTAATTAAATTCTTTTACACTATACGCTTTGTTTAGTACATGGCAACTTCATGGTAGCTGCAACTTATTTGATAAATAACAATGCATATATCACAATGTTATAGTACATTAGTTACTTTTCACCAACAGAAAAGTCATTATTCCCTTTTGAATTTTTGTTAAATCTCTTTCCAAATACATTCTTTAATAAAAAAAAATATTGTGTATATAAAAAGTACAAGCCATGTGCTCTATATAAAAAAAAAAGTGAACAATCCTAACTCCCAAAAGGCTTTAAAATTCCCTCTATTTGGACTATTTAAATTGGTCAATTAAGAGAATAAGTTAATTGAATTTTTAACAGGAATTGTTTTTTCCTAAATTAAGAGTTTGAGATATGTTGCACAAATGTTGCAAGTAAATTCTTCATTTTATATGGTAAAATATTTGAACTTGCTTTAAAAGTGATTATCAGTTTCTCATCAACACATTGACCGAATTCAATATTTTCTACCACATATTAACTGTCCAAGGTTCCTTCGGAACATCTTGGTCATTTTTATCCAAAATATAGCCCATTCAATTTTAAAATCTAATTTAATGTTTAAACTTTTGATTCAAAAGTTAAATGTAAATATTGTTAGGTTGTTTCGTATGCAATATGTGGCTTTACTGAAATATGGCTAAACTTGCAAAACTAATTTTGATGTGTTAATATTTAAAAAAAAATATTTGCTTTATTATACCTTCATAAATCTTTCAGATATCGATTATCAAATAAAATTTCATAAGTTTTGAACTGTATTTTGTTGACTATGTGAAGTGGAAAATATATATCATTTGTTCTATGAAGCTAGATAAGACTAACTTATATCCAGTGTGACCTGAAATTTTTTAAAACGGAAAAAATATGTTAATGATTAGGATTAGTTAAAGAATTTAAAAGCAATTGTTATTTTGCGATATAATAACTTCACTGCTTGTTACATTACACTGTTCGTATTAGAATTTGATAATACTCATTTTGATACCATTTCATGTTTATATCATTGTAATATTATTGATAATTTTTTAGAGAAAAAATTTGTATCTTCAGTCATTATAATATTACCTTGTAATTACTAATAGCTTTTTCATAATGGTTATTTTGGTTTTATAATATATTTTTTTGTGATGCCTTGTATACTGAAATGCTATTAAGGTTAGCTTGTAATATTTTTGTTTCTCTTGCATATTTTTTATTGTATGTGCTTATTTTCTATTTTTGTGAAGATAAATGGGGATTTGAAGTGTCCCATACTGTTACTAGGTTGCTCAAAATACATTGAACTACAATATTGACTGATTAGTAAGAAGCAGAATTGCTTTCTTAGATATGGTTCCTTTTTATTTTATTTTATGTATTCATTTGTTGTAGTTTTTTTTTTTATATTACATAATAAAGTTTTTGGCTCCTTATTTCTCAAATAATTTATAGGGTTTCTGTGCATATGGAATGTTAGGAAATGTCATGGAAAGTCATTAATTTTAATTTCAGGGCTGCCACAGGCGACTAAAAAGGCTACTAAAGCGACTATTTTAGTGGCCAGGCGACTATGGCGACTATTTCAATGAAAAAAAGGGCCCAAAACGACTATTTTTAACAAAACCTTCAACTATTTTTGGGCTGAGGCGACTATTTTTTGAGAAATTGGATACTGTCCGATAGTAGCACGAAAAAAAATCGGCACTAAGGTACTAACAATTTTCTCAAAATGGTGATTTTTTTAAGGGGGGGGGGGAGGGGGAAAGAGAGCAAATACTAATGAAATAGTTGTTCATATTCGCGGGTACAGTGGTCATTTTGTTAGTCCGACGATAGTAACCTCTCACGCGAGATAGCTGTTTTTGACGGCTACCGCAGTCATTTTCGCCTGCCAGTTAGGTTCCGCCATGCAAGGGGCTAGAGCATACACTGTTATATTCCTAAATATCAAATTATTTCGCTATATTTACTTTACCTAACAAAAATGAATTTGTGGTGAACTCCGGAAGAAAATGCTATCAGTATGGACAGTATTGATGTGATATAGACGTTATGTTCGAGATTTGTGCCGATGTGGTGAACGATTTCGCCGTGTAGGTCAATCGATGCAGAATGATTAGAATTAGCAGCTGAGTCAAACTGGGCAATCCCCTCTCCTCGGCCCACAACCGCATGTTCATATTCCGCTTTTTTCATTCCCCCCCCCCCCACTTTCCGTGATCAGTGTTATGCTTGGAACAATTATCTACACAGTATTTCTGTTAGATTTTTGGTTATCTTATAGCTTCCCCATCGCCGGCGCATTATTGTTAAAAAAAATCCTCAAACTTAAATCTGACTGCATCCTTTACAGACATGATTGTTTTTCTTCTTGACCTGTGTTTTTTGTCAAAGGAATATATTAGAACCCTAAATTCCTTAATATTTTAAATTGATTCCATCATATTTTTTTTTTCTATTAACCCTTTACTGCATTGTTATAGATGTGCAACAAATCTATAGGCATTAATGAGCAAAAAGGATTAGATCCTGTACTTGATATTTTTTTTGTACTTTAATTTTCATATTTTATTAAGCGTAATTAACTGAAAGTGATATGTGTTTTTGATTTATATGTTTAATATAAATCAAATAATTGAAACACCCTCCTCCCCTCTAAAAAATAATAATCTGAACGCGCTACTGCATACATTCAGGCAAAGGGTCATGGAATTTTTAAAAAAAGTCCATACATCTTTTTCCCTTGCCGAATGCTATGCTTGTCATGTTTTATGAAAACGTTTTTTTGCCTTATTTAATATGTACTTTAGTGGTTTAAGATAATATTTTTATTGTACAAAATTTTATTTCCATATATCTATGAGTAATTAATTTTTATAAGAAGCTATTAATTTCAAGCCTTTCTTTCATGCAATATATGCTATTTATCTTTTTTCAACTTCAAAATCCAAAAGACATAATTCTTTATGAAATATTATACCTAGTGAAATTTATGACTGAATAGCAAAATGCTGATTATTTAAGTTTCATGTTCATACATGCCCAAGTTTAGTAAATATTTAGGACACTGTTTAAAATTTATGAACAGGATAAAGCCTATATATTAAAGAAAATAATGTGTTTTATTTGTGATATTTTTAAATTAAAAAGAAAAGTATTGTACTAGTTTCTTTTCCTTGAAGTTAGTAAGTATGGGTGTAGTTTGTAAATTGGTTTCTGTGAATTTTGTATTTTTTTTTATTAATGTTTTCCATTTTTTTCATGCTTTAAAGATGC
Organism: Linyphia triangularis; assembly: GCA_963978545.1. Taxonomy (NCBI): domain Eukaryota; kingdom Metazoa; phylum Arthropoda; class Arachnida; order Araneae; family Linyphiidae; genus Linyphia; species Linyphia triangularis. The sequence continues at coordinate 31,985,342 of OZ021731.1, read as the reverse complement.
TTGTTTTGATTTTTAGTCTAAATTTATCTTTTGGTGCAAGTATACTTTGATAAGTAAATGTAATTGTAAATAGTCAAATTTATGTATTTTTAAACTGGTCATATTTTCTTCGTTTTTTTTTTTTTTTTTTTTTTTTTTTTTAATGATAACGTCGACAGAGATGCATGTCATGGAATTTTCTGGAAATTAGGGAAATGTTGGGGAATTTTATTTCTCAAATTCTGTTACTATCCTGTTAAAAATTTAAATTTTCTGACCTTAATTAAATTCGCCTGTCATTTTCAATATGTAGTATAATTGTTTAAACATGAAACTTGTTTTTCTGTCAAAAAGTTGTTTGACTTTGTAAATTAAGAGAGAGAGAGAAAAAATATATATATATATATATATATATTTACCGTCGCTTTTGCGTGAAGTGAAGTTTTTTTGCTTAGGTGCTGTCTGGGAGTAAGGTTGAGTTGCCAACTTCTATCGCAGTTATGTAAGTACGATAGCGCCTCCCCCAAGACACATGCCTTTTACCGTATGGGATGTTATGTATTGAACACTATTTTGAATTTTAAGAAGAGTGTCTCTGGGTTTTCGTGTTTATGTAAATCGACAGTTTTATTCCGATCTTGATGATAACTTAAAACCTTTAAAACAAGAGGAAGGTCTTTACCGACTTGAAAAAACAATTTTTATTAAAAGTTATGAAAAGTGAGGCTACTATTTTCAAAGCTTACTGTCAGTGGCAGCCCTGGAATTTGGACATTGGGTAAATTTTATCATGGAAAGTCATGATTTGGAGTAAAAAAATAGCCTTAAGTCATGATAATACAGTGAATTTCATGCATTTCTAAATATTTTAAGAAAAATCACGTAACTTTGAAAAAAATCTATTTGGTTTAAATCATATTAATATATGATGTTCCCACAGAATTTCTGTAGAACCGCTCTTCCGACCAATCTTAAAAGCACTTCTAATTGGAACACCTGGTTGAATGGGGAGGTATATAAATTACGTTACACAATATTTTTGTTTTTATGACTCCTCCTTCCTCCATCTCACATTTGATTGACTTCATCCCCTACAATAACACCTGATTGTTGTCACCCCTCTCTTAAAAAATTATTTTCTCCACCATATTTATTTATAAATAATTTAAAAATTGCATATTTATTTAATTTGTAGTTTTGAAACTCAATGGAATAAAGATTAGTAAGAACTCAATAAAGTAAACTTATTGCAGATTAACTTATTTTATTAATATGCTTCTCTTAAAATTTTGCAAATAATTTTCTTTTTATTTTAACTTTAAATGTAGAAAAATATGTATAAATTTCCCCCCTTAAAGTGACGTTATACCATCATGCAAGCGATTACCCCACCCCTTCCGCCGACCAAACGGTATAGTGGTTAGCGTGCTGGCTTCTAGACCGCGAGGTTGCGGGTTCGAGTCCCGTGTTAGGCATGGGTGTTTGTAAATGTATGTTGGCTTGTCTAATGACGAAAGTTTCGGCGCATTATAGCCCTCGTGTTGCTGACGGCGCCAGATAATCTGAATACAACCAACCAACCCCACCCCTTCCATGCCACGGTCCCCCTTCTGCGCGTGATTTAATTTGTGTACTTTCCCAATATTGTGTAATCTTTCCCTTGTAATTTCACCCAGATCTTCAAATATCTGACTTATGTCTAGTATTTTTTAAATTTGTTCGCTTACCACCGTTATCGATGCCCCTTAAAGTTGGGACTTTTAATAAATTTCAAATTGACTACCGGTTGGATTTTGAAATGGAAACATTTCAACGAGACAGTCTGTTTGACGCATAGCATGTGACTGTAGCATTTCTAATCTTTGAGAATGTTGACATCGGACCAGATGGACAGATAGACATTTGAACAATTTTCTAAAAAAAAAAATCCTATTTTTTTAAACTGTTTTTTTTTTTAATTTGAATAATTCATTTCCCTGTGGTTCCAATAACATGAATGTAATGATTTTGCTCATTAATTCTCCTGCCCTCGTTAAAATAAGCTGACTTCGTCGTTCTTAAACCTTGGAGAATATATGTGTCTCCCTAACATTGGAATTAATAACCTCTCATATTTTTCCTTTTTAATACTAAAGATCCCCAGACTCGTAACGCCAATCTTTCCTTGTGGCTTAATGATGATTCCTGTTTCTCAGATACTCGATCTCTGCCTTCTATGTAAATCAGCCGTGCGATACTGCGTTTCACAAATGACTGTCTGCACAAGAACCGACTCTTTATTAACACCTTGTGATGGGCCTTCCTAACCTCATTACATGTATACAAAACTTAATAAAGTTATGTTGATTACTACAGGCTCTATACGGATTTAAACAGTCGATCCACTAAGCAAGGTATCAATACGATAATATTTAAGAATGATTTGAGCTGTCTCTCTCTCCAAAAGTATATCGATACAAATTACGCACGCCACAATTAGCAATTAATGTGAGTCGATTTTGGGGCTGCCTGGTTTAAGTTTTCCAAATTTGTTCCCACTCGGCATGCAAATGCAGGTCAGTTTACCTTTTAAAAAACTTTCGGAAGGCATCCCTACTTCTGAATCAAGTTGTAACGAAATTGCAGCTCATTCCATCCCTCACGTAACTTAAACACAAAGAAAATTCCAATTCAACCAACTATGGAAATAACCTTAACACAGATGAACGATTATCACTACAGAAAAGCAATAAAAAATAAGATATACCGAGAAACTTTTCTGAAGACGTGTTGATGCAGTGAAAGAAGTTTTACAGTTAAGTATTTAAAAAAAAAAAAAAAAATACTTTTGCACAACCTTCTCAGTGCAATATCTCTTTTACAAAAGGCGGTATTGCTTAGTGATGGCCCGTGTTCAAAAATGTAAGTGCACGCGGAATAGTGATTCCCCTCTTCTCACTTCCCACAATCTTTTATGAATAGAAATTCTTTAATCTTAATTATTCAAACGCAAAGTTTTCTTTTAATATTTACAAAATGATTTGGGAAAGAAAATAGAAAAACTAGGAGTATAGAGCATCGCTCAAGTTTCAATTGCTCTATAATACTGGGTGAATTTGTGTCATTTACCATTTTTATATTTTCATAATTTAGCAAAAAATGGCCAGTTTGGTGATAATTCTTGCATGAGTCTTTAAAAAAAAAAAAAAAAAAAAGATGCGTAAAGTTTTATTTTATTGATATATTTATCGATAATTCTTATACTATCCTTTCTTATAAATGGAACTGGGGAGAAAAGAGAAAAATGGTCGTGGTTGAGCGATGATCAAAGGAAGGGAACTCCGTGATAAAAACATTCGTTTTTCAACTTTTTACGCCATTAAAGCATTTTTACGGAAATTTCGGAGGTGTGTAAATATTTAGAACACCTTAAGAGGAATTACCACAGCGATTTTGAACGATTTGAAATCGTTAGAGCCGTTTTTTAACAATTACTGAAAAACATGATTTTTTCAATGGCAGCACCTTATGCCTAAGCGCGATTTCGACGAAAACAATAATGATAAGTTCGTGTGCCATCACTAATTCTCCCACCAAATTTGAACATCGTAGGTCTATTTGTTCGGGAGTTATGCCGACCACGTACACACACACACAAAAGCATATATTTTTTTAGATCACTTTTCTGAATTCGGCATGTTTCAAGACGTGGAGAAGTGCAATAAAGTCGATTTTTTTAAACCGAGTATTAAACTTTCAGTACCCTATGTATGCAAATTGCTAATTGAAAGTAAAAACTTATTTAAATTTACTTAACTTGGCTCCATGCTTCAAAATGTTCAATGATAAGTTTTAGTACTGAAGTAACAAGAAAACAGATGTGTAAACCTATCACGGAAACTGTTTCCGTTTGGTAAAGAAAATTCTAAGAAGTGCTCGTTTCTCCCACACACGCATCAACGACTCATTCATTCACGAGCCAATCAGCACATCATATTTACAAGCACAGCCAAATTCGTAATGGCTGCATTTGGCACTATGCCATATACATTTAGCGTAAAGGGAGATTTCATACTTTCAGTTGTTACCATGGCAACGGTTCAGCCCTTTTGGAACTTTCACTCTCTGGCTGTAATCGCCAGAAAGTGATTTAGTTGTTTTCGCGTTTTCCCCCCTCAATTATGCATTGCGCATCAGGTTTGCTGTTTATTGGAGATTTTTTTACTTATCGTAAAAATTCCATCTTTATTTGCGATTCTAATCTACATTAAAAAAAATTAATAAAATGAATAATTAAAGTTGACTAGCAATTCATAAATTTTAATTTTAAACTAATAATTTAAATGCAGCCCGGCTGTACTTCACGAGCCGGTACTGAACCGTCTGTAAGTTCAAGATGTTCGCGGTCGACGTCTTTTAAATATTTCTCTGAAGTACATCTTCATTTTTTTTTTTTTTTTCAAATAACTTATTTTATACTAAAGGATGATAAAATTCTGATTAACGATAAGGAGGATTAGAAATATTTATAAAAAATTCCATTTAGGGAGTGAGCATTGCATATTTATCATCCATTTTCTCATTAGGTTGTTAAGTTTGGTGACAAAATGCTTCAAAATAACAATTTTCAGAAATGATGTTTTTATTAGACGAAATTTTGATATTAATTGTACCAATTATAGACATTTTCAACTTACTTCAGAAATATAAGAATTGAAAGCGATTTAAATTATTATAGACCATTTTAAACTATGGATTTTAATTTCGAATATGTTCATTAATTCTCTTATTCGTCTTGTTCGTTACTTTTAATGAAGTTAAGAGTTGTCTGATAAATTTCTAGTTGCTTTAAGAGCTTAAGGAAATTTTAACTAGTTTTGAAGCATCAAAGAAATCGAGAAGACTGTAAACTAAAAAGATTTAGCGAGCGCCCTTTTATAATAATAGTAATACTTCCCACTTTTACTACTGAACATTTGCACCTGTACTTATACGCCATTTTTCGTTGTCTGGATTTGCATGTTTAACAAACTTATTTTGAAGACTCTCGTATTAAATTTCACATTCCAAAAGATACATTGTGTAAATCGTTTCGAAATTATTTAAAGCCTGTGATATGAGGAAAATTGGTATTGAGTTTAAAAAGGATTTACTCCCTGCTTTTATAGATAAAATGTCGATACACTACCAGAAAAAAAAAAAAAAAAGGAAGGAAAAAAAAAAAAAAAGGAAGGAAAAAAAAAAAAAAAAAAAGGAAGGGGAAAAAAAAGAAAAAAAAAGAGAGAGAGAGAGAGAGAGAGAAAAAAAAAAATGTTTTTAATAAATGTTACATAACCCTTTCTTGTATGAGAAAAAAGGAGAAACAGTCATTTAATGTCAATACTCAAGGGAAGAGAACTCTGTATTTTAAAGACATTATTTTCTCCACTTTTTACACCTTTATCGCATTTCTACGGAAATTTTGGAGGTGGGGATATTTAGAGTACCTTAAAAGGCATTACCAGAGTGATTTTGATCATAGTAGTTCGAGCCGGGTTTTTTTTGGCAATTGACAGGTCCCATGGCATGATCACCACAAACCCGTATGCGAAAATGGAACACCGTAGATCATTTCGGTTATTCGGGAGTTATGCGAACCACGGACACACACAAACATCTTTTCTATACCACTTTTTTCTCAACATGTAGCAAAACGTGTTGAGATAATAAAAAAATAATTATTTTTTTTTTTTTTTCACAGAATACATTACTTTTATTACCTTATATGTTAACATTTTGGTAATTGAAAGTAAAAAAAAACCCACAGAAAGAGGTATAAATTTGCGCAGTGAAAATGTGTTGTGTGGCGGTAATTAGAAACAAAATTAATAAGAATGAGGTGGCAACTGGACTCATGTCAGAGAAAATTTCAAGCATCAAAAAGTACTTTCAAAGCATCCAAGCTTCTACATTAAAAATGTTCAAATTACTTTTGTTTTATAATTCATTGAAGTATACAATATTGGATTATATCCGATATTTAAAAATGCTTTAAAGAACCAGATGTAATCAAATACATAGCGATCCACCGATAAAGTGGGCATGACATGTAATTTGATTGGAAGACAACAGGACTACAAAGGTGGAGTGATTACTTTGACCTGGAAGTCGATCGCCAAGAATAAGACACCATGGTAAAGGGCTTTTAAGGAAGGCCAGGTCCCACCCGAGGCTGTCGTGCCAATAAAGAAGAAAATATAATATTGGAAAAAGGAATCGAATTTATTGAATAATTTCTGAAAGTCAGTGTGTTGCCCAAGCTCAAGTAGATGTGGCTTGGCGTTGCGGTACTACTTCAAATTGGTTTCATCGATTGCAAATTATGAGCTCGAATTTCATCACGTATCCTCGATTTCATACTTCAACCACAAAGTATCGGAATGAAATTATGTTCCTTGCTAATCTGAATTGGTCATGAATCAATGGAAAAACGTCCTGTTCAAATTGCTCTAGTAGATCTCATGTTATGATTATATCCTTTTAAGAGTTCGAAAGTGAAATGGACGTAGTTTTATTAAATCTCATGTGGACTATGACCATCCTCTTTTAGGGATAAGAATGTAAAATTTTATCATGATCGGAATAGAACTGCTGACTTCTATTGAAAATAAACAAACACACCTTATTTTTTAAATATATAATAGAAAATTATAAGATAATTAGCACTTTTTGAAACTATCAATACTTATACCTCCACTCAAGGTTACGAAAAAAATAATAGCACTTATTTATTAGAATCAAATTCCGATCATTTAAGATCGTATTGCATATTTCTGGATAATAAAATTCACCATTAAATCTATATTTAATCTTCGTCCTTCCTCCTCTGATTTATGCATTTGATTATTAAGAAGTGGTGGGTGTTTTTAATTACGAGCTGCGGACTTTGGGAAAATTACGACATAGGAATTTAATGTGTTTCTATATTTGTCATTGTCGAGTGTGTTTGTGATCCATTTTTCTAATTAGGTATTCTGATTTCGTGTTATTGATATGCTGAATGTGTACAGCAATAGCACTTCTGAAATGTTATTCCGTTTCAATCCTTCGAGTACCGGAACATTTTAGGAAAATAGTAATATGTCAAGTAAGTTTTTTTTCCAGTTATGATATTGAATATAATGAGCAGTAGGCTTGCTCAGTGGCATTTTTTTTTTTTTTCTTTTATAAAAGTGGTATCCAATAGAAAGACTTTTAATTATTTGAGATCAAATTATGGAAAAATTTTTGTATTGTACAACAACACAATGTTTACACTAATCGATTATTTGTTTTTAATGTTAAATCTGAAGAGAAAATGTTATACCTTAAGCATTTAATGAATGATAGTAATTCATTTAAAATGCTAATTTAGGCACTTCGGGGTTTGAATGATAAATTGTATACTGTCAAGTAAAAATTTAAAATAATTATTTTATCAAGTTAATATATGTAACAGATAAATATTCTATAGTGATGGTTCTTATTTGGCATCATTGAGTATTACGTTATTTCGTAATTTTTTTGATTGGACAAATGTTGCTGCTCTATTTTATTTAAATATACTAGCTTTCTTGCCAACCCAAATAGGAGATAATTCTTACTTTTATAAAAACAAATTATATTATTTCGATTAACATCTGAGATAATTATGGAATATCAGATAAGACATATTAAGTATGAAACGAAAGCACGATTGTAACAAATTTATTAATATGTCTTTCTAAGTTTTGAGATGTGTTTTGTTGGTTGGAAAGGTGTTTAATGCATGTTGCAAGCCTAAGATCTTGTAGGTTATACACGAATAGTATAATCTACCAGCACGAAAATAATTTCTATAGTAGTTCATGAAATGCCATCTTTCAACCTTATGCCAAAAAATTGATTTTACGTTTATTTTTTTCTTCAGATATAATTTTTGAAATAGTTTATGAAGTTATGTTTATTTGAATAAGCTCTAAACATCTTTAAATTGACGGAAATTATGTATGGTCATACTGTAAATAAAGGCTTGATTATATGTGTGTCTAGTGAGTCGAATTTGAATTATTTATATTGTATTTGGTGTTTTAAAAAATTTAGTTAATCCTTCACTGTGTTTTATGGATTTTAAGCAACATAAATAAAAGTTCCTGACTTAAGTTGCAGTGCGACGATTTTCTCTACCACCGATTCTTGGCCTGAAACCACCACTGGTGTTTGGTCTCCCGAAGATTGAGGATGAGTCAAAAGAGACATCTCTGCCGAGGTAAGAATTCCTCAAGCATAATTATTTAAAACAGTTTATTGGGATAACTTCCTGTGATTCCAAGATAGTTTGAAATACTGAGAATGATAGTATGACTTACAGTTGGTGCTTGGTAATGAAGCAGCATTGTATTATTCATTAATTGAATTCCCGTGCTGCGCTACGAAATTTTACCATTAGCATTTTAGCGATCAAAAGACCACATTCACGTATTCTACATTTCAGACGTTTGCACCCATTTCGATCCCGACAAATTGATTTATCAAAATAGAAACTTTCCTATGTTGACAATTTTAACGAAATTTATAATTGTGAATACTATATTGGAAAGAGGCATTTGAATATCCCTCGTTTAGAACGTTTAATTCCCTTCGGACCCTTTTAATTACGTAATCGAGATTGAAATAGTTTATTGTGTTTATGTTTGCTCTTTGTTCTAAATTTCGAAGTAGTAGCTGTATTGGAATTGAGACATTAAAATAATCCTCGTATAGTTTCAATGTTGCATCGACTTTTCATCCCTTAAAAATTCCTTAATCGATATTGGAATAACTTTTTTTTTTTTTAAATTTGTCCTTTTAACATTTGCACCAAATATCAGAATTATGACTACATTGGAAGAGGAACATTCGGATATCCCTCGTTTGGAACATTTAACCCCTTTTCGACTCCATAAAGTAGGTTAATCGAGAACGGAATAGCTTACTTTTTCTATGTTTATCTTTTTTGACATTTGTACCAATTTTCAAAGTTGTGACCAAATGGGAAGTGGGACATTCGAATATCTCTCTTTTGGAACGTTAAACGCCTTTTCCAACCCTTCAGTGAGTTAATCGAGATCGGAATGGCTTACTTTTCTAAGTTTATCTTGATTGGCATTCATACCAATTTTAAGAATTGCGACGAAATGGGAAGTAGAATGTTCGAATATCCCTCGTTTGGAACGTTTAACCCCTTTTCGACCCCTAAGCGTGGATTAACCGAGATCGGAATAGCTTGCTTATTCTATGTTTATTTTTGTTGACATTTGCCCCAATTTTCAGAATTGTGACTATATGGGGAGTGGGATATTTGAGTTTGGAACGTTTAACTCCTTTTCCACCACTTAAGTGGGTTAATCAAGCTCGGAATAGCTTAATTTTTCTATGTTTGTCTTTGTTGACATTTGTGCCTATTTTCAGAGTTGTGACCAAATGGGAAGTGGTACATTCGAATATCCCTCCTTTGGAACGTTTAACCCCTTTTCCACCCCTTAAAATGGGTTAACCTAGGTCGGAATATAATGCTTTTTCTATTTTTACCATTGTTGATATTTGTGCCGATTTTCAGAGTTGTGACCAAATGGGAAGTGGGATATTCGAATGTCCCCCGTTTGGAACGTTTAACCCCTTTTCGACCCCTTAAAGTGGGTTAATCGAGATCGGAGTAGCTTACTTTTTCTATTTTTACCATGTTGATATTTGTGCCGATTTTCAGAGTTGTGACCAAATGGAAAGTGGGATATTCGAATGTCCCCCGTTTGGAACGTTTAACCCCTTTTCGACCCCTTAAAGTGGGTTAATCGAGATCGGAGTAGCTTACTTTTTCTATTTTTACCATTGTTGATATTTGTGCCGATTTTCAGAGTTGTGACCAAATGGAAAGTGGGATATTCGAATGTCCCCGTTTGGAACGTTTAACCCCTTTTTCGACCCCTTAAAATGGGTTAATCGAGATCGGAGTAGCTTACTTTTTCTATTATTACCATTGTTGATATTTGTGCCGATTTTCAGAGTTGTTACCAAATGGGAAGTGGGATATTCGAATGTCCCCCGTTTGGAACGTTTAACCCCTTTTCGACCCCTTAAAGTGGGTTAATCGAGATCGGAGTAGCTTACTTTTTCTATTTTTATCATTGTTGATATTTGTGCCGATTTTTAGAGTTGTGACCAAAGGGGAAGTGGGATATTCGAATGTCCCCGTTTGGAACGTTTAACCCCTTTTTCGACTCCTTAAAATGGGTTAATCGAGATCGGAGTAGCTTACTTTTTCTATTATTACCATTATTGATATTTGTGCCGATTTTCAGAGTTGTGACCAAATGGGAAGTGGGAAATTCGAATGTCCCCCGTTTGGAACGTTTAACCCCTTTTCGACCCCTTAAAGTGGGTTAATCGAGATCGGAGTAGCTTACTTTTTCTATTTTTACCATTGTTGATATTTGTGCCGATTTTTAGAGTTGTGACCAAATGGGAAGTGGGAAATTCGAATGTCCCCCGTTTGGAACGTTTAACCTCTTTTCGACCCCTTAAAGTGGGTTAATCGAGATCGAAATAGGTTACTTTTTCTATTTTTACCATTGTTGATATTTGTGCCGATTTTCAGCGTTGTGACTATGTGGGAAGTAGGATTTTCGAATGTCCCCCGTTTGGAACGTTTGACCCCTTTTCGACCCCTTAAAGTGGGTTAATCGAGATCGGAGTAGCTTACTTTTTCTATTTTTATCATTGTTGATATTTGTGCCGATTTTTAGAGTTGTGACCAAAGGGGAAGTGGGATATTCGAATGTCCCCGTTTGGAACGTTTAACCCCTTTTTCGACTCCTTAAAATGGGTTAATCGAGATCGGAGTAGCTTACTTTTTCTATTATTACCATTATTGATATTTGTGCCGATTTTCAGAGTTGTGACCAAATGGGAAGTGGGAAATTCGAATGTCCCCCGTTTGGAACGTTTAACCCCTTTTCGACCCCTTAAAGTGGGTTAATCGAGATCGGAGTAGCTTACTTTTTCTATTTTTACCATTGTTGATATTTGTGCCGATTTTTAGAGTTGTGACCAAATGGGAAGTGGGAAATTCGAATGTCCCCCGTTTGGAACGTTTAACCTCTTTTCGACCCCTTAAAGTGGGTTAATCGAGATCGAAATAGGTTACTTTTTCTATTTTTACCATTGTTGATATTTGTGCCGATTTTCAGAATTGTGAGTATGTGGGAAGTGGGAGAATTAGTGATGAGTGAGTGAGTGAGTGAATGAGTGAGTGAGTGAGTGAGTGAGTGAGTGAGTCAGTGAATGAGTGAGTGAGTGAGGGCTTTGCCTTATATATATAGAGATTTCGGATGTCATTTTGTAATAAATCTACTAGTTATCCTGGACGTTCTTTATTTTGCAATTTACATTTCTTTAATTCTGTGCAACTATTAATGGTTTATGGAAACCAAATTCACTCTAAAGAGGCATAAATAGTAGAGGCAGAAGAAATTTGATTTAATTTCAATAATTTTTAAACCAATCAATCATTAAAATTAATTAATAAATAATACTATTTAATTATTGAAATATTATAAAACACATTTTTAAATAATAAAACATATCAATTAAAAATCATCTAATTACTAAAAATAGTTAATTATTTGAATTATTTTATTATCAACAATAATCATAAAAAAATTAATTAATGTTTATAATAGTTGGGCTGGCATAAATTTAAAATCACCTGCCGACTTTATTTTCCAGTACGCCCTTGATCAAGAGAAAATTTAGAAGAGTATTATGTACATGTTTGATGGTAGTCGAGTCGACTCTTTTTCTTTTATAAAAAGAATAAAATCTACAGTTTGTATATTTTCATGTGATGAATTAGTGAACTGAGTTTGGCACTTACAAAACTGAAGTTTCAATCACTCAAAAATGCGATTCTTTTCATCATGATTTCAGCATCAGCTATGTTCATGAAGTTGCATATGGAGTATAAAATAATTAAAGTAGCCAGCTGTTTTAGCCTATAAGGGTAAAATATGGTTAGTGTAGTATATATGAAAAAACTTAAACAAAACTGAATTGAATTTTCAATCTACTTTCATAAATAGCGTTCCAGAAATAACAGAGCTAGAGATAAAAGAAGCTCTTCTCAGAGAAGTTACAGCAAATTTCTGCTATGGAAGAGCAGCCGCCCGGGATATGGCAATAGGTGATATCAAACAATCCATTGCGTTCCACGTACGTTATTTTCCAATATTATATACACAATGTATTTGGTATCAAAGTTTCAGTATCATTTAGAATTTTCATAATTCTTTTTAGTACACTTTGGAAACATTTACGGAGAGAAGGGCAACAGCATGGATATCTGAACCATTTAAAGGTGAGTTTTACTTTAAATATTACGGTAGATACATCCAATGGGCATAGATCTGTAAGGCATTACTCTCTGTATCAAAAACCTCTCCAAACAATACACTAATTGAACCATTTTGCCATTAACAGGGCTGTTACTGGCGTCTAAAAAGGTTAGTAAAGCGACTATTTTAAGCAAAACTTTCAACTATTTTTGAGCTAAGGCTACTATTTTCTTTTTAAAAAAGTAGATACTGTCTAATAGTAGGACGAAAAAAAAAGCGGCATTAAGGCACTAACGCAGTTTTGTCAAAATAGCGATATTTTTAAGGGAAGAGGGGGAAATAGGTGTTAATTTTAGTTCATGTTAGTGGGTCGTGTGGTAACCTTGTTAGTCCGACAATAGTATCTCCCTACTGGTAATCACACACGCGCAGTAATTATTTTCGCCTATCTGTTAGGTTCCAATGTATGGGCTCAACAACATATACTATTATATTCTCAAATATCAAATTATTTTGTCTTTATTAACTTTACTTGACAAGAATGAATTTGTGAAATTTGCCTTGAACGCCTGAAGAAAATGCCATCAGTATGGACAGCTTCCTTTTCCTGTTATTTTTTAATTGAAATCTTATATCTGCGTAAGATTACCAATTGAAATGTGCATTTAGCAATTGAGGGTTGCCACGTAACCAAAGGGGCATTTAATTTTGCGCAACTTAAATGGCTTGATAAATGTCATTGTAAATCATCTTTCTTCTCTTGTTAAAAAAGTCGCCTAACTTTGCCATTAGTATTTAAGTATAATAAACTTTTGTTATTTTCTTAAATCAATCAAAGGAACAAAGTGCATGACATTTTGGAACTATACATCACTAAATGTAAGCAATGCTCCGAAGTGGAAGTTACTTATTGTGTGTGAAAGTGAAACATGACTTGTGAAAAGCAAGCTTTTGTTTCTTAACATATACAGATAAATACATGAAATCCTCACAAAAAATCACACATAGTACAGTCTGCTGATGTGCTAATTTCAGCTTTGTTTGGCCAAAATTTCCTGAGTTCAATGCAAATCCGCATTAAAATTTCAAGGGGGTGCATGTGTGTAAAGTCTGTTCGCCAAAGACCCTTGCCTGCATTCAGAATTCCAAAATCTTTGGTGGAATGACTACTTTTATCGTTGCTTCATCTGTTTCTCTATCATCTATATTTATGTTTGTGTGTGATTGTTAATTTCATTGAGTTATTACGCTGATGTAATGGCCTCTATTGCCGTTTTTTTGGGCTTGTATGCGCGGCGATCACCGAGATTTACGTTTTTGTGATGGTTAATTTCACCTCTTATTAAGCTGATGTAATAGACCATTGCGAGATTTTCACCGTTATTTCTCTAAGTATTACGTTGATGTAGTAGACTATTGCTGAGATTTGAGTTGGTATGGAAGGCACCATCACCAGTATTTACATTGGAGTGATAGTAATTAATAATTGGCGCCATAGGTTAAAGTTTGACGGTTTAGCAGCTGTATTTTTGATATTGGCGCCGCTGTTTTGGTGCCGATGTTATAACTGCCATCTCTGAGATTTGCATTGTTGTAATGGATTTTTTTGCAAAGGCTTCCGTTGGTGTTACAAGACATTATGTTCATCATTTGTGCTAGTGTGATGTTCTATTTCGCTGAGTATGTCAATCGATGCACAATGACTAAAATTTCAATATTATAGCTAAATTTATAACTATTAATAACTCAAATTTTGAAGCAATTTATTTAACTGCTTTGAATGTAGCTTAAAAAATTGAAAAACTGGGCTTAATTAAATTTGCCTGTCATTTTCAATGTAGTATAATTAAATTTGTCTGTCATTTTCAGTATAGTATAATTAAATTTGCGTGTCATTTTCAATATAGTATAATTATTTAAATATTAAATATTTTGAAAGAAGAAATCGCTATTAATTTACGAAAAGCGAGGCTACTATTTTCAACGTCTGAGACTACTATTTTCAATGTCTAAGATTACTATTTTGGCTACTATTTTTAACATCCGAAGCTACAAAAGCAACTATTTTCAAGTTTTATAGTCAGTGGCAGCCCTGCATTAACCATTTTACTGTTTAATGGGAGACCCTTTGATCTCAGTTAAGTTGAAAAGCTATAGCTTTTTGTGATTCACTATTATATGAATCATGGCCATAACTAGATTTTTTAGGGGAGGGACAAAGTATTTGTATCCATTTACTTATATGGAAACAGTTGTAAGAAAACAATCAGTCAATTTCAATTGTGTTTATTCAGAAGTTCGAATTTATAGCCCCAAGTAGTTTAAGGTACAGTAGTTTCATGTATAATAAATATATCATGGAAAATATTTCGATTGGGGGTGGGGATGTTGAACCTTATATCTCGCTCCCAGGGTACAATCCTGATATTAATATATGAATGAATAAAATAATTATTAACTAGTTTCAAAATCTAGAAACCCTTTTTGACTTTTATACTAATAACGGGTACGGATAGGTATCACTGAAATACGAAAAGTGCTGTGTATATCTAAAAGGTCATGGGTTGTCTTCTTAGTTGCATTATACATGCACTTGATTTATGGCTATTATTAGCTTATTGTTTTTCGGTAAGAAGCGTTACAGGTTAGATTTTGTTAAGGAAATTGTTTTTCAAGTGTCTTCAGATCATGATTCGTTTATGTGGTATGCCAATGAACTTTGTGAGGCAGTAGACAAGAAGAAAAGAAAAAAAGAAAGAAAAAAAAATATATATATAATTCCATTTACCCTAATTTTGAAGCCTAATTTTTTATTTCATAATTTAAGTCCTTTGATGAAAAAAAAAGTCTGTATTTGTACTATTTTCCATATTGAGGTCTATGTAGTCACAATAAAGTCAATTGGTCACGTAATGTTGGCACAATATCTTTATCATTAGGTGGCAAAGTGGCCAAGCAGGACATGGGCGAACCTCCAGCTATTGAGGACATTCCAGCCACTCCGCCGGAGTACTTCAGAAGTCACGTTTACCACCAAGAGATTCCATATACCGCCAATATTACAACATGTGAAGATTGTGACGGGGAAGGGAAATATGAATGTCCGACCTGTCGTGGCCAGGGATGGGTGAGTTAGCAGATATCTTTTGTCTATAATCAACCAGCAAGGCATCGCGTTTCAGGGCCTAGAAATTACTAACTTAAATGGTATAACGAATCAGTTGGCACACATTATATATCAAAAGAAAATATAAAGTCTAGACTTAGCCGTTTTTTTAGTATTCTGTCTGATTTCTATTACTTGTATGATAGATTACAAGTTTGTGGGACTTTGAAATGTTTACATTTCTGATACTCTTTTTAGAAGTAAATAAAGTGACAAGAAACCATTTTCCGATGATAAAAAATTAGTTTGTGTTTAATAAGAGTCATATTTATTTCAGAAAAACTCGTAAAAACGTGTGATATTCGATCATACGCGTATAAACTGATAATTGTATTTATCTAAAAGTATTATTGACTTGACATACGTATTGATACTTTCAGACAAATGTTGCCAAATTTAGAATGGGCAACAAAAAGCATGGCCTATTTTGCAAGTTTCACTAAAATGGATTTTAAACGCAAACTCTTCTAATTCCTCATGTATTTCTAAAGTTGCACAACTAAACATTTTTAATTTTGAGTTAAATTGTGTAAGAGTCACCGATTTCTTGAAGCTGGATTGAAGGCATAACTCAATTTCATCTTGAATTCAACTTGAAACCAATATCTCTACATTCTTCCATCGTCAAGTCCGTACGGTATTTGATTGGTTTCACACTAACTCAAAATGAATAACGTTGAACTGTATTACTTTTCTCGAAAGTAATGAAAAATATCAATGTAACCACATGCATAATTTATTTGTGTATTTAAAGGAATTCGCACTGGCATTTTTAAACTTTAATGCCGCTACTGAATTCAACATTGTGGAAGATTCCTTATCGACGGTAGAAGCAGTTGTAGAAATGTATAATTTTGAATGCAAATTATATTGTAATTCATAACTTAATTGTGGTAGTTTTTTGCATTTCCTTTGACTAGGAACATTGCTGAATATATACTGATGAAATGTTTCTGTACAATTCTGGAAAGGTCTTTAATATACTACTTTTGTGACGACATTTATTATTAGTAATTTGAAAGTTAAGCACAAGAATTAATAAGGATAGAGTTATTTGAAGTCATAACTGACGCCACCCATCATGTGTTATCTATCCTCCCTTCAGTGTCTTGATAAACCAAATTTTTTATAGTTTTCTAGGAAGATCTGTCAGGAAGTATCCTCATTTAAATTCTTAAAATAACTTTTTAAGAGATTCTTATTACTTTTATCTCAAAGGATATGAACGATTGAGTAAATCTTGAACAGAGAACCAATTGCTATTGTACTAATATAATTTATATTTCTTAAGATGAGATGTTTTAAATTCTTTTCCTCACAATCAATTAAGATTTTCTGAAAAGAAAACTTTTACCTCGTGCATATGCTTTTGTATTTAAATACATTTCAACTTCGAACTTCAGCTTTTATAACACTGGGAAACTCATAAGCATAACTGGTATAGAACTAGTA
The DNA here is from genome assembly GCA_963978545.1 of Linyphia triangularis. Lineage (NCBI taxonomy): Eukaryota > Metazoa > Arthropoda > Arachnida > Araneae > Linyphiidae > Linyphia > Linyphia triangularis. Next base: position 31,968,401 of record OZ021731.1, on the reverse strand, counting down.
CATAAGATATTCTCTCATGCCATTAACAGCATGTATTTACTTTTATTGCGAATATGCTGGTTCCTACTCTATTCCTCACCTCCAGCTGGACGGTGCTTAAAGGCTGATTTATACTTTGCAAGTGGTTGGAATACCAGCAGGTGAGTTGATTGGAAGGTAACTATCACGCGTTGATTGGAATGCTAGCTTTCAATTGGTGATGGTAGTGACGCGTCAGCCAATGGAAGATGTTTCATCTACTGAAATTCCCAGGTACTGGCACGTCAATGACAAACTATGTTCTCCAGTGATGGGTACATGGTGCGATAGCTATCAATTAGTGTTTACCGCAACTGATACGCCGACTCATAAAGTGATCTTAACGACCATTCTTTCTGGGCAGCGTGAGAGAAGATCTCATACTAACATTTCCGTTTCACACTAATTACTTTTACCACTTGCGATATTAAATGATTTTCGTTATATCAGTAAAGCAAGTTATCCTGTAACATAGTAACTTAGTCAATATAATTTTCACATCTGTGAGGTAATTCTTATTTTTCTGTGCAATTTTTTTTATGCTGTAGGAGTTCTGCCCATATTGCCGAGGCAACAAGTGGTATCCTCTCGCAGTTGACAGCTTTGAAGGAGATTGTGTAAAATGCCAAGGTTCTGGCGAAAGGACGTAAGACTACTTTATTAGATAAGTTGGATGATACTTACCGTATGAGAGTAAATCATTTCGTTTTTGTTATACCTTTTTGAATTATTGAAAGTGCATTAATAGTTTTATTTACAACGTTAATATAAAAAAATAATAATTCGGAAACATTGCTTGTATTTATTAATTTATATATATAAATAATTTGATATTATGATTTATAATTTAAAATAATAATAATATTGTTAGGCTATGTTTTTATCATGTTAAAAATTATAAACTCTTTCACAAGAATATTTAACGAACTTTGTTTTCAAACTTTGATGTACATAGGATTTAAATGTGTTGAATAGAAAATATATGCTATATTCTATTAAATATTTTTGCCCCAAAATTAAATATCTTCAGTCTTAATTAAGTTACAAAAAATAGTTCGATAACGTTATGGAATGCTATTGTGGAAAGGTTTAGAATTATAAACGATATTATCCAGCAACACTGATATTGGTCTGAGTTCGGAACATGCTATGAAGTTGTGGAGTATTTTGTTAGAGACCCCACGGGGGGCATTTACCCTTTCATACATGGATCGTTTTCTGCAGTCGAGATTTCGATCTTAAGTTGTTCCGGCACACTATAGACTTCGTATGGCTCTTACATAAGAATATCTCTGGTATAGGACTATGACAACCATCCTTTGTTCAATGCAGTAAAAATAAAGCATGCAACACAAAATTTAAAGTTTTTGAAATTATATTTTTCAAATTCTATTTAAACTAAACTGGTCTTACAGACTTGTTTTGTTGACTAAAATGTATTTTATAATGTAAAATGTACGGAAAGCAAAGCTTGACTAGGGGTGTGCAACATCGCACAACTTTCAATTACACTATAATACTGATGTCAAATTGTGTCATTTACCGTTTTCATATTTTCAGCATTCATTTAGAGAAAATGGCTAGTTTGGCGATAGTTTTTAAACTAATTTTTGTAGGGGTCTTTTAAAAAAAAAAAACTTTGCCAAATAATTATTTGGGCTATATTCTTTTCAATAGTTCTTATATTATCCTTTCTTATAAATGAAACTGAGGAGAGGAGTAAAAATGATCGTTGATGAGGTATGCTCAAGGAAATAGAACTCTGTATTAAAGGTATTCTTTTTTCAACTTTTTACGCCATTAAAGCATTTTTACGTGAATTTCGGAGGTGGGAATGTTTAGAACACCTTAGGAGGCATTTCCATAGCGATTTTGTACAAAATCGTTAGAGCCTTTTATTAGCAATTACTGAAATACATAATTTTTTCAATGGTAGCAACCTTATGAGCATGCGCGATTTTGACGAAAACCTGAATGGTAGGTCCCTGTGCCATCACCAACCCTTACACCAAATTTGAACATCGTAGATCAATTTGTTCGGGAGTTATGTTGACCACAGACAGACATTTTTCTTGATAACATTTATGAAATCAGCATGTTCCAAAGCATGGAGAAAAAGCAAAAAAAAAAAAAATGTTTTTTGTTTTTTGGGGGACTGAATAGTATACTTTCATTACCCTATGTATACATATGGGTAATCGAAAGTAAAAATATCTATTTATCGCTTTACGGTATAGTGGTTAGCGTGCTAGCTTCTAGACCGCGAGGTTGCGGGTTCGAGTCCCGTGTTTGGCATGGGTGTTTGTAAATGTATGTTGGCTTGTCTAATGACGAATGTTTCGGCGTATTATAGCCCTAGTGTTGCTGACGGCGCCAGATAATCTGAATACAACCAACAACTATTTATCGCTTAAAAATATCTATCGATAAAATATCTATCGAAAGCTTTAACAAATATCTACCGATAAAAGTTATTAAATGGTTTTCATTGAACAGTATAGTAATTTATATCTGTACCTTGGATCCATACGAGCTTAAGTTATAATATTGCAACTTAACAAGGGAATGAATAAACTGTATTTCTTACTCCCCATCTCCATTTAAAGCTCTGTTATATCTCTTTAAATGCTTTAGATTTTTTTTTAGCTAGTTACGATGTTTGGGTAGAATTAGTCAGAAAATGAACTTTTGAGACATAATTTATACTTGTCTTATACTTTGGCTCGATTGGCCATAGGTACAGATATCTTCTGTCAAGAGTTTAAATGTTTGGTTTTTCAGGTGCTGGGAATGCAATGGCGATGAGGAAGTTGGCTGCAAAAACTGTAGCGGTGCTGGCGAAATCAAAAGCTACATTCGTCTGTTGGTTATATGGTTAGTCAATGGCTGAATCATTGCAATATATTCAATTAAAAAGAATACTTTTATCATTAAACGTATCTATTCAAGTGATGTATCTCAAATTACTTTTATGAACCCTAACTAAGAACTGATAAACTTTTCTTTAATTTGATTTGAAACAGGTATAATATAATTGTATTACTAAATTACGTTTAACACTCATCTCTTATCTCAAAGGTACTGCATTTTTGGTATTTGCTATAGGTAAACCTATTCTGCGTTGGGCCATATGTACTTTCGTGCTATATTATTTGCAGGAGTTTCCTACTGTTACAACTTTTAAATTCACATTTTAAAAGTTGTAACTGTCATTATCGAATATGCCATGGCTGTCACCATCAATCATTGTTGCAACTTAAAAAATGCGAGCAACGAGTGCTGCAAACAATATAGGAAAAAGTACATCTATTTCATACAACAGGTTCATCTACAGCCTTTTAATTATGCGTGAAACCTACTTTAGAATTATCTTGGTCAACTTTAAAATAATCTTATGAAAAAAAAAAAAAAATGAAGAAAAAAAAAAATGTATGTCATATCTTTGACAAAAGGGATATTTACATAATGCCAAAAAGGTAAAATTTCTACAGAACTGTTTTGAAGTGTTTATACTAAAAAATACTTTCCAACTGATTGGTTGATATTTGTAGGACAAACCACATGAACGATTATGTCGTCGAGAAAGGGTCTGCTCTTAAGGCTCACCGGCTGAGGTGTGTCACTGGGAAAGTTGTAAGCGAGGAAGAGGGTCAAAATGTAAGTTTAATCACTATTTCATTAAAAAATCCATTGGTATATATTACGTCGCTGATGATGTGATACTTATCGCCAACTTGGCACACTTTTAAAAATGCAAGGTAGTTTTTTTTTTTTTTTTTTGTTGGAAATAAAGACGGTGAATTACCATAAAAAATGAAGATTATCATTACTTGGAATATTACGGTTTGGTAGCAAACGGTTTTAGCTCAACTCAATCAAAGTCGCTTTTTGAACTCTTCCGATGATTTTTACTTCAGCAGATCAGTATATTCATGATCTATTTGTATTTCTCTCCATTCTATAAAAAAATCAGTATGACGTTCGATAGGATATATAAACTTGCAGCATCACTCGGACTACTTGGTGTGGTTTATAAGTTAACGGTTTTCGCTGTTCACGGTAGTTGGCACTGTTTTGGCTATCTTTTTCTGACAGTATGAAGTGCCAGTCAAACACACCACGTAAGTTTGAACTCTGATAAGATTACGTTTTCGATACCTTACTGAGCACCTTTCTCTTCAACCCCACCACCCAAACAAGGGGACAATGAGGCCATGACCTATTAAATGTGCACCAAACTCCTAATATCGTACACACCAGAATTGGATTTGGCAGGGTCAAGCCCGTGATCTGTCGCTCACGAGCTCGATGCATATACTCGTCAGGACACTGGAGGTCCCTTCTTTTAATGCTATTGTTACTCTTAAAAGGAATAGATTTGAAACTTTGAAAGCTGGTAGATACACTCGTTGTAGATGACTGTGCTTTCCATCATGTTTTGGGGTTGTCACTAAAATGCCACTTGTACGCACGTTTCTATTGCCTTACCTCAGACTTGTCAGATTTCATTCCCGCTCTATTATATAGATACCAAATTTAATTCAAACATGTACAGTTTGGTGAAGTTTAATGACTGAAACCTTCCCATATTATAAGGTTGACGAGGCGAAATCTTGGGATTGTTAATAAACCCACTTGCTTATCGAATCGACTGTAAGGCTGATCAATCAATCAATCAATCAATCAATCAATAAAAAAAACCCCACAAACAATCAATCAATCAACCGGGTTTTTTTTTTCACATGCTGATAGATATTTCTGGATGTATGTAGAATAGATGTTGAAGAAATAATTTCTTTGTTGCTGTGTTGTGTAGCTGCTTCCTTTGACCCACTTCCCGAATCCAGCTGTGAGTGCGGCTTCTATGCAGCTTCTCCAACATCACGCCAATGCTTTCACTGATGAGAAAGTTCTCAAACAGGTAAGTGGGAGCCACCGAATTTTATAGACATATTATCTTAGTTGAGAACCAACTCTGTGTAGTCAATCGTAAGGCCAGAAGTGTAGTCAGATGGAGCGCCAGGGAGCAACTTTTTTAAACCTTTTTAAAAAGGGAGACAAAACTCAAAATTCAAATAATTCTATTTTTAAAATTTCTGATTTAAAAATTATTATAATTCGTTTAAAATTGATGTAAATAACCTATTTCAACTGAAAGAAAAAGGTTGAGAGTTAGAGTAAAATTTCATGTAAGTTAATAATTTACAAATTTATTTAAATAAAATTTGTATAACAGTTTTTTTATCTTTAAATCTTGTAGTACTTATTTTCTATTTTGAGATTATGAATGTAGTATCGTTCAAGATTTTGAGTATCATTTTTTTTTTTTTTTTAATTTCGAGTAAACCTTGTTTGGATCATCTTTTAAAGTTATTTATGGTCAATAAAAGTTTTATTTTAGATTGCTATATTATTGAAGTAGCACTGCAGTCTTAATTTTTATATGTTAGTTAGCCTATGACGTTTGATGTGAACAGTAAAAAAGTGATATTTTGAAGTGTGATTTAATGCCTCTACTGTTTTTCATGAATTTTTAGTGTATCTTTTAGATGATGAATAATTTGTTTTGCTTGTGCTATATGTGTGTGTGCTTTAAGTTTTATATATTTTAGATGCCGTCTCTACCTCGATTATTCAGATGAAACACTGTAAGAAGTTCATGGGTGGCAATATGGTTATTTACATGAGGATTAAAATTTTAGCTCGAACTATATTTTATAGAAAATTTCAATTGAATTCTCTAATGAAATAGTTATGAGTTTAATGTTCAAATTAATTATTTTAAATCTATTGTAATTGGCCATTCGAGAGTCCAAAACCATTCTAAATGACTTTTTTTTCTCATCGGTATTCTACGACTTTTCTCCACTTATTCGATTTTTCAAAAAACAGAGGATGCAGGTGCTAATGCAACATGCACTTTGCTAGCCCCCATAAAAAAGTACTTGATGCTAAGAACAACCAATTATCTTTATGATGAGCTATATGGCGATTATGTAGCTTGGTTTTTGCAGCAAAATTTCTGGTCTTTTACCGAACATCTTCAAGATTTGAACTGGAATTTGAGATTTACACCCACTTTCTATTAGATTTTCAATCACAACCATCAATTATTAAGGTAGATATTACATTAAAATTTTTTTAAATGGCCCAGTCACCTCGTTTAACAATAAATTCTTAAATGTAGCATCAACAAAATACGTCTATAATCCTTTCTTGCTTCCTAGCAGTACTAATCTCCAACCACAACTTCTAGATAGCTTATAAGCAGTTTCCGCTCTGAAAGCAGATGGAGTTAATTGAATAATAATTTCTCCCATGCTTCATAGTAGGTGACCCATAATATCAAACATATTCTAACTAGTTTTGGGGCAAGTTGCTAATATAGATATCTATGGTAGTTGTTAAGTCTTCTTCTGCTTCAAGCTAGTAACCAAGCATGCCCTCTCCAGAAGTTGTAGTTAAAGTTCAGTGTCCTGCAGGTAAGTAGATATTAGTCTTTGCAGAGGACAAAGTGGTGAAAGGTGAGCTTGTGTGAGTATTTGCATTTACTTGACTTTATTTCATGTCGTAACACTGGAATGTTTCATTTGCAGCGCCAGAGAGTCAGCATTATTCCAGTAGCTGCAGTTCGTTACCGCTGGAAGAACCACGAAGGACTCTTTCACGTTTACGGAAACGAGAGGTGCGTCTACGTCCCGGACTATCCACAGAAGTACTGCTGCTGTAGCATTTTGTAAAAAAAAAAAAAAAAAATAAGTGTACATCAAAAGAGGAGATGACAATGCTTGTTTTATTAATTAATACTTCATTATACACATCAGAAATGTAAATTTTATGAATCAAATTTCTAATAAATATGTTTATGTTCACTTCATGGTTCCAGAATGCTTTCTGGTTTTAGAATAATACCGTCGAAATATAAAATTTTCTTTGATTAAGACTGGTTTACTGATCTCTAATTGCAACTTCTGGATAGTGTATGGCTTGGTTATTGACTTGAAGGCTTAACAATCAACATTGAGATCTGCATTAGAAACTTCCCCCAAAACTGACTACATCCTGTTAGTAAACATGGGGAATAGGGACTTACACACATACACACCTCAATATAGGGACATTAACACATATTTGTCAGTGACTATTGAAAGTAGTTGATGGACTTTCCAAATACGATAACAGGGACTTTTTTTCCCAGTTAAGTCTTGTAACAGTTTACTGTCCTGCTAATTTAGCACCTTGTTCCGTTTGTTTGTTTGTTTTCAGATTATCTGGCGCCGTCAGCAACACGAGGGCTATAATGCGCCGAAACATTCGTCCATGCCTTACACTGGACTCGAACCCGCAACGTCGCGGTCTAGAAGCTAGCACGCTATACCGTTTGCACCTTGTTCCGGAATTCAGTTTTGAGCTGCTCAAACGTATTATATAGGTGTTTCATTTCTTCTCGACGAATGGAATGTCTATATGAATAAAATCAAGCCCATCACAAACCAATCTCCTTTTGGAAACAACAACCAACAATCAAGTAACTCACTGCCTGAAAAAATCATGATAAAATCTATCAAAGAAGTTAATGGAAGAAACAATCCTGAAAAGCATCCTGACATTAAAGCTCAAAACATTTACGGACATGAAATTTGAGTACTTAGTGACAAAACAGTCAGCTTTATTCTTTGAAAGAATTGGCCTACTAGAAATCTGGGAGGATTAGAAGGCAGTGGCGTATATAGGTTACAATTTCGGGAGGGGCCAATACGACCAAACTTACCGTTATTTGCATTTGTTTTTTTTATGTTTTAAGTGAGCTCTCACTCAAGGATTAAGGATGGTTTTCAAGGGGTTTTAAACGAAATATTGGGAAAAAACATAGTTATTTTTTTTATATATATATTCAGTTTACTTTTATAACTGAAATGAACTAATGCTTTATTATATGATAGCAGATTATTTTATAAAACACTTAATTGCATTCTCGTTAATATTATTTTCCTCACTCTCCCTACTTTTTTCCTTATATAACTTTTTTTTTTAATAAAAACCTGCTCTGTTAATTAATTAGTCTTTAAGGTCATTATCTCTACTATTGGTTACATTTATCTTCAGCAGTGATCGAAAATGTTCGTTCCTTTTATCAAATTACTGAAAACCTGTGTTACTAATTTCCTTGTTTCTTGATGAACTCCTTTGAATATACTTTTGGAGTGTGAAAATATCACGCAATATTTACAAAAAGATCGGTATTTTCCTTCAGAATAAGCTAACCACTCAAATTCTTCTAGCCATTTAATTTGAAAAGTTGTAGTATGGTTTGAGCTAGAACTACTACACTGATCTGCAAAATTTAAAGATATTTCAGTTTTTCTCTAATAACTTCTCAGTGGAACAGCATAGACGCATGAAATTCACATCAAAGAGGCATCTTTATGTAACAAAACGATAAGTAAAACAACTCAGTCGTAAATTGAAATGCAAAGTGCACAGTGGGGACACATGCAAAATCATGAAGTACCATTAGAGAACAGTTGCAAAAAGGCATTCACATTAAAAATCTCACAACTCATGGAGTTGACTTTTAATGTGAGATATAACATCCCCTGTCATCAGTGTTTACTTGGCTTTGTATTCTCACACTTAACATGAGTTTCTTGATGAATTCTAGTGACTAAATTGCTCAGTCAGATTACTTACCTAAAACTTACTCACCTATTTGTTGTACTATTATTTTTACTTATTTTCTGGTTGTAGTAGATACTCGACGAATATTACATGTTTATTAAAATAAAATTGTCATATAAGTAGTCTTCACAAGTAGAAGTGTGTATTCTTCCATGGGACCGTATAAAAAACAATAAAAGTTAAATTCGCATCATATGATGACTAAAAAATGACGGCATATTGTGACCCAAAATTATTTGAGTAATTTATTATTTATAAAAAGACGTCATTTCATGACTCAAAAAAATGTACATCATATGATGACCAAAAAATTTACGTCATTTTAGGAACGTCAGTTTGTATGACCATTAAATGACGTCAAAACTGATATGATTTTTTACTGAATAACGTCATTCGAGAAAAGATGCCCTAAAAATTACGTCATTTATCACGTCATGCTACTACTTGGGTTGTACCCAAAGACCAAAACTTTTTTCACACTAAATCGTTAACTAGATTTGGTATTTACCACGTAATATCGTTTTTCCACCTTTCTATAGAACCTCTGACGTCCATTATTACTCATGAGATTAAAAAAATTATTTTCAGTAAAAAGTATCTAATATTAAAAAATTTGTTCTTTAGGTGCCATTTAAGAGAGCAAGAGATAATTGAATTCAACTTTTTCACTGTGATTATGTTAACTTGATCCAGGCAAATTTTTAAACGGTGAAATATTGGGTTTTAAATAGCATTTATTGTTACTTGGAGTAAATTTTGTTTCACTTTTGCTTTGAATAAATTATTAAAAAAAGTATGAATATCGCCCCTATAAGTAAACCAGATCATTCCTCTAATCCGAATTTCATCAAATATGATTTGGACGCTTCTACTATAGGCATTTTGTAAAGATTTAATGTATTGGAAACTTTACATCACTTGCAAACAGTTTAAAAGACTGGACGAGTAATTTATCCACTAGAATTAAATCAAGAAACTCATGTCAAGTATGAGAATACAGTGCCGAGTAAACATTGAGGACAAGGGAGATCATATCTTACACTAAAAGTCAACTGCACACTAATGCTACTCCATTTATTTAAAATCCTGAATTAGTATGCAACTATCAATATTATGTTCAGCGCACTTGATCAATGCCATAAAATACAAGAATAAATTTTAATAATTCTTATCAGTTATTAAAATATTAATATCTCATCATTAACTTAATAAAGACAGCAATAGACGGTATTCTAAACTGTCAATTAATATTTAAATAACTCCAACAATTGTCGATGGGAGGGGGGGGGGCATCTGTTATGTTGTGCCTATAGTAATCAAATTTCTAAATAGGCCCCTGTCTATTGTACACTTTGCATTTCAATTTGCCACTGAGTTGTTTTACTTATCGTCATGTTACATAAAGATGAATCTGTAATGTGAATTTCATATATCTATGCTGCTCCAGTGAGAAGTTATTAGGGGAAAACTGAAATATCCATTAATTTTGTAGACTCGTATAGAAGAAGAAAGAAATTTGTAAAAAGGTTACATGCATTTTCTACGAGTTAAATTTTTCTTTATTTGTTTAAATCCTCCGCAACTGATGCTGGATCAACGGTACTAGAATTTGCGATGTCAAAAGGAACATTGCTACTGACACAGGCAACTTCAGCACTGCTTATTTACGCGATATTTTTTTAAAAAACAGTTTTGAATAGAATTTTTATCGCTTCATTATGAATACCATTAACTTAATAAAGCAAACTAAGATTCCACAACAGCATAATGCAGAGGATTGCAGATACACACCTATTTAAAAAGCACACTATTGAATAAACAGAGCTACAGATAAAATGCCAAAGCCTCACCTGCATTATACATATTTTAATTTCACTACTTCTTCTGGTGCCATAAACTTTTTTTATTTTTGGGAATCTAAGAGAATGGAAATTATTTGCAAACAAACGCAAATAATAGCTACTTATTACTTTAATTTTTTTTCCTGATTTCGGGAGGGGCCAGGGCCCCTGGGCCCCTCCCATATATACGCCCTTGTTAGAAGGTTATAGTAAAGAAGAAGGTAGAGAGAATCGTAGCATTAAAAATTGTGCAAACCATTGAAGTCAATGATCAGGCTGAAAGAGGTGTAGTATTTATGAAAGAGTTTAATCTGAAAATGACACGAGAACCTACTACGATTCTTGCTACCCTTTGTGAAAGAACATTACCAAACTCATCCTGACTGCAGAAACAGACTTTAGCAGCCACTGACACATCCGATGCTATTTAAATGTCACTGATGTATTATTATAATTATATTGTTTTATAATTATTTTTATCTCGCAAAATGCCAGAAATTTCTATAAAATTTCTTTTAATATTTTCCTGGATTTTGTTACTTTCTGCCGTATAAAAAACCCAAACCCAAAACTTTTGGGCTGTTGAGCTACCTCTAAATATTAAAATTATGGACTCAAACTTTACATTATTTTTTTTTTTGTATAAAAAGAACAAATTAAATGGGTAACACCAATAAAAAAAAAAAATAAAAAAAAAAAAAAAAATCGACCCTTTTTGGACCACCCTAATTGGGCAACCTATTGAAGCCTATTGTAAAAGGGGGGCGGGGGACAAACTGCAAAATTGAAACAACAATGCTTCTTCAGATATCACTAAGAGTTCAAGAAGTTGAGGTCTGAGCCTGACTACATTTACTTGATAGAGACATGTTAACCCTTAGAAGCCTGATTTTCCAAATTAAATTAAAAATATATATTAATGTACTTATTGCAGTTGCCTGTATTTATTACCTATATTTATTACAGCAATATATTTATTGCAGTAACGTTATGTAATAGTAACATACATACAGCCAAATATTAAAAACAAACCAATTGCAAGTGTATAATTCGATTTAAAAGTCTGGTATCAAATTTGAAACTTTGGGCCTTTAAGGGTTAACGTCAATAAAGGCTTGTTCAGTAGACTGGCAGATGCCGTGTCCATGTACCGCAAATTTAACTACTCTCGACGTAAGAAAAACACGTGACTAAATTGCGAATAATAACACTTCGCATACAGTCGGTGGAAAAAATATATGAGCACCGGTACCCCTTTGAAATTTTATCTAAAGTGGTTTTAACTTTTTTGAATACAACAACTCGATATCCAAAGTTTCGAGGTGCGTTTTGAAAAATTTCTGATTCTGTTCTTGTCACTTGGTACAAGGTAAGTACACATTATTTTTAAAGTGGAATTCCTAATAAGAATCGTTCCCTATACTCTCTATGCTATCCCGGTACATTTAGAAACTACTTTCTTTATAGAAATTAGTTTCTAAATGTACCGGGATAGAAGATTGTAACATAGAGAGTATAGGGAATCTTCAAATTTTGTGAGTAGGTATTAAAAAAGATCACTTAATGCACAGTCTCCATCTTTGGGTCTTTTTTAATCATTCATCGTGTTTACGAAACGTCAAGTTGATTCTGGGTTCCATCGTCCTCGATTTGGGTAATTCGTGATACCACATCTTGTTGGTAGGGTGTTTCATGACCAAAAGACTGCCGTCGTGCAGCCTCATTTTGACCGGTTTGTGCTCTCGTCTCGAAAACACAAACAGTCTTTGCGCCCCCAGTGAAATACTGGCAATGCTCGAGTGTCTGGAAATGCACGTTTCGTCGTCGCGATGTTTCCCAATCTTGTCTTTTCCAGAACCATATCGATCGACCAACACAAAATTAAACGCTTGCCCTGTCTGTTTCTCCACCTTGGATTTAATCTCTAGCAAGGTGGGGGTCCAGGGCTCTGCACGTAACGTCAGGCCGCTGAACGTATAAGTCATACCGTCGTTTCCGTAGGCCGCCACCCGTCTCGGAATCGGGAACGTTTTTCCATACACGGTAACGCAGGGATCCAAGTACACAATTTCCGATTCCAATCGTTTAAAGTATTGTGCTGGATCCATTAAAAATTCAGGTATATAGTCGATATTTAAACCTTGACACATGTCGTTTTCAATTCTTCTTAATTCTCTACCACCGCTGTGTACAATCAGCTGCAAAGTTTATTTCGGTTTTCTCTTATCCAAGAGTGGGAAATGATTTGTTTTAAAAATTATACAAGAGACTTGATTCCTTAAAAAAACTAAGTATCAGAGTTTGTTTTTGTTTTAAACATTTTCAATAATTCTACATGTCATCTTATAATTAGATTTTAAAAAATTTCAATACACACCATCTTTGAAAAAACCTAATTTGTTTACGACTTACAATGTCAGCGAGATTTTTAACCACATTTGCCAAGCACTACATTTGAAAAGCGTTATACGTTTACAACTCGACAGCTAGATTTTTAAACAGTATCAATAATTATTATCTTTGAAAAAACATTAACCCAACAATTTGATTTTTTTAAACATTATAAATAATTATTCACACCCTCTTTGATTTTTAAACATTACTTTATTATACAAAATATGTTACACGTCTTTTAATACATTGTTCTACAACCTCTTTTTTCAAAAACACCCAACCTTGGTGCCTTGCCGAACCTAAAAAAATGGGAGAGAGCCGATGCAAGTCCTTGTTTCCAAAGACTCGCAACGAGCTCTCTCCCATTTTTTTAGGGGTCAAACCCAAACTCAATGTCTAATCAAATCAAGGGGAATTGGCACTATCCGCATTATACCTCCGACTATAGCTTTGAACCGTAAGCATTGCTCCTGGCAGTAGCTACACGTCCCCAGGAACCTCGACGTGGCCACGATAAGAATCGCCTTGATATGCGTCAATGGCTCCGACTCTGGCCACGTCTCTTGTGCCTTTTTGAAAGCAATTTTGCTTTCTTCGTCGACGACGTACAAAGATTTCCCCCTGAACGATTTTAAATCGTCCAGGAGATGAATATCCCAATCGGGATCACTGTCCTCACAACAGCTAACGTGCCCGTTGGTAAGCACGTAACTCTGTTGGTGGGCCGCGAGGACAAGGATTCCCTCATGGTGGTTGTACACCTGTCGTCGACGTTGAAAACGGGCCCTTTGGATGGAACGGTCCTGGGGGGACATGCATCTTTGCATACCACGTCTTGGAGCAATGACGGATCTGCTAGGCCGGCGGTAAGTAGGCTGGTGGGAAGTAGGCTGGCGGCAAGTAGATTGGGGTGCATAAGTTATACTATTGTCCGGTCTTCTGATAGGTGAAATGGGTCTCTTGAGGAGCAGAGAAGTAGGTCTTCTTATGGGGGAAATTAGTTTCTTGGCGGGCGAGACCTCCGGTATGGGCGAATCTGGCTCGAAATTTAAATAGTCGTTTGTGTCCATGGATGCTGTTTCAATAGACGGCGGAGACTTGCATGACACCACTGGATCAAGACTTTCCAATTTCGGTGGGCAGAGGAAATCTATCATATCCTTGAAGGACTCTGGGACTTTTTTCTCTGAACACTTTTTTTCTTTTTTGGATGATGATCTTTTTCGGGATTTGTGGCTGGAAGACTTTTTCGTCTCTAACGTTTCAGTTGTTGGTTGAGAGACGACAGGAGATGTGATTTTTGGTGACTCTGGTTCAGCAGAAAACACAGCATTTAAATCCTTTTTTTCTTTTTTGGATGATGATCTTTTTCGGGATTTGTGGCTGGAAGACTTTTTCGTCTCTAACGTTTCAGTTGTTGGTTGAGAGACGACAGGAGATGTGATTTTTGGTGACTCTGGTTCAGCAGAAAACACAGCATTTAAATCCAAGTCACCAGCTTGAAACGTGGAAGACTCATCTCCATACAATAGCTTGCTGAGGTCTGGAAAAGTGGTGGTAGTCATGATGGTGTAGCGAAAAGTAAAGACTTGGAGAGTAGCAAAAATGACAAATATCCAGGAGCAGGAGAGGTCTTTCTTGTTCAGGAACTGGGTTCTGAATGAGCTTCCTGCAGGAAACGGGTCGTATATATACCACCACCGCAAAAAAAAAAAAAAAAAAAAAAAAAAAAAAAAAAAAAAAAAAAAAAAAAAAAAAAAAAATATATATATATATATATATATATATATATCATAGGCCTTTGGACTTGACCTTTTCACAAACATCTCGAAATATTTGCAAGTGTTTGGTACTTTAACTTTTCACCAGCATCTCGAAAGATTTTCCAAGTATTTTGGTCTGGACTTTAACTTTTCACGAGCATCTCGAAATATTTCCAAGTGTTTGGGTCTGGACTTTAACTTTTCACCAGCATCTCGAAATATTTCCAAGTATTTGGATCTGGACTTTAACTTTTCACCAGCATCTCGAAATATTTCCAAGGGTCTGGACTTTAACTTTTCACCAGCATCTCGAAATATTTCCAAGTGTTTGGGTCTGGACTTTAACTTTTCACCAGCATCTCGAAATATTTCCAAGTGTTTGGGTCTGGACTTTAACTTTTCACCAGCATCTCGAAATATTTCCAAGTATCAAAACTTAAAATTTTTTCAAAACTTAAAATTTTTTCAAAACTTAAAATTTTTTCAAAACTTAAAATTTTTTCAAAACTTAAAATTTTTTCAAAACTTAAAATTTTTTCAAAACTTAAAATTTTTTCAAAACTTAAAATTTTTTCAAAACTTAAAATTTTTTCAAAACTTAAAATTTTTTCAAAACTTAAAATTTTTTCAAAACTTAAAATTTTTTCAAAACTTAAAATTTTTTCAAAACTTAAAATTTTTTCAAAACTTAAAATTTTTTCAAAACTTAAAATTTTTTCAAAACTTAAAATTTTTTCAAAACTTAAAATTTTTTTCAAAACTTAAAATTTTTTCAAAACTTAAAATTTTTTCAAAACTTAAAATTTTTTCAAAACTTAAAATTTTTTCAAAACTTAAAATTTTTTCAAAACTTAAAATTTTTTCAAAACTTAAAATTTTTTCAAAACTTAAAATTTTTTCAAAACTTAAAATTTTTTCAAAACTTAAAATTTTTTCAAAACTTAAAATTTTTTCAAAACTTAAAATTTTTTCAAAACTTAAAATTTTTTCAAAACTTAAAATTTTTTCAAAACTTAAAATTTTTTCAAAACTTAAAATTTTTTCAAAACTTAAAATTTTTTCAAAACTTAAAATTTTTTCAAAACTTAAAATTTTTTCAAAACTTAAAATTTTTTCAAAACTTAAAATTTTTTCAAAACTTAAAATTTTTTCAAAACTTAAAATTTTTCAAAACTTAAAATTTTTTCAAAACTTAAAATTTTTTCAAAATATATATATATATATATATCATAGGCCTTTGGACTTGACCTTTTCACAAACATCTCGAAATATTTGCAAGTATTTTGGTATTTTAACTTTTCACCAGCATCTCGAAAGATTTTCCAAGTGTCCACACAATAGCTTGACAACGTTTTTTTAAACTCTCGTTCTGTTCCCTCTTTATTAACGTTCCATCAAAGACCCCTGCTTGATTTCTTTTTAGATCTAACTTTCTATCAACTTTTGCTGACAATATCTTAAGGCTTGTTAAAGGTTCAAGGCTTTATTGAAAGTCTTTGAAGGTTTAAGGCTTGTTAAAGGTTCAAGGCTTTTTTGAAAGTATGTTTAAGGTTTTTTTAAAGTCTTTGAAGGTTCAAGGCTTTCTGAAGGTTCAATGCTTTTTGAAAGTTTAAAGACTTTTTTTTAAAGATCTTTGAAGGTTCAATTCTTTTTAAAGGTTCGTCAGTTATTTCCAAAAAGGGACTTGGTTCAATACTCATTATTTATTTATTTTTAAATCATTTCACAACAAACCCTTCAAACACCTTCTCACCCGTCGGAAATTCCACAGTCACGCGGAAAGGCATCATGCAGTCCGAATATACGTCGAGGAGGGAAAAAACACATTGCAAGCGATGCATGCCGACTCTATCGCTGCACACTTGACCGTTTCTCCACTCGTACTTTCCGAAACAATAAGCACATTGCGTCTGAAGGTTGATTCCATGTCGGACGCTCACGTGTTCGTTAAAGTCGGCAAGAGACACGGAGATGAAGCACCGAGGACAATCGAAGCGTTTGGAAGCCAAGCGCTCGTACGTTTTCTTGAAACTGTCGGACATGACGGGTCAAGAACGGTTGGTAGGAAATATATGACGGCAACTCGTAGAAATTAACCGCAACACTATTTTGTAGAGTCGCGGAACGGCCGGATACGCAGCTACTCGTAGAATGAACCGCAAAACTAGCTTGTAACGGGTTGGTAGGAAAAAATCTTCAAGTCAGTAGGAGAAAATGAATAGGTCGGTCTCGCTCGGGGTCCAGGAAGTAAATGGGAAAGCAGCAGGATTTGGGTTGTATTTATACCAATACAAAAAAAAAAAAAAAAAAAAAAAAAAAAAAAAAAAAAAAAAAAAAAAATCCCTTCTCGTAATCTATTTGCTGTCCACAGAACTTTCTTTCCAGTGGCTAATCTAAAATAACTGTTTGGTGTCTGTAAAGATCTCTCAGCCTTTTTGTGATCTTCTCGTAATCTATTTGCTGTCCACAGAACTTTCTTTCCAGTGGCTAATCTAAAATAACTGTTTGGTGTCTGTCTCTCAGCCTTTTCGTGATCAATCCCTTCTCGTAATCTATTTGCTGTCCACAGAACTTTCTTTCCAGTGGCTAATCGAAAATAACTGTTTGGTGTCTGTAAAGATCTCTCAACACTCAGTTGTATCCTCGTCTTTGTAATGAATTGGACAGTCACCCGGAAACCTCCATTTGTATCGTTTCATAACCCGTTGTAAGATATTAACCACCTTGACGTGAGATTTCTGTAGCGTATATCTCGTCAAATCCATTGCATTTACAAAACAATTCCCCCTTTCCATCTGATGATTATACCATTCTTCTCGGGACATGTTTTCGCTTTCCGACACGTCCAGAAACATCTTGTCTTCGCCCAGCCACAAAAAGGGTCCAGGTTCGTCCTTTTTCACGATACGGGAAGGAACCAAGTTTCCTGCCAAAGGTAACACGCAATTGCGTATATCTAAAGGAATAAGAAATCGTTCGACATACAGTTTCTTGTGACGATTTTTATCTCGATAATGTTTCACGTACTGAAAAAATTTACCAGGATCCCTGTCCCGAACTTTCCGATCCATGAGTCGCACGATACCGTTTTCAAACAGGCACGCCATAGCGATTCTCGCATGGGGATACATTTGTCGATTGATCCAGTAATGGGCTCCACGTTTCCCTTGTCCAAGTTTCGAGTCGAGGGTCCCGTTGCAGATGGCTTTGGGATTACTCACGTAATTGAGCACATTGATCAAGTGACTCTGACTCTTGATCTGGCGATGGATCTTGACAATTTGGCCAGAGATTCGTACACCGCTTCGCCATTTTTTCATAAACTCGCTCGTCTTACCAGCCACCACAACCATGTGTCGGTGATGGACCTCTTTTCCGCTCTTTGATTCCAATCCGTCACACAGACACCAGTATGGTAAAAAGAAAACATCTTCCAGACCTAACATGGCTTTGGAAAAGACAGACCAAGCATTCGACTTGACCATGAGATGATACCAATTGTGCGTGTCTTTTGAATCCTGGAAATGACGAATAATCGAATAAACTGAATCGCCAAGTCCGCTCTCTTCGGTAAACACCACGTGTTCAGGGTGTCGCGTATATTCTGGTTCGTTTCCAATGTGGTAATAAAAACCACCCCACTGTTTCTGAAAGGTACGTCCTGCCATGTTACGGGCGAAACCTTTCCGAAGGGGTTCGTAGCATGTTTGGCAGGGATCGGAGGAGGCTTCGGGGAAGGATGGCTCTGGTGGATCTTGTGGTTTGCGGAATCTGTGGTATTCTTCGAGAAGAGATTTCATACATTTTTGCCGATGCTTGTTGACAATTTCGCTGCAAGTTTGTCCTCGATTCCAGTCAAATTTTCCGAAACAATAGGGACATTGCGTCTGAGGGTTAATTCCATGTTGGACGTTAACGTGTTTATCAAATTCGGCAAAAGAAATGTGGATATTGCACTGGGGACAATCGAAGCGTTTTGAAGACCAGCGCTTACAGGTCCTTTTAAATGTGACATATGCTGGGTAAGCCACCATTATGAGAGTTTCCAGAAAAATAATCAAGAGATAGCTGTCGGTAAGGGAAAACGATGTTTCAAGAAAGGTCACGATAGAAAAAAATACAATTGCGCAGAAGAAAAAAAATAGTTGCCGCAAAACTCATTTGTAAAGTCCCGGCAACAGGTACGATAGGTCTCGGCAGAAAATTACTTTAAATCCTCGCCGGTATTAGCAAGTGTGTAGAGGTCCGTCTGGCTTGGGGTCCAGGAAGTAAATGAGTCAGCCGCAGGATTTGGGTTGTATTTATAGTTGGCAAAAAAAAAAAAAAAAAAAAAAAAAAAAAAAAAAAAAAAAAAAAAAAAAAAAATATATATATTATGTCAAATACTTCTGTGCTATATCACAGTCAGTAAAAATTATGGGTAAAGTCGACAGTGACCATTTCTGGCTCTGGAGGTATTTGTAAATGTCAAAAAAAGTCATGTACCAAAACCTGAGTATATATACAACCCGAAACCTGTCGTTGGCTATCCACAGTATTTGTAATTACAATTTTTCATCTTTTCCTTTCATCTTCCTTTATCCTAATCTCTTATGCGAGTAATTACAATTTTTGATTTTCTTACAATCTCCTCTTTGTGTTCTTGCTTCAATTTTGCAATCTCGTCCTTGTGTTCTTGTTTAATCTTTACAATTTCATCTTTGTGTTCTTGTTTCATTTTTATGATTTGATCTTCGGCTTTCATTTTTCTGATTTGGTCTTCGTACCCTGCCTTCATGTTTGCATTCTCTTCCTTTAATTTTGTAATTTGATCTTTGTACCCGTTCATTTCTTCCTTCAAGTCGGATATTTGAGTTTCATACTCTGCTCGCATCTTTGACGTTTCTTCCGTCATCTTGGCAATCTTAGCCTCGTACTCTGCCCTCATTCTCGACATTTCGTCCGTCAACTTCAAGATTCGGACCTCCCCTCGCAATTCTTCCATTTCCTTTTTCATAGTTGTAATCTCGTCAGTCAATTGCCGAACTCGTCGCTTTTCCAACCCCAGTTGATGCTTAGTCTCTTCCAACTCTGCCATGGCATTTTTTAAAATGTCCTCGTGTTGTCGTCTTTCCCGTGCCCTCGAAGCTTTTTCCACCCCCAGTTGATGCTTGACCTCTTGCAACTCTACCATGGTACTCTGCAACATTTCACTTTGCTGACGTCTCTCCCTCGCCATGGACGCATCCCTTCCCTCCACCTCCAATTTCAAAGGCTCAATAGCTTTTCGAATCGCGTTATACGTCTTGACGTGAGATTTCTGAAGAGTATATTCCGTCAAATCCATCGCGTTCAAAAAACAATTTCCCTTTTCCATCTGATACCGAAACCACTCTTGTTTAGACACGTTCTCGAGAGCAGGTGCATTCTCCAGCAACAACTTGTCTTTTCCCAACCACAAAAAAGCCTCGGGACAATCTTCGTTTTCCTTCACGATGCGGGAGGGGGCCATGGTGCCAGCCAAAGGGAGAACGCAATTGCGGATTTTTAGCGGGATCCGAAAACGTTCGACCACCCATTTGCGATTTCGATTACCGTCTCTCCGAGCTTTCACAAACATATGAAACTGACTCGGATCCCTGTCCCGCACCATCCGATTCATCAATTGCACCATACCGTTTTCAAACAGGCACGCCATGGCGACTCGTGCATGAGGATACATTTGTCGATTTATCCAATAATGGGCGCCAGGTTTACCTTGCCCGATTTCCACGGTCCCGTCGCATTGGGCTTTGGGATTACTCACGTAATTCAAGGTATTGATCAAATGGATGAGACTCTCGATCCGATTACACACCTTGGAAGTTTGACCACGGATTCGTACGCTGTATCGCCACTTTTTAATGAAACCGCTCGTTTTCCCCGCCACCACAATCATGTGTCGATGGTGTACTTTTCCTTCCGTTTCGGATGACAATCCGTCGCACAGACACCAGTAGGGAAGAAAAAAGACGTCTTCCAGACCCAGCATGGCTTTGGAAAAGGCCGGCCACGCATTCGACTTGACCATCAGATGATACCAATTGTGAGTGTCTTTGGACTCTTGGAAATGACACACGATCGAGTACACGGCATCTCCGAGTCCACTCTCCTCGGTAAACACCACGTGGGCCGGGCGTCGAGCATAGTCGGGCTCGTTCCCAAAGTGGTGATAAAAACCACCCCATTGCTTGCGAAGCGTTCGTCCATCCATATTGCGAACGTATCCATTCTGCTCGTAACACTCTGGACAGGGATCGGTGGAGGCTGGGAGTTCTGGTACTTGCTGCCGGTCTTCCCATCTCTGGATGGTATCGCGTTCTTCGAGAATGGATTTCATACACTTTATGCGATGCGTGTTGACCCTGTCACTGCACTTTTGTCCGCTATTCCATTTGAAATCTCCGAAACAATAGGGGCATTGAGTTTTGATTTGGACGCCGTGGTTTTCACTAACGTGAGCGTCAAACTCGGCAAATGATAGGTTTGTAAAGCACTGAGGACAATCAAAACGTTTCGAAGCCCAACGTCTACACATGTTTGAAAAAATATTATAAATTGGGTAGACGACCATGATTTTGGAATCTTTTGGGCAGCAGGGATTATTAAGGGATTGTTTTGAAGAGAATCTTCCAAGTCAGAGGAAAATACCAGGGAAAAAGTTGGCCAAATAAGTACTCGGTGGAAGAATTGGAAAGTTGCAGGAGGCAGGAGAGGTCCGCCGTGGTTGGCGTCTGGGCAGGAACTGAGACGAGCTCAAGTTTCGGGGCTATATTTATACTAGCAAAAAAAAAAAAAAAAAAAAAAAAAAAAAAAAAAAAAAAAAAAAAAAAAAAAAAAAAAAAAGTTGATATAAAATCAAAAAAATGATATAAAAACAAAAAAACAAACAAAAAAATTGATATACTTAATAATAATATAAAAACAAAAAAAAATTGATATAAAAACAAAAAAATTGATATAAAAACAAAAAAACAAAAAAATGAGAAAAAATATGACCAGGAACCTCCCTCCGGTCGGTTCCTGGTCATATTTTTTCTCATTTTTTTGTTTTTTTGTTTTTATATTATTATTAAGTATATTTTATATAATATTAATCCGATACCCAGGAAGTATTCAATATTATCAGACTGTCTTTCGTTTTTGATTATTTTTAAAAAACATAAGGAAACACATAAGGGGTTGTACGTTGATGTTATTTAAATTTTTTTTCTTCATTTCTTTTTTCTTATTATTTCCGAGACCTCGCTGCCAGGTCCCTCCTAACCCGGTGTACATTTGCAAGGTTATTTTGGGAAATCTTCCAGGAACCTATTTCAGAGACATCACGATCAGCGTTTCAACATGAAATATTTGAAAAAAATGATCAAAATTCGTTTCGACATTAAAAAAACCTTCTTCCAATCCCTTTCTCGACTGGACCAAGATTGATGTGCTTGTAACTTTTTCTTCATTTCTTTTTTCTTATTATTTCCGAGACCTCGCTGCCAGGTCCCTCCTAACCCGGTGTACATGGTTATTTTGGGAAATCTTCCAGGAACCTATTTCAGAGACATTATCTCCACGAAAACTGATCATTTTAAGCGTTTCAACATGAAATATTTGAAAAAAATGATCAAAATTCGTTTCGACATTAAAAAACCCTTCTTCCAATCCCTTTTTCGACTGGACCAAGATTGGTTTCGTTCCAAACTATCCACTCTCAGTGATTTTTTTGTCCTTCATTCCTATTATCTCATCATTTCCTTGACCCGCTACCCTCCTCCCATGGTGCGTACTTGCTACAATACCATCTCGAGAAACGTTTCTGGAACCTGTTTCAGACTCTCCATGGAATCTGACGAAACAAAGACTCTTTAAATTTTCTGCATTAAAAAAAATATGTTTTACCATTCATTTCTCGACTGAACAAGGTTGGTTTCATTTCAACCTCCCCTCATTTAAGCCGACCAAACGGTATAGTGGTTAGCGTGCTGGTTTCTAGACCGCGAGGTTGCGAGTCCCGGCATGGGTGTTTGTAAATGTATCTTGGTTTGTTAAATGACGAAATGTTTCGGCGCGTGACGGCGCCAGATAATCTGAATACAACCAACCTACCCTCATTCAATCATTTCCTGCGACCCACGATTTCCTACGTCGAGTCTCACTTTACCCGAATGGTTACTCTCTGGACGGACAGACACCATTCTTCCAGAAGGGGTTTGCTCTGAGCAAGGTCTCACGGGATGTATCGAAGCTCAGAAATGGTTAAAAGTTGCCACCTCGGGTTTCCCTACGTCAAGTCCCACTCTTTGCGAATGGTCTGGATGGAATGGATCAACAAACGGGGTTGGCCAAGATGTGCGGGAACGTGGTCAAAGCATCCTCTGGACGAAGCCTTAGAGGTGATGTAGTTCGGTTAAGCACGAGGGAAGGGGTAACGATACAATAGTTGTTCCTTAGGCAGCCTGCCCAACTCAAAAATGAGCCGGGGGTTTCAAACTGAAATACTCAATTTTTTTAAGTAATGTTGGTGACGCTTGACGTAATGTGTAAAAATTGATATTTTTGAACCAATAAAGACCCTATCGATTTCATAAATATACTTGGACTGATTGAAATTGAAGCACTCTCGATGGGCCACGAGAGGTAAAATTTGTCAAGGAGCCTGGGATTTTTTATCCCAGGGAAAAGGGGTTAAAAAACTAACTTAAAAGTACTTAATTTTTAATACTACATGGAGTGTTTAATGTTTGAATGGTGAGTAAAAATTTATATTTAACGTAAAGGTTGAGGATATACGTGTGTTCCCTGTCAAATTATATTTGGATTACTGGAAGCGCTCCGTCTTATTATGCTTACATTGCCTTGAGAGTGCAAAAAAAGAAACTATAGTCTAAAAAAAATTACGTCAATTGGAAATATTATTTCAAAAAGATCCAAATTCCGTAAACTTGCACAACAGCAATGTCCAAAATCAAGATATAATTTTATAAAACTAGTTGATGGACTTTCAAGAGGTTCTCGACGAGGTCTCCAAGTCAAATTGTATCTTACCACGATAAATGTTTAAGTAAAAAAATGCAAGAGTCAGTTAAAATATAAATTTTATTTATTACAAACTAAAAATTGTGAAAGTTCACTGGGTTTCCTCGTTGAGGGTCATGAATTCTTGTTCAAAGAGCGCCAAGAGTTCCTCTTCAAAGAGGATCGGTTCTTCTTCAAAGGATTTCTTTTCAAAGAGGATCGGTTCTTCTTCAAAGGATTTCTCTTCAAAGAGGATCGGTTCTTCTTCAAAGGATTTCTCTTCAAAGAGGATCGGTTCTTCTTCAAAGGATTTCTCTTCAAAGAGGATCGGTTCTTCTTCAAATCTCCTCCTTTTAGATGGGGAATAATCCTCATCATCAGACCATTCATCGTCACCCTCTATATCGGAAGACCACTTCTCTCTAGATAGATTTTGAACTGCAGAAGCCTTCTCCAGTTCTTCCTCAACCATGTTCAGATATTCGATGATGTTGTGATAATCTTCTAACGTCATTTCTGCAGAGGACACGGTGTTGTGGGGCACTAGATGGGTACTCGACATGGCGTAGCTGGTGTCGGGGAGGTATATTTTCGGAAAGGGTTAGAGTACCCTCGGCAGCAGGAATGAGGAAGTTACCGTCGGGCTTGAGAAGAAATAGGATACGTCCGCTCGAGTCGGTCACTGGGAAGCAAGTGGTTTACCCTCGTGGCCAGGGTTGTATATATATCCCTTTCAAAAAAAAAAAAAAAAAAAAAAAAAAAAAAAAAAAAAAAAAAAAAAAAAAAAAAAAAAAAAAAATTTAAGTTTTGAAAAATTTTAAGTTTTGAAAAATTTTAAGTTTTGAAAAATTTTAAGTTTTGAAAAATTTTAAGTTTTGAAAAATTTTAAGTTTTGAAAAATTTTAAGTTTTGAAAAATTTTAAGTTTTGAAAAATTTTAAGTTTTCAAAAATTTTAAGTTTTGAAAAATTTTAAGTTTTGAAAAAATTCTAAGTTTTGAAAAATTTTAAGTTTTGAAAAATTTTAAGTTTTGAAAAATTTTAAGTTTTGAAAAAATTCTAAGTTTTGAAAAATTTTAAGTTTTGAAAAATTTTAAGTTTTGAAAAATTTTAAGTTTTGAAAAATTTTAAGTTTTGAAAAATTTTAAGTTTTGAAAAATTTTAAGTTTTGAAAAATTTTAAGTTTTGAAAAAATTCTAAGTTTTGAAAAATTTTAAGTTTTGAAAAAATTCTAAGTTTTGAAAAATTTTAAGTTTTGAAAAAATTCTAAGTTTTGAAAAAATTCTAAGTTTTGAAAAAATTCTAAGTTTTGAAAAATTTTAAGTTTTGAAAAATTTTAAGTTTTGAAAAAATTCTAAGTTTTGAAAAAATTCTAAGTTTTGAAAAAATTCTAAGTTTTGAAAAATTTTAAGTTTTGAAAAAATTCTAAGTTTTGAAAAATTTTAAGTTTTGAAAAAATTCTAAGTTTTGAAAAATTTTAAGTTTTGAAAAAATTCTAAGTTTTAAAAAATTTTAAGTTTTGAAAAAATTCTAAGTTTTAAAAAATTTTAAGTTTTGAAAAAATTCTAAGTTTTGAAAAATTTTAAGTTTTGAAAAAATTCTAAGTTTTGAAAAATTTTAAGTTTTGAAAAAATTTTAAGTTTTGAAAAAATTCTAAGTTTTGAAAAATTTTAAGTTTTGAAAAAATTCTAAGTTTTGAAAAAATTTTAAGTTTTGAAAAATTTTAAGTTTTGAAAAAATTCTAAGTTTTAAAAAATTTTAAGTTTTGAAAAAATTCTAAGTTTTAAAAAATTTTAAGTTTTGAAAAATTTTAAGTTTTAAAAAATTTTAAGTTTTGAAAAATTTTAAGTTTTGAAAAATTTTAAGTTTTGAAAAAATATTCGTCCGGCATGGGGGGTCCGACAAAGGGTCCGAGCATGGGGGTCCGACCATGGGTCCAAGCATCAGTAGGAGCAAGCTGAGAGAGGTCCGTCCAGGTCGGGGTCCGGGCACCGACTGAGCCATCAGCAGGAACCGGTTGTATTTATACTCAATATCCACCCACGCACCAACCAAACTGCGCATGTGCGTTGATAAGTATATATAGAACCCGAATCGTGAGATTGGCTCAGTCAGTGCCCATACCCTGACTTGGACGGACGTCTTTCAACTTGCTCCTTCGATGCAACTTTTAAATATTGATGCCGGAACCTTCGACGGACAGGTTGCCGACCCAAACACTTAGAAAAATTTTCGGTACCGGAGAAAAGTTAAAGTTCAGACTCAAATACTTAGAAAAAATTTTTGATGTCAGAGAAAAGTTAAAGTCCAGACCCAAACACTTAGAAAAATTTTCGATACCGGAGAAAAGTTAAAGTCCATACCCAAACACTTAGAAAAATTTTTTGATGTCAGAGAAAAGTTAAAGTCCAGTCCCAAACACTTAGAAAAATTTTCGATACCGGAGAAAAGTTAAAGTCCGGAGCTGAGGAACATGCGACCGACCGGCTTGACATCTGGGATGGGAATGAATCATACCATAGGATTTGGGTAGTATATATAGTGTTAAAAAAAAAAAAAAAAAAAAAAAAAAAAAAAAAAAAAAAAAAAAAAAAAAAAAAAAAAAATTTTTTTTTTTTTTTTTTTTTTTTTTTTTTAACACTATATATACTACCCAAATCCTGCGGGTACTCAGTCGGTGATCAGACCCCGACTTGGAAGGACGTCTAGATACTTGCTAATGCCGACGTGGATTCCAAGCTTCATTCTGCCGAGACCTGCCGTACTTATTGCCGGGACTTTACAAGATACTTATCCAGTAGCTACATTCCCTTCTACGATAAAAACTGGGTTACATTTCCCATCGTAGTCTTTCTCGAGACATTGTTTCTCAAACAACCCATCTTTTTTTTTTTTTTTTTTTTTTTTTTTTTTTTTTTTCTGATATATATATATATAACCCAAATCCTGTGGGATACTCAGTCCGTGCCCAGACCCCGACTTGGAAAGACGTCTGCGTGCTCTCCAATACCGACGTGAGTTTAAAGCTTCTTCCTACCGAGACCTATCGTACCTGTTGCCGTACAAGATAGTTTTCCAGTAGCGCCCTTCTTCTATAAAAAAAAACTTTTTTCCCATCTCGACCATTCTCGAGACAGGGTATATATACGACCCCAGTCAAGAGGCAACACTCTTCCCGACTGCCAACCGCTCCGAGATTCCTGCCGCCAAAAAATCTTCATCATGTGGTTCAAACTCCAGATTTACAACAACGATCCCATGACTCTGACAGGTCTTATCGGCCAAGACGCCCAAGTCTATTGGAGAGCGAGTGACGTGGGTCGATGCATGGCTTACAAAGCTCCCTCTGGATTTGCTCGCAAGTTTGGCACCCGACGCACCGTCTCGCAAGTCACGCCTCCCGGAACGTGCTCGTATCCCAAGCAGGTGCTTCTCACGTTTCCAGAAATGATGCATTTAGTCTGTACCCGGCTCAATAAAAGTCACGTCCTGGCAGAGCGGATAGAGACCGTGTGGCACAACGGCCTCGTACAAGTCCCCCACGTTTCGATGGATACCAATCCGAATAGGGCCACCGAGATGTGGTTGCACGAGGAAGGCGTACCGGTACAAACCGTCGTGGCTGATCTCACTGTGAAAACAATGGAGTTTTACGAGAGGATCCAGTCCTTCAGCGTGCCGGTGGCAAACGAAGAGTATACCGATTTCTCCATACGAGTGAAATGGGTAACCCACGAGGTGTTTTTGAATACGGGCGACGGACGGAAATTGATGATATCTTCCGGTATGGAAGAGGACTCTTTGGCAGAACACCCGTTGGTGATTGTAGAAGAGGACACCCTACCCAGCACCGACGTAAAGGAAGAGTGAATAAAGTGATGTAAATTAAATGTCTCCAGGAACAATAATTTAACATTGTAAATTTTTTTTAAAAAAATAAAAGTATTGACAATTCGAGAAGAAAAAACAATTCTGGAGGTCTTGTTAAAAATAAAAAAAAGTTTATAGTAATATCTACAACCCTGCAGGACACATTCTGAGACGAGAAAAAAAATTCTGAGACGAGAAAAAAATATTCTAAGACGAGAAAAAAAATATTCTAAGACGAGAAAAAAAATTCTGGCGCTAGAGGTCTTTGTAAAAATAAAAAAGTTTGTAGTCAAAACCATAGTAAGGTAAAAAAAAAAAAAAAAAAAAAAAAAAAAAAAAAAAAAAAAAAAAAAAAAAAAAAAAAAAAAAAAAAAAAATTTTTTTTTTTTTTTTTTTTTTTTTTTTTTTTTTTTTTTTAATATATATATAACTCAAATTCTGTCGGTAGCTCATTCAGTGCCCAGACCCTGACTTGGAAGGACGTCTTTCAACTTGCTCCTTCGACGCAACTTTTGAATGTTGACACCGGGACCTTCGACTGACAGAGGACTCTGACCCAAATGCTCAGTCGGTGCCCAGAGTTGGAAGGACGTCTCTGCTCGCTCCTCTCTGCATATTGGTGTCGGGTTGAATGGATGTTGGGAGCCGTTGATAATACAACTTTTGATTTGGAGTGTAATAAAGAAGGTCCAACAAGGATTTGAAACAGGCTCTCGAAGCTCTGTATCATAAGCATCTTCATCATAGAGACACGTTCCTGTTGCTTAAAAGAGGCAATAGTTATGATTTCCATTTATCGGGGTCGTAAAGACTATACGGATCATAGGAGAGATCACGAAACATACCTGGTAAATATTCCAAAAGAACATGTACGACAGTTTCTGAAACAGTTTGTTTTACGTCCTTATAATAATGCAAGTTTGAGTATAAATGGACGCACAAAGGATAAAACAGATTTCAAAATACATTTTTGCTATTCGTGTAATCGTTTATTGAGTAATATTAATATGGAATTTAACGTTAAAAGAGATTATAGCTGTCGTGCCTGTTGGAACGACAATTATTGTTTATACCATTTAATAACTGAACGTGACGATTGTCCTGAACATTACTATAGAAATTCTGGAACAATTTGGGATGTTAAACGTCTCCTTATTAAGTTTGCAAATATTAATTCTTCTTTACATTTCTTTATAACTGCACATGTAAATGACAAATACCAAAAACGAATTTCATCAGTTACAACATCTTATTGGCCGAAAATTATAAACAGCAAATGTTTCCAACACTATGAAACACTTAATCTTTACAAGGGGGATTTGAGACGTGTACTAAATACTGAATTTAAAACTTGCTCGCCTCCTACTCTCCAAAAAATATGCATAGATTCTGTGAGAAAAAACTCAATATTAACCAATCGGTTACCAAATACTTTAATTAAACGTTATAACCTACCTTAGTGTAATACGCTGATGATACAACTTTTGATTTGGACTGTAATAAAGAAGGTCCAAAAAGGGTTTGAAACAGGTTCTCGAAGCTCTGTATCATAGACAGCTTCATCACATAGACACAAAAGACGGAAGAATAAAGAGGTGCAGCAAGGGTTTGAGAAAAGGGGTTGAAGCTGCTTCGTGGCCATTTCATACCTCTTGACAGAGATGCAAGGGATGTATAAGTTACGACGTCACAGGACACATTCTGAGACGAGAAAAAAAATTCTAAGACGAGAAAAAAATATTCTAAGACGAGAAAAAAATATTCTAAGACGCGAAGAAAAAAATTCTGGCGCTAGAGGTCTTTGTAAAAATAAAAAAAGTTTGTAGTCAAAACCATAGTAAAAGAAAAAAAAAAAAAAAAAAAAAAAAAAAAAAAAAAAAAAATTTTTTTTTTTTTTTTTTTTTTTTTTTTTTTTTTTTTTTTTTTTTTTTTTTTTTTTTTTTTTTTAATATATATATAACTCAAATTCTGTCGGTAGCTCATTCAGTGCCCAGACCCTGACTTGGAAGGACGTCTTTCAACTTGCTCCTTCGAAGCAACTTTTGAATGTTGACACCGGGACCTTCGACTGACAGAGGACTCTGACCCCAATTGCTCAGTCAGACCCATACTTGGAAGGACGTCTCTTCTCTCTCTACTGGTACTTGATAATATTAACTACCGAGGCCAACCGTACCGGAAACCTCAACTTGGACATATTTACTAAAAATATCCCTTGACGGCTGAACCATCCATAACCGATTTTTAAGAAAATGTCTTGTTCCAACATTGAATAATAGCTGACACTATCCTATTTTAAAAAACTGTCTCGTTCCAAGATTGAATAATAACTGAAACCATTCATAACCGATTTTAAAATCTCTAGTGTTCCTCTGAATCCACTACCCATTTTAAAAACTGTGTTGTTACAACATTAAAGGATGACTGATCTCTCCCGTTTTAAAAACCTTCTTACATTGACTAATGGCTGATTAAAAACTTTTCCCATTTTTTTAAAAAAAAAAAATATTTGAAAATTTTTCGCACCATTGAAAAACCATAGAGTACCCATTACAAGTCCCTTGTTTCAACATTCTTTATCATCAATTCCTTGTTCGGATAAAAGTGCAGACTGAATCAATTCTCCACAACTCGTATCTTTTTAACAAGTGTCTTGTTTCATCCTCCACAGCCCACCAGCCTCCATTGGATCCTCCACCTTCATCTTTAAATATAAAAAAAAACGGTCACGTCATCACTTGACTTGGCCGGGGCTCAAGTCACGTGGTTCTTTGCACCACGTGACCCATCACGTGATACTTGCCCGGGGCTCAGTCCCTCCAGCAGTATAAAAAGGGAGCCCCAGAGAAACGCTACTCATTCAACATGAATTCTCTATTTGAAGCAATCTCCGCCACCGTCAAGCCTCCCTGTTTTCCCAAAAACAAACGGGAATGTTACGATTTGGTCGCCAAAGGCAAAGTGCAGCCGTTCCGAGTCGAATTTCATTGCCAAAAAGTGACGCTTCATCTGGAGAGTGAAATGCATACAACACTCATGGTGGATAACTTTACACGGACGTGCTTGGATGCGGCCATCCCGAACCCATTCCGACCCAACGATATAGACTGGGTCAAGATGGAAAGACGGCTTATTGGCCGTGATCAACCGCACCGTAAAAATACGGATATGCGGGTGAGTTTCGTGTTTGACAATACATTTCTTGTCAAATCCCAGTTTACGTTTGGCCAGCGGTCCGTCAAACCCGGGACATTTCATGTCTACCGGACAACCAACGTCCCCCTACTCTTTTACATGTTACCCAAGCATAAATATCGGATAGCCGTGAGGATTGATCAGGCTTTTTATTCGATCGACCAAAATTTTTACGATCGCTTCGTGTTACAGCCCCACACAACCTACGTCGTTCCCCCCGGAACCATTTACGTGTTGGTGGCAGTTCAAAAAACGCTTTTCACGCTCGATGTGGTAAAGAGTAGGGTGGATGGAAACGATCCTTGGGAAGCGGTGGAATGGGCTGGCTCGTCTAAACGACACAGTCCTGAAAGGAGAAAGATGGATCCTGCTGGCTCGTCTAAACGACACAACACTCCGTCGTCTAAACGACACAGCTCCAGTCCATCTCTGAAAAGGAGAAAGATGGTAAATGTCCAAGTCCAGACCGAACCATCGAGGAGGGTAGATGCGGCAGTCCAAACGACTTGCGAGGTCGCATTGGAGAATGAACCGGAGCCGTCGTGTTTGGAAGCACCTTCCGTTCCGTCGGACAATGTACTGTCTTTGTCGGATGTCCAAGATATGTTGGACAATTTCTTGACAACGGAACCTCCAGAAGAACTGAGTAGTTTGGAAAATATCTTTGAGGTCCCAGATGAATTTTTAAGTCTGTTTGACGATTATTAAATAAAGTAAGTAGACTACAACACGATGTTTCAACTAGAGTTGTTTGATAAAAACATTGTCTTATGGTTGTTGTTTTTTTATTTTTAGAACGTGGAAAGAAAACGATATTATTCAAGGCAGAAACTTGGGGAAATGGTAGCAATTTGATCAAAAAACATTGTTTTTTTGATCATAGGCTGCCATTTCCCCATTTTTTTGCGACGCTCGAGTCACCAACGTTGGTATCTAAATGAATTTTTAAAACAGTGTCTTTTTTTTCGTTAAAACTATTATATCTCTGTAAAAAGATACAGTATCTGTTGGTAATTCTTTTTTCAAGTTGACTTTTTATATATTTTTTTTTAATACGGACACTGTTGGTAATTCTTTTTTTCAAAAAAACAAACATATAGAGCTTACAAGTGGATCCATACAATTTTACCCAAATCTCACTGTTTTCGAATACCACAATGTTGGTCATTTAAACTCAACGAGGGAAATTAATGACGTCCTGTCAGCCACGCCCCCTCCCTCTATATAAAGGAAGCTGGTCGTTCGTACGTTATCATTTGGCTTCTGACATCGAGACATGTCGGTTGCCTGCTCCTTCTGCGGCGTTTCAAACGCTCTAAGCTTGATACGAATGCCTTGTTGCTTGCGCTTCGTACATGCTTTCTGCCATGACTTGCAATTGAATCAAATTAAACCATCGGCGGGTGAGGTTCCCGAATGCATCGTGTGCTGGAAACCCTTGACTCACTCGACGGTGGCCGAGATTAGAAAGCTGTCCCGTCACACTGAAGTCTGCGCTGTATGTTACGAGGATTATGTCTGCGACGAATCCTTTACAGACTGCGATCACTATTTTCACGGTCTGTGTCTGAAACGATGCATCGACAGTGGGCACACGCAATGTCCCGTGTGTCGAAAAGACATTGGCGACGTGGCTTACGCTCGTTTGGCAGACTACATGTGTCGGGCGCGATCGCAAATCTTTTGGAACTTTTTAAATTCGGATCGCTTCCAGACTTTACCGGAAGCCATGCAAACCTTTTTCAAAGTTAAAATACCGGCAGTTTACGACGGACCTTACGAAAACCTTCCGGATTTGGGAATGTCGTGGGGCGAAATCTTACAGGAATTGTATGACGAGTGGGGTCAACATTTTACCGTTGCCCAACGCATACGTTTCCGAAAAGAAATTATCGGGGATTAACGTCATGGCAGGTAAAAAAAAAATGGGGAGGCGGTTTGCTCTCTGCAGCAAAACCACCTCCCCATTTTTTTTTCACGACAAGACGAGAACCAATGTTGGGGAGAGAGGCGAGTTTCCCAAACTGTTTAATTTTTTACAAGTTGGAACGTTGAAATTCTACAGATGAAATATTAATATTTCGATATTTTTTAAAAAGCGAGAGTTGCAAGCTGTTTAAATTTTAAAAGTGCCTTGCAGATGGATGATTGTTTTTTTTTTTGAAATTTACAAGGGTTGGAAAGTTAAAAAAGTTACATTTCCAAGCTGTTTAAATTTTACAGCATGTTTGGTTTAAAATTTTACAGATGAAATGTTAATATTTAGAGATTGTTTTTTGAAATTTACAAGCTCTTGGGTTGGAAAGTTAAAGACGTACGAGTTACATTTTTTTTATATATATATATAACTTAAAATCTGTCGGTAGCTCATTCAGTACCCTGACTTGGAAGGACTTCCTTCACCTTGCCTTCCTTCACCTTGCCTTCCTTCACCTTGCTTGACACCTTCACCTTGCCTGGACCTTCAACGGACAGAGGACCAATTGCTCAGTCGGTGCCCAGACCCATATTTGGTAGGACGTCTCCCTCTCCTCACAAAGTTAAAGAAGGTGCAAGTTGTTTAAATTTTATAACATGTTTGGTTTAAAATTCTACAGATAAAATATTAATTTAGAGATTGTTTTTTTTTAAATTTACAAGGGTTGGAAAGTTAAAAAAGTTACATTTCCAAGCTGTTTAAATTTTACAGCATGTTTGGTTTAAAATTTTACAGATGAAATGTTAATATTTAGAGATTGTTTTTTGAAATTTACAAGCTCTTGGGTTGGAAAGTTAAAGACGTACGAGTTACATTTTTTATATATATATATATATATATATATATATATATAACTTAAAATCTGTCGGTAGCTCATTCAGTGCCCTGACTTGGAAGGACTTCTTTCACCTTGCCTTCCTTCACCTTGCCTTCCTTCACCTTGCCTTCACCTTGCCTTCACCTTGCCTGGACCTTCAACGGACAGAGGACCAATTGCTCAGTCGGTGCCCAGATCCATATTTGGTAGGACGTCTCCTCACAAAGTTAAAGAAGGTGCAAGTTGTTTAAATTTTATAACATGTTTGGTTTAAAATTCTACAGATAAAATATTAATTTAGAGATTGTTGTTTTTTTTGAAATTTACAAGGGTTGGAAAGTTAAAAAAGTTACATTTCCAAGCTGTTTAAATTTTACAGCATGTTTGGTTTAAAATTTTACAGATGAAATGTTAATATTTAGAGATTGTTTTTTGAAATTTACAAGCTCTTGGGTTGGAAAGTTAAAGACGTACGAGTTACATTTTTTATATATATATATAACTTAAAATCTGTCGGTAGCTCATTCAGTGCCCTGACTTGGAAGGACTTCTTTCACCTTGCCTTCCTTCACCTTGCCTTCACCTTGCTTGACACCTTCACCTTGCCTGGACCTTCAACGGACAGAGGACCAATTGCTCAGTCGGTGCCCAGACCCATATTTGGTAGGACGTCTCCTCACAAAGTTAAAGAAGGTGCAAGTTGTTTAAATTTTATAACATGTTTGGTTTAAAATTCTACAGATAAAATATTAATTTAGAGATTGTTGTTTTTTTTGAAATTTACAAGGGTTGGAAAGTTAAAAAAGTTACATTTCCAAGCTGTTTAAATTTTACAGCATGTTTGGTTTAAAATTTTACAGATGAAATGTTAATATTTAGAGATTGTTTTTTGAAATTTACAAGCTCTTGGGTTGGAAAGTTAAAGACGTACGAGTTACATTTTTTATATATATATATATAACTTAAAATCTGTCGGTAGCTCATTCAGTGCCCTGACTTGGAAGGACTTCTTTCACCTTGCTTTCCTTCACCTTGCCTTCTTTCACCTTGCCTTCACCTTGCTTGACACCTTCACCTTGCCTGGACCTTCAACGGACAGAGGACCAATTGCTCAGTCGGTGCCCAGACCCATATTTGGAAGGACGTCTCCTCACAAAGTTAAAGAAGGTGCAAGTTGTTTAAATTTTATAACATGTTTGGTTTAAAATTCTACAGATAAAATATTAATTTATTACAAGCTCTTGGGTTGAAATGTTTAAGACGTTCTACCATGGACAAGCTGTTTAAATTTTACGAGATGTTTGGTTTAAAATTCTACAGATAAAGTGTTAATATTTAAAGATTGTTTTTTTTTGAAATTGTGTGTGCAAAGCTATATTTTGACCAATTAGCATTCATCTCGTGACGTCACCCTCTTCCCTACGCCCCTTTTCCTATAAAAGCTCAGAGCCTTCCCCACTCCCGCATCATTTCTGCTTCAGACATGTCTTGCGCTTATTGTCTTCTCCGCGACAGCCCTCTGCCCATGGTAGAACTCGCTTGCTGCCAAGTGCTTGTTCATGCCGCTTGTCTTAACTTGCATTTCGGCCACCGGCGACATTGCATTCGATGCGCCCAACCTATAGATCCAATGGACTTGGCGTCTATTCGGATTTTAGGCCGGCACGAGACGACCTGCGGGATCTGTCTCGAGCCGACCGTTTGCAATTTTCGCTATCTGAGATGTGATCATTGGTTTCACGGGTCTTGTTTAGCGAAATGGGTAGAGACGGGGCATGAAAATTCAGAGTCTTGCCCAGTCTGCCGAGAAGAGATCCATTCCGACGATATCATTCATATTTATAAAGTCATTCTTCACATAGCTACTGTAACTATGCATAGATTTATAGAGGGAGAAGTGTTTTCGACCTTACCGACTTCTCTCCAACACTCGATTAGAAGACGCGTGAGGGAGGAATTACGTGAGCCGTGTGAACGCTGCCCTTCGTTTGAATGGTCAACTGAGAAAATGTTGAGTTGGCTGTACATTGAATTTCAATGGGAGTGGAGTGCGGGTGAAAGGAGTTACCTTCGAACGGAGATTGGCAGTCTTCACGTGTGCGACGAGTCTTGCGATTTCGAGGCTTGCCTTCCTCGTCAATGGATGTCTTTTTACCAGGCCCCAATGCAAGTTTCGGGCGTTTTGTGAGGGTCCTTTCGAGGGCAAAAAAATGGGGAAACGGTGCCGGTTTGGGCACCGTTTCCCCATTTTTTTGCGACACTTGCATCACCAACATTGGTGAGGGTGTTTGAGTCTTTAATTTTTTCAAGTCTGTAGAATTTTTTGACGGTTCATTTGAAATGATTCCATATTACTTCAATATTATAAATGATTGAAACAAGTATTTCATTGAATTTAAAATTGATAATTTTGGGTAGTTACCAGAAATGTGTTTGCTTTCATATGATATTAAAAAACATTTTAACACATACATTTTTCTTAGATACGTACTTTTAAGTCAGTGCAATTAAAGACTTGCAATTTTTCTAATCAAGCCTAAAGATATCAATTTAGAAATTTTTAATTTTATATTATGTACCAATATTAATTTCAATATTTTGATATCAATAG
Organism: Linyphia triangularis; assembly: GCA_963978545.1. Classification (NCBI taxonomy): domain Eukaryota; kingdom Metazoa; phylum Arthropoda; class Arachnida; order Araneae; family Linyphiidae; genus Linyphia; species Linyphia triangularis. The sequence goes on along the minus strand of OZ021731.1, from coordinate 31,932,213 downwards.
TGGTTGTGAAACATTCAAATGAAAAGGTCTAAAAATAAATATTTTGGAGGTTTAAACAAAATGTCGAGAGCCTTACAAACAAATTCATCAATTCCATGCCATTGGCTAACGTATTTTTACCCCCCAAGTGATAGAATATATTGGCATATCTGCCAAATTTAGCATGGTCGGTTGACAGGGTTAATTAATCCAAAGAAACAATGCAAACGAAATTAGCCTTTGAGTCTTGAACACTTGATACGTTTGTTGCCGATGAAAATGCCTATTCCAACTGATAATTTTTTTTGCTATTGTCCCCCAAATCTTGGTATAAAACATTCTCCTAGGTGACGTAGATCAGCTTACTAGATGACACCGTATCGGATAATTAGTCCTAAGAAACAATAGTAGCGTTTGTAAAAGTGTCAGTGATTGATCCCAAAACTGTATATAATGAAACTTTATAGAATCAACTATATTGTATGTATGATCGTATAACTATCGTATACAAATTATTTTCTATATACGTGTATATATATATTTACTCGACCAACCCTGTTGTCTTAAAATTTGTATTTGAATAAATAATTCTTTAAAAAAAGTTGTAAAGATACATTTTTTAGATTCAATTTGTAAACAACGTTTTTTAAAGATGGTTTGCAATGTTTAAAAAAATAAAACTGTGAGTTTTTGTTAAAAGGAGTACATTTTTTTAAAAACAAATCATTCCCCAACATTGGCAAGTGGTTCTCATTATTATTTTCAAAATGAAATGGTACATAAATCCCTTTATTGGGGTAGAATATTCCCTCAAACTCGCTCAAACGAATAAACATAATTAGCTATCAATAAAATATTAAAAACTTTTCAAAAACCTTGAGTTGTTGCATTTGTTCAAAAAGGTTAAATCCACTTTTGATAAAATTTTAAAAGGGTACCGGTGCTCATATATTAAATCTACCGACTGTGTCAAGCTATCACCTGTACAGTCTACCAAGTGTAAAACCAGCAGAAACTGTTATTCGACACTTGCTAGATGCGAGTCATTTTACTATTCTCATCTTTTGATTATATTTGGATCACTCGTCCAATTTTGATACTCTGTATGAATTTTATTTAACATTTACCTTCCACCAAGACTTTTTGAACCAAGTGACGAAACGCAGCTTCCGACATGACCGTCGTATAATGGACCACATTCAACACGTCCTTCTCCACCACACATCCCCCTCCGTTCTTCTCCCCGTCCACCCATCGACCCCGGTTGTCCACTCTCAATCCTTGCAGATTAAACACCGTCTTGGAATACCCGTAGCCCGGTTCCCAAATCTTTCCCGATTGAGACAAGGCATTGATGGTTTCCGTAGCATGTTCTACGGCCTGGACGGGATTCAACCCTTCCCACAAAGAATTTTCCACGTAATAATTATTCTGATACCCCATTTTCCCAAACATTTGATACAAATGCTCCAAAGAACCCTTGGCGCCCGATTTCACCTGCGTCACCAAACACCCGTGACTCTGGCCCACCTGCTCTTTAAACGTTTCCAAAGGCTGACGTCCGCACTCGACCAGATAATTCATTTCTCTCAACGTTAATCCGAAAAAGGTACGTTTTTGAAGCGAGTCCAGGTAAAATTGTCTCATTTTATTAAAACAGTCGTACGTCACGTACGAACCGTACAAATCGTAAATGACGCGAAACGTGCTCCGCAGATCCCGATCTTTGTACGGCAGGAAATGAATATCGTCGTAGTAGAGGTGATATGCCACCAACATGTCTTGACTCGGTTCTAGTTTCAGACCCATCACAAAACACCCCATTTCCATCTGCGAGTTGAGAATGGTGGCACACTCGGCTTGAGATTGAAGGTTATGCACCAAATACAAGTTGCACTCGTCTCCGTCAAAATCGGCATTCATCGATTCGACAATTTCGAGCGGAATACCAAAACAATCGTAGGGCCACGATGCCGGCGGGACACGTAACGCTACAAAATTTCCCGGTTGAAGGGAGGGCATTCGGTTTAAGATGATCCATTTTCCAACCAAATCAAAGTCGCGCACAATACGGTCGGGAAGTCGAATCTCGTTGGGTTGCAAACTGGCGTCCGGTACAATCATTCCACGCATCGATCTCACGCATCGCTTCCCGAAAGCCACTTGACGAATCAACGTGGCTTTTCCACACGATCTGCGGTTTATACTCCCATAGTTGAGTGGCGCTTCTTGAATTTGTTTGTAAAACACGTGACGTTTGCTCGCGGGTTGAATCTCTTGGGTTTGATGGGTGACGGGTAGACCGCTCACAAACTTCATCACCTTCTCGTAGACGAGCGTGGCGGCCACTTGCCAATAGATGGGATCGGGCAGTACGATAAATTCTTGGTTGGTCTCGATGTGGTTTTGTACGAGCTTGAGTTTGAGTTGCGGCAATAGAAATTCGAATCCTGGCGTTTGCACGGCAATGGATTGTACGGGATAGCATTTGACGCGATTGTTGTAATAAAACTGTTGACAGCAGCAGGTGTAGGGAACGGGGTCAAACACGAGATTCTTTAGACATTGAGAGCATTCGTGGGCAAACGTGTGCTGTTTACGCCACGCTTTCAATAAAGTGACTAGCTGGTCGGGGGACATTTGAATGGGACACTCGTTGTATGAGAGCAAAGAGAGACGGTAGCTGGACATAATCAAGTCAAAGAAAATGAACCAATACCCGAAAAGGCGAAACGGTAAAGAATATTACCCTAGAGGATGCGACACCTTTGTTCAACTGCTGGACGGCAGTGAACGTTATGCTCGAGACTGTCGAGGAAACGAACTTTACCCGAATCGCAGAGAAAATGTATTTGCTCGTGACAAATGGGGCAGAGAGGTATATGCTAAAGATTTGAACGGAGACGAACTGTACCCCCTAGTGAATAAACGGGCTCTCTTTATAACGGATCCTCAAACAATGTCTATAAAAGTGGCTAGATATGCGGATGGCTGTGAAAAATACCCGACAGACTCGAATAATAACGAATATTATCTGAGAAAAGAACAAGTACCTTATCTGTTGAAGGACAAGCATGGGGAACCGTACTTGGCTCGAACGCGACAGGGACACAGACTGATCCCGTGGAACGCGTTGCAGGATTACGTGGACGGCGAGAAACCGTTCGTGTATGCCAAAGATGCGGCGGGGAATGCAATTTATACAGATCAATCAAAATTGCCTCCGCTCGTGCAAATTTTAGTACGATGTATGTGCCAGGTGATTATTATTTGTCCGTCTGTGACTGGAATTGTGGCAATGATGATTTGAAGGAACGAAGAAATGGGGTTGGATATCAACAAGGTATGAGCAGGGAACGTCCGTCCAGATTAGGGTCTGGGCAGAGACTGAGCTCACGACAGGTTTCGGGTTGTATATATACTATTTCAAAAAAAAAAAAAAAAAAAAAAAAAAAAAAAAAAAAAAAAAAAAAAAAAAAAAAAAATTTTTTTTTTTTTTTTTTTTTTTTTTTTTTTTTTTTTTTTTTTTTTTTTGAAATAGTATATTACCATGGTTTGGACAATAGACTTTTTTTTAAATTTTACAAAGACCTCCAGAGCTAGAATTTTTTTCTTCTCGTCTCTAGAATTTTTTTTCTTCTGGTTTCTAAATTAAATTTTTTTAGAGTGGGTCAAAATGTTAAACGTCAAACTTGCCGTGTGACTTTGTGACGTATCCATCCCTTGCGTCTCTGTGGAGAGGTATTAGGATGGTCACGAAGCAGCTTCGAACCGTTATCTCAAACACTTGTTGGCTACTCTTTATTATTCCGTCTCCTGAGGATAGCCGCGAAGCAGCTTCGACCCGTTATATCGACCCCTGCTTTAAACCCGTGTTGGTTCCCCTTTATTACACTCTAAATCAAAAGTTGTATTATCAACGGTCCCCAACATACATTATTTCCAAGTCAGGTCAACAATATCCAGAGAATAGACACGTCCTTCTACTTCGGGGTCTGGGCATCTACTAAACTCACGACAGGTTTCGGGCTGTATCCATCTCTAGTGTCTCTATGATGAGGCATAGGATGGTCACACACCCCCCTAATCTCGATCCCTGTTTCAAACCCTTGTTGGACCCTCTTTATTCTTCATCTCTTGCGTCTCTGTGATGAGGTGTCTTATAAACTGAAATTATTACACTTTGATATGAACAATAATCCAGATGCGACACACATTTGACGTTAATTGATCGCCAATAAGAGATTTAGTTTCATGAGATATTATGCAAGGAATTATAACATAATATATTAAAATTATAACGTTTGATTAAAGAGTTTGGTAATTGACTTATTGGAAAAGGAGACATTTTTTTTACAGACTTTACACACATTTCCAGAAGGGTAGGAGGTGTAAAAATACTAAACTCATTCTTTAATAAAAACCTCAAATCTCCATAGTGAGGATCCATGAATCCACAATTTCGGACGCAGTGTACTGCCCTTATCCTTTGATCTAAATCATCTTCAGGAACCAAATCCAATTGTCTTTTGCATTTGTTACCTTCTAACGATCTTATAGAGATGGTTAAATTTTGAAAATTTGCAAAATCAATAAGGAGACGTTCAACATCCCCAATTGTTCCAGGATTACATTTATAATGTTTTTTACAACAACTTATAATACCATTATCGATAGAATAGTGATAACTGAAATACCATACATGTCCAAAGTCCCAATTAACCTTAATATCACTCCAAAGACGATTACACGAATAGCAAAAAAATATATTAAATTTATATCCTCGTATATACAAAATGGTATTAATATAGGGACGTAAAACAAACTGTTTTAGAAAATGTAACATTTCCTCTCCAGACACACCTGCCAAGAATGTTTCTACCGATTCCTTGCAGTATATACGTCTGAACGTGGTCCGATAAAGTGAAATCATGACACTTTTTGATACTAATCCTTACGCTATATATATTAATTTAACTGGTCTACGATAAAAAATATAGAAGGATATATATGGAACCCATGTCGCCGGATTCAGTGGACGGTGAGAAACCGTTCGTACATGCCAAAGATGCGGCGGAAAATACAATTTATACGGATCAATCAAAATTGTTTGCACTCGTGCAAATTTTCGTAAGATACCAGGTGAAAATTAGTTGTCCGTCTATAGCTGGAATTGTGGCATTGTTGATTTGAAGAAACGAAGAAATAGAAAAGTATGATGGGATATTAACAAGTGGGAGAGCGAACGTCCGTCCAAGTTAGGGTCTGGGCACTGACTGAGCTTATGGCAGGTTTCGGGTTGTATATATAGTATATCTTAAAAAAAAAAAAAAAAAAAAAAAAAAAAAAAAAAAAAAAAAAAAAAAAAAAAAAAAAAAAAAAAAAAAAATTTTTTTTTTTTTTTTTTTTTTTTTTTTTTTTTTTTTTTTTTTTTTTTTTTTTTTTTTTTTTTTTTTTTTTGCTTAAGAGCTTTTTCAAATTTTAACAAGACACCGAAATATTTTTTCTTCTCGTCTTGAATTTATATTAGTGTGTCAAAATTTTCAGCGTTGAATTTTCCTTGTCAGTTTGTTCATCTCTAGAGGTTACATCTCATCAATAAAAGTGTCGATTCAGGCGATCGTATGGAATGGTCGGCATTGGATCGATACCAATTAGAAATTACACCCCACACTGCCGTGGTGCAAAATGTCCACAGAATAGCTTGACAAGGCTCGTTAGAGTCTGTTATTGGACCCTCTTTATTCTTGCAAGTCTTGTGTCTCTGTGATAAGGTTCAAGATGTCCACAAAGTAGCTTGACAGAGTCATCGTAAGCCCTGTTCCAATCCGGACCCCCCTTTATTACACTCAAAATTAAAAGTGTTAGCATCCCTGTCCCAAACATCCATCAGGCTTTCGGCCCCCAGACATCCATCAGTCCCACATCCATTACTTCCCGGCGGTCCAATGCTACGGCGAAGGAGCAGGCAGAGAGACGTCCTTCCAGGTCTCGACTGAGGAACGGTTATATATACTATTTTTCTAATCAAGATAAAGATATCATCATGATCAAAGCTCTATTCATTGGATTATTGCTACTATACTTTTGGTATTTTACAGCGTTTACCATTGCCCCAGTCAAAAGACCCTCCTCCAACCCACCACAGTCTCAGTCTTCTCGTTTGTTTACTCACGAATTGGCGTCTCACGGTTCAACATTTGCTTTTCGCGTGGATGGTCAAGTCCAATGGCAGGGCCCCATTCCTCCGGGATACCTCATTCACCAAGGGCAATTTCAACTTCAAGATGTGTGCTACAATCTTCCCGATGATACTCAAGTGCTGGCTACGGGTACGGACTTGTACGATCGTCTCCGGAAAGACGTCAATTTACCGAATCTTGTCTTTGAACCCAATGCTAATTTGATCATGCAAGACGGTCACGTGTTTTTCTTTACCTGTCAACAGAATAAGATTCATAGCTTGGGAATGTGTCCTCCGGGTCATATTTTCCAAAACGGCAAATGTCAAAGCATTGATATTTGTACGGGACGCGATGCCGGAACTCTTTTGCCCGATCCTTTAATGTCAGATGCTTATTTCGAATGTCGTGGACCAGGGACAAATGCCATTCACCGTCTCTGTCCAAAGAATAATTACTTTTTGCACGACGCATGCCATTCCACCAAAAAACTAGTTCATTATTGTCTATTCAATAGCGATCCTTACATTGTCGACGATTTTACAATCATGCGATGTAGAAACCAAAGACCTGTGATTGATAAATGTCCCCCCAATACTCGATTGTTTGGAACGTTCCGCTGCGAATCTTCGGAATGTGTCGGGAAACCCAATGGAACTCGGATCCCTATGGCTCTCACGACGTTGGATCCCTTTCAATATTCCCCAGGTTATATTGAGTGTCAAAACGATAGAGCGTCCACTCATTTTTGTCCATCCACATGGGATAATTATGAGGCAAAGGATAATTTAACGCATCTTCCGCAAGTATTCGATGGAAAACAATGCACCATTCCTGAGTTTTGTAGCAACGTGCAGCCGACCGATTCCAACGTCATGGTTCCGGTTCACGAGTTTACCAAACATGTTAAAAATTGGGAGTTTTCCGAACTGTACGATCAAATGAAGGGTTATACTTGCCAAGGAACGACTCGAACAAAGAGAAATTTACCTCCGGGGGAACGTATCAATAAAAAATTTAAACGTGAGAGGGCTTGTGACGGTACCGTGTCAAAAGTAGTCATCAACAATCCCCCTTATAATACTTATTTTGATTGTAGTACCGGTAGGGTTGAGACTTGTCCCCCTCCTCAATTTTTCGATGCTATCCAGTGTCGAGATCCTATACCCCACGCTCATACCTATGAAGGATTAGGACTTTTTGCATTTGAAGGGTTGGCTAGCGATGGATGGCTTGAAAAATGGCATTATCATATAAATAAAAATGAGGAACAATGTCAGGAACCCGAATCCACTTTTATTCCCGCTTATAATATTTGCAGTCATCCAGATTGTGCAATCTATCCGTTTTTAACTCAAGTCTCTTTTCCTATCTATTTGAAAGCAGGAGGTTACTGTAAAGGGGAAAATAAGCGAATCGTTAAACATCCCAGTACCCAATTCATCAACTTTTGGTCTCAACGCATAGTGAATAATCCCTATGAGGACAAAGTGTGTATGGAGGGAGAAAAGGTACAATCTGGCAATTTTGTGACCGATTCTACTCTGTTTATGACGTGCGATGAAAAACAGCCTTTTGTCTTTTGTCCTTCTCCTCTGATGAATGATATTACAAGAGTCGGTAATGTGCATGCGTGCAGTGGAAAGGATATTTTAAATAGACGTCTGGAAGCAAATGAATCAATCCATATTGAAAAATACGAAGTAATAGAAATAACACCTGCCAACACCTCTGCTAGGGTGCGATTTAATTACGAACCGCCTTTTGTTATTCATAATGGTGGGTATCAAGTCAACATTAATGCACCTACACGACTTTTTACAGAACATCCTCTCAATGTAAAGTATTTTCACCGAGTCACCTATCCCCCGTCGATAGCCTTCACGGAAGCAGGATTTACAATGCCCGTCAAGGATACCATCTACTTGATTCGAAACCAGCTGCATACCAAAAAACCTGTAGGTTTAGCCACTCATTCCATTTCGGACTCTGTCCCAGAATTTAGGGCGTAAAAACAAGATGGGTGAGAAACACGTGGCTCACGGTGTACTTTTTTACACATCGCTCTATATAAATGGTATCTTGTTGGCAGTCACTGCTATTACAGGACGTTGGATCTTTTTACTACTAATTCTCTTGACGCTGGGATTAACAGCTTATATGCTGTACGTGGCATCTACCAACACGGAATTTTTGCAGAGTACAGGGGAATGGGCCGAAGAGACTTTTGTCAAAGTACTTGAAAAATTAAGGACTTTTTACAAGAATGTTCCGTAACGGAGAAGCAATCGTCCTGCAGCATGTTAATATCATGAATGATAATTTTGTCATGTGTTACGTGGGTTCTGGAGGGTCTTGTCTGGAGGTAACCCACGTGATTCTTTTGCCGCATGGTCAAAGAATTCCTTGCCATGTGGTCCATTTCCATCTTTACGCAAACATGGCTTGGAGTTGATAAACGAATCCTAGAGAAGGGAAAGTCTACATTTAAAATCAAGTTGTGCATCTCTTGAACTGTCAGAGAGTACTTGCCCTGTTTCATTTCAGAGGACACAAAGGGTAAAACCAAAGCAATTGTTTCCTTCCAGTCGTCACACGGATCATAGATAAAACGATTCCCTTGCTTGTAGAAATGCAAGTTGTTGTATTCCAACACGAGGTGTTCCAGTGACAAGAATGCAGCGGCAGGAAGAATATATTTGTCCAAAAGATGATGTAAAGTAGAAGGATACATGGGAATGTAGTATGTTTTACCATGCTTCCCTTCATTTTGCCGCGACAAGAAGATGGGATGCATACCGTCCTGGTTAAAGGCTGGCCACCGACTAAGAGTGAGGCGAGGATCCGAATGTATATATACTAAAAAAAAAAAAAAAAAAAAAAAAAAAAAAAAAAAAAAAAAAAAAATTTTTTTTTTTTTTTTTTTTTTTTTTTTTTTTTTTTTTTTTACTTATGCTTTATCAAGGTTTTAGATTGAGACTATTTTTTTTAAATTTTTACAAAGACCTTCAGCGCCAATTTTTTATCGTGTCAGAATATTTTTCTTCTCTCGAAATTATATTTTTAAGGGGTTGGCCAAAATGTTCCACGTCAACTTTGTCGTGAGACGTCGTAACGTATCCATCCTTTACGTCTCTGTGATGAGGTTCAAGATGTCCACAAAGTAACTTGTCGGATTATCGTAAGTCCTGTTTTATTCTGCTGTTGTACTCTCTTTATTACACTCAAGGCATCAGGCTCCCGGCCCCAGACATTCATCAGTCCCGGCCCCACTTCTATTATTCCCGGCGTTATTATTCCAATGCTACGGCGGAGGAGCAGGCAGAGAGACTTCCTTCCAGGTCGGGGTCTGGGCACCGACTGAGGTACCCTCACGGACCGGATTATATATATACTACCGGATTATATATTAAAAAAAAAAAAAAAAAAAAAAAATTTTTTTTTTTTTTTTTTTTTTTTTTTTTTTTTTTTTTTTTTTTTTTTACACATTTTTTCTTTTCTTGGGTGGTGAAGGATTACCCAAGTCTTCATTTGATTCAACCACTCGAAATATTTTTATCTTTAGGAAATAGGCACCAAGTACCACGAGTACCATCATAGCACACACAATTGTATACATCCAGACATTATTGAAGCTATTCTTTTTTGGTTTCGGAACAACTTTTTTGGGTGGCACAAACTGTATAGTTGGCCTACTCGGTAATGGTGGTGGAAAAACTGCTATTGGTTTGTTGGCTGGTGGAGGTGCATTCGTTGTAGATATGGGTGGGGGAACTTCAGCATCCGATAAGGATAATATATGATACGCCTTTCTATGGGATCTCACTAAACGCGCTGATGGATCCAACTGTACATTAGTTCTATAATCGAAAGAGTTAGTCAAGCGTCGATATATTTTACCAATTATATTTTTTTCCTTGACTTGAGGTGTTACTTGGCTGGGAATATAAGCTTTATTTAAATATCTCGGCGCAATTACAAAACGATCATTAGTCACAGGATAACCAATGGGAAATATATTTTGGTATTTGTTTTGGTTTTGAGCATTAATTGTTATAGTAAACTCATTATTTGAATCGTCTAATGGATAGTAAGGTATATTTCTACTGTAATATGCATACACGTTATTCAATATCACATCACATGTTATGGGTGTATCGCCTTCCAAATACATTGTTTTCTTAGGATAACGTTCGTTCCCAAGAGTATCAACAGCATATCTATCCAAAGGATTTCCATTTGAGATCACAAGATCATCTTGTCCTTCTTTAATATAAAATTCGTTTCGTTGTGCATCTTTTGGATACACCACTAAACCCTGATGATTACGAGCGTATATGGGTTTATTATCCTTGTCTTTTGCGATTCTGTTATCGGGGGGATAATACTCGTCTCCGTTCTTTTTCTTGGCATACGCCTCATCTTTAGCTTTGTTGAGGAGAAATAAATAGGTATTCTCTACATCTGAAGATGCACTACTATATATATCTATACGCGAATAGATTTGATCTCCCGTCTGTGGATCGACTTTATATATTGGATTCCCATTTGCATCAAGTGGATAAAGAGGTCTTTTTGTAGTTTTATCATATATTAATCTATCTCTTACGATATATTCTTCTTTTAAACCAAAAGCATTAAGTTTTTGAGGATATCTTGGGTTTTGGTCTTTGTCTAGTGCATATCTCCATGGATTTAGTACTGTATAATCTCCATATATTCTTTTCGCAAGATTATATTTTAAAGGAACATACTCATCGCCATTAACTTTTGTTGGATACATTTCAGAACCATCTCTCTTTTTGGGGTAAACAATTTCACCCTCATCAGTTTTTATAAATTTATATACCTTTTCTCCATCATCATAACCCAAGAATGGAAGGAATTCGTCTCCGTACTTATTTCGAGCATATCTTTTATCACCTGTAGCATCCATGGCAAACAATCGCTCCACATCTGAAGTAGGTGGATACTGTTCAGTTCCATCGGCATGCGCAGTATAACCCATATCTAGTAAAAAAGGGTAATTCATCTCTTCTTGTTTCTATTCACTTATACATCCCTTACTAATCTTATTGGGTAAAACTCATTGTTGTCAGCGTCTTTTGCATAATAACCCCAAAAATTTCCCCTGATCATCTTTCGAGCAGGAAAGTCACTCAAACCGAAGCGTAGATAATATTCGTCCCCATTTGCCTTCTTGGGGTATATTTCATGTGTTTTCGATAATGCAGCATAAACAGGTCGGGGTTCACCAGAATCTGGATCTGGTATCGTGATTGCAAATTCGTTATGTTCGGCATCTCTAGCATAATAAACGTTACCCTTTGTATCTCTAGGATAAAAGGGTTGCCCGGTCGTTGAATCTACGGGATACTCTTCATTTCCAGTGACTGGATCCTTGGAAAAAATGGGTCGCGCTGTGTCCAAATTCATTGGTAATACTATATAATCTTCTCTTTTGATATACAAAGCTTTTCCCTCGTCTGATACAGCCGGATATTCTACTAGTTGAGGTTCTTCATCTTTATCCAATTTGATACGTTTCCGAGCATAAATTTCACCCTCGTCACCATGCAAGTAGATTTGTTGACCCGTATGGAGCTGAGCATACACCTCATCTTTCAACATGTTTTTAGCATAGTAGTCAATGTGTTCGGGATAAAATTCATCCCTCTTGTCGGGTACAATCAATGCAGGCTGTCCGTTGTCGGATTGTGGTGCAGGCTGTCCGTTGTCGGGGACAGGTACAATTAATGCAGGCTGTCCGCTGTCGGGGACAGGTACAATCAACGCAGGCTGTGCGTTGTCGGGTTGTGCAACCACATCCCTTAAATTTTCACGTTCCAATTCGTCGTTAACCATTACTTTATTATGTTCTCCAAAGGGAGCCAGAATTGGAGACTTTTGAATGTCTTGTCGCACACGAAGGCGAGTAGGAACTCTTCGTCGCGGTCTATACATGGTGTCTTTATTCTTTCAGAATCAAGCGATGCTTGTCGTGGCACTTTGGTGTTTCATTCTATTTGTATGTTGGAATCATAGCCTCTATAAAGCCTATGCTCAAATCACTTGGAAAACCCTTTACAGACAAGTTCAACCTCTCGAATGGCGAGACTATATGATCTATGAGCAACAAAAGACAAGTTCTGGATGGATAAAGTAATTGTAGGTGTCTTGGCTTCGGGAACCATTTATACAGGGGCTGTTCTAGTATTGTGTACGTTGATGGTGAGAAAATGGTGGATGATTTTATTTTTATTGATCAACGTGTTCGTCTTTGGGATTCTCGGCATTATGTATATTAGAAAATCGTTTGTCCTGGGATGGATTGGTGAGATGTTTGACACATGTTACTGGTTTTGCCTTGCTCAGACTGTTGGTAAAAGCGATTGAGAAGATATCATTTCCCTTTACGAGTGATTCGTAAACAGTTTATGCATTTATGATATAAAGTGGGAGCTTCATCTATGGCTCGACGCTGTTGAATAATATGTTCAAAATTTGGATTTTTACAACAAGACGTTCTCTTCTGAAATGATTGTCGCCAAGCTCTACATTCTGACTCTGAAAAGACTATAGCTTTGTTTTCAATATTATCCATAAAATTTGGCTGCAGAAAGTAGTTTCCAAATGGAGCAAGCAGAGAGACGTCCTTCCACGTTGGGGTCTGGGCACCGACTGAGCAAGTGTCAGGGCCCGGGTTGTATATATACTAATTGAAAAAAAAAAAAAAAAAAAAAAAAAAAAAAAAAAAAAAAAAAAAAATTTTTTTTTTTTTTTTTTTTTTTTTTTTTTTTTTTTTTTTTTTTTTTTTTTTTTTTTTTTTTTTTTTTTTTTTTTGATTATTAAGGTTTTAACCCGAGGCCTTTTTTAAATTTTAACAAGACCTCCAAAGCCAGAATTGTTTTCTTCACGTCTCTAGAATTTTTTTCCTTCTCATCTCAAAATTATATTTTAGGGTGGGTCAAAATGTTCAGCATAAACCTTGTCCTTTGACGTTGTCCATCTCTTGTGTCTCTGTTAAGAGGTGTAAGTCGGCCGCAAAGTTGCTTGATGAGCTTCTCATGAACCCTGTTTCAAACACATGTTGGTCCCTCTTTATTCTTCTGTCTCCCATGTCTCTGTGATGAGTTGCAAGACGACCACGAAGCAGCTTCGAAAGGCTTTCACCACCCCAAACCCTTTTTCTACCTTCTTTATTAACTGAAAAGTTGTATTATCATCGGCCCTCGACATCCATCCCAAGTCCCGCCAACAGTATTCAGAAGAGCGGGTAGAGAGACGTCCTACCAGGTCGGGGTCTGGGAACCGACTGAGCCAACGACAGGTTTCGGGTTGTATATATAATCAGGTTTTGGTACATGACTTTTTTTGACATTTACCTCCAGAGCCAGAAATGGTCACTGTCGACTTTGCCCATATTTTTTACTGATATAGCACAGAAGTATTGGACTCATCCATTTCCAACTCTGGGTTTTCCTCGTCATCCTCAAAACTTCCAATACATTTCTTTGATACTGAAGTGTTGTCATCATCATTACGACGTTTAATTTGGCGACTAGGAGGACATTGTGCCTGTGCCAGCAAGCTTTTTATAGTAGTTATTGTATTTAACATACATTTATCAAGATAAGTGGTAACAGGTTCAACTGTAGCCGGTTGGAAAAAAGTTTTTAAATAAATTTCCCCTTGTATCGGGAGTGACAGGTCTGTACGAATAAATTTTAGTAAAACTTCTACAGCTTCACTTGGGCGTTCTAAACTTGCAAGATCTGATAATATTTTTAATTTATCTTGGATCTCTGTAATTATAGCTGGGTCTTCCAATTTGAAATGTCTATACTTATATAATGCCAACATTTTAAAATATTTTTGGTATAATTTATCAAAGAGTTTAGTCATCATGCTTAATGTCGTTGGGAGCGTTTCTTTTTCAAAGTTGTCCAAACTCTTTTTTAACAATGCATTTTCAGATTTTTTTTCTTTTATCTTATTTATGTAGTCAATTATATCTGTATGCATCTCATTTAATTTTGTTCTGATTAGCTCTATAGTAACAAGTTCTTCACTTTCCAAATTTAGAAATTCTTTAAAATATTTACGGATTGGCAAAAGTTCTTTGAGTTGTCTTGTATATTCTTTTTTCTCTTCGTCATAATTCTTTTGTGCTTGCGATAATTTTTCTAGCTTTTTCATACATTCTTTTTTCTCTTGATGACACTGTTTCATCTTTTTAGCATGTTCTTCTTTTAAAGCATTTCTTTTATTAATTTCATGAGTAACCAATTCCTTAAAGGGTATATTACCTAATTCAGCCTGTTTACTCAGTTTTTTACACGTATCTTTCAAACTTTTCAACTCGGTTTCCACACTGTCAAGTTGTATTTTTACAGTTTCCGTTTCTGACTCTTTTAGATTCAAACTCTCCTTTACATCAGTCATTTGCTGCGGTGCTATGGTAAGTGTGTCACCACAACTTACGATAGGTTCCTGATTGAAATTATCATCCATGGGAAGGGATTTGTAAGAGTACTTTGCTTTATTGGACAACTCTAGTAAAAAATCTATAAAATCTGGTAATTTATCAAACGTAATGTCTTGGATAGAGGTATGTATCCTGGAAAGTTCCTTCATTTTGAAACTAATTCCATCGAGAGTATCTACCAGCGTATAGAAAAGACTTTTTGCATCTGTATAACATTCTGGGTTTAAATCAAACCAACTACATATCTTGTTAATAATAAAGGTGTTAAATTCATCTATATCCTTTGCTTGTAATGCTAATTGTTTACTTAAATGAATTTCTTCAGACGCGTCCTCCATTTCAGCCAAATTTTCCTCCGTTTTTAAAACGTATTTTGTCTGTACTTCATTTATAATGTCTTGAATCCAAGTGTTGGAAGACAAGTTACAATTTGGAAATTGACGCTGTAGCAATCCCAACTGATTGTGCATATCAAGTTGGTATTGTTCCAACTCTTGCATGCGCTTCTCGTGCATCTTAAATTGCTCAATGATCCGTTGACTTTCAGAGTCTAATGCTTTGGTCTCGAAATACTGTTGAAGATTACTCAAAAGATTTTTAGAAATGGTTTCCACGTTAGATTTGGTGAGTTCAATAATATTCAATACCCTTTGCATGTCGTCGGAAGGCACCCATTGAATTATATCTAGATAGAGTTCATCAAATATCATATCATACTGAAAAAGTTCCAGGGCTTTCTGAAGCTCCTCGTCGGTTAATTTTCGATCTTGAATGTCTTTCAAAAACTGTATCACTCTTTCACTAATCTCTTGAGCTCGGTAATTTTTTTTAAAAGATTGTTTTGGTATATTAAATTGCAGTGTTGCTGGATCGTTGAGAGTAAATGGTGGCACTACGTCGAGTTGTGGAACAACTGGGTTCTCTGGTGGAGTATTTTTTACAGAAAATAATCCCATAGGTGGCAATTGATTATTAAGAATTGGAGCGTTGGTCTCAAAATCATACTTTCTGGCCAGTTCTTGATAGTCTGTATCAATTATTGTTACCTGCTCAGGAAATTTAGATTTTAGATTGCCTATCCAAATTTCAATACTATTCTTTAAATTACTCTTCCATGCATTAAAGTTGTCCATCTGAAATGTCATATTACTTTGAGCTTCTTGTAATTGTAATTGTAAATAATCAATCTCTTGTTGGGAATCAACCACTGAATTGTTTCTACAATTCATTAATTGTTGACGCAAGGTCTTGTTTTCTCCCATTTCCAAATCATACTTTCTTTGTAAATTTTGCACATGCTTCTCATCATCTTGTATCATCTTTTCCGCCTTTTGTAATAAAACTTGCAATTTCGAATTTTCCCTCTGCAAGTCGGCCAATTTCTGCTCACACTGTTGCACCTTCTCATCATCTTGTATCCTCTTATTTAAAACTTGCAATTCCGAATGTTTCCTCTCGGTCTGCTCATAGTGCTGCACTCTTTCTTGATGCGTGTTGCATTGTCTACAATGGACCTCAATGGGTGGAATCTCGAGCAATTTGAATAAAAAATCCAAAAAGCTCGTACTGGTCCTATACAACTCTCGATGTTGTTCGACGAGGGGTTGGGCGAGTGTATACGCATCAATGACATCGGCTCGTATATCCTTCTTCAGGGAATTGATCAATATGAAATTGGTACCGTTGTCTGGTTGCAGAAGGGATTGTTTTATAGCTCGAACCAGGGCTTTGAAGGCCATCTTGATTTGGGTGTACAATCGTACATGAGATAATTGACATGTTCCAAATCCGTTTGCAAGAGACGATATTTTTCAGCCGTCTGCATGGATAACCAGGAAACAACTGAAGGCAGATTATGATTCGAGTGCTTCAAGTACCATAAGAACACATAGTTTCTAAAATGATTCCAGTCTCTGAATAGAGGTAGCCAACCATTACAAATGATGGAATTGGCATCCTTGTACGCACGGGTTTGATAGGTGACGACCATGGGGGAAACGTAGACGACTTTGTCCCGTTCCTTCTTGAAAGCCACACCCAGCAGTTCCGAATCCGTCATCATGATTTCGCACATGTAAAAATCGGGAGGAGGATGGTTGGGAGGGAGGACCTGTGTCTGCATGCGTTGTAAAATATGATGCACCCACTGACCGAGTTGCGCCGTCGGCTGACGATTGAGAAAACGGTGAATGTGTCCGTGCAGGAGAGCGCAGGCCAGATGGTACCACGTATTGAAACGGTTGGGAAAATAACAGTTGCGCTGAAAAAATCGCATCAGTGCCACGTCTTCTAATTGTATCTCTTTCTTTTTACTAAAAATATTGAAAAATTCAACAAGTGCATAAAAAGCCGAAGTTCTTCTGCACTTTTTCCAACAGGTAGAGAATGGGTTCTTGGTTGAAATGACAAACAAAGTCTCTCGACAATAGTAGTGTAAAAGAATAGCCTGGGAAGGAAATAAACTTTTGAGTAGCAGCTGTTCCGAGGTATCTGTTTCAGAGACATTGAAAAACAAACCTTTGGTATGTTCCACCCATGGCGCTTGACCTAAAATCATCACAGCTGTGTTGTCCGGAACGTGAATAGGAGTTGAACCCATATGTGAGTAGGTAGCGACGGGTTGTTTGAAACGCAAAGCTATAAAATAGACACCCGCGTTCTTATTTCCAAATACGTCTAAATATTGATGGAGTGTATTTTTTTCAAACGTTACTTGCACTCTGACTGTAGGAAAGTTTGGATTATAACGAGTACGGGTAGATAGGTTTTGTGCTGAACCAATAAGAGTAGGTGGATTCTGAGGAGGTATGTTTTGAGGACTGTGGACTGCTGAACCAATAAGAGTAGGTGGATTCTGAGGAGGTATGTTTTGAGGAAGGTGGACTGCTGAACCAATAAGAGTAGGTGGATTCTGAGGAAGTATGAAGGGTCCACGAGGAATGTTTTGAGGATGGTGGACTGCTGAACCAATAAGAGTAGGATGGTTTTGAGAATGTATGGTTTGAGGATTATGGACTGCTGAACCCATAACAATGAGTGAATTCTGTGGACTGTGGCCTGCTGAACCAATAAGTGGTAGATTGGATGCAATAGGTGAGTTCTGAAGAGTGTATGTTGTTGAACTAGTAGGTATGTTCTGAGGAATGGACTGAATGGTTGTTTCAAGTGGTAATCCTTGAACAAGTTGGGCAATAGTAGGGAATTCAAAACTATCGTCGTTTTCGTGCATAATATCGGTTAATATTTCACTCAAAGCAGTTGATGTAATCTGTTGACTGGTGCGGAAAGGATAACTAGAGCCAAAAGAATTGGAGAAATCTCGAGACATTATGTGAGGCTTGAATAATCACCTTGAATACCGCTGTACACTGAGGTATCGTTACTTGGTAGTGGTACCCTTAATACGCTCTGGTACTTTGTCTTGAAGGAGGAAGGCAACAGAGGTCCGTCCACGTTGAGAGTTGGGCTCCGTCTGAGATCAGTACAGGATTTGGGTTGTATATATACTGATTACTGAAAAAAAAAAAAAAAAAAAAAAAAAAAAAAAAAATTTTTTTTTTTTTTTTTTTTTTTTTTTTTTTTTTTTTTTTTTTTTTTTTTTTTTTTTTTTTTTTTTTTTTTTTTTTACTTATGCATCCTCACGGTTTTGACCCAAGACTATTTTTTTAAATTTTACAAAGACCTCCAGAGCCAGAATTTTTTTCTTCAAGTCTGTAAAATTTTTTTCCTTCTCATCTCAAAATATTTTTTTAAGGTGGGTCAAAATGTTTAGCATCAACCTTGTCCTTTGACGTCGTATCCTATCCATCTCTTGCGTCTCTGTTAAGTGGTGTAAGCCTGTACGCAAAGTAGCTTGGTGAGCTTCTCATGAACCCTGTATCAAACTCTTGTTGGTCCCTCTTTATTCTTCCATCTCCCACGTCTCTGTGATGAGTTGCAAGACGACCACGAAGCAGCTTCGAAAGGCAGATTTATGGAACTTGTTTATTAACTCAAAAGCCGTATTATCATCAGCCCCCGACATCCCTCCCAAGTCCCGTCAACAGCATTCAGTGACCAGAGACGTCCTTCCACGTCGGGGTCTGGGCACCGACTGAGCCGACGACAGGTTTTGGGTTGTATATATTTATCCTATCCATTTCTTGCGTCTCTGTTAAGAGGTATAAGCCGGCCGCCAAGTAACTTCGTGAGCTTCTCTTGAACCCTGTTTCAAACCCTTGTTGACCCCTCTTTATTCTTGCGAGTTGGAAAATGTCCTCAAAGTAGTTTGACGAGGTTATCGTGAGCCCGATTTCAAGCCGTTGTTGAACCCTCTTTATTGGCATGCATCTTTATTGGGCATGCAAAAAGTCAAATGACATCTTTTAATGCCGCGACTGAGCCAGGTAAGGAATTATAAATCCCCACCTGAAGACTCTCTTTTCAAGGCTTCTTCAGCTGCCTTATCAGCTGCCTTTTTATCAGCCATTCTTTTATTATACTTGTCTAGCGTAAACATCAATGCGGTCTCTTTTAGTACCGGTAAGCCCATACCTAGATGAACCATCGGTGCTAGCTTTGAATGTTCCGTATTTTCAAGAAACTTGTGCAGAGGTCCGTTGTTTAACTCCCATAGTGTATGACTTTTGTAGCGACGTCTAGCAAAGCGACTCATACCCAATGCACGCCGCAAGACACTCACGTGGTCTCGAGTTTTAAGATAATAATATTCGTTATTTGTTTCTGTAAAATTCTTGGAGCTCTTTCTATCTGCTCTGGGTACTGAACGTAATGTTGGATCTCCTTGTCCCAGCTGTATCATTTCAAACTTGTCCACCGGTGTCAAGAATTTTTCTGGTGCTACTTTACCAGTAGCCATTCTTCTTTGTTTTTACGTTAGGAATCAAGGACATGACGTCACTCGATGCCGTATTGCACTCCTTGCCATGGATTCCTTACAACGACACACTCTTTCA
Organism: Linyphia triangularis; assembly: GCA_963978545.1. Lineage (NCBI taxonomy): Eukaryota > Metazoa > Arthropoda > Arachnida > Araneae > Linyphiidae > Linyphia > Linyphia triangularis. Next base: position 31,912,609 of record OZ021731.1, on the reverse strand, counting down.
ATCCCGTTTCGTTCTCACCTATCCTAAAAATGTCATTTTTACAGCACAACTCTTGTCCCATATCCAATCCTCAGACGTGTACGATCGTTATCCGTACGCTGAGACGTTTGATGTCTCCCTTCTTCAATCTGTAGACTGGCAACAGAGTCTCATCGTCATTGACCGCCATTCCAATATAGTCTTGGCCCCAGAACCTGTCAACCAACTGATTCGTCTCGATCGAAGATTACAATACCAAAAGGGAGCACAAGACATTTTCGATCCGTTCCGTTTCTTTCCCCTCCAACTGTTTAGATTTCAATGGTGGGGTATTGCTTTGATGCTGGCTTTGGGGTGCGTTTGGTTAAACGTAAGCGGAAACATGCAGCATCGGCTTGTTGTGTCCAGTAAGGTTCGAGCTCCTTCCGCATTTTCTGGTCCGTAAAAACGGCACGGGCGGCTTCGGACGCATTTGTCGATCGTGTGACAATATTCGTGTAAAGCTCTTGTGCCTCTTGTAATTTCAAAGCCGAATAGTGCGACTTTGAGAGTCCCGTCAATAGTTGATTGCGATCAAAAGTGTCATAGATGGGATTTTCAAGATATTTTTGAAGAAAGTCGCGTTGCGTGTAATAATCCCAGCACCACAAGTAAGTTTTCCAAAAAGCTACTAGTAAATCAGAATCTACGTGCGACACGCGTTCGAAACGAAGCTTGGGTCCTATATTATTCAGAAAAATAGCCATGACGTGTGCTGGATTCGATTCTGTATAGGATTCGTCCGATGATTCGTCGGAGGAGGAACTGGTATCAAACTGCAAGCTGTCGTGGATTGCGGGAGGGTTGACATAGGTGATTCCCACTAGAGGTGGAATAAAATCGTTACCGAATAAAAACGTGGCAATGATAAGACGAGAGATGGGATAAGGTAGCGTTGTTCTCAGGAACCGGGTCACGTTATAAAACTTGTTGTATCGATAGATTTGAATCGAATCGTAGCGATCGACACGCATAAAAGCCAAAACAAATACGTCTTGGTCCACACTGACCACAAGGGGATGACGGCAGGAGAGTGCTTCGGCCACTTGGAATATTTTGTGTTCGCCTTCGCCTGCAACGTTACAGCCGCACAAAACGACATCCAACTGATGGGTGGAAGGGAACCTATAAAGTTTTAATTGTTGAATAATATAGTTTTGGACTTGTATAGAAATGGTATTGACACCAAATAAGGCGTAGCGATACTTGTTTTTGCCTTGAATAGTCGTCTTTTTCGATCGGCGTTTGCGTTGCGTGGGCCACTTCATGGGAACCCCGTCTCCGTCAAAAGATAGGACGAGTGTGATGCTGGGAGCCGTAGCGTGTTCGAGTAACTCGGTGAGTGTTTTGGAAAGTTTACTCCAAGTAATCTGACATATTTCCCGTATACATTTAGATTCGTCTTCTTCGAGAGCAAGTTCAATACCAATGTAGAGAAAGCTCTGCACGTCAACGAGAATTGAGTCAAAGAATTCTGGTTCGGACGTGGATATTAGGAGCGGATCCAAAAACCTGCAAAAATTGGTAATACCCATCTCTGAATGGTGTTTTTAAAAAATTGACGTGATGGCAGTGTTTTTACCGAGTTGTAAAATAGGGTTTGCTGCTTCAAATCAAAAGGAGTGGGGTCTGTCGTCAACCGGCACCCGACTGAGCAAACCTCAGGGGTCGGGTTATATATATATATATATCAAATAGTTCAGAGAGAGGAGTGGGCAAAGAGACGTCCTTCCAGGTCGAGGTCTGGGTACCGACTGAGCTACCCTCACGGACCGGGTTATATATATACTAAAAAAAAAAAAAAAAAAAAAAAAAAAAAAAAAAAAAAAAAAAAAAAAAAAATTATTATTATTTTTTTTTTTTTTTTTTTTTTTTTTTTTTTTTTTTTTTTTTTTTTTTTTTACTTATGTATTATAACGGTTTTGACCCAAGACTTTTTTTGGTCCCTCTTTATTATTCCATCTTCTGTGTCTCGGTGATGAGTTGCACGTTGTCCTTGATGAAGAATCGATAGGTTCACTGGACCCTGTTACAAGCTGTTGTTATACCTTCTTTATTAAAGCCAAAAGTTGTATTATTATCTGCTCTCAACAACCCATTCAGGGCTTTGCCAACAGCATGCAGAGAGGAGCAAGCAGAGAGACGTCCGTCCACGTCGGGGTCTGGGCACCGACTGGTTGTATATATATACTTAATTTTTTTTAATCAAGTCTTCCATCATGTGGACATTATATGTTCTACTCTTTTTCATACTCTACACTCTACACTGTTTAATGGCTAGAAATCTATTAAATTTTTACACTGCTCAGGACCATTCTTTTCATTGGAACTTGCATGTCTGGAACCAAGATGTCAGAGCCTTCCTTGATACCTTGGGTTAAGTTTATCATTTTCGGTGAACCTCTCACATGTTCACGTCGTCCACCGCCTTCACTCGAAATGATTTTTCTCAAGATGGAAGTCGACGGTATTCGTTGGCAAGAAATGGGTCGTCAAGGTGGTTTGGCACTTTACCCTTATCGCGTCAACAGAGACCTCGACGCTTTGTTGTCACATCTCGAACAAAACCTCGACGATCCAACACCCGCTTTTCAATCGGGCACGGTCCACCGTTTCTTTGACAATCTTTCGGCCATTTTGGCCAGAAGGATTCCTACCGAACCCGCAATCCTTCCGGACGCAGACGATCGTCACACTCTCGAAACGTTCCTACAGGAACCCGATCACTCAGAGTCGTCGGTCCACTACCAGTCGGCAGCTTTCTGGGGAGAACTGGCTCGACGCATGATCCAACATCGACGTCCTTTCCGAAAAGAGTTTACTCCTCTCCCTCCGACACTTTCCGTTTTCCAACGACGAGTCGTCCGTCTCTATGATTTGACGTGCGACGTTCGAGGTCGATTTTACGATCCACTCGGTATGTATCTGGTACCTGGCCACGAGTATGTCAATGCTGTTCATTGGCAAACGGAACAGGCTCTCGAAGCTTTCATTCGCAAAAAACCACAACATCCCCTCTCGCAATCCGTTCAACGACTCTTGAAGGAAAGCATCGATGCCATTTTGAGAGGTAACCGTCCCAAGGCGTTAGTAATTCCTCATCCAGAGCTCGATCAGTTTCTGGCCAATGTCCACGTGGTTCACGACGAAGTTCAACAGGTGCAGGACGACGAGACACCTCCCAAGACGGTGGACGTATTTCAAAGACTATTGGCAATGTGTGATCGAGATCATTTGTGGGAAACCACCCCCATTGTGCATTCTCCTTCCCCCGTTCAATCGGACTTGTGGATTCTTACTGAACGGTTATTGTTGGCCGAGCGTCAAAATGCTATTCTGCTCCAACGCATACCAGATGAGTCGTACTGCTAGACGGGCACATTTGAAGGGATAATAGTGAAAAGGACATGCAAATTGACCCAGGTTGTACATGGCGCTCAACTTACGCAAAGAAGGTATACCAAACTCTTCCACGTTGATTACATGTTCAATTCCAGCATCGTGTAGAATCTTGGGTTGATAGCTCTGACCTTTATATCCAAAGTTAATCTCGGTCGTTTGAAAGAGTTGACTCAACACTTGATAACGTTCGGCCAAGAAACGTACAGCGTTCGAGTACGGTTGTCCTTCTTGAGTGGTCATGATGGCATCGGGTAACGATATTTTATGCAATCGTTTTGCGGTAGAGAAGGAGAGTGGACTGGTGATTTGGGAATGAATCTCGTATCCGGTAACGTCAATGTAACTCATCTCTAGAGGAATGTATTGCCTATCCATGACAACGCCTTGCGTGTGGACTAGAGCGTAAAGATACTTCATCTCTTGATTAAACGTTTGAATAAAGAAGAATGATGGGTTTGAATTTTAAATCAATTCTCTGCGTAACGTCTTTGGTTTTGATGCTCGTCTCTGTCGCAGTGATGGGTTACAACATGTATTCTATGGCGTACGCTAAACCCTATGTCCTTAGTTCTTCTAATACAGTCACAGATACTGGTGTGGAGGCTCACGCGTTTTGGACAGAACGAAAGTTTTGGTTGGTGGGTCCTACTGTCTGCAACCTAGTGGGTATGGGTTTGATTGGAATGTTGCTTGTGATGGGGTAAATAAAGATATAGTATGAATTTGAAAATGATCCTGCTGATTTCCCTCCTCGTCGTCCTTTTGATGGGATTGCTAACCTTTGGATACTTGACGTACACTATTTATAGTGACGGTACCAGTACGGGAACAGTAATTGTCAAGGCTCACCAATGGATGTTTTATGCTAACCTCACCCTGAACGTGGTTGCGTTTGGACTGGTAGGTGCTTTGACGTACAAGGGCTGAACGAGGACGTTATGATTACAATCCAGTCCGTCTGCAGTGATGAAGGAAAGAGTAACGAGTGTGTCGGTTGAAGGAGCGAGCAAGGAGCACGTCTGTTTACGTCAAGACCCCGGGAACGAGTGAGCCCCCAGAGGGGATACGGGTTGTATATATACTAATATTAAAAAAAAAAAAAAAAAAAAAAAAAAAAAAAAAAAAAAAAAAAAAAAAAAAAAAAATTTTTTTTTTTTTTTTTTTTTTTTTTTTTTTTTTTTTTTTTTTTTTTTTTTTTACACCAACTACCACCAAAAGTTTTTACAATGACACGTCCCTCTACTTTTGAAAGACGTGAAATAAAACTAAAATTGTAACAATTGTCAAAGTCCACATGAGACCTTTCTTTACTTCACTCTTGAAAAGCTTTTCTTTGAGCACTTTTTGTTGACTTTTAATTCTTTGGACAAAGTACCAAGCAGCTTCACGACTTATATCTTCAATAGTATCTTTTTTATCTGGAAATTTACTTTTTTGTTCTTTCAAAAGAAGTATTAATATTAGTAACCTGTACGATGCATTATCTAATTCCAAAGGGTCTTCAGAAGTAATAACATAAACAAGATCAAATATATAATCCTTGTATTTTGCAGAACTACATGCGTCTACATTCAATAACGCCGGACGGTTATCTTGCCGCATACATAAATTTAGATTTTTCAAATGTGAATCATCCAAAATAATATTAACCCAAGTCGCCACTTCTCTTGCATACAATGTATCAATATTTCGCTCCAGTGGTAATCTATAATTGAAGAAAACTTCATAGTCTCTTCTTTGAAAATCCATGATAATTGATGACTCTTTGAGTACTAAACCTTTTAGATGCTGATAAATATCCCGGCAAAGGTAACGTAGGGCAGCAACTGTCCAAACTTTCCGTCGGAAAAAGCAAGCCTAGAGGGGTCTGACAAATGAGCTTGGCTGAGGAATAAAGTCAAGACAAGATCTACCCAATCTCTTGAATAATCCCTCTTGGAAAGACAAGTTGAACGCTAGCATGGAGGAAAATGGGAGAGCAGCTAGAAGGTCCGTCCAAGGCAAAGGCTGGATGGCTAATGAACCAGCCGCAGAATTTGGGTAGTATATATACCACAAAAAAAAGTCTCGAGGCTGGTTCATTTACACCTCAGACCAACTCTTTACGAGGTGAAATTTTAAATACTTGGAAATTTTCAGAGGCTCTGGATAAACTTTTCAACAACACCTCGAAAAAATTTGCAAGGGGTCCTGGCATCACCCTTCAAAGGAGCAAGTCGAAAGACGTCCGTCCAGTCTGGACTGAGCCAACCGCAGGAATTGGGTTGCATATATACTAATAAAGTAACAATGTCTCATCTTGCAGAAGCAGAACAATGTATGCGCAAAACCTATTTGGACGTCGTACAGTACTTGGCAAATGCTCTCAGCACTTCTCCTCACGAGATAGAAGAACGAATCCGTGCCGTGTTTCCCACCTGGGACCATTTATGGCAAGAGCTACGAGACTGGATCCAAGAACTACCTGTCGAATCGCTCCGAGATAAAATTTCAACCATCCTCGGTTTTGCTCAAAAACTTCCAGACTTTGCCATGCACCAAGAGCAATTTCAAAATGCTATGGTTATCGACGAAAACTTTTGGAATAAAGTACACGTCGCTCTGTGTCAGGCAAAATACTATTTGTCATGTTGAACGTATCAAGACTGGAACCTTTTGGAATTTTCACGCTCGCTGGAGGATTACTCTATGCCATTGGGGTACTGACTATACAATCTGAAAACACCCATTACCGCTGGCATTTTATCATTTTAACACTCGTCATCTTTCTAGCACTGTTTACCATCACAATTTTTAAATATCTCAAATATTGTTATACATTTGAAAATATAGACAATATTATTACCAATATTAAAAATCTAAAGAAATTGAATGGCCATCGCCAACCCGTACCCGCTAAAAAGAATAGCGTCTCCTGAACGGTAACCGAGTATCTCATACAGATCCAAGGGTTGTGGAATGCAGTCGTCCAATTCGTCAATACGCTGCACATTCAAAAACTGAGAACATGTGAAAAACTTGCGAAGTTTTAAATCGTAGCGCTTCCGACAAGTACTTCCGTCTTGAAACGCCACGTGTAACATGAGAGGATTACCTGTCATTCGGACGCTGCGCACGGGTTTTACACTCAATTGCTGTACAAGTTTCAGGGCAAGGGATTCATCCATGCTCTAAAGTAGGGATGGAACGGATATCCGGCAAATATCCGATATCCGGCATATCCGGCTGATTTTTCAATATCCGAAACCCCGTCGGATATCCGATTTGAAATACCGGACATCCGATAATTTCATTCGGATATCCGGCTGTATATCCGACCACCAGGTATCCACAAGAAATAATTTTTTGAAAAAAATAATGATCTTTTTCGGACAAAGGAAACACCGCATCCTACACTTTTTTCTTTTTTTTTTTAATTTTTTTTTCTTGGATATAAATTGCAGTCAAATTAGAAAACAAAAACAGAAAGAGGCGCCGTATTATTGACGCCGATTTGATAAGCATAAACCATTCCTCCAATCTTTTTCCATACACATCCTTCATACGTGTTTTGCAATATGTTCTTTTCATTCCAAGTTTATGATCTGATTAATTCCAGATGTTATATTTGAATGCTTCTCCGTAAAACTCGAACCGAAATACTAATAAATAGTACTTTTTTTCCATAACATAAGTGACTTAAGAGTTTTAGTTATTCTCATTTCTTCCTTTTTTTCTGACATTTGCTAGCGAGTAAAAAGCAATAAATAGTCAATGCGCAATCCTCAATGTTTTTTTTTGTTCTATCGACGATAATACTTTACCCCTTTATGCTGTGAATGGTATGGTCTAATTTCTGATTTTTCATTGGCAGAAGTTGAAAGCTGGTGTATTTTTTCTGACGTAAAATGAAGTATTGTAATTTTTAGGTCTTTAAAGCAGCGCCACAATGTGGAATTATATTTAGCTCTCTAGAATGCCTTGAATTTTAGTTTTCTCCAATTACAATCCAATTTATAATTTTTAATAATGGCTCATTTAAAATCACCCATTTGGAAGTATTTTAAAATTAATGGGAAATGACGAAAGCAAAGCCCTATGTGTTACTTGCTCCACAGAATCGTTTAAAAAATATATTGTGCGCGGCAAAAGCCCAAAATCCTTTTCCACAAAACCCTTATGGAACCATTTAATGAGTGTGCATAAGGAAATTCACCGAAGCTTTAAAGACTCACTAAATGCATCAAATATTGATTAACAAGAAAAAACAATGCATCAAAACAAGAAATGCACGCAGACAACATTGGAATCGAAATTATTTGTACCAAAATTGTGGAGTTTAGATGATCCTAAAGCAAAAGCCTTAACCACAAAAATATGTAAGTACTAATTTTGTTTATTTATATTAAATATATACTAGGGGGCTTCGCCCCCTGCTCGCTAACGCTCGCCAACCCCCAAACGCCTCGCTGCGCTCGGATATAGCGGCTTTGCCGCATGAATTTGTGGTTAAAACATCTTGCTGCTCTCGAATAGGTTTGCCAGCCATAAAAAATGTAATCAATTTTTTATAAATTTAATGTAAGGCCTAATAGAGAAAACACCCAAATTGCAAGTTTCATCATAGAAAGTTAAATATACTATCCGCCAACATTCTGACTTAAAATTTCATTAGCTATGCCCTTACATTGAAGTCTCAATATCTTTTATTTATTCTGATAAGTCACCCCGTTAGAGAACGGCGTCCAACGCGAAGCATTTTCTGGATAGAAATACTTCAAAATAATAATTACTCTAATACAAAAATGCTTCAGAAAAACAGAAAAAAAATCAACTTTGAAACGAAGAGTTTAAAAAGAGCTTTAAAATTACCAACGGGTTTGTTTACATACGTATATAGTTTTAAAATTAGCAACGGTTGGTTGGTTGGTTGAACCCCTGTGCAGCCGGTTTGTTTACATACGTAAGGATGTTGCCAATCATATATTCAAAATCATTGAGGCTTTGTAGTAGCTTAATGATGAAAAATATTGAAATTTAACTAATTAATAAAATGTTAATAAATTATTTTGGCACGTTTTGGCAAATCTACAGCTTATTTCCTTTAAAATGACACCTTGATCATTGAAATTGGTTGAGCAGTTTAGGAGGACGGACTAACCCCAAAAAACGTATTGCCTATTAAATATATAGATTTTAAATATGGTATAACATAATGTTGATGAATTTTGGGTTCGAAATTTTTTAAGTTTATATTTAAAGACGGAATATTCCGATAGATCCAATTTAAGTTTTCTACGAGATTTCTTTAAATCCGTAATGTTTTAGGTGCATTACAAAAAAAAATAGACTTCAATTTCATAAAATATTTAAAATAAATCTTTTGTTATTAACAAATGCCTCCGGTATAATTTTGTAATCATTTATCAATTATAAACAATGCATGAAGTAAATTGAAAGTAGCTATATTTTGCACTTCAACATTGTAAAAAAAAAAATTTAATATAATTTTAGGTGAGTTAATGGCTCTTGATGCTGAACCATTCTCCATTGTGAATAGAGAAGGCTTTGGTCAGTTAATAAAATACCTAGCTCCTCGTTATCCGCTTCCAAATATAAATTATTTTCGTGATAAAGCCCTGCCAGAACTATATGAAAAACTAAAAGTATCAATATTACAAGATATAAAATCAGCAACAAAGATCTCTTTCACTCATAAACTAAAGTTTAAATTAAAAAAATTAACTCACCCTAATAGCACACATCCTCCCAGAGAGGTCCCTAGGAAGTCCCTAGTCATCCCCGGGACTACGAATGACTTCCCAGGGACCTCCCTGGGAGGATGTGTGCTATTAGGGCAGTGGCGCGACAGCCCGTGTGGACTAAGGCCTGCTGGGCCCAGCTCAGCTTTCTCGACTGTGGCATTTGTGTGTCACATAGCAGATGTTTCAGTCAGATGGTCATTCTGACGCCGAACCCCAGTGCTTAGTTCCCAAGCATGCATGGTCCTCCTCAGTTTATTTCTTTCAGGTATAAACAGCTAAGTCAACCTTGCCCAGTCCGCGAGTCAAACCATGGACCTGTGGCATGCAGTGCGGTGCGCTAACCACTAATTATAATTTACTTAATACTTCATATCATGACCATTTTTTTCGTATAGCATATCGTATAACTATCGTTTTTAGTATATAGACCGAATATCCGGCCGGATATCCGGCGAAATCCGTTTCGGATATCCGTATCCGGTAGACATGGTACCCCGGATATCCGAAATCCGGCATCCGGCAAAACTCACATCCGTTCCATCCCTACTCTAAAGAAACAAGATGAATGCTAAATCTGTAGAGGATTACAAAAATAAGGTTCAAATCCTTTTGGAAAGAAACAGTGCAGTGTTTAAACCTTATTTAGAGGATATGCAAGAGTTTTCAACTGTGGCAGCCAAGACAGCAAATGAGGCAAAGGAAATATTTCAAGAATTGTTTCCAAATGAGAATTTTGAAACTTTTTGTAGAGAATGGTTTAATGTGATGTTTGAAAATTCAGCTAATAGCCATGTCACTAGCGATATTGATCCAACTGAGAGTACAGTCTGTCCAAGAGAAATATGGGATGCAAAAAAGCACCACTTTATTCCGTCAGTATTACCACCAACCAAACGTCGGAAAAAAGAACCTTTTGATGCTTACAAGTTTATAATGCAAAAAGAGGAAAATCAGGAAGGATGCCGTCTGTCGTTTGACACTGATGTTGGAGAGGATTTACTGGACTTTCATTATGAGGATAAGACCAAAATGAATTTACTGGCAGATGTCGCGTTGCGTAAAATGGCTCGGCAGGTGGTTGTGATGAAAGACACTTGCAATTATAAGGTATTGGATCATCAAAGTGAAAGACGCATAAGATGAAATATGCACCAAAAAGGCGGGGAAGATGGAAGAGCGGTTTGAAGGTCCGTTCACGTCAAGACTTGGCCGTCGAATGAACATACCTCGGGACTTGGGTCGTATATATACCATAAAAAAAAAAAAAAAAAAAAAAAAAAAAAAAAAAAAAAAAAAAAAAAAAATTTTTTTTTTTTTTTTTTTTTTTTTTTTTTTTTTTTTTTTTTTTTTTTTTTTTTTTTTTTTTTTTTTTTTAGCTTGTAATTTTTTTAAATACTTTAATCATGTCATTTTTTTAAATACTTTAATCATGTCATTTTTTTAAATACTTTAATCATGTCATTTTATGAACGGGTAATAAAGTGCAATGGAAACCATCGATGATCTTGTCCAGTTCATCTTCCGCAATGATTATACGATTGTGTTTGGTAACTTGGGCCGATACCCCCAGCAACTGTATACAGCTCTAGAAAAGGTACCTCAACTGCAAATTGCAATCCAATCCCCGTTTATTATTTACCCATTCTCGTCAGACAATCGCATTCGAGTGGTCAACTCCAACAATCCTTTACAACAATGCGATTTACTGGTTGTCATCGAACCGGCTCCACAACATAAGGTAATTAAACCTCCTAATGCTGCTAGAATAGTTGTTTTCACTAGTCATTTGAATTTGAAAACGTCTCCCGAAACCATTTGGACTCATGTCACTTTTATTCATTGGTCCAACTTGCAATTGTTGGCCCGTGACACCAAGCATCTTTTGAGTATCCAAGATGGATCTATTCAGACGCGCGACATTAACCAAGTCAAACAAGATTCTATCCACAATCTCGTAGTCAGAGGACGCAGCGATGATCCCATCACCTTACTAGAAACATATGTTCTCATTGATTTGGTCAACGACAGCAGTCCTTTTGAAATGTTTCTACGATTTTGGGAATCGTTTGATTTTATGTTGGTCAACGTGAGAGCCATCAAAGGGTGGGCCATTTGTTTTCCGCAAAAGAATGGTCGTCGCAGTTTCGAGCAATTTGTGCAAAATTGCCTCGATACTCTTTTTTGTAGAAAGATGGAACACGGAAATGTGAAAACATTAGCACATTTGCTGTCTCTAGTCCCGTTTTACCGTTCGGGTTGCATTGATCGTAATTTTGACATTCCCACCTCATCCTTTGGAGGTATTCAATATGTGTCTGTAAAATCACCGCAAGAAGCCTGTCGAGCCGCCACCAAGTATGATCTCGAGCATTGGGTTGGACCATTGTATCGTATCAAAGAATAAAGATGGAAAGGGATGGTTCAAACCTTAGATCGCAATCAAATTCTCAGATACGAAGTATGGTAAATAGAATGGTGGCCACGGTGGATAATACAATGAATAGACGAGTAAACCCGGGATCTCCTATGTTAAGATCCCCTTCACCCATGAGATTGAGACCGCGTCGCCGTGTCAATCGAATTACGTCAGATTCATCGAGAAGTAGGTCAAGAAGCACAAATCGTCAAAGAAGTAGGTCTAGAAGTATAGGTCGTCAAAGAAGTAGGTCTAGAAGTATAGGTCGTCGAAGAAGGTCTAGAAGTACAAGTCGTCGAAGAAGGATAAGAAGTATAAGAGGTCGAAGAGCACCTAGTCCAACCTATTCTCTGGGAGGGGATTTTAGTAGAACACCCAGTCCACAGGCAAGAATTCCACGGAATATAATTATACATAGATCCCCAAGTCCACCAAGAAGATCTGCTAGTCCACAAAGATCCCCAAGTCCACCAAGAAGATCTGTTAGTAGATCCCCTAGTCCACAAAGAAGATCTCCGAGTCCAGGTAGTAGATCCCCTAGCCCTCAACGATCCCCAAGAAGATCTCCGAGTCCAGGCAGTAGATCCCCTAGCCCTCAACGATCCCCAAGAAGATCACCAAGTCCAGGCAGTAGATCCCCTAGCCCTCAAAGAAAACCTCTTAGAAACAGAGGTCCACGCTTGCAGCGTTTGAATGATAAGACACTTGTTTACGATTATCCTCCACACTCGCTGACTTTTAAGAAGAAAACTGGTAAATTTAAACATAATAGACTTGAAAATAAACAATGTAGCTTATTGTTAAGTCATTGTTCAAAGCGTCACCCATTGCTACGGGATCAAATACCTCGAAAAACTACGGTGGTTATGGAAAGAATCCATCCTTAACGGTAAGGTTATACAAACTCTGGTAACAATTTACTACATTTTAGAGGTCTAATGGAATAAACTGTTGAAGGAGCAAGCAGAGACGTCCGTCCACGTTGAGGTCTGGGCACCGACTGAGCCACCGACAGATTTCGGGTTGTATATATAGTACCTTAAAAAAAAAAAAAAAAAAAAAAAAAAAAAAAAAAAAAAAAAAAAAAAAAAAAAAAAAATTTTTTTTTTTTTTTTTTTTTTTTTTTTTTTTTTTTTTTTTTTTTTTTTTTTTTTTTTAACCAGGGTTTCTACTACAGACTTTTTTAAATTCTGCAAAGACCTCCAGCGTCAGAAATTTTTCTTCTTGGCTCTCTAGAATTTCTTTTCTTCACGTCTCGAAATTATATTTTTTAGGGTGGGTCGAAACGTTAAGCATCAACCTCTCGTCTTGTGACATCGTAACGTGTTCATCTCTTGCGTCTTTGTAAAGAGGAGCAGCTTTGAACCCTTATCGCAAAGTCAAAATGCTCACCTTGTCTTTTGACGTCCTAACCAGCCCATCTCTTGAGTCTCTGCTTTGAGATGTACACGAAGCAGCTTCGAGAGATTCCTTGGACCCTTGTTTCAAGCTGTTGTAGGACCCTCTTTATTCTTCCGTCTCCCGCGTCTCTGTGATGAGGTGTTAAATGTCCAAGCAGAGAGACCGGGTCTGATTACCAATGTTATCAATGTCTTGTATATATTATCAATATGAAAAATAATAGCGTAGCCCAAACATGTATCCACTGCCAAAACACAACAGCTATTGTGACAAGCATAAATATCAGTGCTGCATGCAATGACCCATTCCATCGTTCCTCTGCTACTCGCGAGACTACATTCACGTGAATCAATGGGGGTAGAGGATCCTTTGTGGGTTGCGCGTGGAGTGCTCCTATATATTCTCTCATTTTTTCAGCCATATATGTATAACGTTCCGATTCGTCTGTGGATAATATGTTATCCCACATATATTCAGGGGTAATCTTTTGATTATTCCCATCCTCGTGTTGATAGTAGGACAAGTCTAGTTTACGATCAATCTCTTGCAGCATGTTACTATCGAGCACCTTTTCGAAATTGTAGGGGTCAATGATATCCAAAACCATAGACACGAGACTGTAAACGGCATACACGTTACTAATCACACCTACCGTCTTACTCAGCATTTTGGAACCAACGATGGCAGCATCAGCATACGCTTTCATCACGGCTTGCTTCAATGCAGATTTGAAAAAAATGTCTGACGTTGCTTTGGTAATGAGTCTGGGAACTTTCTTTTTGAGAATATGTTGTACAGCCCATGCTCCAGCATCAATATTTAAATCGATAGCCAGATCGGTGGCAATATCCGCAGCCAACTGAGAGACGTCAACTGAATCTTCTTGAGGAAGGCTTCGTTTCACGCGTTTCCTCTGTCTCGGATAGTTGGGGAGGGGAGGGGGATGAGGTCTCGCCATTGGTTTCACATTCTGTAAACGAACGGTTCGATACACCGTCTTGCCTACTATGAATTCCAGTATCGCTTGTTCCTGAGAACTATCGCAATTCCGACCGTCAAAGTCCAGTCCGTACGCTTCGCAATACCTTCCGTTTAACTTTAAATGATCCCCCTCAATTTCAAGTCCCGTATGCAAAGGATGCTTGGTTTTATTATCAAATAGCTTTTCTGGAAAAATGGCCAACATCTTGCGTAGCGGATTAATCATGACGCACGCATCGTTTCTCCATTCGGTATCGATACTCTTTTCTTCGAAACACGTCGGTTGGCATGCAAGCGTATAACGACTCCCTAAAGGGATCCATCGCATGGGGTCCGTCTCTTTGCAAAGTTCCATGTCTTCTTTGAATGGAAAACACGCTACGCGTTGACATTCTTCTTGTGTAAAAGTGGTGCGCGTCACGACGATACATTGGGCTGACAGAGACGGTGGTACGTAATAGTCTTGAAGAGTAGCCGGACGTGTTTCGAGTGTAGCTTCTTGAAAGATGTGTGGATAGTTCCGCTTGTACTCTTGCATTAAAAAAAGTTTGGTGGCTTCGGTTGCATATCGCGTGGCATGCTCCAATTCACGTTTGCTCGGGTCGACCATGTTGTAAAGCGCTCTCCAAGGTAGGGCCTTTGTTTTGCCTGGATAGGACAATGTCGGAGAGAAAAAAGACGGGTTCTCCAATCAGCGTGTGACGTTCGCATTGACCGCATGCATCGTGCAGTTCGAAACGAAACTTTCGGACGGAAGTCAAAAACCGGCTGAGATAGGTATCTTTGGGTCCTCTTTTGATAATTCGAGACCCAAATGTATAATACTTGTGTCGAGTTAACCAGGCGAGAAGCGTAATTTCTTCTTGTTGTGTCTGATTGGATATAAAGTATGCTGGGTATCCGTTCACTCTGTGCGTATCTTTCTGGACAAAGATACAACGGTCAGAAATGGCAATCTGGTCACGCGTCCCACACGCACACGATTTACGTTCGACGTGAGCAGCGATATCGGGGCAAGAACCGCGCTGTATTTCGATGAGACCTTTTTGATGGACTTGTTGAAGAAAAAAAGTGACGGGTGCGTCGATTGGTAAGTAAAGAGGGATAGCACTCATGATGAAAATCGTACAAGAGAACGGTGGTGTGAATAAAAGAACCTTGATAATGCCACGGGGATTGAGATATAAGTTTGAAACAAACACGCGATTCCTTTAAAAATAAATATGATGCTAGGTAATGAACAAGATGGTGTTTATTCCAAACGAGTTGAGGGTTACGTACAGAAATTGAAAACTGACGAATACACATCAGCTGGGGAGGAGTTGAGATTAGTGAGTTGGAAAAAATTATAGTTTTTTTAAAATCACCACAGGCTATACTATACAATAATATCGGTTCGAGGAGCAAGCAGGAAGAGGTCCGTCCATGTCGAGGTTTGGCCGCTGACTGAGAACACCTCATGATATGGGTCGTATATATACCAAGTGAAAAAAAAAAAAAAAAAAAAAAAAAAAAAAAAAAAAAATTTTTTTTTTTTTTTTTTTTTTTTTTTTTTTTTTTTTTTTTAATTCTTTACTTGATATATATACACAACTAATGATTATATACACTTTGGAATTCCCCAAAAAATACAGTATTTTACTCATCCCAATATCGATTGGGACCATTTTGGCGTTTCAAGTATAGTTTTTCTGCCGCAGCTCTGCATATGGTTAAGCACTCTGGCTTGTCGGTGAGGAGTTGCAACTTTTCCTCGAGGACTCTGGCTCCTAGGTACTGTAAGTCTTCGAAGATTTCAAACAGGTACAAGTAGGTGGCCATGTCCATCGTGGCGACCGTAAAAGGCCACCCAGATATGTTGAGCTGTTCAGGAATAAATTTTTTCTTTAAAAAATCTTGAAAATTGGTCAGTTCCACCTCGTGGATGTTTTTAGGTTCATCTTCATTAGCAAAGGGTTTAAACGGTATGTTAAAGTTCTTCTGAATGTCTTCATAGGTAAAATGGTTCAGCGAAGAATTTTTTACCTTGACGCAATGAATGTCATTGGAGTCGTACACTGATACAAAATATATTTTTCGTGGAACAAATTGACCACCATAGCAAAAGAACTCGGCTTGGCACACAAAGTCAACGGCGAATGGCATGTTGAAGTATCGTGTCGTTATTTCTGAAGGGAGAGGTCTTGCTTCTTCAACGTCCAATTACCGAGTGAGAGATCATGAGACCATGGGTTATATATATACTCAAAAAAAAAAAAAAAAAAAAAAAAAAAAAAAAAAAAAAAAAAAAATTTTTTTTTTTTTTTTTTTTTTTTTTTTTTTTTTTTTTTTTTTTTTTTTTTACTTACTTACTTACTTACTTACTTACTTAAGCATTGTCAAGGTTTTGACTTGAGACTATTTTTAAATTTGAACAAGACCTCCAGCGCCAAAATATTTTTTCTTCTCGTGTCAGAATATTTTTTCTTCTCGTGTCAGAATATTTTTTCTTCTCGTGACAGAATATTTTTTTCTTCTGGGTAGTCAAAATGTTCCACGTCAACCTTGTCGTGAGACGTATCCGTCCCTTACGTCTCTGTGATGAGGTTCAAGATGTCCACAAATTAGCTTGTCGGGTTATCGTAAGCCCTGTTTCAATCTGCTGTTAGACCCTCTTTATTACCCGGCCCCAGACATGCATCAGTCCCGGCCACACATCCATTATTACCGGCGTTATTATGACAATTCGTCGGCGGAAGGGCAGGCAGATAGACGTCCTTCCAAGTCGGGGTCTGGGCAGCGACTGAGGAACCCTCAAGGACTGGGTTGTATATATAGTCTGAAAAAAAAAAAAAAAAAAAAAAAAAAAAAAAAAAAAAAAAAAAAATTTTTTTTTTTTTTTTTTTTTTTTTTTTTTTTTTTTTTTTTTTTTTTTTTTACTTATGTATTATCAAAGTTTTGACCCAAGACTTTTTTTAAATTTTAACAAGACCTCCAGAGCCGGAATTTTTTTCTTCACGTCTCTAGATTTTTTTTCTTCTCATCTCAAAATATATTTTTAGGGTGTGTCAAAATGTTCGGCGTCTACCTTGTTCTTTGACGTCGTATCCTATCCATATCTTGCGTCTCTGTTAAGAGGTGTAAGCTGGCCGGAAAGTAGCTTCGTGAGCTTCTCTTGAACCCTGTTTCAAACCCTTATTGATCCCTCTTTATTCTTGCGAGTTGCATATCCACATAGTAGTTTGACGAGTTCATCATTATTACTCTTCCTATTCTCATTCTTCCATGGTTTCCATCGCCTCCTCTTTTTTCCGCATTAACCGTTCCTTCTCGTACAACTCACTGTACTTGTTTTGTTTCTCTGGCTTCAAAACATATATTTCAGATTGCGCGCTCATGTAACCTCTACGAATACATTCCTCATTGTCGGGGAAATCCAATTCCCAAAAGAAAGGCGGAGTCTTGGGTCGCCGTTCGCCTCGATGTCTAGTGGCTTTTTGGATGCGAGCAACCCTTTGTTTCTGATCATTAGTAGCACTTTGATAATAAGACTCGCACTCGGTGCAGCTGTGGCCATCGAGTCGCCTTCTTTCGCTGCGTTTGTAGGGTAAACGGGAAACGTATTATAATTGGGTGTTGGAGAAACTGGAACGCGATCGAATGAATTTAGACGGTCCCTACGAGTCTTGATGGGTTCTTTCTCGAGTAAATTAGTTTGTGATGTTGAACAGCCCTCCATTGACGGCATTTCAGGATATGTCTTTAATTCTTGTTTCTCGTGGTGTTTGAAAATGTGTGACGGAAAAGCTGTGAATTGTCATTTATGGGGACAATATGTGCGCTACAAATAGAAGAAAATCCTTGAGGGTGTGGTTTATATTTTTTCAAGTGCACTCCATCTAGTACATTCAGCATTTAGCAGGATTTCGTCAGAAATTCAACTTTAAATCTATAATCGCAACTTGTATCAAGAGGAGGGCGACACTTTATATGGTTTATTCATTAAAAATTCTAGCGTGTTGTTTTTGAGTTGAATCGCACGACTGTTGGATTTGTGTGTTGACTTGTTAGAAAGACACAGGGGAACTTTGATCTGTAAGATGGATGGTAAATTCCCGGTTGTGACTGGCAGCAAGATGTATAATTGTTCCGTCAATGAGGAGGAAGAGTATTATTGGATGACTGTCCACGTTGACGCCTGGGCAGAGAGTGAGGCAAGTACCGAATCTGGGGTTGTATATATACCAAACATAAAACTCAACTTTCATCCTACGACCGACTACAAGTGTCGTTATTTTGTACTTAACCTTTACATATTTGTCATTTAATTATTTAACTTCATAAGATGTCGGAACTTTACGGTATTGTTAAATTCTCGAATGAAATTGTTTTATTTTTTTCAGGATTACGATTGTTAAGTAGATATTCCTAGAATTATTTAACCTCCAGTCCTCGCATGGGTAGTCAGTAACTCCATTAGTACTTTATTCATCATCAGACGTATCGGACGAGTCGGTTTCGTACATTCTAAAGTCAAGTGTTCTTCTACATTCTTCCACAGTTTTCTGATCAGGGTATTTGCTTCGATGTCTTTCAATACTGTAAACTAGGTTTCGAAAACAGTTTTCTTTACAAGTAGAGCATATTTCTCGATGAAATTTAGAGAATCTAGGAGAGTAGAGACTACTCCCCACATCATCATCTCTAATCATGTCCTTACACTTGTGTTTTTCTGAAAACGTTTCAAAAAGTCCTTCGTCAGACGACTCGGATGAGTCGTCGGAGGAATCTCGTGTTGAGTTTTCGGGGAAATCTTGTGTAGTGGTAAATTTTGGAAACTCAATAGTCAAAGGGAGTCGATATAGATATTCAGACATATCGGGGAATGCTCCCTCGTCTTCGTTACAACTATATGTTGGATAATAATTTTCAAACTCAAATTTTTGATAATATTCGTTCAGTACTCTAAAGTAATCATTCAAGGGTTTGTTAGAGATATTGTTTTCGGTATCAGATATGAGATCCGTCCAGTTGAAATTTACAAATTTGGTTTCGCTAATCAATTTACATACGCGACGCAAAGATTTGTCAGAACCTGTGAGAAATAATCCCATTTCATCATCATATCTATCACCATATAAGTCTACTTCTAATAGTTTGTAACGGTTATGAATTGTTTCACAATAGGCTTGAAGATGATGACGACCTCTTTGATCATTCAATATGTATTTGAATCTCTTGTTTATAATCACAACTAAAGATTTAAAAGCTAATTCCATAAATCGATAACAACCAAAGGTATCTTCATAATGTTGGTCCAAAATATAACTTATGTAGGAACACATTAGAAATAAATCAAATAAAGGACTTGAGGATTGACTAAGATGTAAACCGATGAGTGTAAACTTGTTTATGGAATCAGATTTCGAAACTCTTAAAAAATCTCCTGCATTAAATAAATCTATAAAAGCTATCCGAAAACAATCTATACAATTCAATACAAGATGCATGTACTCTGGTATATTTAAACAGTGTAGCATTTCAAACACTACTCTGGGTAATAAACAACCAGTAAACTTCAAATAAGTAAATAATACCACTTCTTGAGAAAATTCTGTCGTGTCAAATGCTTCTACTGCCATTTTTGACACTTTGGGTTGTAATTTCTGAAGAATAGATGTGAAGAATAGTTCAACTTGAGTAGTAAAAACCTTTAAAATGGAATGAATCATTTTAAAGAATGTAGTGATTGGGTAAAAAAATCCCATTTTTGCAATGTTCTCGGAACAATCCGTAGAAATGATTCTCTCCCTTGTTCTCAAAACAGTCCAAAGAATTAACTGCAACAGAAATTCTAATGAGGTACGTGTCGCCAGAGAAATTTTTGGTAGTAAATAAGGCAGTTAATGTTGGAACCAAAAAGTAAATCTATCAAAGTTGAGGTTTGACAGTTGAATAATTAAATAACTTTGCTATGTACAACTACCTAAAATTCAATTCTTGGAGGATGAGATGGTCCCTTAAATCCTTTTCTGGTTAATCCGTAAAGGTTTGAGCCTCTGGAGAAGTCGATGTAGAAGGAGTGTCCATGGTTCTTGATTAAAGCAAGAAATGAAAAAGCCTGTAGGGAAGGTGTTTACCGCAGTGACTTGAACAGTCCCCGTATAAAAGGCAAGTTGAACAGGTAGTAAGAGAGAGCAGCTAGAGAGGTCCGTCCACGTCAAGGGTTGATGGCAGAATGAGGTCCCTCCATGACATGGGTCGTATATATACCCTAGTGAAAAAAAAAAAAAAAAAAAAAAAAAAAAAAAAAAAAAAAAAAAAATTTTTTTTTTTTTTTTTTTTTTTTTTTTTTTTTTTTTTTTTTTTTTTTTTTTTTTTCTCTATATTTTCAACACCTTTTTAATTTTAAAGGACTACTGCTAAAAACTGGGACATTGATCGTACACGACTCAATGCCGTATACACTAGATTCAGATCCCTGCTCCCATCAAAGTTAATAGCAATGGCCGCATCGTCTATTGTTTCTCCTTGATACTTGTGAACGGTCGATGCAAACCCTAATACAATGGGAAACATTCCCACTCGGTTTCGATGAACCCATACAATCTCTTGGGTCAACGGTTGGCGACATTCAATTGCATCTAAAACAGGACAATATCTTTGAAACACCAACAACGTTCCATTTGTCACGCTCGAGAATCCATTTTGAGTCACATAAATGAGACATTCTGGTTTCACGTCCACAAAACTGTCTTTGACGGGTGCTTTTTTCTTACTATCCCATTTGTAGAGACGTACAATAGACCCGTGCATCATGTTCTGAACGTAATAATTATTGTAGTTGTCGACGGTCGCATTGCGAAAGGCAAGCACTCGCGTGCATTTTTTTAAAATCTCACTACCAATCTCCTCGACCACAGGGAAGGTGGAGCACACATAGGAAAAGAGACCCGTGTCGTCGGCCATGTCCACAAACGTGCGCAAGCGTTCCACTACCGGTTCGTAATCCTCACAGAAACGTTTACTTTCAATCAATTGGATCCGATGCGTCTCAAACTGAGACTCGAGACAAGCTAATCCAAACAAGTTGTGTGAAGACTTGACGGGTAACAGTTGATGACCGTCTCCCATTCCAATTATTAAAATGGGTTGAGCGGTACGATCGAAAAAGTAACGCAACACCCAGTACAGGAGATAATAGGGTATCATGGCAATTTCATCAATCATCACGATACGTGGACTTTCCCAACAGTCAAATTCATCAAAAAGCACAGAACTAATCTCGAGACACTTTTTCAAATCCACTTCATTCTCGAGTTGTTTCTCGAGTCGTTCGAGTACAGTTCCCGGTCCCCAGGCAAGACGCAGACTCGAATGCAGAGTTTTCCCTCCAATATTTTGGGCAATACGGGCTGTGAAAGCCATACGTAGTTGTTGGGCTTGTACAAATTTTAAACTTTGAGTCACTACATGCGTTTTACCTGTACCGGGACCACCCGACACGAGAATCAACATTTTGCGGGGTCGTCCAATCCATTCGGTAAGCAAGTTGGTAAAAGCCCGTTGACTAGGCGTTAAAGTTTTCTCATGTTTGTCGAACCCCACGTGATCCAGAGTAATGGTATGTGTGTCTTGCATACTGGTTGCCGGTCCGTCAAATGTATATCTTTGATCTTGTCCAGCGATTCGGAACGAGTCGAGTACACCCTCTTGGTTTGTACTCGTGTCCCAATCTCTTATTTGATGGATTTATACAGCCTGTACCGTGGAATTGATACTCAACCCTTGTGCCTGGGTTTGGTTCAAATGGTGACAACGTTGAACGTGGACAAGATTGTAAATCCAGAAGAATGGTTAAACTGCCTCCAATGGTCACGCTTTCAGGAAAGAGGACAAGAGTGTAGTTTGGAATGGTTTATAGCTCGCCCTAAAGGATCTGCGTTTTATTATTCCATTGGAGATTCGGGTACTTTGCTCGTGTCACGAGAAAATCCTAGCGAAACGCTTAAAATACATCGCGAGACGGTGGAGATGGTGTCGGGGAAAAGCTTGGAATACTGTGTGAAACCTGTAATACGACGAGTGGATTGGCAAGAAGGGGAAGAGGGGGGTACCTACGACTGGAGAAAAAGAGTTCCTGGTAGTGTTGAAAATCCACTGTTGGAAGCTGGAGCAGAGATTTGACAAGGCGAGGGTCACCAGAGTAGGTCTCGACACTAAATCGGTAGTGGATGTACAATAGAAGCTGGAGCAAGAAGAATGAGGTCCTTCCAGGTTGGGGTCCGACAGTCGAATGATTTCCCTGCGGCTCCGGGGTTGTATATATATCAAAAAAAAAAAAAAAAAAAAAAAAAAAAAAAAAAAAAAAAAAAAAAAAAAAAAAAATTTTTTTTTTTTTTTTTTTTTTTTTTTTTTTTTTTTTTTTAACTTATACATCATCAAGGTTTTGACCCAAGACTTTTTTTTAAATTTTACAAACACCTCCAGCATCAGAATTTTTTTCTTCTCACCTCAGAATTTATTTCTTCTCGTCTAAAAATTATACTTTTTTTCTACTGTGGGCGTTTGGCGTCAACCTTGTCCTGCGACATCGTAACCCATCTATCCTTTGCATCTCTGCGAAAAAATGTAAGATGGCCACGAAGCAGCTTCAACCCTTTATCTCGACCCCTGTTTTAAACACTTGTGGATCCTCTTTATTCTTACATCTCATAACATCTCTTTCAGCAACTGCCACTAGCTATGTAAAGGGACTTTAAGGAGATGTTGACAAAGTGACTTTATAAAGTTCTATTGGCCCCTGCTTCAAACCGTTCATCTAACCAGACTGGAAAAGCATGACTAATGAGTATCTGGCCAATGGCCGTGCGCTTCTTAATATTAACAACCTGGTCAGTATGGTTACATAACACCACCTTAATATAGCCTGTATAGGACGTATCAACGACAGAGTCTTCTACTTTGAACTTGGCGTCTGGTGATTTACCCATGATTAACCCAAAATAACCACATTGTAACTTAAACCTGGTATCAGTCTTAACGGTCACTTTCGTGTTGGGTGTTAATTCTATATTACTGATACAAAATAAATCCCTCTTAGAAGGTAGGTCTTCAGAGACTGTGAGGTCTAAAAAGTCATAATCCAATTTCAAACAATGGTTACTGTACACTATGGGTGCGCGAGGCCAGCATTGTATGACGAGAATCCGGGCAATGGGTATACCACGGATGAGATGTACAGTCTGGTCATTTTGATTGGATAACAATATCTGAATAGAACTTCGATAGTCTTGATTAATGACCATGACGGGTGTTTTGAGCTTCAGATAGTTGACAACAAATGGGTTGTCCAAGATTAACCCAATGTAGGGATGTAGAAACTGAAGCTGGACACCTGTATCCACATTTACTTGCTGCTTAGGTTCGAGTTGTATGATTTTGGGACAATACAATTCAATACCCATCATGATCCCTGATATCTTTGAAAAGAGCCATGGTCTATCATCAAATATCTTGGGAGTCACAGCATCTTTCGAATCTAACGAGTAGGTTACTGGTATACAATTTCCCTTCCAGTCCCACGTAACGCACTGGTAGGTAGTTAACGCCATGACACCAAGTGGAAGCGTTTCGGGCAATGTATAAAATGTGTTGGGAGCTGTAAAAACAGACGTCCGTCCAGGTCGGAGTCTGGCCGGTTACTGAGAGAACCTCAAGGATCGGGTTGTTTATATACGTTTTTTTTTTTTTTTTTTTTTTTTTTTTTTTTTTTTTTTTGTCTCTCTTGTTGACTTGAAAATATAGCTACCTTTATAAGGAGGTCTAGACGGTGGCTTCACGTGCCAAGATCGGTCTAAAAGCACGTATAATTAGCATTTGTGCAATGACTTCACAACGTTTGAGTTCAACAAACTCGTCACTTTGGTTATATATCATCACCCTAATATATTTGTCATAATACGAATCAACGATACAGGTTTCTATCTTTAGTTGCGGTTTAGATGACTTGCCTATAATTAACCCAAAGAATCCCTTAATGAACTTAAACTTTGCCATTGTCTCAATGGTCTCTTGCGTGTTGGGTTCTAGTTGTGTAGACTTTTCACATTTCAAGTCAATTGCAGTGGCCTCGTCTTCAAAGATGGTGGCGTTTGTAGAATCATATTGACACGCCAAACATTCTGCACGCTTAGAGTAGACATACGATACACGAGGCCAGCATGGAAATACGATTATCTGGGCAATGGGCATACTACGGATGAGATGTACAGTCTGGTCATTTTGGTTTTGTAGCGTTACCTTGATTGGGCATCGATAATCTGAATCAATGACGCTGACTTTTATCTTGAGCTTTAGAAATTCGGCTACGAATGGTTTGTCCATGAGTAATAACTTGTAATGACGCGGGAACCGAAACATGACGCCCGTATCTGTGATCACTTGCTGCATGGGTGCTAATTGTGTGTTCTTGGGACAGTACAAGTCAATCCCTTCCGTGAATGATGATAATTCACTACCCTCCCCAAAGACAGTAGGGACCACAGCATCCTCTGAATCAAGCGAGTAATTAATTTTTACATGCATACAGGAAAGCATGACAGAAATGTTTGAAGCTTAAGAGGGACAAGTAGAGAGACATCCGCATATGGCAGGGTTTAGATACCGGCAAACACTGGTTTTGGGTCGTACGTATAGTAGTATCCAGAGAGGGGTTAGCAGAGACGTCCTTCCACATTGAGGTCTGGGTGCCGATTGAGCTACTGACAGATTTTGGGTTATATATATACACCAAAAAAAAAAAAAAAAAAAAAAAAAAAAAAAAAAAAAATTTTTTTTTTTTTTTTTTTTTTTTTTTTTTTTTTTTTTTTTTTTTTTTTTACATTTATATATCATCAAGGTTTTGACCCAAGACTTTTTTTCAAACACCTCCAGCGTCAGAATTTTTTTTCACGTCTGTAGAATTTTTTTCTTCACGTCTGTAGAATTTTTTTCTTCACGTCTGTAGAATTTTTTTCTTCACGTCTGAAGAATTTTTTTCTTCACGTCTGTAGAATTTTTTTCTTCACGTCTGTAGAATTTTTTTCTTCGTCTGTAGAATTTTTTTCATCTCACCCCGAAATTATATTTTTTAGGGTGGGTCAAATCGTCCAGCATCAACCTCGCCACTTTTTTGTTTTTACTTATACATTATCAGGGTTTTGACTACAGACGTTTTTACATTTTAACATGACCTCCAGCGTCAGAATTATTTTTCTTCGCAGTGACAAATCTTAAATCGTCACCATTCTGATTTGGAATAGCTTCTTCTATACACATTTCCTCTGGATACTCTATTGAGGGTACGGAATCGGGTACCATCAGAATGTTGGAAAATGTTAAATCTTCCGAAGGAATTAGTGCCGACTCTTGAAAAAGAATCATTTCCTTCACCTGACCACCAATCTTGTACATTTCATCTCCAAATGTGGTACGGCTGGATATTTGTACGTTAAAAATAGCCATAGTTGAACCAGTATTCATTAACATAGGTACCAGTCGACTTTTGAATTCGCTGTGCAATTTCTTACCCCCGTTGAATACACGAGTCGTTCGCACGCACCAATTTTTCTGAGAAATGGGTATTTTTTTCTCAGCATGTGACTTTTCACATATTTCACACATCATGGGATTACATTCGTGAACAAAAAGACGAGCGCCATCATTCAGCTTTTGTTGGGGATTTTCTTTCATAACCAGACCAATTTCAGTCAAAGGATCACATTGACGTGTGGTAAATGAGCAAATGTCTGGATCCACACATTCGCCGTTGCTGTTTTTAGCAGTTACCAGTTGAAAAGACCCAGCTACGATCACATTGAAATAGTTGTTTGAATTGATGATGGTGCGCACGTAGGCTTTATCAAATGAACACGGATGACCCTTTGAATATTTAACCACCTTGTCATTATGTCTTTTAAAAGTCTCGTGTTGGAATAATAGGTTTTTCCAATCGGGATCAATGAGATTGAGAGCTTGCGTCCGCCGAGTAATTTTTTGTATCTCTTTTGCGAGCAAAGGACACTCTAAAATATTGGTAATGAGTGCTGAATAATCCATCCTTTACTATCACACAATTGCAATGAATCGGCAAGAAAATACTTTCCACTGAAGACTGTGTTCCACAAAGCAAGCCGGGAGAGAGAGGTCCACACACGACGGTGTCTGGTTGAGGAATGAACCATGCTGAGAATTTGGGTCATATATATATTAAAAAAAAAAAAAAAAAAAAAAAAAAAAAAAAAAAAAAAAAAAAAAAAAAAAAAAAAATTTTTTTTTTTTTTTTTTTTTTTTTTTTTTTTTTTTTTTTTTTTTCCTTTTCACAAGTCAGGTTTAGAGTGTAGGTCGTCATAGTACCCTCTCCAGCATTGACTGGGCGCATGTCTCCTTGGGTTATATGATTCTTGATTTATATCCAAATGTCCATGGTTCAATGGTATCGGAGTGAGGTCCTTTTTGAAATCATGCTTTAATCGATCTAATAACCTCTTTCGCTCGAGATATTCAGTATTGCTTTCGGTGTCCACCCATTTTCCACAATGCGGACACACGTTTTTCACGAATAACCATGAATAGATACAATCCAAATGAAACAAGTGTTCGCAAGACAATTTGGTGATACGTTCCTGTACCTCAAAGTGCTTGAGACACAGGGTGCATTCTGGTACTCGGCGAAGGATTTTTTGAGTCACGACGATGGTAGACATTATGCCGTCATCAGATTCGGTAGACATGACAGTCGTTTCAAAGTGGCGAGTTCAAGTGACGTGAAATATTAGGTGTCGTCCCGAAAAAAGATACGACGGTAAAAAAATTGTAGAATTTACGTCGGCTGGAAGAGCTGTAGGGAAGGTCCTTACACGTCGGCAGCTGGCTGGCAAGTGAGAAGAGGGCACGATTTGGGTTCTATATATACTTAAAAAAAAAAAAAAAAAAAAAAAAAAAAAAAAAAAAATTTTTTTTTTTTTTTTTTTTTTTTTTTTTTTTTTTTTTTTTTTTTTAATATATATACCAGTTTTATTTTCATCTTTGGATGACTCGTCTTCTTCTAGAAACAGTATGTACGGTACAACTGTTTCCAATTCAAACATCCGAGTTAAAAGTTTGACAAGATCTTTCATCCAGACTTTGAAGGGAACAGTGATAAGATCCAGTATCCAATGTCTTCATTGGCCGTACTTTTTTACAAATAGTAATGTTTGTTGATAGAAACATTTTCCAAAGTTATGAAGTTGTAATCGCCGCTAGTGTCCAACTTCCATTTCACGTCGTGGGTTTTGAATTTCATTACCAAAGAAATATAGGAACCCTACTCTTGCAACCAACTCCATTTATTACACTTTATTTTAATAGTTTCAGCCATCTTTATTCTTCATCTACAGACCTCTAGTTTTTAAAACCAGTCTGGATCCAACATCAAGTCATCACATACTGTGGTGGCAGGTGATCTGGCGGGTAAATTTTCAGCTAGACTCTGAATGATTTTCTCCATCGTATCCAAGAGGGCTCGGTCGTGTGGATTGTGTTTGCGGTAGGCTGTTATCGAGATGAGTAAATCGTAATCTAAACCCATGTTTTGTCTTGCCTTGTCATCCACGCCAATCAAGAAAATGGGTACTTTATACATACATCGAATATACTCGGCGGCCTTGTAGTAATTATAATCATCGAGAGATTGCTGACAATGACTATGACTCAAAATGTCGACAGAATAGTTTAAAAGGTCAGTCAACGTACCCGTGACGACTCTTTTTACATAATCATCTCCACCCAGACTCCACAAGATAATATCGCAGCGAAGTAACCTTAAAAAAGGAATAAAGATACTGTACTTTGGTCGAACGTGAAAAGTCTTTTTATCGAAAAAACCCAACGTCTCATCCATATCTATGACGCATACAATCTTTGAATCCATAAGCTTGTTTTTTACACGTTTGAATCAAGAGATGGGTCGTAAAGTTCCATCCCAGTCGACGAGTGGAGATCGCGTCAAAACTCTTGTCCGTCACATTAATAACAATAATACCGTTTTTGCTACAAACCGATGCCCGTATCATTTTGATAAACCCTGTTTGGAGTTGAGTAACTTTGAGGACGAGAAAAAATATCATTGTCTATATACAAAC
Organism: Linyphia triangularis; assembly: GCA_963978545.1. Classification (NCBI taxonomy): domain Eukaryota; kingdom Metazoa; phylum Arthropoda; class Arachnida; order Araneae; family Linyphiidae; genus Linyphia; species Linyphia triangularis. The sequence goes on along the minus strand of OZ021731.1, from coordinate 31,884,503 downwards.
AATTCAATGTTGTGGAGATCTTATTCGACCCAGTCTTGTGACATTCCTGAACATTTCTACGATATGATTCAACTCGCAAACGTGTTGGGAAAAGAATACGTGCTGCCTTTTGCTGGACATTTTCGCGAGTCGTCCGGCTATACCGTCGGCAAGTTTCGATTGGAAATATACTTGTATCCACCCAATAAGATTGAGCGTCACGTATTTAAAGAGACGGCGTTTACCATGGTTGTATTTTTATGTGCAGTATGTCACCGATTGGGGGGTGCCACGCCCAACATGAAGCACTTTTCGTTTGTGTATTCTCAATGTCATCCAATCTTGTGTGATATTGGAAGTCAAAATGCGGACGGACGGGAACGTCTGACGCATCGAGCAGAACATTTCAACGATAAGAAATGGACGCGGTTCATGTGTCACAAAACAATTCGCGACGTGATTCGATATCTGCGTATTGTATTTCCTTTATATTTTCAAAAGAAAAAGAAGGGAAGGAGGTGTATACTGGAGGAGAAGGATGCTTGTTTTGATCAAGAGACGCACCAACTCTTGTGTCAGAGCGACGGGTTGAGTTTAATTCAAGTATTGTCAATGTATAAACATCTCATACCGAGTGCGGTAGTTCGCAAAGACGTGATTGAAGAATGGATTAGAAATGTAAAGACTCGACCAGAGGTGGGAAACGAAGATGCTTGTTGTTGAAAATTCAATTCGCTGGGTAGTATGAGAAGCTATGTTGAAAATCCTGAGGGAGCTGTAAATGAGAAGTCTGTCCAGGTCGGGGTCTGACTACTGACTGGGCCATCCTCAGGAATCTGGTTGTATATATAGTACAAAAAAAAAAAAAAAAAAAAAAAAAAAAAAAAAAAAAAAAAAAAAAAAAAAAATTTTTTTTTTTTTTTTTTTTTTTTTTAACTTATGATACATCACTAAGGTTTTGGCTCAAGAGTTTTTTTACTTTTTAACAAGACCTCCAGCGCCAGAATATTTTTTCTTCTGACCCTTATAATTTTTTACTTCTCGTTGATAATTTTTCCTTCTCGCCTCCACAATTTTTTTCTACAGTGAGTCTAAACGTTCAACGTCAACCTTGCCATGTGGCGTTTTAACAAGTCCATTTCTTGCGTCTCTATAATCAGGTGTAAGATGTCCACGAAGCAGCTTCACATGGTCTCCTATTTCATGCAAATGTTACACATTCTTTATTCTTGCGGTTCTTGCTTCTCTGTGATGAGGATGTCAACAAAGCAGCTTCATGAGATTCTTTTGACCCCTGTTTCAAGCCGTACCTTCTCAAGTTTCACGTCAGCAGTGTATATATACAATCAGTATAGTTGGTTAGGTAATAAAAGTCTTTATTTGACTCATGATTGGTAGGCGACATACCGGACACTGATATAACTTTGCTGAACACTTTCTACAAGAGACTAGGTGGCCACACGGTTGAAATAAGACACCCTTTTCTCGATCCATACAAATTTTACACAAAAGTACATCATTTATTTCTTTGGATTCTTTGTTTAAAGTCACTGTTGTTTCCAATTTTTCACACGTTTTCATAGAATCGTAACACCTGGCTGTTGCAGACCTTGAAGAGACAGCGTTTGAATTTCCAGACTGCTGTATTTTCGACGGAGAGTGTTGTAGCGAATTAAAAAAGTTTCTAATTTCGCCAATATAAGGGCAGTGTGGAAAGAACCATTCATGTTCATCAAACGGATCATCTGTTAATTGCCAATTTCCAAGCATTCCTCCACAAAAAAAGCAGGTAACCACATCCGCTACTCCAGTATAGAATAAACCACATTTGACGAGTAGTTTGGGTCTGGGTCTTTCATGAGGCCAAGTTTTAAAAGTCAAGAGACGGCTTTTCGATGATGACTTTTTTGGATACTTTGGTCTGTTCATTTAACCAGTAGGCCGCGAATATAGCTTTTACGGGATGCAGAAGAGAGGCCTTTGAGTCACTGAACCCTACTCTTGTTTCTTTTATTAATTCTTTATACCAAGAGATGGTATAAAGAATAGATTGTAGGCCGTCTCAGCAAAAAGAGCAGGTAGGGCCGTTGTGTTTAAAGTTTGGATAGCGACTGAACCAATTACAGAAATTTTGGTCGTATGTATATTACAAAACCCCTCGTGTAACGCAAAAGTAAAGCAAGGTATTAATTTCTCATGGATGAGTGGGTTCTAATTTCGAGTCATGTTCTCATGGCTATGCTTTTCATGGCAATACTTATTATTGGAATTAAGTATTCCTTAGGCGGTTCAACATTCAATGCAACCGATCTTTATATTGAAGGATTTGTGGGTTTACTTGGAGTAGTATACCTCATTCAATCTTTTGTGAAAGGCAGACTTATTCTGTAAGATTTGCTATTGCTTCTTTATGATGACTTGTAGTATACCAACGAGGCAGCTTCATGAGGTTCTTTTGATCCCTGCTTCAAGCCGTTGCTGTACTTTCTTTAGTTTTCCGTCAGCAGTGTCGAGAGAGGAGCCAGCAGAGACGTCCGTCCAGGCACCGACTGAGAAAGCCTCAGGAATTGAGTTGTATATATATTTAATTTTTTGACTATCTCAGGAATTATTTTCCCGAGTTTTCCAATTTTTATTAATTGGTGGGTACACTATCCAGCTCAGTTGGAATTTCCTCTGCTGGACTGTATGCAGGACCACCATCGCTTTTCAGCGTCTTAAACACACAGTCCACAAAGGATTGCGTAGTCATTTTGATGGTTTCCGTCGTAAACTCTTGGTGGTTAATCTTGTTCATATCCAAGAGCCACGTGTTGTTTTCCACGTTTTGTGCAAAACTTTTGAAGAAACAAATGAAGCAAATCGTTGTGTGGAATGTTTTCCACGATCACTTGAATTTGGGAACCAGTGGTATCCATTTTGAACACCAAGCCATTGGATTCCATGGTCATGTTAATCGTGGGAAACCCCTGTGCTTGAGGATATTGATCCCCGACAAAATGTAACGTGAGTGCCATCTTTATTATTTCCCCCAAACCCCCGCGTGCCTCGATACGTGTCTGTGGGAATATAATCCACGCGTTGCAGTTTGCATGGATAGTTATGATACAGGATCATTTGGGCAATGGCCATCCCCGGCTTGAGATGCACCGTGTGGTCACTGTGATTGCGTAGCACCACCTTAACGTGGCCTCGATAGCCTTCATCAATGATCCCTGCTTCTGTTTTGAGCTGCAGTTTGGTAACGACTGACGACTTGTCCTTAATCTCCGCATGGGAATTTTCTGGAAACATGAACGTAACACCCGTGTCAATGCTGACTTGCTGGTTGGGCAGTATGTGTATGTCTGTCGGACAGTACAGGTCATACCCTGCGGACTGATGATCAAAGCAGGTGGGCTCAATGGCACTTTTACTCAACGAGAACAACATGATGAGAATAATGCCTGAGCTCACGACGATCAGTAGTGTAGAGTGATGAGCAAGCAGAGACGTCCGTCCAGGTCGGGGTCCGGGTACTAACTGAGCAAGCCTCAGGATTTGGGTTGTATATATAATACAAAAAAAAAAAAAAAAAAAAAAAAAAAAAAAAAAAAAAAAAAAAAAAAAAAAAAAAAAAATTTTTTTTTTTTTTTTTTTTTTTTTTTTTTTTTTTTTTTTTTTTTTTTTAATGCTGTTTCAATATTTCAATTTAAGCATCACGGCAACTCCTAATAAACAGACACTTAGGATCGCTTGAAAATAAAACAAATAGTATGCCCAATTGTACGTATCATTAAACAAATATAATCCCATTACTGATGGTACCCAAGAGCATCATGGTACCCAAGACAGCCTCTATTCCATTTACTTTATATTATTCAAGATGGAGATTGACTATAAAAATCTCGTTCTACGGCTTCTCGACGCTAACAAGTATCCAATCCTACAAGACTTTGTTGTCCTCGATTTGTATTTCAAAACAATTCCACAAGATGCAGTCTCTGACACTGTACACACCTACGATTCTCGCTACGAGCGGCCTCTCGATGTCTGGAAGCAAACACTTTCACCCTTTTCCATCTCGTATCTCGTGGGCTCGTCTTCTTCTCATCTCTTTTACCTCCACGAGTCTCAGCAGATTGACTCGAGTCCTTATCCCCTAGACTGTCGTCGTATTAAAATCTCACGATCTCTGATAGATACCCTCCTCCAACGAACCAGTCGTACTTTTGAAGAAGAACTCTACCATTTAATAACACTCATCAACTTTGACGTTCCGAAATTGACGCACGTTTTGAATATCGATGAGTTGACAAGCACGCGTTTACTCCCTCAGTTTATCAAACTGTGGGTCTACAAGTTTACCACCCGTTCTTTTCAACCCTCCACGGCAAGTCAAACTGTACAATCCCATTTTGGACCCGTCGAAGAAATATTACCCATCCGACTCGTGCGAGGGCAGTTGGCATGTTGTAAGTCTCGGCATACACTACTCTCTTTAAACAATGACTTGAAAGTCTCCTTACCGGCAGAACATGCTCCTTATACCCTCCATTACGTCGAACGCGCTCACGCTTTGATTCCACTCGTTTACAATCCTTTGGAAAATCCCATTGTGGTATAAATTTTATTGACGAGCATATCTTATTCTAAACTTGTATCGATTCTTTTCACTTTTGTCGGGTATAAACTTTCTATACTTTCGATCGGGACCATAGTTACGACACACTCTTCGAATCCCTTGACACACGGGTAGAGGAAGATTGACGTCTTGGTTATCGCACGTATCCTGTGTGCGCATAATAGACATTAATGACTCTTCGTCGGAAGGTGTACCGTCTTGTTCTGTAAATTTACCCAGTTTGGATCGCATTCGGAGACGTTTCCTATTGGAAACGGGACTCGACGAACGTGACCTCTCGGAAGAAGAGCCACTCGACCCATCGGAAGAAGAGGCATATCTTTCTCGGGTGAAATTGGGTGCGTAGCGTTTACAATAGTTGCGACTCGCTGGATAATCTAGACCCACCTGAATCCATTCGTGTTCGGGTATGTTCTGAAAGAAACTAGCTTTAAATATTTGAAAATCCTTGTTAGTCCTGAAATAGTGTTTGAGAGCTTCGGTAGGGACGAGTCCTTCCTCAGACCAGCCCATGATTTCCCCGAAAGAAATTTCATCCGCGTCGGCATAACCTCTCAGACTTTGATTGATTGCAGCGTACGCAGTAACAAACGGAACTTTACGGGGTCCTCCACGAAACGCACCGACTCTCGGTGCAGCCATCCTTTATTATCCTCGTCGATGGTATATAATCTGACCGTAAAAGTATAATTTGTAAAAAGTAGAATCTCGCACGTACAAATGATCGTCGTAATGGGCGTGCTCGTACTTGTCGTACGCATCCCAATGCGCTAGAGCATGCAGCGTAAATATAAAAAGCAGTTGCCAAGTAGTCATGTTTTGAAAGTACTGGGCTGGATCATGCTCGTACTGGTCGGAAGTGGCCATGTTGATGGTTCCTCGTGCCTCGTTCACCAACATTTGATTACTTTTGCTGAAATTGGTACAATAGAGACGATGAATGGTTTTAAACTCAAACAAGTTGAATATGACGTTGACGGTGGTGCGCTCGTCGAAATGATTTTCTCCAAAGTAGAGTTGAATAATTTCTTTGGGTCCTCCCGGGTCGGTGCAGTAATAAAATATAGGTTCGTAGCGTTCGAGGTGGGGAATAGGATTGTCAAAGATCCAATTGAGGATGGGTACCCATTTTTCAAAAATGCTATGGAAATGACGCAAGTCTGTCGCGTCCATGCCTTCCACCACTTGATAACAAGCCGTCCACGCATCTCGCCATTTCGACACTTTGGATAAGTTGGACGGGAGTCGTCTTTGCACAGTGTCGTCTTCTACTGCAGGCATCTTGTTTTATAAAGAATCATGTGGACGAATCAATTTGTGTTTTTCTTGCTGTGGTTGGTATTGGCGTGGACGTTGTGGCGTCCAAAATTGAGTAGCGTCCCATTCCCCAAGTTGAGCGTCGAAGCACCCACGTTCCGCCGAGAATGCGAGACTCAACCGATTCCTTGCGTGGACGATTGCAGCTTTTTGTGTGTGGAGCCTAATGCGAAATGCGTGGGAGGAACGTGTTTAGTAGAAGCCTCTTTAGATCAACCGGTTGCATGTAATAAAAACAAAGGCGGTATGGTCGTGATGATGAACGAACCGACACTGCATTGGACATGCATCTGTACCGACAGTTTTTTATTTAGTGGAAAGGATTGCAGTCAATTGAATAAAGACGTGTGCGAGCACGGTGTCTTTTTATATTCGGGTCGCGATAATCACGTCTGCCTGTGTCCTGAACCCTATCGATTAGTCATTGTAAATGGTAAACCTCATTGTTTGGAGCGAGGCCTGGCAAATTTTTTTAAATTGGAATACGATGAAGAGGGGCAAAGACTGGGACCCACCACCCAACTGGATGCTTAGTGCTGGAATAGTTTTATTTTTTTCGATAGAATAGTTGAAAAAATGCAAGTGGGTGTAAAATATGAAGGTGTGATAAAGTGGTGTCAAAGGAGCGACGTCCGTGCTGTTTTGAATCTGGTCTGAGATTCCAGGATTTCTTCCAGGCAAAGTGACGACATCAGTATTTCAAAGGGAGCATGCAGGGAGACGTCTATCGTGGTCGGGGTCTGGACACTAACTGAGGTACCATTGGGAATCGGGTTGTATATATACCATCTGAAAAAAAAAAAAAAAAAAAAAAAAAAAAAAAAAAAAAAAAAAAAAAAAAAAAAAATTTTTTTTTTTTTTTTTTTTTTTTTTTTTTTTTTTCTTTTCTTTCTTCTTAACTTATAAATTGTTTTGCATCGCCAAAGTTTTGGCCAAAGAGTTTTTTATTTTTTAACAAGACCACCAGCGCCAGAATTTTTTCTTCGGGTCTTTATAATTTTTTTCTTCTCGTCTTCAAAAACTTTTTACTTGGACCTATCAAAACGTTCAGCATCAACCTTGCCCTGTGACGTTATAACAAGCCCATCTCTTGCGTCTCTATAATGCGGTGTAAGATGTCCACAAATCAGCTTCACGACATCTCCTGGCCCCCTGTTTCAATCCATTGTGGTACCCTCTTTATTCTTGCAGCTCTGTGAAGAGTTGGTAACGTGTACACAAAGTAGTTTTACCAATTATGATATTCGTTTCCAAGTCATCCATTTTAAATTATCGATACATACTCTCCTTCAAACTCCACTTCAAAACTATCCTCAGTCTTGTTTTTCTTTCTGCTCTCAAAGTATGTTGCGGGTAAAGCTTCGACAATCGTTTGATCATCCTCTTCAATACACCGCTTCTGTCTGCTGGTAGATACTTTTGGTTGTTCCGGCATTGCATTACTTAAATATACATCCTCTTCCAGTTTGGAACAATTGTCTGTAGAAATTGGATTCAAATCCCCCAGAAATACGGGTTGGATTGGATAAAGCATAGATTCCTTAAACGCCAACAGATTATTCACGTTACCTCCAAGTCTCTTTATTTTAACTGATGGATCATTTGGGTTTTCATAAAAGTATCTCGATTCAATCTGTAATTCCAGTATTGCTATGAATTCAGACTTGAACATGTCTTGAATCTGACTTCCAAATCGATGTACGACATGTTTTCCGTTAAACACTTTTGTGTGAAGAATACAAGGTTGATCAATATCAGGAATATCACATCCGCGATCTCTAAAGGATTTCATTTTTTCTTTACAATAGTGACAATTCAGAGCATTACAAAACGGTAAAAACATTTTGGCTGTGTCGTCCAACTGATAACGAGAATCCATGTCTTTTGTCAAACATTCAGTCAACATTTTCAAAATTTCCGAATCTTGTATGACTATTGGCAAAGATATGTCTTTCTTAGCTTTATCCTTTATAAAACCTTGGAAAATTTGACACTTGGCAGCCAGCACGACTTTGAAATAGTTTTCTCGTTCACGAATTTTTTGCACTTGAAACCTTTTGTTGTTAGCGGTTTGGCTATTGCGAAACATGCGGATGGAATTGTTTTGATAATCTTGATAAAGCATTGTGTTATTCAGGATTTGCTTCCAATTTCGTTTTACTAAATTCAGCTTACCTTCGGCATCAAGCTCGTCCAAATAGTTTTTCAAGACGGAATTGTAGTTTATTTTATCGATGAGATCTTTACTGGTCGTCATCTTGATTATATTCTTGAAAGATTTTGAAAATTTCCGCAGCTAGAGGAATTGGTGTTTTGCCTTGCAATAGTATAGGTTGTCACGGAAAAAAGGTACGATGGTAGAAAAATTCCAAAATGTGTATGAGTTTGAAGAGCAGGGATAGAGGTCCTTCCACGTCGGCGTCTGGTCAGAGACTGAGCCCTCCGAGAGACTGGGGTTGTATATATACCAAGTCAAAAAAAAAAAAAAAAAAAAAAAAAAAAAAAAAAAATTTTTTTTTTTTTTTTTTTTTTTTTTTTTTTTTTTTTTTTTTTTTTTTTTTTCACTCTGATTTATTATATGGCCAAATCCTCGTCTGGTGATTCTTCAAGGGGTGTTTATTTTTTCTTCCTGCTCTATTTTACTATTTTAAGCGAAGGTGTCACTGATGGGGATTTCCTCTTTGTTCTCTCTTTTGTAGAAGAGGTCTCTGATTTACTCTTTTTACTCTTTTTTAAAGTAGAAGGGGTCTCTGGTTTACTTTCTGCTATAGTATAAGAGGTCTCTGGTTTACTCATTTCAATCTCTTTTATAGTAGAAGGACTCTCTGATTTACTCTTTTTACTCTTTTTTAAAGTAGAAGGGATCTCTGGTTTACTTTCTGTCATAGTATAAGAGGTCTCTGGTTTACTCTTTTCAATCTCTTTTGTAGTAGAAGGGCTCTCTGATGTACTCTTTTCACTCTCTTTTGAAGTAGAAGGGCTCTCTGATTTTCTCTTTTTACTCTTTTTTATAGTAGTATGGTCCAAAAGTAGTTCCAGTTCAAACTCTTTCACCAAGGCGTGTATTTGTTCCTCACTCATACACGAAAGATATAACTCCTTACAATGACTCAGTACTTGTTCTGGTAACGTCCTAGGTAAAGTTTCTGATAAAAGTTCAATACCCGTCACATCCTTAATACATTCTCTCAAAATTAAATAAACACAAGGAGCATACTTAAATGTGAGTATCACATGTGGATCTCCTTCTCGAGTCTTAATTGTTTCAGGAATTTTAACTCTTTCCCCTGGAATTAATCTTTCTATTTCATTGTATAGTCTTCGAACCACATGAATGTGTTTTTCTCTCAAACTAGATTCAGTTGGATTATCCCACGAATAACTCAAATTTTCAAAATAGTGCTTGTAATCATACCTATTCGAGAGTGTAGCACTCACAAGTCCATCTATGGCTAGAATTTTATCCCTTAAGTTACCATTCGTAAAAGTATATTCTTTACAAAGTTTTGATAGCTTATTGTTTGGAATAAAGTTTTGAAGCAAAAGATTTGCAAAGTTGTGACGCGGGGGAAGTAATTCCAACCACTTATCGACCACCTGAGGATGAATAAAAGTGTGTGTGTTGAATAATTCTATTATTTCTTTCCATGACAAGTCGAGGTACTTGGCCACAAACATCAGCATTCGAATTTTAATCGTCTTTCGAGTCTCCTCATCCTCAGCATTTACCAAGCATTCTTGGGTCAATTCTTCCATCAAACTTTTCACTCTCAGTTTCTGAGTGTCGTCGAAGGGCGTAAAGCGGGTCAATAAATTGCAGGCTGCAGACATGATGCAAGGCTCTTTATTTCTTTGTAAATCAAAAAAATGTACCTCTTCCACGTAACCCTCTAAAAGCTAAAGCCCTTTCAATCATTGCTTCAAATACGGCCATTCTCCCTCGAGACCCTTTGACATACTTTGTTTGTGTCTAGTAGTTTTAAGAAACGATTTTACAACCCTCGTTTTCTATTTAATAGTATATCCTATTTGACAATCAAGTTATATATACTCGTGGTGACACGCCATCTTTAAAAGAATGTAATGGAAATCGTCACTCTTTTATACATTTTAAATACCTTCCAAACACGTTATGGCTGACCACCATTGACTAGATCATCTCTTTTGGGTTATATATATAATGGTTGTTTTTTTAAATTTTGAAAATGGTACTTGTCGACATTGATTTTGACACGAAAAAAACTTTTTAAATTTGGAAGCGTAACGACCCTCATTACCCTAAATATTTAAAAAGTCGACTTTTTAAATCTGGAGGCTTAAAACCCTAAAAGTTTTAAATGAAAACCTTAGCTCTGGAAATTAACGTTTAGATTTAAAACTTTTAGGGTTTTAAGCCTCCAGATTTAAAAAGTCATTTTGAGATTTTAAATGAAACGGCAATCTCACTGCATTAGGGTCTGACATTTAAAATATATGTACTTATATATTTTTTCAAGTCGACAGTACACCCTCTGATTTTCGTGGGGGGTACTGTCGACTTGAAAAACTATATAAGCTATAAAAGTTTATATATTTTTTCTGTTTTATTGTCACCCTCTGATTTGCAGGGGGGGTACTGTCCATTTGAAATAAGTTTAAAAAGTTTTTATGGTCAGGTTTTTTTTCGGTTTAAGTGTACCCCCCCTGATTTTCAGAGGGTGCACTGTCAACTTGAAAAATGTATAAACTTATATATTTTTTCTGTTTTATTGTCACCCTCTGATTTGCAGGGGGGGTACTGTCCATTTGAAATATGTTTAAAAAGTTTTTATGGTCAGGTTTTTTTTCAAGTTAACAGTACCCCCCACGATTTACGTGGGGGGTACACTTAAACCGAAAAAATATATAAATTTTATATATTTTTTCGGTTTAAGTGTACCCCCCATGCAAATCGTGGGGGGGTACACTTAAACAGAAAAAATATATAAATTTTATATATTTTTTCGGTTTAAGTGTACCCCCCATGCAAATCGTGGGGGGGTACACTTAAACAGAAAAAATATATAAAATTTATATATTTTTTCTGTTTAAGTGTACCCCCCATGCAAATCGTGGGGGGGTACACTTAAACAGAAAAAATATATAAAATTTATGTATTGTTCTGTTTAAGTGTACCCCCCACGCAAATCGTGGGGGGGTACACTTAAACAGAAAAAATATATAAAATTTATATATTGTTCTGTTTAAGTGTACCCCCCTCGCAAATCAGAGGATGACAATGAAACAGAAAAAATATATAAGCTTTTTATAGCTTATATATTTTTCAATTCGACAGTACCGCCCCACGATTTCCAGGGGGGGTACTGTCAACTCGAAAAATATATAAACTTATATATTTTTTCGAGTTGACAGTACACCCCATGGAAATCGTGGGGGGGTACACTTAAACAGAAAAAATATATAAATTTATATATTTTTTCTGTTTAAGTGTACCCCCCACGCAAATCGTGGGGGGGTACTGTCAACTCGAAAAATATATAAACTCATATATTTTTTCGAGTTGACAGTACACCCCCTGGAAATCGTGGGGGGGTACACTTAAACAGAAAAAATATATAAAATTTATATATTTTTTCTGTTTAAGTGTACCCCCCCACGATTTCCAGGGGGTGTACTGTCAACTCGAAAAATAAATAAGCTAAATATATTTTCATTTTAACAGTACCTTACCTCCACGTTACTTGGTGAGGTACTGTCAGATTGAAAATATATATTTTTTCAAGTTGACAGTACCCTACCTTTAAATTTCGTGGAGGGGGTAACGTCAAAAAACGAAAAAATATATAAATTTATATTTTTTCAGTTTGACAGCTCTTTTCTTGGAGTTGAGTTGATTTCTTTACATTGTCTTGAATTACGCAAGTGTTTTTATGTCATCTTTCTTGTGCACCATTTCTAGTTTTTCCCATTCTTTTATCAGAATTTGTTTCCATTCGTACTTGTCTGCTGATTTTATAGCTATTTTACAAGCCCAAAACATGTTTACATACCTCGGTTTTATTGTTATCACCATGTATAATCGATATAGAATCATGATGATATGAAGTATTATCAGCATGATGGCAACACAGTATAAAACCATAAACACTTTTCGATACACCGTATTAAGGGGTAGTAAACAAATAAATCTTCCGGTTGTTATATCACTACCAGAATAATAATCCAAAAAACATTCTCCGCTTTCTGGAAAAATGACATTTACAACTTTCCAAGACCATTTACCTCGAGACCAAGCTCCATTAAAAAATAGATTCAAGAGGAATACAAGGAAAAAGAAATGGGCTAAATAGATTAATTCCAAGGTGCAAGTCTTCCAAAATAAATTGTCTCCCTTTGAATTTTGAATAATTTTAAAAATTTGTTTACAGCTCTCGGCGTCTTTTATACTGGTGGTTAGTTCGTTGATAAAAGAGCCGTGTCGGTTGAACCAAACGGAAAATGGGAAATATATGTTAAATGCTAGCAGTAAAAGTACAACTACTATCCATTGATAATAATTGTGATACATGACAAAATCCCCTTTTGTCATGGTACCGTTAATAAGACATTTGGTGTCTAGATAAGATTGGGAAATATGTTGACGCATTGCATGGCAAATGATATTTTCTCCAAATATTTGACGAGCCATACCCAAACCAAATGAAAATAACAAGAGATTTCTAACATGGACTTGATATGTGTCAATTAGGAAACTATGAGAGCGACGGGTTCCACCACGAAACTTTAACAAATGAAGAAGTGGTAGCATTCTTCTTTATTATAATGTGATGATGTAAGACATAGGCTGTAGTATATTATTATATGAGGAGCAAGTAGAGAGACGTCCGTCCAGGTCGGGGTCTGGGTACCGACTGACAAAACCTCAGGGACCGGGTTGTATATATACCAAGTCCCGCCAACAGTATTCAGAGAGGAGTGAGCAGAGACGTCCTTCCACGTCGGGGTATGGGCATAGACTGAGCCAACGAAAGGTTTCGGGTTGTATATATACCTCAAAAAAAAAAAAAAAAAAAAAAAAAAAAAAAAAAAAAAAAAAAAAAAAAAAAAAAAAAAAATTTTTTTTTTTTTTTTTTTTTTTTTTTTTTTTTTTTTTTTTTTTTTTTACTTAAGCATCATCATGGTTTTTACTAAAGACTTTTTTTAAATTCTACAAAGACCTCCAGCGTCAGAATTTTTTTTCTTCGCTACTCCAAAATTATTTTTTTCTTATCTGAGAATTTTTTCTTCTCGTTTTGAAATTATATTTTCAAAACCTTTAGCATCAACCTTGTCCTGTGATGTTGTCCGTCTCTTGCATCTCTATGATGAGTTGTAAAATGTCCACCAAACAGATATTACATCTCTTGCGTCGCTATGATGAGTTGTAAGATGTCCACGAAGCAACTCTTGAACCTTGCTCCGGAACCCTTGTTGGACCCTCTTTATTAATCTCAAATACAAGCGTTAGGGTCCTGTCCCAGACACTCATGATAGTCTTGGTATTATCCAGTCAGAAGAGCAAGCAGAGACACGTCCTTCCAGGTCGGGGTCTGGGCACCGACTGAGCCAACGACAGGTTTTTTTTAATAATAATACTACCCCTCTTTTTTCTGTGGAATCTTTACCCATGTACGGCAATTTGGGCAAGTAAAATTTTTTTCCAGCCACGGAGATAAACATTCTTTGTGGAAATAATGTTCACATTCCAACTTGTTTACCATTTCCAGCATTGTAAAATTTTCCAAGCAAATACTACAATATAAGCCCGTTTGTGGGACTATTGTGCAAGGTAAGGAGTCAATTTCTTCTTTGGAAAAAGCTATTGTGCAAACTTCTGGTTGGTTTAAGGACGCTGATATAGCATCAGCCCAGTCTTGATCTATATTTCCATAAAATTGTCTATGAAAGATGAGTGGATGTCTATCCCTAAAGCCTCTAAGTGACTCTACTAATGACTCACTCTCTGAATTTTCTGGTGAATCTTCTGATGTGTCCAAGAAATCAAATACAGAAAAAGGTCTCCCTCTCTCCCGCGGAATACCCTGGCCAGGTAATTCTTCTGCGAAAATATCCATGACCTCAAGCATTGAAAAATCTTCCCCCAACTCTTGATTCAATTCGATAGATTGATTTTCCATTTCTTCCTCTTCTCCTAAACTTTCCAAAATCTGATGCACAAGTACCAATTCCCTAACAACATCCAATGTCATGTCTGCCTCTGGTTCTTCATTCATTTCTATAGATTCATCCATAGTCACTCACAAACCTCAATCGCCAGACGCTGTCTTGATACTCCCACCTCAAGAAACAAGTGAAAGGTCTCTTTTGTAAAAATTCAATTTTTTTCACAACTCAAAGTATGAACACTTACAATCGACTGGTTCAAAAAGTCTTGTCAAATACTACACTGGCTCAGAGAGTCCGTATCTTGGATTACCAAGCACTCAATTTAATCACCACGGATTGGCAAAACAAACTCTATCTTTCGAAAGAATATCAGCAATTCTTGGACCGTTCCAAATGTTTGTTTGAAAAACCCACCCTGTCGTCGACAAATTTTTACTGGAAACAATACCTCACCGAATCCTCCGTCAAACTGCTGCTGGTGGCTCGATGTAGTGTTGGACGATCCTACCTCGGAAATTACGATGGCTTTAACGTTTTGATACACGCCAATCCCTTGTTTGAAAGTCTGATGCTCGCAATGACGTGTCGCTTGAAGATTGATTATCGATTGCCGGATACTTTTCGCTTTTTTCTAGATGACAACCACTCGCTGCAATTGTACAACGGCAAGAAGATGGTTCGAAAGACAAGTGACCAGATTTCTAAACTTTTTGAAAATCCGTTTCGCACGTTTGTCGGAATCTTGAGACTCGAGATTGATTTACGCTACTTTTACGAACAGGCAGGCGAAAAGGTGTCTCGTATCGGAGGACGTATTTATGATATGGTGGTGGTGGAAGAGGACAAGATGCGTCAGGCCAATGTCAATCTCGGAAACGTGATACAAATTGGATGAGGTTGTAAAAGGATTCGTAAAAGTCTCTGTCAAACTGGTATGAAAATGGTGGAAAAAAAGAAGGCTGGAGAGCACACGTAGGGGAGAGCTCTTGTCCCATCGGTGGTTGGGCTCCAACTGAGCCACCATCAGGAAATGGGTTGTATATATACAAAAAAAAAAAAAAAAAAAAAAAAAAAAAAAAAAAAAAAAAAAAAAAAAAAAAAAAAAAAAAAATTTTTTTTTTTTTTTTTTTTTTTTTTTTTTTTTTTTTTTTTTTTTTTTTGAAATTTTAAGTTTTGAAAAATTTTAAGTTTTGAAAAATTTTTAGTTTTGAAAAATTAAAAGTTTTGAAAAATTTTTAGTTTTGAAAAATTAAAAGTTTTGAAAAATTTTTAGTTTTGAAAAATTAAAAGTTTTAAAAAATTAAAAGTTTTAAAAAATTAAAAGTTTTGAAAAATTAAAAGTTTTGAAAAATTTTTAGTTTTGAAAAATTAAAAGTTTTGAAAAATTTTTAGTTTTGAAAAATTAAAAGTTTTGAAAAATATTTAGTTTTGAAAAATTAAAAGTTTTGAAAAATATTTAGTTTTGAAAAATTAAAAGTTTTGAAAAAATTTTAGTTTTGAAAAATTAAAAGTTTTGGAAAAATTTTTAGTTTTGAAAATAAACATTTATCTTTCTACCATTTCTCAATATACATTTCGTTCTCTTTTCATTTTTTTCATCTATTCCCATTGAAGGCGGGACTTTTCAGACTCGTATGCTTGTATTCGGGCCAAGTATTCTATGCATGTATATTTTTCCATTACTTGTTGAAACTTTTCTAAAACACCCCCGAGCGTCTCGTAAATGTCTTCTTTGTTAAAGATTATATATTTTTTCGGCAAACAGGATAACTGGTTTGCATTAGTATATCTCTGTGATATAAATAATAGCAAGTCTTCCACCGTCTCAGGATATTCTTCATATTTGATACAATATCTTTGAAACAATCTGAAATACGATTCAGATGACACATCAAATTCTCCTGCACATTCCCTCCAATGTTTTCCTGTGACTGGACACATTACCAGAGGTCGACACGTCTTGATGTTAATTCGAACGTGGTCCAATTGTTCGGGATCCTTTATTTCCTGAACGGGACACACTTTATAGCGATGCGTAGGAAGATTTGTTAAATTTTCGTACAACTTGCCTTGCATATTTTTATTTTTCAAAAATAAATATAGATTTAAAACGGTATCCAAATCGAATCGACTCAGAAATCCATATCTCTCTGTGCACTCTCCTTGGAAAAATACAAGGGTGTCGCGAATCACTTCATGATTTTGAAACTGAGCAAGGACTTTGGCATTTAAACTAAATTCGTGCTGATGATGTACCATATACTCCCACACTTCCCAAAGGTCTAGTAATTTTTCATCCACCTGTGGTTTTCCAAATACGTCCGAGTAAAAAGTATACAGGGGTCTGCCCATTGCTCTCAATCGATTCTTGAGGCTGTTTGGAAAAGCAATGGGTGATACTTCTACGCAGTACCACAAGGCTGTAGCAATGTTTACCGTAAAGTTGGGAGGATAAATGCGGCTCAGGGCCATGGACGTTGTTGTATTTTCTGCAATGTATCGAATTTCCGCAAATAACAAGTCTCGGTATTCCTTCCAAGCTACATGCTGGGTGGCGATCGCATAAAGGACAATCATGTTCCATAGGTTTGGATTTCCCGGCAACTTGTTCTCGTCTCCAAACATAGTGGAGATATTTCTGCTGTTGTGTTTAATTAAATCGTGAATGTTAATACCTTTACCGTGAAGGATAAAAGGTCCTTTCAGATCCTGTTTTGTGAACGGGGACGTGAATTTGTCGGGTAATTTTTTATACGTGCCAATATCTATTTTGAAATGTTCAATGTGTTTCAACATTTTTTCCAATTCTTTGGATCGTATCAAGAGTGTAAAAGGATTAACGGCCAACTGCTTCAACTGATCTTGAAATATAGGTTGACTGGGTTTTTGTATTAACATGCAAACATTTTGACATTTTTTGTACAGAATATCACATGTCAGGTCAGTAATTTTCTCGATTGCTGTAATTTCTTCTTCCTCGTCTTCCTTTTGAGGTTTAATTTCTAAATACTGGATCGCATTCAGGTTGTCAAGACTGAACAGTTTTTTGGTGTTTTTTTCTCGTATTAAATTGATAAACGATTGAATCTGGCTTTGCAAGTCGCTGTTGATATGCTGTCTATACGCGGTGACAAATTTTGCAAACCCAGGCGCGTCTCTCTGGGAGTAATGGAACTGAATGATGTTTTCATACTCGGCTGTTCTTTTCGCAGTGAGATCTGAATTTGTCTTTTTTTCATACTCTAAAAGTCGACGGCATAATGACTCTTTGGTGTGCTCAGACATGGAGGGTAATTTAGCAATAAGGGTAGCTCTTGAAGACAATTCATCTCGTAAAAACTCTTCAACGTTGAAAATTTTCCAATCCACAGAGGCTTTGACGTGAGCCGTTGGCTGCATCTCATTTTTATAAATACTTTGAGATATACCGTTAAAGATGGTTGGAATCTCTAAATTCATTAAATATTCCTCACCAATGAAATAAATATCTACATGTTGAATGAGTTTTTTCCATTTATCCTCATTATGCATTAAAGCAATAGATTTGTCTACGTCTGTTACAATTCCATCAGTGACAAGGATCAATTTGAATGTGCCAGTTATATTTTTTGCTAGTAGATTAATGCAAGGACCAAGAAGGGTATTACCTCTCATATCACGGGAAAATTTGAATGGGAATTTATAGTTAGAAGTGAATTCTGCACCATTTCCCCAAATAATGACTTTAAAACATGGAGTGTCCTTTAGAATCCTGTTGACATGCGTAAAATAATTGGGAACGTCATCAACGGAAAGACTCACATCCACAGCCATCACTGACGGTATGACTGGTTGCGGTACTAGTATTGGCTGCATTTCATCAAATGGTTTACAGATGGGACTGGTGGCGGGATAAAGTATAAAGAACACGGTGTAAGCAGAAAAGAAGAGCCGTCAATAGGAGAAGAGTAGAGAGGTCCGTCCCGACTGGTGCCTGGGCTGGGAATGAGTTATCCTCAGAGACCGGGTTGTATATATACCAAAAAAAAAAAAAAAAAAAAAAAAAAAAAAAAAAAAAAAAAAAAAAAAAAATTTTTTTTTTTTTTTTTTTTTTTTTTTTTTTTTTTTATTATATACCATGTCAAGGTTTTGACTTGGGCTTTTTTAAATTTTTATCAAGACCTCCAGCGCCAGAATATTTTTTTCTTCTTGGCTCAGAATTTTTTTTTCTCGTCTTGAAATTATATTTTTCTAGGGTGGGTCAAAACGTCAACCTTTTCCTGTGACGTCGTAACCTATCCATCCCTTGCGCTTCAGTGGTGAGGTGTAAGATGGCTACGAAACCGCTTCTCACTCCTTTTTACATACCCTTGTTGGTCCCTCTTTATTCTTCCATCTCCCTGTGATAAGCGAAGAAGCTTTGAAAAGTCATCCCTTTTTTATCCCACCAGTTACTTTTTCCGACATCTCTTTCGACTCTTTGGTGGGACAGCTTCCATTTCAGGTCCGCACCAAGGGCTACATTCCAATATCTTTTCCACTTGTTTCATTGTATTTCCAGTAAACCGATCGTCTCGTCTTCTCAACACCTTGCCGTCCATCGATATCTCGTACACTCGCCCGTCTCTCAGTTTTTCCCTACAACGCACTCGTAGGTTGTTGGGAAACCACAACCATCCGTCGCGATGCATTAAATCAATCGTATGATATTCTTTTTTTTTATACACCACGTCCTGATGAACGTCGTGCGCAATGACACCGTCCGTAGGGGTTTGGATGCATGGCAATTTGGTCACGTTATCTACATACGTTTGCACCGAAAATCTCTCGTCGGGTAATAACATACTAGGTAAAAATTCTGTCAAAATAGCTCGTTTAGACCAGCCAGCGACGGCAAGACCCCGCACTTGATACACGTCCAGTATCACAATGGAATCGTCCACCTTTTCCGCTGCAAACACAAATCCGTCGCCGAGCGTTATACCCGAACGAACAATTCGCTCGTATCCCTCCCATTTCTCTTTGATGGAGTCTCTATAACTATAGATGAATCCAAAGATACCGTCTACTTTATTCGCCACTAAATAGCGGTGGTCGCCTTCGGGTAGCTTCTCCACGCACGTGACGGGTTTACGCATCACTCCCTCTTGCAACTCGTACGGCGGAGGAGGGTAGTGTTGAAGGATGCTGTAAAGGTCTCGATACTTGCACAATTCGTTCAAGAGCTCTTGAGCCGACAGAGTCGTAACGACCGTTGGAAAGGAACCGTACTCCCATTCAAAGACGAGCCTGTTGTGAAAAGCGTAAAGACAAGCGTGGTCGTCCAATCGAACGTAATCTCGCGTCTCGTATGTGAAGGGATTTTGAAAATTACCTACCGCATTCAGAAACTGGGCGTGTGTTGCACGAGACCATCGAGAGAATCCAATTTCTCGAGAATGAACCCATCTCCACCATATTCGGTCGTGATACACGGCCTGGGCCGACACGATGCGCTTCGTTTCCCACGCCCCGTCTCGAAAACGAAAATGAGGTTTGGCGTACACGACGCGCACAATGCGTCGATGGACGAGGGAATGGCCCGCAGTCAACCATCGTTGAACGAGGGTGTCGAGCACTGGAACGAGACTCTTGGAATGCTGGACGACCAGTCGAAACTCGTACTCATGCATGTATCATGTTTTCGAAACGATCCAAGAGATGTACGATCCAACTGAATCTATACTGGATAATGTAAAAGAGCACTGCGATGATGAGGATGATACAAACGGTGAGGTGGAACAGATATTTTTTAAAATAGTAAAGACTGAGAGGGACGAGGAGGTGGGGTAGGGTGCCTATCAACAAAACCACGTGAGCAATTTTTTGCTCGTACGACCCAAATGTATCAGAAACGCGATCTGCGTCGTCGGCTTGAAGAATGTTTTCTAGACGAGCTTCGAAGGATTTTGGAACGGGATCCATAGAGCTTTATTTAAGGCGAGGGTTTCCATTTGAAAACGATTGGTTAACGTATCGGCAAAATGAGGAGTTAACGAGAGGTTACATCCAAAAAAATGATTGAAGGGCGTGACTAGAGATTGAAATGTAAAAGGTTGGAAGGATGAAATGATGGGGGAAGAGTACTTTTTAAGTTCGTCAATTGTTCCAAGGTCGGGCACTTGTCCGTCGAAGGTTCCGTCATCAATATTTAAAAGTTGCGTCGAAGGAGCAAGTTGAGAGACGTCCGTACAAGTCGGAGGCTGGTCGTTGACTGGGGCCAAGCCCATGGATCGGGTTCTATATATAGTTAAAAAAAAAAAAAAAAAAAAAAAAAAAAAAAAAAAAAAAATATATATATATATATATATATACAACCCAAATCCTGTGGGATGACTCATTCCCATTTAAGATGTCAAGCCGGTCGGTCGCATGTTCCTCAGCTCCGGGCTTTTAACTTTTCAACGACATCAAAAAAAATTTCTAAGTGTTTGGGTAACTTTTCACCGGTATCGAAAATATTTCTAAGTGTTTGGGTCGGCAACCTGTCCGTCGAAGGTTCCGGCATCAATATTTAAAAGTTGCATCGAAGGAGCAAGTTGAAAGACGTCCGTCCAAGTCAGGGTATGGGCACTGACTGAGCCAATCTCAGGATTTGGGTTCTATATATACCTATCAACGCACATGCGCAGTTTGGTTGGTGCGTGGGTGGATATTGAGTATAAATACAACCGGTTCCTGCTGAGGGCTCAGTCGGGGCCCAGACCCCGACCTGGACGGACCTCTCTCAAAGTGTTTGGGTCTGGACTTTAACTTTTCACCGGCATCGAAAAATTTTCTAAGTGTTTGGGTCTGGACTTTAACTTTTCACCGGCATCGAAAAAATTTCTAAGTGTTTGGGTCTGGACTTTAACTTTTCACCGGCATCGAAAATTTTTCTAAGTGTTTGGGTCTGGACTTTAACTTTTCACTGGCATCGAAAATTTTTCTAAGTGTTTGGGTCTGGACTTTAACTTTTCACCGGCATCGAAAAATTTTCTAAGTGTTTGGGTCGGCAACCTGTCCGTCGAAGGTTCCGGCATCAATATTTAAAAGTTGCATCGAAGGAGCAAGTTGAAAGACGTCCGTCCAAGTCAGGGTATGGGCACTGACTGAGCCAATCTCAGGATTTGGGTTCTATATATACCTATCAACGCACATGCGCAGTTTGGTTGGTGCGTGGGTGGATATTGAGTATAAATACAACCGGTTCCTGCTGAGGGCTCAGTCGGTGTCCGGACCCCGACCTGGACGGACCTCTCTCAGCTTGCTCCTACTGATGCTTGGACCCATGGTCGGACCCTTTGTCGGACCCCCCATGCCGGACGAATATTTTTTCAAAACTTAAAATTTTTCAAAACTTAAAATTTTTTTAAAACTTAAAATTTTTCAAAACTTAAAATTTTTTTAAAACTTAAAATTTTTTAAAACTTAGAATTTTTTCAAAACTTAAAATTTTTTAAAACTTAAATTTTTTCAAAACTTAAAATTTTTTAAAACTTAGAATTTTTTCAAAACTTAAAATTTTTTAAAACTTAGAATTTTTTCAAAACTTAAAATTTTTTAAAACTTAGAATTTTTTCAAAACTTAAAATTTTTTAAAACTTAGAATTTTTTCAAAACTTAAAATTTTTTAAAACTTAGAATTTTTTCAAAACTTAAAATTTTTTAAAACTTAGAATTTTTTCAAAACTTAAAATTTTTTTAAAACTTAGAATTTTTTCAAAACTTAAAATTTTTTAAAACTTAGAATTTTTTCAAAACTTAAAATTTTTTAAAACTTAGAATTTTTTCAAAACTTAAAATTTTTTAAAACTTAGAATTTTTTCAAAACTTAAAATTTTTTAAAACTTAGAATTTTTTCAAAACTTAAAATTTTTTAAAACTTAGAATTTTTTCAAAACTTAAAATTTTTTAAAACTTAGAATTTTTTCAAAACTTAAAATTTTTTAAAACTTAGAATTTTTTCAAAACTTAAAATTTTTTAAAACTTAGAATTTTTTCAAAACTTAAAATTTTTTAAAACTTAGAATTTTTTCAAAACTTAAAATTTTTTAAAACTTAGAATTTTTTCAAAACTTAAAATTTTTTAAAACTTAGAATTTTTTCAAAACTTAAAATTTTTTAAAACTTAGAATTTTTTCAAAACTTAAAATTTTTTAAAACTTAGAATTTTTTCAAAACTTAAAATTTTTTAAAACTTAGAATTTTTTCAAAACTTAAAATTTTTTAAAACTTAGAATTTTTTCAAAACTTAAAATTTTTTAAAACTTAGAATTTTTTCAAAACTTAAAATTTTTTAAAACTTAGAATTTTTTCAAAACTTAAAATTTTTTAAAACTTAGAATTTTTTCAAAACTTAAAATTTTTTAAAACTTAGAATTTTTTCAAAACTTAAAATTTTTTAAAACTTAGAATTTTTTCAAAACTTAAAATTTTTTAAAACTTAGAATTTTTTCAAAACTTAAAATTTTTCAAAACTTAGAATTTTTTCAAAACTTAAAATTTTTCAAACTTAGAATTTTTTCAAAACTTAAAATTTTTCAAAACTTAGAATTTTTTCAAAACTTAAAATTTTTCAAAACTTAAAATTTTTCAAAACTTAAAATTTTTTCAAAACTTAAAATTTTTCAAAACTTAAAATTTTTTCAAAACTTAAAATTTTTCAAAACTTAAAATTTTTTCAAAACTTAAAAATTTTTCAAAACTTAAAATTTTTTCAAAACTTAAAATTTTTTCAAAACTTAAAAATTTTTCAAAACTTAAAATTTTTTCAAAACTTAAAAATTTTTCAAAACTTAAAATTTTTTCAAAACTTAAAAATTTTTCAAAACTTAAAATTTTTTCAAAACTTAAAATTTTTTCAAAACTTAAAAATTTTTCAAAACTTAAAATTTTTTCAAAACTTAAAATTTTTTCAAAACTTAAAATTTTTCAAAACTTAAAATTTTTTCAAAACTTAAAATTTTTTCAAAACTTAAAATTTTTTCAAAACTTAAAATTTTTTCAAAACTTAAAATTTTTCAAAACTTAAAAATTTTTCAAAACTTAAAATTTTTCAAAACTTAAAATTTTTTCAAAACTTAAAATTTTTCAAAACTTAATTGATATCTGAACCTTCGATGGACCCATGCCGGGATTCTTGGTCGGACTTGTTACGAATACCAGACTTGTATATCCCTGTGGATTTTCCCTGGGAACCTTCAGTTAAACCCTGGGACCCTTCAACTTGGTGTAATTCCTTAGGTTAAAAGTTTTTTTTTTTTTTTTTTTTTTTTTTTTTTTTTTTTTTTTTTTTGTTCTCAGGGGGTATATATACAACCCCTAGGCCGTGGAAAATTCAGTCAACGACCAAACTTCAACGGCAACGGACCTCTCTTCTCTTGCTCGTCTGACGGAGCTGCAGATCTCCCCTGTACGGCAAAAATTCATCTACTCTCCCTTGCAATACCACGATTTGTTCATTGACCTACACCAAAGCTCCATCCTTTCTTCCACGGCAAGGATAAGTAAGATGACTGCTTACACGAAACTCGTCGACAAAATTTTCAAGGTTCCCGCGATAGTCAAGGAACTGTCGGATAGCCAAGATCCTACTGTCCTCGATTTGGTGGCTCTCGACTGGAATGAACGACTCGTCAACAACGCACTCTACAAAGACTACGTTACCGATTCCAAGCAAAAGTTTCGTGCTGCTACCTTGGCCAAAACCGAAGTCTATAATTTTCAAAGGATTCAGAATCCTGACAAGTTTTTCAAAGTCAGAGTAGCTACCAAATGTCTTATTCCACTCCCTTACTCAAACGATATCGTAAAAGAGGAGAAGGGTTTTCAGCTCCTTTTACAAGACTCGGAAGCTTTAAAAATGATTGTGGATACCATGACCAAGGATTTGAGTCCCGAGTATCGTTTCGACGACACTTTCAAAGTGTTTCTAGACTTTTGCAGTTATTTGAGCTGTAACGAGTGCTCTGACAACCTTCAAACGTTTAGGTCATTGGGACACACTGTTCCCGATAAAAACCAAACTTGTATTCGTAACATCAAAGTATTTGATGGAAAAAATGTTTTTAATCGCTTTGGAACGCAAACCAAAGACATGTTTAAAGGCCCGTTTGTTGGGATTGTAGAATTGGAATTGAACGGGCGTTACTTTTACAAAAACAAGAGTGAAGAAATGGGAGGTACTGTTAGAGTTGCAGGTAAATTGATAAATTTGTTGGCGTTTAAAGAAGAAATGCTCAGTCGAAAGGGAACCGTGTTTATAGGGGACTTGACACCAGCCTACGAACGAACCACCGACAACAGTGAAATAAATGATAACACTATCAACGACATGTTTGGCGTTGTAGAAGAGAAACCTTTGACAAGTAGCAGCCGAAAACGACCCCACGAGGATGAATCAGATACGGAAGAGGATTTCTTGTCCGCAGCCCAGTGTTTTAAACCCGACATGTGCAACGTTGATTGCGATGATCTCGAAGACACACAGCCTTTCCCTTAGAAGAGGAAAATGTTAAAAAAAGTTACAAGCTAAAGTCTTGAACAGGTATTTAAAAAAAAAAAAAAAAAAAAAAAAAAAAAAAAAAAAAAAAAAAAAAAAAAAAAAAAAATTTTTTTTTTTTTTTTTTTTTTTTTTTTTTTTTTTTTTTTTTTTTTTTTTAATACCTGTTCAAGACTTTAGCTTGTAATTTTTTTTTAACATTTTCCTTGTATATATACAACCCATTTCTCGAGGTTGGCTCAATCGGTGGCCAGTCTCTGCTCGTGACGGACGTCTTCCTGCTCGGTCCTCAGACTTTAAGATATCGTCAATCTTGGACTTTTGATAATACCTTCGTTCGACCCCTCTCAATCATTCTCTGCCCCAGACACACGTTTTTTTCCATCATTCTCAAGCCAAACATTCCTTTGATCCTCCTCGAAACACCCTCTGGTGACTAAATTGTTCAGGAAGGTCTTTTGGACGTATAGTTCGCTGATCAAATGTTTTCTTTTGGGATGAGCACACTGTATTATAATATACCGGTGAACTTTCAGAATTACCACTAATAATAATAGCAGTCGGGTGGGCAATTTCTTCCGTAGCTACCAAACCCACTCCCGGCACATAGGTTGCATTAAACATGAGGTAATCTGTCACAGAACCTCCACCTCCCAACAAATGTACTTCGTGACCCTGAAACAGGCAGTTGCTCAACAAGTACTTGAAACACGTCGATAACGTGGTTTGAGCTAACGGTACAAATTCGCCATCAATCACTAGATAATTCTTGTGTTGAAAATACTCATAAATACTTTGCTTTTCGATTAGAGCTTCGGAAAGGGACAACTTGTTGATTATGTACTGTATGGCATTCTCCATCAACTTGTCTTGTCCTGCATATGGTCCCATAGTGGCATCCTTGGGAGCTACGCACAAGTTGCGCGCCACCTCATACATTAAACGAGCCTCATGACTTCGAGTTCTTCCCATTTCTGACACAAAATGGTGAATGCGGGGGTTCATATGATACTGAAGATAATCCGGGCCGGGGAACTCGGCGAGATCCTCTGGTCGATACGTTACGTCAAAGAAATATCTCTCTGGAAAAATGACTGTATTTCGTTTAAACACAACCCCCCTAGCCGGTTTCAAAAAACCGCCAATCACTTCGTAACTCGTTTCCGTTTCGAATTCATAGTGTATCTTATCCACACCAAATAGTTCCAAAAAGTGTTTACCACACCCAAGCATTTTGATGTTGGACCGATTGGTGTGCCGACACTCGGCTGCTTTGGGATTTAAAACACATTTGGTAGTTTCCATACTCGCTCTCTTGTTTTACTCACCCAAATCAAGAACTATGAAATTTGTGAAAAAGAGACCCACTACCATGAGCAAGTACAAGCAATTCAACTTCCCTTCCCGAGGCCTCAAAGTGCTCCAGTCCAGCATCCGCCAGAATAAATTATTGAAAAAATCCTTTAAAACCATTTTTAGCAAAAAAGGATTTGCAGTCGCCGCGGCCGTGAGCGTGGTGACGACGGGCGCCATTCTGGTCGACGATTACATTACCACCAACTCGGGATGTTTTATGAAATCGGATACATCCGTCTGCAAAATCAAGGAATCGAGTTGTTGTCAACCGGACGCGGTCGACAGTCTACCGTTTTGCACGACGACCCTCAAAGGGAACCCGTGTTTCAATTACCAGGACGTGGGCGGAGACTGCTGCAAGTTGTGCGAATGTCAATACCATGGCGGATGTCCCGACAATCACGAAATGGTGTGTCAACGCCCCACGGTCGGTGAAGCCTTGACATATTTCGCGCAAAATGTCAGTTCGAGTGTATGGTCGGGTCTGTTGACTCTCCTTCCGTGGCTTTCCTGGGTGTTTTATATTTTTGCAGGATTCGTGGTACTGTGCGTCGTCTCCTTTGTGTGGAATAAAGTGAGATGATTGAAAAGTTGGCCACGTATTATCTACCATACGACGAGCTGTTGGACACTTTGATTCGGGATGAGAATTTGGAAGAGACGTTAGCTCCTTTAAGAAAAAATAATGCATTTAAACCCTTTAGATATAGCGTCACCTTGGATTTGGTCCAGAACGCGAAGGTGTTACAGGTGGCGCGTACGTACATTATGCGACTCTTGACGAACAAGGAAAAATATGGTTACTTGTATTTTCTCAACAACCAAAATTTATTAATTCCGTTAAATGTTCAGTTTAATGGGGATATTGTCATCGAAAGGTTGTTGAGTGAACAAGTGGTGGAGGCTATTAATAAACTGGCGAGTGAGTTTGCTTGTCCGGAAACGTCCATGTACGAACTGACCCGTGTCGAATTGCTGTACTTTTTTATCATGTTGATGAATCGAGAGCTTGGATGGGTGGCCGTGGATTATTTGTTGCAAGGAGTCAAGAGTCACTCTCTTTTGATAAGCCACCCCGACCGTAGATATCATCGCGATATGTGTAAACCGTGAGTATAATAAAGAAGGTCTAGCAAGGGTTTGAAACAGAGATGACTTCTCGAAGCTGCTTCGTAGCCATCACAGAGACACAGGAAGAATAAAGAGGGGTCAACAAGGGTTTGAAACTGGGGTCGAGTAAAGGGGTCGAAGCTGCTTCGTGACCATCTTACACTTTTCCACACAGAGAGGTATGGATAGACATCACAAGGTTGACGCTGAACGTTTGGACCTACCCTAAAAAAATATAATTTCGAGACGATAAGAAAAAAATTCTGAGACGAGAAGAAAAAAATTCTAGAGGTACCAAGAAAAAAATTCTGGCGCTGGAGGTCTTGTTAAAATTAAAAAAAGTGTCAAGGCAAAACCTTGTTACAACATAAGTAAAAAAAAAAAAAAAAAAAAAAAAAAAAAAAAAAAAAAATTTTTTTTTTTTTTTTTTTTTTTTTTTTTTTTTTTTTTTTTTTTTTTTTGAAGTATATATACAACCCAAAACCTGTCGTTAGCTCAGTCGGTGCCCAGACCTCGAACTGGAAGGACGTCTCTGCTTACTCCTCTGACGGACCAAGACTATTATGAGTGTCTGGGACAGGACCCCAACGCTTGTATTTGAGATTAATAAAGAGGGTCCAACAAGGGTTCCTGAGCAAGGTTCAAGACTTCCTCGTGAATCTGCTTCGTGGACATCTTACAACTCATCATAGCGAAGCAAGAGATGTAATATCTGTTTCGTGGACATCTTACAACTCACCATAGAGATGCAAGAGACGGACAAGTTATAACATCCAAGGTTGACGCTAAAGGCTTTGACCCACCCTTAGAAAATATAATTTCTAGACAAGAAGAAAAAATTCTCAGACAAGAAAAAAATAATTTTGGAGTAGGGAAGAAAAAAATTCTGACGCTGGAGGTCTTTGTAGAATTTAATAAAAGTCTTTGGTAAAAAAACATGATGGTATTAAAAAAAAAAAAAAAAAAAAAAAAAAAAAAAAAAAAAAAAAAAAAAAAAAAAAAAAAAAAAAAATTTTTTTTTTTTTTTTTTTTTTTTTTTTTTTTTTTTTTTTTTTTTTTTTTTTTTTTTTTTTTTAAGATGGTATATATATACAACCCAATTCCCAAGGTGTCTCAGTCAGTGCCCAGTCACCGACCAGGATGGACGTCTCCCTGCTTGCTCCCTTTAAAACACTGATGCCGCCCTAGGAAGGAATCCTCGAATCTCATCCCCGAAAAGAATCCCCGACAGTCGGATTCATCCATGTTACATGATGACACACGATTCCTTTTCTTCTGCCACCGTATCCTCCACACGCGCTTCATTTAAAAACTTGGCTGCTTCTTCCCCCATATGCAATACAATCCGATTATCCGTCAATTCCAAAGAGTTTTTCAAACTCTTCTTGTCGGTAATCCTGGTATGGAAACAAATCCGGTGACGCGTCAACACCAACGCCAATCTTACCAATTCCGTATCAATCACTTCCCCCACCTTCTCCTCCCTGTAAAGAGCAAACAGACGTGTCCACTCTTCCAACAACGGGGACGGGTGTCTTTTCTTGGGATACGTCGTTTGACGATCCCGTACCTTGGTCACACACCACGCGTCGAAAGGAATACCTTTTATTTGTACATGATGCAATAAATATACAGTATCCAACTGAAACGTTTCGCTCACGACAAGATTCTCGTCCCTCAACAAGTCTTCTTTCCCGTACGACAGCACGTGGTGCATGTTTCTCGTCGCAATCGGATACGGAACTCCTTCGAGCAGAGGTTCATTGAAACAGAAAAACGTGTTTTTATATACGAAACCAATCACCGTCGACTGGATACTGACTTTTTCAACGTCGACGGGTGTGTCCAACACGGTTTGTACGTACGAGATGCGAGTCCATAGCGTGGCAGGCACTGAGTCGTACTCAATGTACCGGTCGTACGGGTGGCGTACTTGCAACAGTCGAGTCGGGTTTGCCCCGTTGACGGCCAGTGCCACATATCTCTTGTCGATATATTCGGTAGGTTTGGCTCCTTCATACGTGATTCGAAACGGCCATTCTACGACGAGTCCCAAGTTTTGAAGGTGGACTCCCTCGTGATTGCGAAGGTAATGTTGAACGTAGGAACCCAGAATGTCTTGGAGCAGACAGTGAGGTCGCTTCAGACTATAACGTTTTTGAATGGTACTGGACGACAAAACACTCTGGTCTGGAAAATAAAGTTCTCGTATGGGTTGAAAATGAATCATTGGAGGGGTTTTGATGACATCTTTGGTGAGAAACGGGAGTGTCGTCACTCCACGTCTCGCCTTCCATTCGGCTGCAATTTCTTTTACTTTGTCGGACGGTTCGTTGGTCAGAATACAGAGGCGGTACAGTGTTTTGGCAGAAGGTTGGAGAGGATCAAAGTAACAGCCTCCCGGTTGAGGTAAATCGTTTTCGTCGAGATAGAGAATGCAGTTCTTGTAAGGAAAGACGTGATCGTAAGCGGGTAGAGCTATGCCTTGTAGGTGATTGCTCACGACTTGAGGATTGTCGACAAAGAGTGGGGTCAAGTAGAGTTGAATGGTGGCCGTCTTTGGATCGGGCATGGGGATAATGACCCGTTCTCTTCCCATGAGGAGGGTCCACGAATCTCCTTTACAAAAGATGGTACACGGTGCTTCTGTTTTATAGAACGTTTTGAGAGCATCGAGGAGTTTGTGTTGGGATTGAACTGCAATTTGATCGGATTGAGCAATGCGGGTAGCTAACCAAGTTTCCCATTTCATATCTTGTAAATCGAGAACGTACATGTCGTCTTTGCGTCGAAAGGTATGACAACCATGAAACTGGCTGAGGTGTAGACCGTACTTGGAGTGATTCATCTTGATCCTTTATTTAATACGTATGCCATGCTGTATTTAAAAAAAATCGAGGGACAGTATGCAAACAGTAGAAAGCGCGCTATAAATTTAATACATTATAATGATTAAAAAAAAAAAAAAAAAAAAAAAAAAAAAAAAAAAAAAAAAAAAAAAAAAAAAAATTTTTTTTTTTTTTTTTTTTTTTTTTTTTTTTTTTTTTTTTTTTTTTTTTTTTAGTATATATACAACCTGATTTCTGAGGTCTGCTCAGTCAGTGCCTGGATCCCGACCTGGACGGACGTCTCCCAACTTACTCCTCTGACGTCAAAGAAATTGTGGTACCTTCAGATAATTTTCAGCTCTAGTCATTACAAATCTCCCAATTCTTACATCTGGACATTTTACAAGACTCGGCTTTATGGTAGTTTCGCAAGTATAAAGATTCCCCGATGGGATCAGATTATCATTCCTTTCTAAGGTCCTTGTTTGGAAGTCAGTACCGTGTCCACGCTCCCTATCTGCACGGTATCCATCTCTACTGTCTCTTTATTATTACCCTCGTCGTTTCTCTCTGCACCTACACGGGTTATCATTACAAGCAAGAGTGTCATCGCACCTTTGAACAACGCGTTCACGCTCTCAGGGCTAAATATGCCACCACTCAACGTTCCGAGCATGATTAAACCTATTCTCGACAACTACAATGACCACGTCAATAATTTTATTCACTTTTTAACCACGCAACTCGACTGTCAACTCATCTACGATGGACCTGCCGACATTCACCAGCATATTTGCAATCGCACTCTCTACGCTTGTTCGGTCCGGGCGAAAAAGGTACTGCATGACGTTTTTCCCGTCATGATTGGTTCCCATCTCGATCTAGCTATTCGACACCGACACTCGTACCTGTTTGTAGACACTATTGCCGACACACCGAATCCGCCGTTTCAAGAAATGGATATTGCTCGAGGATTCTTTATCGTCAACGGATTCTTGAGACACGTTCCCTATTTCTACACCAACGATCCCACCAATACGCACGTCATTCCGAGAAGAAGGGTACGTTTGTTTACGTACGATGCCCACGATAAAGGGAAACAGCTCAGCTATTATACGGCCGATTGTAAAGATCCACGTCACGGAGATAAGCATCGGGGAGACATGTACGTGATTCACAACGACGGAAGGGAAACCCGAGAAGGAATCGATTCCTTCTTTGATCATTGTCCCTATCCCGTGCAGCCCGAGGCGTACATGACCCACTTGTATCGAGAAGACAGTTTTGATATCGATCATCTGTCCAACAAGATTGTGATGAGTCCCGGCCATTTATTCGTCAAGCTCTTTGTCAAGTACTTGTATGGTCCTCTACGCGATCAAAACGAAAAGACCATCAAATCTAGGACGGCTCTAATTAATAAATCGATTCAATCGGGTAGTTTGTTGCACGTCTTGTCCCGAAAAACCGTCTATTTCAAAGAGGGAAAATCGGCAGGGAAAATGACGGACGCTCCCCAAGAATCGCATCGCGAGATTGGGGCCAATGGGAAAGTCTACATTGAAAAGAACACGGGATGTTATCGAGAGGTGAGTATGCAGACCTATCCCCTCAATCCCTATCTCCTCTACTTGATTGTGCGTCAAATTTCCAGCAAAGTCAAGAAAAATTCAGTACCCGCATTACACCCGAGCTACATTGGATTCTTTTGCATTCTCGGATGCTTCGAGACCAAAAACGTGGGTCGTACGACCATGATGGTGCGAGACACGGCCATTTCAACCTGCGATTCTTTAGATCCAGTGTTTCACAAAGCCTCCGAGTCCTCGTTTTGGAAACACGTGCAACTGGAACCCTGTCCAGGGTCAAAGTGTTTTGTGGTGGTCAACGAGGCGTGCATTCCCGTCACCCCCGCCTCTTTTCATCGACTCAATCTATTAACTCTCAAACGGGTTTTGGGTCACGTGGAATGCATCGAGTCTGGACCTTTTAAACACATTCGCTACAAAGCGGGATTGTTTTTCAAACGATTACCCGAGACGGACGTGTGGGTGACGCCACGAGACGAAACCTTTTGGTCGCAACGTTTGCTGGGTCTCGACCACAAACGCGATCTCGTGGAACGGTTTCAATACGATTACATTACGGGTTACATGGTGGACTTGAATCCGTTTTTCAAGCACAATTCGTTTCCTAAAAACATTTTGGCCTTTAATGCCTTGAAAAATGCCGTGTTGGCCACCGATCGACGCTACGCTTTGTATTTTATGGACACGGTCTCGGCCTACACCAAAACGTTAACACCCTACCACCAAGTCCTGCTGCCGCCGGTCGAGGATTCCATTTCGGAGCATTTCGTGTTGAGACTTCCGCACGTCACGGTCGCCTACGGTAGTTTTTTGGGATGTACGCAAGAAGACTGCATTGTTCGCAACGCAAGCGTCAACGCGTTTGATTGCGTTCGATTTTATACGCTGCGTGTCAAAATGGAAGCTGACGGACCGTTGAGTTTTTATCCCGTTCGAGGGGATCCGGACGATGGGGAATTGTTGGGGACGTTGGTGCATCATGGCGAAAGGACGTTGGAGGTGGAATCTCTGACGATTCACGTCAAAGTCATTCGCGTCTCCCCCCATCAGGTACGTCTTCATTTTACGAAACCCCCTTTTCGCGTGATTCAATACCATTTGGGAAGAGAAGTATTGAGTATTTGTGTAGAACAAGACCATTTGTCGAGTACGGGGGATAAACTCTGCAGTCTCCACGGGCAAAAGGGTGTGATGCGCGTGATGGACGCAATGCCCGTGTTGGACGAAACAGTCACCCCTCATTTGATTGTGAATGCGTATGGCACGTTCCGCATGACGATGGGTCAATTCAAGGAAGGAGTAGAGAAGGGGGATGGAAAAGATGCTGAAACGGTCCGCAATAGTGACGGAGAAGTCGTGCCGGGTGCCAGCGTGTTTTATGCCAAGACGTTTTACGTGGCCATAGCGTATTTTAGTGACGAGCATTTGTATGCCCCCCATACGTGCAAGGACGACAAGTTGTCGGGTCAGCCTGTGAAAGGTCGATCGAGAGAGGGGGGAATGCGTTTGGGTAATATGGAATTGACAAATGGAATGCGAGGAAATGGGATTGCGGCTTGCTGCGAGACCAAGTTTTTCGAACATTCAGATCGAATTCCGGTCGAGCCAACGATTGCTATTCCAAAATCGGTAAGTCTGGTACAAGAAGACGCCCGGTTCTTTAAGTGTAACTTGTCGTATGAAACTGAACCTAGTGTTGTGGAACGAAAAAGAAAAATATAGAAATGGGTTGTCTCGTTAAAATTTAAAAAAAATTGAGTCAAAAAAAAAAAAAAAAAAAAAAAAAAAAAAAAAAAAAAAAAAAAAAAAAAAAAAAATTTTTTTTTTTTTTTTTTTTTTTTTTTTTTTTTTTTTTTTTTTTTTTTTTTGACTCAATAGTTTTTTAGTATATATACAACCCAAAACTTGTCGTTGGCTCAGTCGGTGCCCAGACCCCGAAATGGAAGGACGTCTTATGTACAGCTCCAGTCCCCGCGCTACCCTATTGTACCAGGCCACCCGCCTACTAGGAAGGTTGTTTCGACACCTATTTTTAAATATTCCCATCCCTTGAGGGATATTATTTTTTTTACAAACAACCTTTCAATTCAGGCCTTCCAAAAATAATAACCCTCTCGTCGAGGTAAACAAGAAGACGAAATCATGAACGTTTTACCAGATTTTTTACATCTTGTCCAAACTGATTTATGTCACGGTCGCGAAGCTGTCGTCTTTCATCCAGGACCTAGCTTGTTTTGCCAAGTCTGCAAAAGCTTTCCTATTCCCGACATTTACAAGTATATTGATCGTGATTTTTCACATGATCGTCTCTATTCGTGCACGTTGGCTCAAGCCTACTGTCGTCAGACGGGAGACGATAACGTACGTGTGAGTTTTTACATTTTGGGGGCCACCGGGATTCTTCCTCAGTGCGTGCAGGGTCAAACCTTGCGTGTTCTCAAGGAAAGTATTGTACTCATGAGAGCCGTCAACGCTCCTTTCATCCAGAATGATTCATACCAGGCACCCACCGAACTGATGGGCTCATTTTTAAAGAAATACGTCCAAGCTGTATCTAACCCGAAATCTCTAGACAAAATCACACCCGCCGCAAAATCCTTTTTGGATTCTCTCTTGAGAACAATGCACCAACTCTTGACTAGCCAAGACACCCCTAATCCTTTTGAATTTTATTTTGAAAAACTCGTTCCCTTTGTGAAACGCTGTGTCAATGATAACCTACTCCTTCCTCCAGTCAAAGAGGAAACGAATCTGGCCAAAGATTTAATTTTTCAATTAAAATTATCACAAGCAATCCGAGACCGATACAATAAGTATTCCCTTCCCTTTGAAGTGATTCACGTCATGCTGGGATGCTATGTCAGCTCTACCAATATGCTAGTGGTGGCCAACTGGGCACTGGATCTGATGGCCCGCGTGTGTAAAGGTCACTTTTTTTGGAAGAATTACCCAAATTGCTGCTTTGTCGAAACCATGCAAACACTTTTAAAAACAGAAGTGAGTTTTCGCAAAAACACTCCCCTCTATTATGTGAAGAGAGACATTCTTGCCGGCACTGCATCCGAGGGCCTATCCAGCTTTCTTCCCAACTATTTACAACTCGAACTGTTTATCAAGGACAAGTTTGCTGCAAAATTTCCAGATGTGAGTGAACAGGTACTGCAGGTGGCCAGCAATCAAATGTTTCCAGCCGTCATGTTTGAAGACCACGCAGATCAATTAGGTTTTACGGTGCAGTTGGGTCACGTGGCTTGTAATATGGATCCGAGAACGGGTCTCGTCAAAAAAGGGGCTTATGGTATGGCGCGTCGAATTCATGGTGTGGTGAGTACATTTATTCGCCGAGTATGCGAGTTTGATAAAATTGAAAACACGTGGACGATGGATACCCTCAAACTGTTTTTGGGAAGTAACCCGACATTGGAGGAGGACATTTTGGAGGTTTCGAGAATGCTCCTCGTGAAACAAGACGACGCAATGGAAGAGTAAATGGGCGTTGAAATAAAGACATGTCGACCCAACTGTACGGCAATCAATCGGTTGCACCCCAAGTGGATCCGCTTAGTGAAATCCCAGAACCTGCTTTAAAAGAATCCTCAGAGAAAACGGTTCATTCCATATTCAAACAAGTAATGGCTAGTTATGATCAAGCAGATGATTCGTTACGGACGATACCCAGGGGAGACAGAAAAGCTTCTACAAAACCAGTTGAAAAAAATCAAGAATATTTTTACCTTAAAACACGAGACCATGTGACGACCCTCCGTAGAGCGTTAGCATTTAGTCGATTTTCTCAAAATGTTTCTCACGAGCATAGTGTGTGGGAACGAAAAGGAAAAATTCATTATAGATACCTTAATAATAATGTAAGGAATTTAACATTAGCACCGCTCATCTATTTGGGTATGGGTCTTCCAAAAAATCCAGCATTTAATTTTCATGAAGTGGATAAAGAAATTAGGGAACACGAGGCAAAAAGGAATAGGGAAAAGTTGGTGTTGGAAGCAGAGTTGAATCAAGAACAGATGGAACGGGTAAGGAGAAAGCAAGAAGAGTGGGAGTTAAGACTGAGGGAGCAACAAGAGAGGGAACAAAAGAAAAGAGATTTGGAAAATAGAAAAAAACTGAGAGACTCGAAAAATGTATCGGAAAAGGATCTCGAAGAAGAGATGGATAAGAAATGTTTACAAGATGCTGAGGCACACATTGAGGAGAGAAATAAAGAAGAGAATCGTAAGCGGCAAGCAGATATCGATGAAGCGGAGAGACTTGAGATTCGTGATGAGAAGGAACTTGAAAAACAGAAACAAAACGATATATTGGCAAATATACAAGTACAGTTCAATGAAGAGTATTTAAGTAAACAGTATAAAGAAATCGAGGCATACAAAAAAAAAGCTGAAGAAAATAAACAAAATGAGATGGACAATGAAAATAAGAAATCAGATTATAAATCTGACAGCATGCTTGATGAGCTGGAAGATGAATGGGTCAAATCAGATGAAGAAATGAATGGTAGCATGAATAATGTGCAAGATGATCAAGGAATACAAGATAGTTCAGAGGAACAGTATAATTCAGAGGAACCATGGGCTTAAAAAAAAAAAAAAAAAAAAAAAAAAAAAAAAAAAAAAAAAAAAAAAAAAAAAAAAAAAAAAATTTTTTTTTTTTTTTTTTTTTTTTTTTTTTTTTTTTTTGAAGTATATATATACAACCCAAAACCTGTCGTTGGCTCAGTCGGTGCCCAGACCCCGACGTGGAAGGACGTCTCTGCTCCTCACTCCTATCTGAATACTGTTGGCGGGACCCCCGGTACCTAGGGCTTTCTTAGTAGGTGGCCGGACCCCAACTTGGACGGACCTTTCTGTTATTACCCTTATACATTACCTTACTCAGTCAAGACTTTCTCCATACAAGGTTTTCACCAAGACTGTTGGGAAGGGATTCCCTCTCGTTTCCGTCCCTCTCATTCAATCTAGACGACATGTCCCCATACATTTTCACCAACTCTTTGTTGCATTTAGAGGAGGGAGTCTGTGAGCAAACCCTCGTAGACTGCACACGGGATGTATTGCTGAATGGACCAAGTGGCGCAAAAACTGTCCCGTATGTCGCGCTAAAGTATCAACAAACTCGAATCGTTAAAAAATTGGTATCGTCACCCCGAGCGACTTTTTGGAGAAAAAGTTCTTTTTGGAAAAGTCCTCGAGGACCTGCATACTTCAAGTGATCCAAAAAGAGTACGGAAAAGAGTTACCGCCACGAGAAAACGTGGCTTCTTGGTCAGCGGAAAAGGTACTGACGTTCGAAAGAAACCTCTTGGTTGACGAACCTTTACTCGACACTCTCAGTCACGAGTGGTTAGATGACCAGTGCACCGACGAGTGCAAAAAATACATGTGTGGCCAAATTTTTAATCAACAACATATAATTGTATCATCCATGACCCAACGAATAGATAATAAAGAGAGTAGACACCATGCAAACGCCTTGCCTTTTAGCTGATAAAATCGAGGGTCTGGAAGACCACGAGAGGGAATATATCGTTAGAATCGTGGGTAACATCTACAGGGAATGTGCTAGAAAGTCCAGCGATTTGGTGAACCAGCGAACCATTAAATACCGTGTCGTGGAGGTTGTGGCGAGTGCCATGCAATTGACTTTTGAACAATTAGCTGACCTGTTTTATAACAACACGCGAATCCATCCTACTGTAGCCGCTGAACTCTGTCAATTAGTTCCGAATGACGATGTGGTCGAGAGTCTTCTGGCACAAGATTTCGTACCCAACGACAAACTCGTTCGGCTCTTGAAACGACTCACTCCTCATATCAACACCGTGGATGCACTGGCCGCCGTGGACGGGTTAGCAAGTGTGACTTTAAACAAGAAATACGACTGCAAACGGTACTTGGAAAACTTACGCTTTCCATTAGGGAATCTCGTAAACTGTGACCTCAAAGAAACACATGTCGTATTGGTCCGATCGCTGTATACCGAATTAAAGAAATGGTATCCCGAAGGAAAATTGGCTCCAAAAGTGTACAAAGTGTTGCGAGAAGCCTTCAAGGATGTGACGGGTGTCGAACTACCCACTGAGGAAGATGAAGTTTCGGAAGAAGCCCTGGTTCATTGCAAGGGTTATTATCTATCGGGAATGGGTGAAGAGAATGTTTCCAAGTTTGTGAAGGATTTAAAAATGAGAAAGCCTGCAAAGGAAACTGAAGGTGCGAAGCCATCCAAAAAGAGAAAGTTGTCGCCTAGCGAAATAAAAGTCGAAGTAGCAAAGTAAGAGTTGAGATGAAAAAAATATTCTGGCTCTGGAAGTATTTGTATAATTTAAAAAAAGTATCAAGAAAACAGTTTATAAGTGAAAAAAAAAAAAAAAAAAAAAAAAAAAAAAAAAAAAAAAAAAATTTTTTTTTTTTTTTTTTTTTTTTTTTTTTTTTTTTTTTTACATACTATATATACAACCCAAAACCTGGCGTTAGCTCAGTAGGCAACAAGACCCCGACATGGACGGACCTCTCTCTCTGCTCTTCACTCACTTTTATTTACAAACCATGGTTAATGTTGAGCATGTCTTGGAACCAAATCCTAATCGTTTCGTACTGCATCCTGTACAACATAAAGACTTGTGGGGTTTGTACAAAAAGGCAATAGCTTCATTTTGGGTCGTAGAAAAAGTAGATTTGTCCAAGGATTTGAGTCATTGGAACGGTACCAAGGATGAAAGTCATTTTTTCTCATCTTTTAGTCCTTTTTGCTGCAAGGTACGAACGGCTTAGATTTGCTTAAGAAGTACAAATACCCAGATGTTTTTATGGGTTTCAAATTGCTGTGCATTCCGAAATGTACAGTTTACTTATTGATACGTATGTAAGCGATCCTTACAGACTCTTTAAAGCTATCCAAACGATCCCTTGTATCAAAAGTAAGGCTGAATGGATTTCAAAGTGGAGTAAGGATACTATTTTTTTGGGGAAAGACTCGTGGCGCTGTGGAAAGCATCTTTTTCTCAGGATACTTTTTAGCAATCTTTTGGTTAATAAAAAGGTTTGACATTTTCCAGCACACTGGTGACAAAGGCTTGCATTGCAATTTTGCACCCCAATTGATGAAACACTTGAATGCCAAACCCACTGAGCAACAGATTGTAAATAGTATACAAGATACCGTGTCTGTTGAGCAAAAATTTATGAGCGATTGCAATGAATAGCGTGAATGAAGATATAGAGTCCGACCGATTGCTGGAGAATGTCATTCCATTTGATTTTATGAAAAATTGTAGCTTCCAGAGAAAAAAATTTATATATCCAAAATGGTAGACAATTTACTCAAGATTTCTAAAAAAATCCCAATGAAATCAAGACATGCCCAAACACGTTCAGTTTAACGATACGGTTCAATATCATTCGTACAAAGGAGACGTAGAATCTTCCAGTAGATTGTGTCAACCCTTGGGCCGAAATGTTCGCGATTCGTTGCGTACCGTTCAAGACATTTTTAAAAAATGTCACACCTCTCCCATCTCCATCGTCTTTGGTAATATTGGACGACAGCCCCATCTCATCACCTACTATGTGGATCTCTGCTTCCCAAACGAAACTGTCGGTTTCCTTTCCAAAGAGCCGACGGGATCTCCGTATCAGGTCGATTCTACGGATCATCTCGACTTTTTAATCATCCTGGAACCCTATTTTGGTTACGTGGTGACAAAACTCCCACACGTGGATCACGTTGTCGTCTTTTCAAGTCATTTATGCCTCCTCTCGCCGGGTGTTCAAGAACAATATTTTCTCTTGCATCTATTACCCGAAAAACCACGAGCAGTGCGGGCCCGACGACCCTATCAATCCGTGTCTTGGACACCTCCCATCTTCCACGACGCTTCCACGTACACACCGCACGCAGCAGAGCACGTTCATCTCGACTTGACGAAAGCTCGTTCTGCCCACGAAGCCTACCTACGGTTGATGACGGGTCGAGAATTGCTTCGTAACCCCTATTCCGTGTCGTTGAACAAACGGGATGAAGAAGTGTTGGCGGTTCAATTGGATCAGTCTCGACGCAACGTCCAACGCAGATGGTCTACAAAACTCGAAGAGTGGTATTGGAAGGATTTCGAACAAACGGTAGAAGAACCGCATTATTTTATTTTAAAGAGGAATCCACTGTCTCTCGAGTAGTTTAAGGACAATCGGGACCAGGAATACGGCCCTGCGTGCACCCTTGAACGTAGGGAATGAACCAATTGTTGAATTGGGTTTGGTGAGCCGGGACCGTGGCTGCCAGTTTTAAAACACTTGCTTGGTTTAAAAAGATACCACTGCCGATGGGAACGGAATGTTTCTCATTGTCCCTGACTCGTAAACGAATCGCTTCGTGTGGTCGTTCGAATCCAAGACAGGCGGCTATGGTATTTCCAAAAAAGTATAATTCTGCTTTAGGACTGCGGTACACTATCATTTCACGTGAATGCGTGGTGAGATTTTGAGGAGAATCGATACGAAAATAAACCCAATGTTTCAGAGGATTGAAAGATTGAGCCATGACTTTAGTTTACAGACTTGTAAGATTGAGCCATGACTTTACAGACTTGCAAAGAAGGTGACTTGATAAAGAATATACAGACTTGCAAAGACTGAGATTTAATAAAGAAGACGGGTAAGAGATTTGAAGGGTGATATTAAAACTCATTACAGACATTTTACAAATCATCACAGGCACGCAAGAGACGGAAGGCTAAAGAAGGACAAGGTTGAAGGTTTTGACCCACCCTAAAAAATATAATTTCAAGACGAGAAGATAAAATTCTCAGACAAGAAAAAATTTAGAGTAGCGAAGAAAAAAATCTGACGCTGGAGGTCTTTGTAGAATTTATAAAAAAGTCTTTAGTAAAAACCATGATAATACTTATGTAAAAAAAAAAAAAAAAAAAAAAAAAAAAAAAAAAAAAAAAAAAAAAAAAAAAAAAAATTTTTTTTTTTTTTTTTTTTTTTTTTTTTTTTTTTTTGAAGTATATATACAACCCAAAACCTGTCGTTGGCTCAGTCGGTGTCCAGACCCCGACGTGGAAGAACGTCTCTGCTCACTCCTCTCTGAATACTGTTGGCAGGACATGGTATATATACAACCCGGTATATATAGAACCCCAATCCTGCCCAGGGCTCAGTTGCTTCCAAACCACTGACAGACCTCTTATCTTTCCATCTCTCAGCCTGCTTCTGTCAGATACATTACCGAAACATTTTCCAATGACCTATGTTTACATGACCTACGCTTTCAGTCTATCCACCCCGTCCGAGATGCCGTGCCTCCCGACAACACGAATCCAGCACCCAATTTTGTGTTTATCGATCCTCATCGCTATTATGGTACTTATGGGGGTCTCGTCTATGATACCGTTCTCCAAAGACTAGAGACTAATACTTCCTACTTTTCCTCTTCTATAGGTCATGGTCTCTCCATCGTATGGTGGTCCACGTCCTCACCCCCTTATCGAGGGGATTGTTTTGCGTTAGCTGCTCGTGGTCGCGTCGCCGTCCCCATACCCTTATTTAAAACCCTTCGCATCAACACTATTCGCACGACACCCTCTGCACAAAGTAATTACTTTGGTTCTAAACCTTCACGCATAAACGATGAATCCTTTGAATATTCTTCTTCCGAGTAGGGTTGGATAAGTACACGTCGGTTCATCGAGACTCGGTTATGGATATTGTACCACAAAAGAGGATAATTTATCGTATCGTCCATTAATTGCGCTTCGAGTTCTTGTATCATATTCTGGAGATGTACCATACAAATGGGACAACGGAGCAATCTGTACAAGGGTCCCGTCACCAAACTCTTCCATTTGGCAACGGCCAACACCACGTCCGGATGGTCACCCCGCATAGCAACCGCTTCGGCCATCCAGTGTAAAAGTCTCCAGAAAAAAGATCCCATCTGCCCAATGTAGAGAAAATTTAATTTTTCAGATAACATTTCAGCTTCGAACGGTGTTTCTCGAGACATGGTAATACCGAGAGTTTGCATAAACTTGCGGAGAGCGTCAGTCTGGCCGTCGTGTACCAACTGCAAGACGAGTTCGTCCAATTGAATTAAATGTTCAGATGTCCAGCGCAAATCGTAAGCCAGTGTCAAGATTGTAAAGATACAGTCTTTGAGAAGCTGGATCCAAGCGAGCGAGGCACCCCACGATCCCGGTTTTTGAAACGACCTCACGTACCATTCCTCCTTGACGATGGCAACGATCCTCAAAAGAAAGGTAATGACCGTTTGGTCAAGACGTTCTCGAGCGGGAACCGAACGAAAATGGGTGGTGAAGGGAGTCGTGTCCCACTGCACGTGAGGAGTATCGGTTTTAGTCAACAGACCAATTGTATGTCGAAGATGCGGGTCAGTCTCTGAGGTCTGGATGAGGGCATTTGCATCTACATCCCCGAGATGAGCTCGACGAAGCAGTTTGTACGTTTGGTATCTCATGCTATCTTGATTTTTGAGATAACAAGAGGAACATGTGCAAGGTGGTCAAATGTATTAAATGCCATCGAACCCTCGGGTTTGTAGAGTGCGATACTGCCGATGATTGCTATATTGTACTGGAACCCGAAGGTCTATGCTTGAAATGTGATGAATCTAAAGAAGGGGGTTGAAGCCCTTATGACCTGGTCCATTGATAAGGGTTTTTGACGTTAGTAAAAAAGGGACACCAAGGGCTCAAGAGAACTTCTCGTGAAGCTGCTTCGTGGACATCTCGACGACGCAAGAGATGCAAGAATAAAGAGGGACCAACAAGGGATTGAAACAAGGGTCGAGATAAGGGGTCGAAGCTGCTTCGTGAGCATCTTACACCTCATTACAGCGACGCAAGAGAAGGACTGGTTTTGAAGTCACAGGACAAGGTTGACGCTGAACGTTTTGACCCACCCTAAAAAATATAATTTCGAAACGAGAAAAAAAATTCTGAGACGTGAAAAAAAAAAAAAAAAAAAAAAAAAAAAAAAAAAAAAATCAAAGACGTGAAGAAAAAAATTCTGACGCTGGAGGTCTTTGTAAAAATTAAAAAAAGTCTCAAGTCAAAACCGTGGTATTATATAAGTAAAAAAAAAAAAAAAAAAAAAAAAAAAAAAAAAAATTTTTTTTTTTTTTTTTTTTTTTTTTTTTTTTTTTTTTTTACGGTTGGTATATATACGACCCGTATGCCACAGACAAATCATTCGGCTTCCAGACCTTAACCTGGACGGACCTACCTCTTCTCTTGCTCCCGCTAGACGCATCTTTCGATACGTTTGTTGCCGTACCCTCTCGTACCAGTTGCCGGTGTCTTCCCTTCCACTTTGCAATACCATTTGAAATATTCCTTCCGATTCAACATGATTGACTAACAACAAATTTCTACACAGACCTGACAACTTGTTTGTATTTTGCTTGTCAACATCTTTCATTTCTGAACTCGCATCGTCCAAATTTGGTATAATTGAAATAATGGATTCTTCTATCAACCCACGACGTGTATACTACTGTTGCGACTTGAAGTGTTTCCAGGCTCCCCTTGAACAGGTCGACGGCATTGCGTGTACAAAGTGCAAGGCTTTCTCTTACTGCTGCTGTCGATGCAAAACGTACAATCAAAATCTTCTTAAAAACTTTTGCTGCAAAGACAAATGCAATAAATTAACTCAGATTAAAGAAATTAAATGCATGCTCTGCGAAGGACTATGCCTCTGCTTGTGTAAAACGCATCGAGCAAACAAATGGAAAAAAGACACTCAAAAGGTGAGAATAAATGGTGCCTTTGTTGAACTCGTACCGACAGATGCCGACAGATTGTACTGCTGCAAGTCTCATTGTTTCAAAATTCCTCAACTTCTCGTGAGAGGTTTGGCTTGCAGGTCTTGTGGAAGTGTTAATTTTTGTCGTTGTGGATGTAAGGAATATCGTAGATTGGTTCGTCGTAGAGGTCATAAAATACATTTGTATGCATATAGTGATGACGCCTGCAACACCTCATCGGATGAAAATATTTCAGAAGAAATGAAAAAACACAAAGCCTCACAACAGTTACGCAAAGAAAAATATATACAGCAAGAGGCACACAAAAAACAGTTACTTCAAGAAACACTTGCCCAAAGTAACAAACTCCAAGTGTAATGCTTATTCTGGATGGTTCAACCATTGAGGCCACTGTCCGTAATTATTTTTAACATAGCGTTTCATTTTTTCTTGAGAATGCTTCATGTGCTCGGCTACTTTTTGTCGTAAAGCAAATGACCATGCAATGGACCATTTTCCTTTCCACACATCGCAAAATGTTCGAATGCGGAGATAGGCATCGTGTGGATCCCATATAGTTTGCAGGTCAATCGTCAAAAAATTTTGATTTATTTCTGGTAGCGGAAACGGGTGTTGCCTTTCGGGAAGCACCTGTAAAGTGCCACATTGATCTACAAAGTTGGAAAAAGAGGGTTGGTCAGGGAGTGTAATCACATCGGTGGTGGTAGGATCCCAATGTAAATCTAGATGACTAGTCAAGACGAGGTTTCGCAGATTCGAGGGTAATTTCGTTTCAAAGGGAGGTTCAATCCACAAATATATATATTTTTGATCAAATGAACAAAACAAGGCTGGCTCGTCGTCTGGATCACCAAGAGGAGAGAGGAGAGTGTTGAGGTAATGTTCTACCATGGAAGGATAACGACCCAACTTGCTCAACACGATGGTGGACCGTGGTGAAGAAACGGCCTTTTTGAGCGCAACGTAGTGCATGGTTATTTTATCAAACCCTTTCTACTTGCTTCTTGAATCATTTGGTGGTAAAATAGAATAACGAAACCCTTGAAAGCTAGACTGTCTACCAACTGTAAAAAATGGACTGTGGGGAGAATTACGTCCCTAAAACTAGACTGTCTACCAACTGTAAAATAGCGACAGTAAATCCTAGGTATATTTATACCCATATTTATACCCATTGATTAAATATGCTCTTGGCTATATGTGCATTTGAAAATTTGAAATAAATATGGTATTGACTGTATATTTTACAATATTAAAAAAGGTATCTCAGGATGGGTCAAGACTTGTAATGATGCATCAGGGATAGAAAAGTAACAAAAATAATGTTAAAAAAAAAAAAAAAAAAAAAAAAAAAAAAAAAAAAAATTTTTTTTTTTTTTTTTTTTTTTTTTTTTTTTTTTTTTTTTTTTTTTACTATAAATATAACCCTATTCCTAAGGGTTGCTCAGTCGGTGACCAAACCCCGACTTG
Organism: Linyphia triangularis; assembly: GCA_963978545.1. Taxonomy (NCBI): domain Eukaryota; kingdom Metazoa; phylum Arthropoda; class Arachnida; order Araneae; family Linyphiidae; genus Linyphia; species Linyphia triangularis. The sequence goes on along the minus strand of OZ021731.1, from coordinate 31,839,782 downwards.
GACGGACGTCTTTCAACTTGCTCCTTCGACGCAACTTTTGAATATTAATGCCAGGACCTTCGACGGACAGGTGCCCGACCCAAATTTTTGATACCGGTGAAAAGTTAAGAGTCCGCAGCTGAGGAATATGTGACCGACCGGCTTGGCATCTGGGATGCGAATGAGACAGATTTTGATATTAAATATTAAAAAAAAAAAAAAAAAAAAAAAAAAAAAAAAAAAAAAAAAATATATATATATATATATATTTTTTTTTTTTTTTTTTTTTTTTTTTTTTTTTTTTTTTTTTTTTAATTTATTTAAGGGGTATATATACAACCCGTAAGCCACAGGCAAATCATTCGACTCCCAGCCCTTTGCCTGAACAGACCTACCTCTTTGGCTCCCACTCGACGCATCTTTGGAAACGTTTGCTGCCGTATCCTCTCGTACCAGTTGCCGGTGTCTTCCCTTCCACTTTACGGTGTCATTTGGAATCTTCATTCAACATGATTGATTACTGCGTTGAAGCCTCGTGGATTCACTGTTATGATGGCATGTACCTCCCTTTGGAGATTGCTTTTGCCAGTCCCCATTGCCCCGATCAAGTCCACGTGCTACGAATCCAAGTCCCAGATGATCTGATGTTGTCTCTACGAGATATGAGGAACAATGCTTCTCTCTGTGGTAATCGTGACAGATTCTGCAATCAAATACGTAGACCCTTTAACATTATTCGACCGAGAATTTATTATTTACACATGGATATATGGAAAGTTCAACTGTTTGATTTCATACAGACTGAACTCCTTGGAAGTGCCAATTCTCTTATCTTTGGTGTCCGTGGACCGTCGCAAAAGAACTTTTTTCGCAAAATATTACGAGTGAAAAACGTTTCTCGCTACATGACACACCTACCCACCAGAGAAATTTATGGATGTGCATACAAACAACTTGTACTGTTACCTCACCACTGCTGCGGCGTGGAGGTCAGAACCATGGCTCATGCTTTGAGAAAACGAGAAATTTATAAGCAAGAAAGGAAGCAGAGACGATACACCAGACGATGCAAGAGGGCCATGAAAGCTCTTAGAGAACAAATAAGAGACGGACTTGTGGACGAAGAAATTGAGGAATTGGAGGATCTTGAAGAAGGAGAATTAATGGAAGAGAGACCACACGATGGACCGGCTCTTCAAGAAGGAGACAGACAGCAGGAGGAAGAAATTGACGGACCAGTTTTTGAAGAAACGATGAAAGAGCAGGATGAAGGAATCAAAAGATGTGTAGAAACTTTTAATGAATCGATGGAAGAGATGCAACATAAAGATGAAATGGATTCACAAACGATGGAAGAAGTAATTGAAACAGTATCTACAGAAACTCTTCTAGATGAAGGAGTGGAAATGTTGGAAAAGAGTCTACACCCAGCAGAAACTCTTCGAGAGGAAGGGGTGGATGACAGTCAACACGAGAAAGTGACTGAGGAGCCTGCAGAAACTCTTCAACAGGAAATGTTGGATGACAGTCAACACGGGATCGAAAGACCAGATGTTGAGATAATATTTGAAAGTTGCCTAAATTCACCCTTTTCTCCCACTCAAGAACGTTTAATTCGGAGCAGGATTGAATCCATGTATAGAATGATTGCTGAAGAGAAGGATAAGAAAAAATAATAACGTACTCTTGGAATTAATACCTCTTCTTAATCCTATATACGTAATCTTTGGGTTTCTTGCTACCTCTCGTTCCGTTGACATTATCCTTGCCAAGACATGTCGGTAATATTACCGTTTGTAGACCTTCCATAGACTACTCTTATTACACTCAAGAAACAAGTGGACCAACCTCCTTTAAAAATTTGGTAACTATGGCATCGATTACATCCTCGTGCGACACGACATCTCTGCAAAAGCTAATCGTCAAGACAAACCACGAACCACAACTCGACATGAACAAGACGTGGGCCGAACGTACTGCAAGTGATAAAACTGTCTCTAGCAATGATTCGCGTACAATCTGTGATTCAGAGATTATGAATCTACAAGACCAAGTGGAGAAACTGTATATTCAATCTGTAAACAAAAAATCAAATCAGGATGTAGAGACGGAACATGTCAAACCCATGCTATTCTATAGAGAAAAGGATTCAAACATGGCTTGTTTAGCGATTAAACAGGGCTTAGATGGAAAAGCTGCCGTAGTTGGAGACACTTTCCGAATGGTTATTGATTGTCTGTATCCTGGTTGGTTTGAATTTCTCTGGAAAATATTAGAAATGAAAAAAGTGTATCAATTGGTTGTGCTTGGAGATGATAATTATCATTTCGTTAAAGCAAAAATACCCGTTTCCAAACATTATATATTGATGCGGGACAGACGTGACGAGCTCCAATACCCTTGTTACTGCCATCACTCAAGGGATTGTGTATTGACCAAGGCATTCTTGGGATGGAGAAGAAATGTTCGGTATCAAAAACTTGAAATGGTCCACTCACAGCTGGACGATAAAACACAATAAATGTATAACATTAAAGTGATTGTAGTAAAGATAGATAGATAGATAAAAAAAAAAAAAAAAAAAAAAAAAAAAAAAAAATTTTTTTTTTTTTTTTTTTTTTTTTTTTTTTTTTTTTTTTTTTTTTTTTTTTTTTTTTTTTGATATAAATACAACACAAAGACCCTGCTGAGGTCATTTCTCAGCTAGCAGCCAACGCAGACGGACCTCTCAGATTATTGCTCCAGTCTTTAATAGTAATTTTATCCCTCTACTCGTGTTTTTACAAATACCTTTAAAGTCACAACATCTCCCTGCATCCCACTCTTCTAGTAAATTAATCCTTTTTATCATCTCTTCTTGAAATTAAAAGGACAATTTCATCGTTTTCTCTTTACCATTCTTACAACATGCCCGAATGTCTTCAAATTCCTTCATTAAACAAGATACCTGAAGGCTATCATTCTTGGGGGTCTCCCAACTCTCCAATGGGTCGCTCTTACAAGTGTTCAGTTTCTTATGGTATCATTGCCAAAACTTCAAGCGGACACGTCGTCACGATTCAACGCAAAGTACCCTATTGCGTGCAAAATTATTTTTTTCACTTGGATCGGAAAATGGCGTTTGACTGCACTCGTTGTCAGTTTGAAGACGTGCGCGAAAAATTTGAAAAAGAACGTCTTCCTCGCCTCACGGACCAGGAGCGAGAAGATTACGATCGATTTTTAAAAGGTCACATGTACGAGGACTTGTATGATTTTCCACACGGTCAATATCAGGGAAATAAAATGTACAAAGACCGGTTTCAAATATTTTTGTCTGCTTATCGTGAATTTCGAGAGGAATCCGGGTATCGGTTTTCGTTTACCCGTAAAGACGTTTACAAATATCCTCTATTTAAACTAGAGTTTATAGGATGTGATAATGTTCCGTATACGCAATACTATTTTGTTGTGGAAAACGTGTACGGTTTGCGGCGGTATTCGTATTTTGACACGTATATGGACAAGTCAACGTCTTCTACGAAAATAGAGTCGTGGAAAGACGATCGACTCACTTTTCAGGGTAAATTAATGACCATAGATGAGGCTTTTCACAAGTTTTGGAAACAGCAAAAGGTGAAAAATGATAAGAAATACCTTTTTTGTTACAGTACTTCTGAAATTGAAATGTGTTTACAAAAAATCTAGAAACAAGGAAGGATGGCAGAGAAGAAATATTTGAATTGGGATACTACAAACACTCGAGCGCGGGAAGAAATACTGGAAGATTTTCCCAATGATCCCCCAGACAGAGAGAGGGGAGAACCAGATGTTTTGGATGATACAGATAATATCTCTGACACAACAAGCGAGAGAAATAATAATGCTTTTTATTGTAATAACCCAGAATGCGAGAGAAAGTTTACGCTCCGGACACTGGAACGGGAGAAACGAGCATTGCATACAGCAGTTTTGAGTATAATGGAAAGTCTTAATGATTTAATATATTACTTGGGCGAAGTGGATTATGTAAAGCCAGAACACAAACCCAGTGTTCCAGATTTGAAAAACAAGTAAAAAATATATATATATAGTATACATATATCCCGGTCCGTGAGGTTTCCTCAGTCGGTGCCCAGCCCCCGACCTGGAAGGACGTCTCTCTGTCTGCTCCTTCGACGTAACATTGGAATGACAACGCCGGGAATAATGGATATGAGGCCGGGAATAATGAATGTTTAGGGCCAGGAGCCTGATGCCTTGAGTTTTAATTTTGGGTTTAATAAAGAGGGTCCAACAACTGCTTGACACAGGACTTGAGATAACCCCGTCAAGATACTTTGTTGACATCTTGAACCTCATCACAGAGCCGTAAAGAATTGTAAGAATAAAGAGGGTCCATCAACGGTTTGAAACAAGAGTCTAGCGAACTTTGTCAAGCTGCTTAATGGTCATCTTTCACTTTTTCACATAGACGTAACTACCGGATACGTTACGACGTCTCACGTCAAGGTTAACGTGGAACATTTTGGCTAGCCCCAGAAAAAATATTCTGACACGATAAAAAAAATTGGTGCTGGAGGTCTTTGTAAAAATTTTAAAAAAATAGTCTCAAGCCAAAACCTTGATGATTGAAAAAAAAAAAAAAAAAAAAAAAAAAAAAAAAAAAAAAAAATTTTTTTTTTTTTTTTTTTTTTTTTTTTTTTTTTTTTTACATACTATATATACAACCCGATTCCTGTAGTATGCTCACTTGACGTGGGGACAGCATCGTGGCCGGACCTCCTTTTCCTACTCTCCAATATTGACGGAGTTCCCATGCAGTGACCAGCCGCAGTTTACAATGGAACATTATATAAATCTTTCAATATTTCAAACCCTTGTTAGTATCTATACTTGGACAGCCTTCTTTTTTTCAAAAACACAGTCATTACTCTTATGGTTACAAGTCAGTCTTTATTTCTTTCGGAGGAAACAACAAAGCTTTAATCTCCGGTTGTGTTACAGACGCCAGCAGCGCCATGACATACTCACTCACGGCCTGTGCCTGCTGAGTAATTCGACTAAACATGGGATTGGAGACCCTCGTCGGTTGTCCTTTATTTATATCCTCCTGAATGTGATACAGCAAAGTCTGTAATTCGAGATCCAGATTATCAACGTTCTCGATAATCGACCTCTGGTACGTGTGAAAAGCTTGATCCAGTTGCTCAGGTTTCATGACCTTTGATAGAGCTGGAGTCACCACTTTTTCATGTAAATAACGACACCCCACTCCATAAACCATGTCAAATATTTTTTGAAATGCTTTGGTGTGTTTTACGCTATTCCGCGATTCAACAGCCTCCGTGGCCGCCGTAAACATGTACTCGAAACCATTGTCTTTACTTAATTTCTTCAAATGGGATACTATTTGAATTAACTTTGGACCTAACGGATATTCTTTAACCAACGTTTCTAAATATGCGGCATGAAATTCCCTTTTGGACTTGGCAATACACTGATTAATAAAATTATTCATGTCGTCATCCTCTTTTAAATTCTCTTGTAAATCTTGCAAGACGTGCGGACGGTCTTTGAAATTCTCTTGTACATCTTGCAAGACGTACGACTCGTCCGTGTCTGGACAATGTTTCGATGGGGATGATTCTTGCACTTCATCCTCAGTTTCCGAGTCTAGTTCGAGCTTACGCTTCATCCTTGTTTTTCCCATAATAGAAATTGATGACTAATACATAAGCCTATCGTTTCCAGGTATCTCTAAGACATTGATTAATATAGTCATCCAAATGTCTCGAAAAGTGAGAATTATCGGCTTCATACTTGTTTCTCTTTTTCTCTTTCCGCTTTGCGTATGCTAATCGAATTGGAACCCACGTGTTTAACGTATTTCGTGACAATGTCGTTGAGATCGGGAACGTTTGTCAAGTCGCGCGTATAAGTTTCCATGTTATAAGAGTCAGCTAGATCCAACGTCCACTTGTGATCGCGATGTTTCAACACGAGACCATTGGATCGTGTCAAGTGGGGGGATTCTGTTAAAAGGTATTGAAACGGATTCAACACGTAATGACCACGATACCTCTCGGCCACAGTCGTATCCCAGGGTTCCATGCGACACGCAGGATATTTATACAAGAGTTCGTAAAAGTTGAGGTGAAAATGTGTCATGGGGGACAGTTGCGTGGTGATATCTCGACAATCAATCATTTGATTCTCTTGATAATCCCACTCGTTGCACGCACTGACATAAAACGTCGAAAAGACACACGAACGTGTTCTAGCCGTGAAATCCAACTGGTGTTTGAAAATGTATTGCATGTAATCGAAAGGCCATTCTTGTCCCACGTGAAAGGTTCCATCCGAATTTTGAAATTCGGGACGCAAGTCTTGAAGCTTTACGTTACGAAATTGAATAAAAGAGATGGGAGGTCTATCGAGTAAATAAAAATATGCATACAGATTCACGTCTACGGGATATTCTGGGTCTTGTGTAAAGATGCTGGCACAAGCATTGTAACCAGCCCCTCGTATATACTGATTGTCCACGTCCAGTCTCACGCCAAACAAACCCATCGAAGGATCGCAAAAGCATCCGACTCCCTCTTCGTAATGGCCTTGCTTCAGAGGACGACCCGTAAAGGCATCAAAAGTGCAAGGTCTCTTGAAGCATTTCTTATCGGCATGTTTTTTCAAATAGTCATCGGCAAACCCATGCGAATGTTGAATATCGCCAAATTCCACCTCTCCCATTTCACAGGGTAATAGACGAAGGCGCTCAATGGCAGACATTTTCTGGCAAGTGGGACCCGGAGCAAGTGTGTATCCGTAACTACACTCACACGTTTGCTTTGAAAAATTGAAATGACCGTGGTGACCGCAAGCAATATCCACGTTACAATTACTTCCAAAGTGCTTTTGGGTAAAGAGATGCGGATATTTACACTTGCAAATCGCATAGTTGTGTCCCTGCACGTCTTCCAGAGCCCAAGTTCCCGTATTGGTATCGCACGTGCCTCCGGGGAGAAGAAGAGGGACACATTGGCCAACCAGGCACATGTGATGGGGAGGACATTCCTCGTTGCGAGTGCAAGAAGTGGGTATGAGGGTAGCTTTGGCACTAGGTAACGCATCCCAGGGTTGAATGTGAACGTTTGGATGATACCAAGCATAGACAAACATGAGAAGGACGTAGAGAAACAGAAGGATCCATGAGCCGAGCATGGTTCTTTAATAAATGAAATAAACTTGAAGACGTCCGTGATTATAGATGAGACCTGTTGCCGAATTGGAGAGGTTGCGTTCCCGGAGTAGGTGGAGACTATATGCTTTGGTCTGAGGGTTGCGAATCGATAGCAGAAAACGTTCTATACTATACATCTTTATTAAAAAAGAGACGCGGGAAGAATAAAGAAGATTCGGTGCCTCTAGAGAACTTTTGGAAAATGCTTCGTTGACAAATTACAAAAAAAAAAAAAAAAAAAAAAAAAAAAAAAAAAAAAAAAAAATTTTTTTTTTTTTTTTTTTTTTTTTTTTTTTTTTTTAAGGTATATATACAACCCAATTCCTGAGGGTCCCTCAGTCGGCCGTCAGACTCCGACCTGGAAGGACGTCTCTGCTCACTACTCTCTTATGCTTATCTTTTGTACGTGCACATTTTAACTTTTACGGTGAGCCCCTCGTTACATCCAATGGAAATTCAATATCAGCTTACCCACATGGAGGGTTTAATTCCACAAGTGTCTTCTGACCTAAAGATGCCCAGCATTGATTTGTATTCTCCAATTTCCTGTTCCATACCTCCCGGTACAAAACTGGAAATTAATACTTTTGTGGCGGTTACAGTACCCAAGTTTGCAGTTTTACTACTGATGGATAATCCAGAGCTTGTATCACGAAAGCAACTCAGTGTAGAAACTTATTACATCGATGCAGGGTATCATGGAGAAATTAAAGTGGACTTGAGAAACAAATCTACAGAAGTGATGATTGTTTTGAGCGGTGAAGCCATTGCACAAATGATTTTGAGAACGGATTTTGAAACGGAACCATTGATGTTTTATCCTATCCTAAAGAAAGTAGAAAAGCTGGATACCAATAATTATAAAGTTGACAAATTGAGTCCCGGAGCAGATAAATTGAGTCCCGGAGCAGATAAATTGAGTCCCGGAGCAGATAAATTGAGTCCCGGAGCAGATAAATTGAGTCCCGGAGCAGATAAATTGAGTCCCGAAGCCGATAAATTGAGTCCCGAAGCCTTACGAGTTCCAGAGTTGAAGAAGAAATTTGAAGTCTACAGATTATTGAGTTCCGGAGGATTAAGGGACCCGGAGTACGGATCATATATAAACTAAAAAAAAAAAAAAAAAAAAAAAAAAAAAAAAAAAAAAAAAAAAAAAAATTTTTTTTTTTTTTTTTTTTTTTTTTTTTTTTTTTTTTTTTTTTTTTTTTTTTTTTTTTTTTTTTTTTTTTTTTTTTTTTTTTTTTTTTTTTTTTACCTGGTATATATACAACCCAAATTTCATGACGGGCTCAGTCTGTATTTAAACCCAGTCGAGAACAGACGTCCTGCCTATGCTCCTCCAGAAAAGTTTTCAAAAGTCTGCGCCGTAACCGCTTTCTTCTTACTGCCGTGTATCCAGTCAGCTTTTACTGGACCCATTCAAGTCTTTTTACCGGACCCCTTCAAGTCTTTTTGAGGTGACATTGTGTTCCTTTCTCGACATCCTAACAACAGTATCATGCCTCTGAATCAGAAATATACATATTTAGTACGTATAGCAGAATACGCACAGGATCTAATACAGTGTCCTCTTTGCCCAGAGAACATGAGACTCTATAAATTTCCACACCACTTGAAGAATTGCCATTCTGCCAACATCAATGAGTACAGTCAATGTTACTGGTGTTTTGGACTTTATAAATTTGAAACATGCAACAGGATGGCACCAGACGTCCACCAACACTTTCTAAATTGCTTAGAAAGGTTTAGAGCATCCACTCTCTTGAAAACCTCTTCAAAGTACACTAAAAAAAACCATCTTTATGAGAATACTGCGTCCGGATCTTTGAATAATGTGCTCAACTCCAATGCTTGTTGCCCAAGTACCAGGCCGAAAGAATACTACAAGGCTACCACATCATCGACTGACATGCTCCTTACTTGCCGTTCCAAAGAATCCTATTGCTGTGTAAAGGGGAATCCTATATCATCAACTGATGTGCCCAGTGAGTGCAATCCAAAAGAACCACATCTCTACAAGAGCATGGCCCCCGTACCATTGAGTGATACAACACCAGCTGACAAACTCAAAGAACCTCATCTCTACGAGAGTATGGAACCAGACGCGCTCCTTGCTTCCAATCTTAAAGAAGTACACCTCTACGAGAGCATCGATCCCGAACCCTTGAATGATGTCATCCGCCGTTCCAATCTCAAGAAACCGCACCTGGGCATCGATGCAACGAATAATTCATCCAATGCCTGTGCAACAGAGTCCCACGTTTACGAGACCATCTACCCCGAACCATCAAATGATAAACTCTGCCAAGGATCTTCTTTCCACGACAAGCTCAGCCTTATTTTAAAAGAGAAAAATGAAAAGGTAAAACATTTTAACATTTTGGCTCTTCATATTGGAGTTGACGATTACATGGTCTCTAAATATGACGACGGTCAATGGCATTTAAGAAACTGTAAATACAATTGTAAATGTGCTCAAAGTATTGAAAACCCTAGCAAGTATTTTATAATTTGTCGAGACAATGTCGTGGAGATTCGAGGAAAGGGATGGCATTTCCAGGACAGTTGTGTGTGGGCCAGGATGATGATGGGAATAGAGAGAAAGTTTGTGTATAAAATGGAAACATTTTGTGAATGTGCTAAACGCTTTTCAAAATGTAATGGTTATTGAAATATTGTAATTGTCAGACTATACTGTATTACTTGTAAATGAGAATAAATAACTATGTATCAGGATATGTTTGTATTTTATTCTGAAAATTATTTCAAGTATATATAATCCAATTCCTGAGGTTTGCTCAGTCGATGGTCAGACACGGTCTCTGTTCACTGTTCTCTTGGTACTGGTTACGGGACTTTGGGAAAAAATCTCAGAGACTGATGGTAATCAAGAGACGGAATAATAAAGAAGATTCAATAGGGTTTGAAAAAGGGATAAGATTACCTCTTGAAGCTACTTTGTGTATATTTTTCAACTCATCAGAGAGATATAGTATAGGGAAAATAAAGAGGGACCAACAAGGGTTTGAAATAGGAGTCAAAGCTGCTTCGTGGCCATCTTACACCTCTTCACAGAGACGCAATGGATGGTTATGCGTCATAAGCAGTGGATATGCTACGACGTCACACGACAAGGTTTACGCTGAACGTTTTGACCCACCCTAGAAAAATATAATTTTGAGACGTGAAGAAAAAATTCTAGAGACGTGAAGAAAAAAATGTAAGAGTTGTGAAGAAAAAATATTCTGGCGCTGGAGGTCTTTGTAAAAAATGAAACAAAATCTGAGGTGGAAACGATGATAATATTCAAAAAAAAAAAAAAAAAAAAAAAAAAAAAAAAAAAAAAAAAAAAAAAAAAAAAAAAAAAAAAAAAAAAAAAAAAAAAAAAAAAATTTTTTTTTTTTTTTTTTTTTTTTTTTTTTTTTTTTTCACTAGGTATATATACGACCCATATCATGGAGGGTCCTCATTCTGCCATCAGCCCTTGACGTGAACAGACCTCTCTAGCTGCTCTCTCTTACTACCGGTTCAACTTGCCTTTTATACGGGGACTGTTCAAGTCACTGCGGTAAACACCTTCCTTACAGGCTTTTTCATTTCTTGGTTTAATCAAGAACCATGGACACTCCTTCTACATCGACTTCTCCAGAGGCTCAAACCTTTACGGATCAACCAGAAAAGGATTTAATGGACCATCTCATCCTCCAAGAATTGAATCATCTCGAGAACTATTACCTAACCCAAGAAACCATCATATTAAGAATCCTCAAACGCTTAGCGTCCAATTTTCACCTCTCTTGGTCCAATGTCGTAGAAACCGTAAACAGACCCTGTCTCTTGGATGTAGATAATCACAACCAGATTATGGCTTTGTGGGAGGAACGGAAGCGCAACACTTCTCTCGACGAAACTCAAACGTTGGAACGATTGCTGGGTCATGATTACGTTAGACCCACCGACTTGTTGAAACTGGCTGGATATTTGATGAAATTAAAACCCACCGACATGAAACCAGTGTGGAAATTGTTTGCAGTGGATGGATTTCTGGGATCGGATCCTAAACTATACGTAGACAGCTTTAAAAATGACGAAATGAAACAAGACCATGCACGGGCTACTCGCATGTTGTACGATTACGTGGACACACCCGAATTGGTGAAGGAAGTTGTCGAAATTGCTTTCGAGAGAATTTTGGATAAACAAACAACGGCCAGAGATGTAAAGGGAGAGATTAATTCGTGTGTAGATTTATATATTAAAATGGTACCGCGAATAAAGGAAGTGAGGGAATGGAAGATGCAGCAAGTAGAAGATGCAAAGAAAATCAAACGTGTGAAAAAGAGGAAGGAGCCTGTAGATGAAACAACAACACATGGCGACGAAGAGAAGACTGTGGATGTGATAGTAGTTTGTGAATAAGAGTTCCATTAACGTGAAACATGTAAAACTTGTAGAATTGTAAACTTGAAAAAAAAAAAAAAAAAAAAAAAAAAAAAAAAAAAAAAAAAAAAAAAAAAAAAAAAAAATTTTTTTTTTTTTTTTTTTTTTTTTTTTTTTTTTTTTTTTAGACTATATATATAACCCAAAACCTGTCGTTGGCTCAGTCAACGCCCAGACCCTGACGTGGAAGGACGTGTCTGCTCACTCCCTCACTCCTCTCTGAATACTGTCGGTGGGCCCTGGTCCCGATTCCTGACATTTTCTCAGTCGGTGTTCAGACCTCATCCAGAACGGCCCTCCCTACTTGCTCCTTCCTGACAAATCAATACCTGATACATGAGGGTTGTACTTTCTGAATTTAATCATTAAGGGTATTTTTTCCAACTTTTATCAATGCACGCGGCAAACACTTTATTTTCATATGTTCAATACCATCGTCCCGACATTCATCAGAAAATTCTTGACCTGATTCGTCCTCATTCTCTCAAATCCATCATTTTATTCTTTCAAGAGCACTTGGAACATTCCGTTTCCGATTTGAACGTCTTTAACGAGTACTCGGAAAACATTCCCATTTTTTGCTTGGAATTTGTCAAAGCCATCCGAAAAAATTTTCCTCAACCAGGAGACGCTTACGGAATCCAACTGACGTGTCGTATCACTCGGTCCGATACCCAAGGAACGCTAGACAGTAAACATTTACGCTCCTCCCTCCACGATGGACCCTCGTCTTATAACGTCAGCAAGGAACTACTGTACGAGCTCAATATATTCACCACACAATCGCAAGTGTTTGAACTTGCCATGCGCCATGAGTACTCCACCGTTTTTGTGAAAGAATACGACCTCAAAGAATTGTGGGAACGACTTCCCGAAGCTGGTTATTTGCGTCGTGGAGGGGATTTTAACAAAGCAGAGAATAAACAAGGGCAACACGTGTACGTCAATACGTTTCAATACGTGTTGGTCCAAGACCAGAGGGGACTTCGAATCTTGTATCAGTCTGCTGCTCAGCTGACGGAATTACTACAACGCTTAGACATGAGAAAAGTCGTTGCGTTCAGCGACATTCGAAACTTGTTGAAACAATGTGGTATAGTCTGTCATTTTTTCAATATGGTTCAGCTACTGCGTCGACAACTCTTTACCAACGTCAACTCTGTTTACGAAAAAGATGTGTTGGCGGTGTGCAAATACCAGTGTCGGAGCGGACAAGCTCTACCGTTGACGCGAGAAGGATTGGCCAAGAATCAAGAGAGGTCACCCATCGAAGTGTTGAGCTTTGAAGCTCCCAAGAAAAACTATGCTCGCTTGTGCACGGGTCCTGAACGGGCAACACGGTATGATGTAACAACGTCTGCCGACAAAATATTTTTTGGACAGCAGTTTAATGAAGGAACTGGATCAGGGTTTGCTCTTTTACCTCAAGTAGAGGGAATGGTGGAGACGGATCATGTCTCGAACGAACCTTCTGGTAGTGTACAAAAGAAATTGAAGCAAAAGGTAAGAGAATAAAGAGGGTTTGAAAAAAACTGAGACTAGTAATATAACATATCCAAAATTGCAAAAGATTTCTGTGGTAGCTCGCAAATTTTCAAAATAGCAATGTATAATGTAAAAAAAAAAAAAAAAAAAAAAAAAAAAAAAAAAAAAAAAAAAAAAAAAAAAAAAAAAAAATTTTTTTTTTTTTTTTTTTTTTTTTTTTTTTTTTTACTTGGTATATATATGACCCAAATTCTGCGTCGAGCTCAGTCTTCACTCAGCCACCGACGCGTACACAACTCTTCCTCTCTCCTGCATCATGACCTTCTTTCAACCTACTTTGAATATATTTTGAAAACTACACTGTATACTTTTAGAAGCGTCATTCTCCCATTTAAAAATCAATTTATTACTAGAGAATCGGGCGTCTCGTCTTCCGGTTTGCGTTTCAACATCTCAAATGTACATCCCTCCTTTCCAAGCCAAGATTTGCAAGCTTTTTTCCATTGAATCAAATAGGCGTGGTGCGTCTTGGGAAATAATACGGGGACGTTGGTATAATCTTCAAGGTACTGTGGTTGGGTCTTTAGATAGTCTCTGCGTCTTCCTGGATCTCTATTAAACCAACCCAAGAGGTCCGTCACCTTCAACCGAGTCTCCAGCAACAAGTAAACCAAGAGGGACAGTTCGTCTGTATTTTTATACTCTACAACTTGTTTTCGAATTTCTTGAAGCTGTTTTGAAGTAAACGCTCTCGTCTTTCGATCCATCTTGTCTTTTATGGACGCTCGGTTTCCCCAGTGGCAAGGAGCACAACGTCTCAATCAACGCATCCACGTTGACCAGTGTCGCTACATTGTCTTACTGACCAACACGTTTGGCTTTAACGTTGAAAAGGATCTCAAGTTTGCCCTTCGCATTACTAAAAAACCCATCAACTGGATCATTTCCAAATTTAAAGAGAATAAAGTACGCGTCGAGTATGCCACTCTCTTCACTAAAGGCGAAGTCAAACAGCTCGGTCCCACGTCTCTCAAAGTTTCGCAACGGATCGTCAACAATCTTTTACAAACCCACTATAAAGACGTTGAGAATATCGTCATCGTCTGTCCCAAAGCCTACACCAAATGCATTAAACACTACAAGTGCATCACGTCAGACACCTTTACCGACCTCTTGCATGCTGCAGAGACTGGTGGCTCATAGACTGGCCACCAGTCACGAAAACCCAACGTGGGGTCAATGTCGACGCCAAGTGCTCTGCGACGTGGCTCGTTGGTTAGATATGCCCCGCGTGCTGGACGATTATCATGACGTCTCAGTACGAGAAAATCTCGTTCAATTGCTGTTGACGAGCGCCAAGAAAAAAAGACCCCGAGATTTGCCACGCGACGAAGGAGAGTGTTTACGATTGCTGGGTCAGTGGTTGCGACACAACACGTTGTCCAACGGAAAGGATGTCAAGCATCGACAAGTGTATCGTTTGCTAGCCGTCGATGGATTTGACGGATTAGAAGCCAAAGATTTAAAGCAATATGTCTCGGGAATATGGAATCCTGCAAGTCGACGCCAGGAATATAACAACCACGCTAAAGCAGTGCGCTCCATGTACGATTGGATCGACGTGAATCCAGAGGTGTCGAGTTTAACGGGTACCGATTCGGCTTGTGTCGTATTCCTGGCATTGTTAAAATTATACAAGCAGGATTTGAAACACGTTCTGATGAACGACGAGATTGCATCTCAAACGAATCGGGCACAACTGTGCGTGGAGGGATTTTTGCACCGCAATGCAAATTATTACAAGGACGTGCGTAAAGTAGACGATGCTATGCTGGATGCATTGGGATTCTCGTACGTGAATGTGTTTCGCGAATGGCAAGGAGTGGGGAAGGAACTGTTGTTGAATTTGTGCAATAAGCGTTTACAAGCAAACAAGGTGGAAGAATTGGATGAGAAGGAAAGAGGGGTTGAGGGATGCTCGTAAGCAGGGATGTAAAGACTTGGTAACTTTGAGCTTAATCAAGAGGGTCAAACAATGATTTGAAACAGGCCTCGAGAGAACCTTGTTGTTTCGAAGCCTGTTTCAAAAAGGCGTACGGGATGTAAAAATGTAATGAAAAGTTGAGACCCTAATAATGCCAAAGTAAAGTAAAAAAAACGTTTTGACCCACCCTAGAAAATATAATTTCGAGACGTGGAGAAAAAATGTAAGAGTTGGGAAGAAAAAATTAAGAGTTGAGAAGAAAAAAATTCTGGCGCTGAAGGTCTTTGTAAAAATGAAAAAAGTCTGTGGTCAAAAAACCACAATAATCAATACCTAAAAAAAAAAAAAAAAAAAAAAAAAAAAAAAAAAAAAAAAAAAAAAAAAAAAAAAAAAAAAAAAAAAAAATTTTTTTTTTTTTTTTTTTTTTTTTTTTTTTTTTTTTTTTTTTTTTTTTTTTTTTTTTAAGATATATATATAGCGCAAGACCTATCGTTGGCTCAGTCAATGCCCAGACCCCGACCTGGAAGGACGTTCCTCAATCTGCTCCCAATTTTTTCTTAGCATAGGAACAACACAGCCCTCCTTGTACCTTTCTCGGGGGTCATCATTGACTCAAACTCTGGGTTATAAAGTATGTATTACAGCCGCTTTGACAAAGAAACGCTCGACTTTGCGCTAGGATGTGAAACCATCACACACGAACAATATCAACTCATTCTAGACCTCTTCGAGACAGACACCATTGTTCTCAAAGGTAGGGAGGGAGTCGAGATTTTACGTTCTATTATACCAGATATTGAACAAGTAGACTACGAACCCGATCAAGATCTCTATTTTATACATATACTCATCTGGTCCCAACTGAAACCCATGTGTTTAAAATTTCAACATAAAAATCCATGCAAGTTGAAATACGTTGAAGAGACGGACGACAATGTCGTTCTTTTTGAATATCATCTCGATACTTTTTCAATATTTCGTCCAACCACCATGTTTCAAAGTGACGGTTTGAACTCGGCGGAACATGGAATCGATTAAATGATCGAAATAACTATCCTCCAACGAGTCGAAAGCATACTGGACATTTTCCCAAAGTTGGTCTCTATTCACAGGTCCCGTTCCTCTGGTTCTCTCCTCGATGCGTCGCACCAACACGGCCCACACATTTTCCACGGGATTCATGTCCGGCCCTTTGGGTGGCCAGTCCCATAACACGTTAATGTTTTGTTCATGCAACCAACGATTGGTTAATCTACTCGTGTGAATAGACGACAAATCTTGCATAAAAATCAAATCGTGCTCGGTCAGGGTTTCTTGAATGGAGGGTAGGACGCGCGTGGTGTAATAATCGGCATTTAACGTGCGCTGTTCGATGCGATGCAACTCACGCACTTGTCCCCGACCTCCAAATGCCATCCACACACAAATTGTAAACCTCGGTTGACCTGTATCGGAAGGATTGGTTGACGGCACGAGATATTGCTCGTCATAACGGTCGCTGCCTTTGACGGGTCGATAGACGCGCAAAGCACCTCGACTAGAAGCTCGAAAAATCTTTTCGTCCGAGAATACCACTCGATGCCACGCCTCCGTCGACCAATGCAAATGCGTAAAGGCAAAAGTATGTCTCAGCTGACGATGCATGGGTCTCAAAAAGGGTTTACGAGCCGGAGTGCGTGACTTGAGACCTTTTTCTTTGAGACGGTTGCGCACGGTATCGACATGACACGCGAGCGTAAACTCGCGACGTAAATCGACCGCAGATTTAAAGGGGTCCAGAAGAGAAGCGGCATACAACTCTTGATCGACATTGGATGGTGTGACGCGGGGTCTACCTGATTTGGTCTCTGCTGCTCGGCCTCGGCGTGCCAACCAATAATGAACTGTGGCTGGAGAAATGTCTAGCCTGCGAGCAATGTCTCGCTCCGTCAAACCTCGATCGTCCGACAAATGCACAATTTCTCGTCGGTACTCCATGCTTGATTTTTTAGGGTAAACAAGGAGATGGAATCTGTAGAAACTACCCCGTTAGAAAATGCACAGCTGATGACGGAAGAACCGCTGGCTCGGTCAGATTTGCCGGCTGAGCCACTCGTGGCAAACGAGCCATTGAAAAGGCCAGAAGAAGAACTGGGAAATGAAGAAATAGAAACTGAAGAAATCAAGTAGGATGTCTGACTGCAAGGAAACCCATATGGTCTATTGTCCAAAGTGTCGAAAGTCAACGTTGACGACAAATTTGGTACACACACTGTCTAAATCTCAGCAACCCATGCTCCAAGGACAATGTGAAATTTGCCAGACTCGAAAGAGTACTTTTCTGAAAAAGAATCCGATTGATAAGAAACGGGGCATTGAAGTATGCGATGAAGAGACGCAAGACTGCAAGTAATAGGCTTCTAGGAGATTGGTCAACCTGAGGAATGGACCTGATGGATGTCTAAGGCCAGGACCTGATGGATGTATGAGGCCATGAGCCTGATGGCCGGGACCTGATACTAACATTTTTAATTTTGCGTGTAATAAAGAGGGACAACAGTGGCTTCAAACCGAGCTAAAGATAACACCGTCAAGTTACTTTGTGGACATCTTAAACCTCATCACAGAGACGTATGAGATGTAACCTATAGAGATGAACAAACTGAAATATCACAAGGAAAAGTCAACGTTGAACTTTTGACACACCCTACAAAATATAATTTCAAGACGAGAATAAAAAAATTTCCAAGACTAGAAGAAAAAATATTTTGGAGCTAGAGGTCTTGTTGAAATTTAAAAAAGAGTCTCAGGTCAAAACCTTAAAAAAAAAAAAAAAAAAAAAAAAAAAAAAAAAATTTTTTTTTTTTTTTTTTTTTTTTTTTTTTTTTTTTTTTTTTTTTTAAGGTATATATACAACACTGTTCATAAGGTGTCCTCAGTCGTTGCCCAGACCCCGACCTGGAAGGACGTCTCTCTGCCTCCCTCATACATTTTCCATGCTGAATAAAGTGTCTGACCCCCTGAATGTCATTCTATTCCATCTCGTGGGAACGTTTGCCAACTCCTAAATCTTTTAAACCCAACGTTATACCCATTCGTACCACGTTTCTCACCCAACAAGGACGAGTCATCCAAAAAACTCACGAATACGAAGAATGGGTGGGTGTATGCACAAATACCATCGATCGCGTTATAGCTTCCTTATTAAACCATTTTCCTGGTCACAGTGTACGATACGAGTGTATGGGATCGGCTAAAAAAATTTTACCCTATTTCAAAGATCGCTTGATATCTGGGAAACTAGACTATCGTTCCAAACCATTTTACAAAATATACACGAGTGCCTGTCACGAAGACGTCGGACGTATGTTTCATCGCTACAAGATGGGTTATTATCACTCAAACGATTGGTTGGTACGTCTTTATATCGATCTGTGTTCTCTTCACGACACCTTTAGCTTTTATTACAAATGGTACAATATCTCATCCTCTCACCGTCTCCTCGACGCCTTTGAAATGGTTCCTGATTGCACCCAAGCACCCGATTGGATGATTGGTGCCTTTGACTTGGAGACTGTCCCGATGCAAGGAGAAGCGCGCATTCCTGACGGGTCCGACTCGTCTGATACCATCGTCATGATTAGTCTCTACAAGTGGAATCGGAAAAAGGGTGTTCGCAAATGGCTCTTGTATCTTTTACCCGAAAACACGCGAGCCTTGGATTATGACAGGGCTTATGCCTATGAATCCGAGCAAGTGATGCTCCGCGATTTCCATGTCCTCATCTCTGATTGCCACGTGTTGACGGGTTACAACATTAATGGTTTTGATTTCCCTTGTCTTTTTGCCCGACTCGTGTGGCTCAAGCAATATGATATTTTAGCTCATTATTCCTCCTACAACATCGGACAAGATGTAGTGACCACGTTCCAAAATAAACTCGTTTTGGATTTGTACAAGTATTTTAGGACGTATTCAAATTATGATTTGCCAAGTTTTAAATTGGACGACGTGGCTCACATTAAGCTCAAACAAGCCAAAGTGAACGTCAAATCGACAGGTATCAGTTGTTGGTATACACATTCAGCCGCCGCATCGTTATTCACGTGCGACTCGGTCCAAGAATGCCACGAGGTCCTCCAACCTCAAGGCGTCAAACTGGATCAATTTGGAACCTTTCGCACCTACTTGGATTATTGTCTCAAGGATTCGGAACTCGTCTACCTACTCTTTGAAAAGGAAATGGTACTTTCGTTTTTTGTAGAGCGGGCCAATTTTACAGCTCTCGATGCCGTCCAAGTCCTTCACCTGGGAAATTCTCGCTACGCCTTGGAACTCTTTAAAACGTACGGAACGCGTCTCGGGTTCTTTTTCAACACGACCTTTTTCAACAAGAACTTGTATGTATCCAAAAAAGAAAAGTATCAGGGAGGTCTCAATTTTTGTTTTCCCCAAAAAACGTACGAGGACGTGTCCCTCTTGGATTTTAGTAGCATGTATCCGACGGCAATACTCAGTTCCAACTTGTGCTATGGAACGTGCGCCATCATGACGCGCGAAGAGTTGGCTACGTTTCCGAGAACAGAGGGGTTAACGCTCTATCCTTACCGCTTGCACAGCAAAGCCAATTTCGAAACGGACGAGTTTGGACCTTGTGAACACTTTTCGTATCCGAAATGTACGGACGAGGACACGTTACTGATTGTCATCAATAATAAGACGTGTGCGTTTTTACCGTGTTTGGTAGAGCATTTCCTGAACCTTCGCAAGTATCATCAAACGAAATGGAAAGAGACGAGCGACGTGTATCATTACAATGTACAACTGTGCATCAAACTGACTCTCAATTCCTTGTACGGGACGATGGCCACCAAAGATTCCCCCTTATTTGCAATTGATATACCCAAAACGATCGTCACCTTATCTCGCTATCAGTTGCTGGGGGCGTATCATTTTCTGCAACGGTCGGGTTACAAGACGGTGTACGCCGACACGGACAGCACTATGGTGTATCAATGGCCCATCGACAATTGTAATATCCTTAACGAGTACTTGCATCTTCCCTTTGTTGAATTAAAATATGAGGAACGTATGAAACGGCTCTTGGTGTTGGGAAAAAAGAGATATATTTACGAAACGCAAAAGGGGGATATGGAGACCAAAGGACTCGGTAAAAAAATCAACGGCTTGGTATTTGCCATGTTGGACAAGATTTTAAAAGCCGTGTGGAACGTCATATTTGAGGTCCATGGGATGGATACCATTTCTCTCGAGAGTCAAGGTTGGATCCTTTGGGTTGAGACGTTACTCGAAGCTCAGTATAAATGCCGGGATTCTACAAAATATTCCATTTATCGCAAGACGAAGCACCGCCACGAGTACAAGTCCAAAACGTGTGCAGCGGTTCGCATCTTGGATAGATATCCCGACAAAGCCAACGATTACATTGAATACAATTATAGTAATGCCGATGTGTCAGCCCAAGAGGCTTCGAAATGGGTAATGGATGTGGAGGATTGCGAATCGGTGAATTTTCAAAAGATTTTTATGAGTCAAAAGAAAATTCTGTATACATTAATAAATATGGCCTACTGGCACATCAAGTCTCCGTTGGAAAAGTGCGATTTTGTACTGAATACCATACATTGGAAGAGGTTTGTACACGCCGAGCTGAAATATAAAATGAGTATGGATAATCCGTGGGATAGAGATCACAATTTAACAATGTTGGTAGAAAAGGGTGTCAAGTATACATTCCAGATGAATAATCATTTGCCACAAAAACGGGGGACGTGTGTAAAGAAAGTAAAGAAAGTGACTACAAAGCGCAAAAAGTCACCGAAACAAACTCCATTGCAACAAAGAAATATCTTCTTATTACAAGAGAATGTACGGGTAAAGGATCCAGGAACGTCAAAGAAACAATGCAAAAAGAGGGTAACATTTTACCCCAAAGTGGCAGTGCGCAAGATGCCAAGGATCTAAAAAAAAAAAAAAAAAAAAAAAAAAAAAAAAAAAAAAAAAAAAAAAAAAAAAAAAAAAAAAAATTTTTTTTTTTTTTTTTTTTTTTTTTTTTTTTTTTTTTTTTTTTTTTTTTGACGACGAGTATATATAGAGCCCAAATTGTCCATAGGCCCCATTCTGCCTTCGGCCTCTGCCCAGTCAACAACCACCTCCTCTTGCTCCGTCTTCCCGTCTACTTCCTTCAACGTCATGAGTGCATTGTTGGTCTCGAAATACTTGGCAAACAGTTTCAAAGTGTACGTTCATCCGTCCATTTACATAGATTTTATAAAACACTATGTCTTGGTCCATCTTCCCGACACGACTCTTCAAATGGTGACTCTAGATCCAAAAACTAGTAGAAAAGTTAACATCTCCATATGTCTTCACCGACGCGACTCTATTGAAATTCGCGGTGAGCATGTCAAAGAATTGGGTTTTATGTCAAATCCTCACAAGACCCCCGAAAACTTTTTGAAAATTCTCTCACAAGATTTGGATTGGGACGCGACCCGAATGATTCTTACTAATCAAGTCACGTCGGCAGAGATTATGATTATGACCACCAACGCTTTCAACGACTTTCAACATACAGATGAAAAAATCAAATGTTTCATAGACCCTCCCCATGCTGAAAGTTTGTGCAATTTGAACAAGTTTCTGAAAACTTTTAAAAGAGGGTGTTATGACCAGTTGGTTAGACATTCACCATTGTTTTGTTGCTTTTGCGGAGAAATACTGGCTGAAAGTAACACTTTGTCAGCAGATGTTTCGACTCAAGCAAATGATACTTTGGAAAAGGTTTTGACGGACGTTGAAACAATGATGGAGGAGGGACGGCTTGATTCAAATGATGCCACGGAAGTAAATCAAGAAACCACTTTACTGGATACAGATTCAGACGAAGAAATGGGATTCTACGAGGAAGACACTGATGAATTAAAGGAACTCGAAAAAGATCCAACCTACGTCCCAAACTCGTACTCTTCTGAATCATCTGACAGTGACTGAACAAACCTCAGAACCCAAGTTATATATACAAAAAAAAAAAAAAAAAAAAAAAAAAAAAAAAAAAAATTTTTTTTTTTTTTTTTTTTTTTTTTTTTTTTGGGGGGGGGGGTATATATACAACCCATTTCCCCTGACCGCCTCATTCCCTCTCCAGACACCGACCCGTGCAGAGCTATCCCATCATCTACTTCTTACTTTTGGATATTGCAGACTCAAAGACCTTTTTTCCTCAAGGTCCGCTTTCCCATGTTTGACATACAAGTTGCCAAGTCCCACGTCTCGGAATTTTACTTTCGAGTCTTGCGCTACTGTAACAAACCAGATCTGCTGCAGCATTTTATAGAACGATGGTTAGAACTCTTGAAATATTACAGCGAAATGCCTCTCTTTATTTCATTTGAAATACGCACTCCTCTTTTGACCAAAATCGTTCCTCATGCCGTCGGACTCCTCATTGTCACATTTGATAACATACGGCTCGCTCAACGACACGAGATTTCAATCATACCCCTTTACCCTTTCCGCGTCAAGTTTCAACATAGTAACACTACTTCTAGAGAGGGTATGGAAATGATTCATCTATACCTTCAACTCACCGGGATCCAGTACGTTGGGTTTCATTACTATGTAGAATATGCCGATCATCATATACGGGATTTAAACAATACCTTTCCAGATCTCCACATTTACGGACCCAAGTCTTATCATACGTTTCTTGAGAAATGTCGTCAAATCAAGGCAAGGACTTGTTGAGTTCGTTTAAAATGTTCACAATGTTGGAAGCCGAGGATTGAGAGTAGGCCTTGACGACGGGAGGGTCTTCAATCCAGTCCAGTACATAACGATAATGAAAAATATCTCGTTGCTGTTTCTTATTCAGTTGAATGGCAGGAATATACGTTTCGGTCGATTCCGTCTTCAAGTACAAATAACAAGTCGCCCCGTCCACCAACACGTACACGTCGCTAGGTAAGATATGTAGGAGACGGATAGTGTCTCGCGTCCAAATAAAAGCGTAATGGTTATGCGACGGTCGACCGAGGACGGGTTCTAAATTAAAGGCAAGCATTAGCAGACACACAATGGCAAAGAACCAATACATTGCTTGGATCTTGATTCTACTCTTGCTCGTTACAATCTTTAATTTATTTTACAAACCGTGGATTCAACTGTCCAAATACCATTACATTTTACCCGAATCTTGGTTTTCGAGTCATCCCGTGCTCTCGTCTCTCTGTCCTCTTCATGGTTTCAAATGCCCTACGGATACGTCCTGTGACTGTTCTGAATACTGCACGAACGGAGATGCGTACGACCCGTATCGTATACAACCCGGAGAAAAAATGTACATCTTGGATCGTCAGCTGACACCCGGAACGTATTGTTTGCCGAAAGGAGCAGGAGAATGTTATGAAATAACGACCTATCCGGTGTTTACGTTAACGGGATGGTCTTGCATTCACCACAATGAGAGTATTTATCGAGAGGATACGGCTTGTCAATACGAAGCAGCCCAAGATCCGAATCTAAACTACTTGTGGGATAACAAGTTGATGGTAAAGGCCGAGGCCATCGAGGATTATTACGAACTGTTGCCCAACAAAGAGTTTAGATATCAGTGCAAGTGTGAATCAAAAGATGAGTTGGGTAAACCCCTCGTGGAAGCCTTACCGTTTACCTGTTCCCCAGACTATTGTATACGGGATATTCCGAGACCGTTACCCAATATGGGTTGGAATAAAGATACGCGTACGTGCGATTGTATGGTCTACCAGCATAAATATCCATTGGATCCTACATCCGAATGTGTAGCCGAACAGACGAGGATTGAACAGGACCGGTTGGTGGGACGGGTCGAATGTATGACGAATGAGTTTTGGAAAAAGGATCTCTTCTATTGCCCAAAAGACGAAGGTGTAGTAAGTTTTAAAAATTTAATTTCAATGTCTAAGTATAGAGACGTGTATTTGAACACTCATATCAATAATCTAGTGGTGTGATTAAAAAATAAATGCGTCGGTGACCAAACCTCGAAGGACCTGCTCGCTCTTTAAATGGATTATTGGAAAACTACTGCCTCGTGAGCACCATCCTTTGTGACTTTCTGATTAGCATCAATTTCCTCACTGGTGATGCAAGTGTCGTAAAAAAATGGGGAAACGGTGCCAAACGAGATTTTTAAAATCCACCTCGAATAATATAAAGTAAAGTGATACCCAATGGATGTAAAAGCTGCCTTGATGAATGGTCTCGTGACCCTGCTACTCTTAATAATGATATGTAATGGACTGATGCATTTTATACCAGGATCAGCTTGGACGGACTATACGTTTTACACGCAGGTGGTCCTAGCTGTCTGTTCACTGGGAATTGCTGTGATGCTGAAACTTCAATATTGAAAATATTGAGTAATTATTTAAATGAACATTAATGTATTGGGAATAACTTTGGAAAGTGCAGAATATTTTTTCGTTTGTAGTGTCCCCATAGACATTTTATTGCACATTGATTTTATAATAAATACGGAGAGAGAAATTACAACGTAAAATTATTTGAGTGCTTACATACATTTGGAACCAAGTTAAAGGAGGTTTAAAATAAATAAAAGTTGTTAATAGAAATATATATTTCATTAGCAAAACAGACCCATGGTGGTGGAGTTAGCGCTTTGGTTTCACATGCCAAAGGTGCCGGGTTTGAATCCCGGCATGGATGTTCGTTTTGGTTTGGAATCCACGTTAAACTGTTAGTACCTGGCCCGATTAGCCGTCATTGTACACATAGGTCGTAGAGGGTTTTTAGTATATATATAACCCAAAACCTGTCGTTTGCTCAGTCGGTGCCCAGACCCCGACATGGAAGGACGTCTCTGCTCGCTCCCCTTATTGACACGCCTTTGAATGTATGGATGTTGGGGCCGTTGGTTATACAACTTTTGAGTTTAATAAAGAAGGTCCGACAAGGATTTGGAACACGGGTTGAGATAGGGCGTCGAAGCTGCTTCGTGGCCATCTGGTACCTCATCAAAAAGACACAAGGAATAATAAGTAAAGTCCCAAGACAAGGTTGACACTGAACGTTTTGACCCACCCTAGAAAAATATATTTCGTGACGAGAAAAAAATTCTGAGTTAAGAAGAAAAAAATTCTGGCGCTAGAAGAAAAAATTCTGGCACTGGAGGTCTTTGTAAAATTTAAAAAAAGGCTGCAGCCAGAACAATGGTAATGTACAAAAAAAAAAAAAAAAAAAAAAAAAAAAAAAAAAAAAAAAATTTTTTTTTTTTTTTTTTTTTTTTTTTTTTTTTTTTTTTTTTTTTTTTTTTTTTTTTTTAGTATATATACAACACTCATTCGGGCGGGGGCTCAGTTGCTGCC
Source organism: Linyphia triangularis (assembly GCA_963978545.1). Classification (NCBI taxonomy): domain Eukaryota; kingdom Metazoa; phylum Arthropoda; class Arachnida; order Araneae; family Linyphiidae; genus Linyphia; species Linyphia triangularis. Next base: position 31,814,305 of record OZ021731.1, on the reverse strand, counting down.
TAGGACGTGGCGTGGACGGACCTCTCTCTACTTGCTCTCTGCTTGGTGGCCAACCCTTTTTGTAAACACCGCCCTGTTTTTTACAACTGTATACAAATGTGAAAGGGAAACCCTTAGAAACAAAGGCATGTCACACTCCCCGGTAAAGAGTATCAACGACCTTCGAGATGCCCCTCCCGAATCCTATTTATTTTATAATTTACAAGGTGGTAAATTTTGTGTCGAGCGTCAAGATTATGCCAAGTTTTCAAATCTTTGGGTCACTAAAACCAATAAACCGAGCATCACGATGGATCTATCTTCGGCTCTGCAACACAGCATCATTTTAGATATTGATTTCACAGAGGAAACCCCCCATGCTACTCTCTCTCCATCCATGGCAGATTTAATACATTCCACACTCACACATCTTTTTTTCCCTTCCGTTACTCATTTTACATACATTATAGCTATGCGTGCAAATGCTGCCGGAATTCATGTCCATCTACCTGAATTTACCATCTCGCACGACGATTATATTTTACTCTGCCAACACCTACAAATGAAACTCCAACACTACGTTCCCGGTAAAGGAACCTATCATTTAGATATCATTACCAATGCCATGCTGACAGACTCGGCTAAACCGAAAACCCGTCCCTACCAGCCCGACCGGCTCGTCTACGTGGATGAGCGCGAAACACACACGATTCAATTCTCGACTCAACAGGACGTAACCTTTCAACGCGTCAAACACATACAGAAGGTGTTTAAACGACGCAAAAATAATGCCAATTCCTTGTTTCGAAATTTACTCTTTATCAATATTCCACAATTCCAACTCTTTATCAAGCAATTTATGATGCCCGTCACCACTCCCCACGAACCCCTCTATCGTCTGAGCTACATGACCCACATTACAGATACGCCTTTTAATCAGAGCGAAGGAATAGACGTGGCGACTTTTGTCTTTAAGAGAGACAATAACCAGGGATACATCAGCAAAGGAACGAAACTTTTGTTTAATCATTCGTCTTTTCTCAAAGCGTACCACTATATTCACGTCAACTCGTTTATCCTCGAACACTTTGAAACGTCCAACCACGCCCTCAAAATGTGGTACGAGAGGAATCAGACCACTTCCGATTGTAATTATAATCCAATGTTTGAACGTTTGAATCAGGAACTGAAAGAAGATAATATTAATTTTATGAAAATAACCAACCCTATCCAAAGTATTCTCGAATACGACGACGGACTGTATTTTATTCCCGTTTTCTATGCACTCTGCAAACATTTCAAAATATCACCCAGTGAGATGGTCCAACACTTGCAGAGTTTTCTAGACAAGAAATACCACGCGCTCCTGCATCAGATTGAACAGGTGGACACCAATCACGTCGAAAGTATCATGGTCAATATTACATCCAGCACCATTCATTTTTGCGGGAATAATCTCTATCCGCGACCCAACACGATGCGCGACAAGTTGAAAACCATCGCCAAAGATTCCAGGCGGGCCATCTTGAGCGTGTCCACCCAAGAGCAACTCGTTCAACTCTTGCGCAGTATTCAAGAACGCCATTTCCCCATCCGAGTCCTCTGTCTCTGCAATGCGCTCAAGAAACCGTCTCGCTATTATTGGAATTTTTTGACCGAGTCGTGGCAAGAAGTGGGTAACAATAGCGAAATTCATGATCACTTGACCAATCTGTGGGCCACCATCAAAACGTTCATCAACGAATTCAAGAGCAAGCACAATGATTATATTGGTCTGGAGGAGACGCTCATCGACAAGTTTAATCTGAACCCAGTCGTCTCGGCCATTCACAGCGACACGACCATGGAACGCCAAAGCATTCAGATGGATCGTCATAAATGGTTTATTCGGTTACAAGACGGAACACTTGATCTACTCACCAATCACATTGGAGGCACCGTCCCCGAACTCTTTTTATCCGATCGCAAGTTAGGAGTGGACATTCCACGGAAAGAAATGATGCAGCTCTTGGAAAACAACTCTCGCTACCACACCCTCTATACGCTCTTGACGGAAAAAAAGTTTTTTCTGCGCTATCTCAAAGAATTGTTTTTGGATAAAACGGACGACTTGTTTCACACCTTGCGCGAAATGATTTACAATGAGCTACCTGAGGTTCAACTGGACGGTTACACCTCCTCGATGCTGTATTTCTACACGCATCTCTGCAAATACTTGTCGTTTGAATACGATATGCTCATGTACATGCTGGACGTGTTGGCCAGCACGCTGATTGCCACCAATTACGAACGCAAGTTTTTCGTGCTCAAAGGCGTGACAGGCAACGGCAAGAGTAAACTCTTTGAACTGCTGGGTAAAGTGTTTGGAGGGTACTATCACAACATTCAATCGGATAATCTCAAACCGAGTAATACTTCGGGCAATGCGACTCCTGAACTGGCTTCCACGCTCTTTTCCTGTCGCATCGTGACTCTGGAAGAACTGGAAAGTAAAATTAACGAGAACCGCGTGAAACAAATTACGGGTAACTCGCAAGTGGCTTTTCGAAACATGTACGAGCAGAACGTGGGGGGTATTCCTACCGCCAAAATATTTTCCACCACCAACAAATTGCCCGAGTGTCAAGCGACGCAAGCCTTTCAGGAACGCGTCATTGCTTTACCGTTTCATGCAAAGTTTGTAGAAAAAGCGCCCGACACGACGTCGGAGCAGGTGCGGTTGAATCGCTACAACAAGGATGCCTATGTCGTCGAACAGTCGTACCAGGGCTGCTTTCTCGTCCTCTACAATCATCTTCGCAAGCACATGGTCATGAGTGACGGTTTGCTGCATTATCGAGAGGAGCCCGACTGTGTCAAGGAATACACGCAAGACTATTTGGTCAATACGGATATTTATAATCAATTTAAGATGTACATGGACATTCAGTTGGTGACTGGAGGCACGACGTACATGAATGATCTGCGGTCGGCCGTCCGCCAGTTTCTCAAAGCGAACAAGAATCTCTCGACCAACGAGATTGAATTGGTTGTGAAATTTGAGGGTGAGTTTGGCATGTATCGCAAAAGCGATATTAAAATCAACATGTCTGACTACAAGAGTGTGTTGGACCAGCCGGCAGCTCCATTGCGGTTGGGAAATCCAAATCTGATGGAAGATGAAGAAGAGGAGGAGGAAGAAGGACTTTTGTTCAAGAGGAAGAGAGAAGAGGAAGTAGGATCTAATAAACGTTTCAAAGGAGAAGTGGAAGCAGGACCTAGTGAGGGTTTTAAAGGGCAGGAGCAGAAAGCAGGGCCTAGCCATAAAAGGCAAAGAGAGGAGGAACCTGCAGAAGGTCAACCAGAAATCAAACACCCCAAACCAACAAACAAGCGCCGCAGAATAAAAGATCCGTCTGAGCCGTCAGTCGTTTATTACGAAGGGGTTTTTATAAAAAATTTGAAGCGTACTGAAAATTAAAGAAAGATGACATCCTGTCCAAAATACGAAATAGCATTGCTTCAAAAGGTATCTTCAAAAATTGATCGTTTGATTGAGTACGTGATCAAAGAAAATAAATATGTGCTGCAGCGTTTGAGTGTCCCCAGTCAGACAATACAAGGGTTTCATAATGTGACACCCGAATTGGTTGACAAGTTTCAAAGAGAGGCTTACGGTCACGTGAAGCAAGTGCTGGAAAAATTGGATGATTATGGTGTACTGTACACCATTGCAAATCAAAACCACAAATGGATCAACACCGTTTACTTTGACTATGAAAATTTTCCATTGTTGCAGGATAAATATCTAGTATTGAAAAAGATTCGGATCATGGCCCAGCGATTCTCCCAGCCCAACACTCATCATTTTGATGCCACGTGTTTGTATTTACTCTACTTTTATGCCTTGCTCGTAAACCCTCATGCCAATTGGATATTGATGGAACACTTGGCAACTGGCAATCGTTATCATCAGTATGCAATGTATATAGATGTCAGACCCAAACCCATGCTTAGATGGTTAAATTTCCGCGACAAGGATGGTAGACCTATAAATAATTGTGAACCATGCTTGTCATCTGTACGGTGATATATTTGAAAAAAAAAAAAAAAAAAAAAAAAAAAAAAAAAAAAAAAAAAAAAAAAAAAAAAAAAAATTTTTTTTTTTTTTTTTTTTTTTTTTTTTTTTTTTTTTTTTTTTTTGAAAATTTTTTAAGTTTTGAAAAATTTTAAGTTTTGAAAAAAATTTAAGTTTTGAAAATTTTTAAGTTTTGAAAAAATTTTAAGTTTTGAAAAAATTTAAGTTTTGAAAAAATTTTAAGTTTTGAAAAAATTTTAAGTTTTGAAAATTTTTAAGTTTTGAAAAAATTTAAGTTTTGAACAAAAAAAAAAAAAAAAAAAAAAAAAAAAAAAAAAAAAAAAAAAAAAAAATTTTTTTTTTTTTTTTTTTTTTTTTTTTTTTTTTTTTTTTTTGAAAATTTTTTAAGTTTTGAAAAATTTTAAGTTTTGAAAAAAATTTAAGTTTTGAAAATTTTTAAGTTTTGAAAAAATTTTAAGTTTTGAAAAAATTTAAGTTTTGAAAAAATTTTAAGTTTTGAAAAAATTTTAAGTTTTGAAAATTTTTAAGTTTTGAAAAAATTTAAGTTTTGAACAAAAAAAAAAAAAAAAAAAAAAAAAAAAAAAAAAAAAAAAAAAAAAAATTTTTTTTTTTTTTTTTTTTTTTTTTTTTTTTTTTTTTTTTTTTTTTTTTTTTTTTAGATAATATCTCATCTTCTTCGGAAACCTCAGTGACCAACCTGTTTCTATCGAGAGGGACAAGGCCCAGATGTTTCTAGTACGTGCGGCCGACTTGGTCCAAGAGGATGTTATTGCCACGAATCGAGGCATACGCGGTTGACCAGTTAAATTCTCAGTTAGCTGGTACACTAAACAAGTCTTGGTATTCCTGTGGTGTTTCACTATGTTCACCGCTTGGTGTTTGCAAAGTCTTAAACACACAGTCTACAAAGGATTGGGTAACCATTTTGATGGTTTCCGCCGTAAACTCTTGATGGTTAATCTTGTTCATATCCAATAGCCATGTGTTGGGTCCTATGCTTTGGCCAAACTTTTGAAGAAACAAATAAAACAAATCATTGTACGGAATGTTTTCTACAACCACATTGATCTTGGAACCGGTCGTATCCATCTTGAAGATCAAGCCATCGGATTCCATGGTCATGTTAATAGTGGGAAGCCCCTGAGTTTGAGCATATTGATCACCTACAAAATGTACTGTCAATGCCATCTTTATTACTCCACCGCACCCAAGCGTAGAACACTGGCATCTCATACCTCTCTGAGATGAGTTGCAAAATGTCTACGAAGCGCCTGTCGAACACCCATTTCAATGTTTTCACACTTGGTAGACTGTATGACAGGTTTTGGTACACAGTCGGTGGAAAAAATATATGAGCACCGGTACCCCTTTGAAATTTTATCTAAAGTGGTTTTAACTTTTTTGAATACAACAACTCGATATCCAAAGTTTCGAGGTGCGTTTTGAAAAAATTCTGATTCTGTTCTTGTCACTTGGTACAAGGTAAGTACACATTATTTTTAAAGTGGAATTCCTAATAAGAATCGTTCCCTATACTCTCTATGCTATCCCGGTACATTTAGAAACTACTTTCTTTATAGAAATTAGTTTCTAAATGTACCGGGATAGAAGATTGTAACATAGAGAGTATAGGGAATCTTCAAATTTTGTGAGTAGGTATTAAAAAAGATCACTTAATGCACAGTCTCCATCTTTGGGTCTTTTTTAATCATTCATCGTGTTTACGAAACGTCAAGTTGATTCTGGGTTCCATCGTCCTCGATTTGGGTAATTCGTGATACCACATTTTATTGGTAGGGTGTTTCATGACCAAAAGACTGCCGTCGTGCAGCCTCATTTTGACCGGTTTGTGCTCTCGTCTCGAAAACACAAACAGTCTTTGCGCCCCCAGTGAAATACTGGCAATGCTCGAGTGTCTGGAAATGCACGTTTCGTCGTCGCGATGTTTCCCAATCTTGTCTTTTCCAGAACCATATCGATCGACCAACACAAAATTAAACGCTTGCCCTGTCTGTTTCTCCACCTTGGATTTAATCTCTAGCAAGGTGGGGGTCCAGGGCTCTGCACGTAACGTCAGGCCGCTGAACGTATAAGTCATACCGTCGTTTCCGTAGGCCGCCACCCGTCTCGGAATCGGGAACGTTTTTCCATACACGGTAACGCAGGGATCCAAGTACACAATTTCCGATTCCAATCGTTTAAAGTATTGTGCTGGATCCATTAAAAATTCAGGTATATAGTCGATATTTAAACCTTGACACATGTCGTTTTCAATTCTTCTTAATTCTCTACCACCGCTGTGTACAATCAGCTGCAAAGTTTATTTCGGTTTTCTCTTATCCAAGAGTGGGAAATGATTTGTTTTAAAAATTATACAAGAGACTTGATTCCTTAAAAAAACTAAGTATCAGAGTGTGTTATTTGTTTACAACTTACACTAACAATGTATCTTATAATTAGATTTTAAAAAATTTTCAATACACACCATCTTTGAAAAAACCTAATTTGTTTACGACTTACAATGTCAGCGAGATTTTTAACCACATTTGCCAAGCACTACATTTGAAAAGCGTTATACGTTTACAACTCGACAGCTAGATTTTTAAACAGTATCAATAATTATTATCTTTGAAAAAACATTAACCCAACAATTTGATTTTTTTAAACATTATAAATAATTATTCACACCCTCTTTGATTTTTAAACATTACTTTATTATACAAAATATGTTACACGTCTTTTAATACATTGTTCTACAACCTCTTTTTTCAAAAACACCCAACCTTGGTGCCTTGCCGAACCTAAAAAAATGGGAGAGAGCCGATGCAAGTCCTTGTTTCCAAAGACTCGCAACGAGCTCTCTCCCATTTTTTTAGGGGTCAAACCCAAACTCAATGTCTAATCAAATCAAGGGGAATTGGCACTATCCGCATTATACCTCCGACTATAGCTTTGAACCGTAAGCATTGCTCCTGGCAGTAGCTACACGTCCCCAGGAACCTCGACGTGGCCACGATAAGAATCGCCTTGATATGCGTCAATGGCTCCGACTCTGGCCACGTCTCTTGTGCCTTTTTGAAAGCAATTTTGCTTTCTTCGTCGACGACGTACAAAGATTTCCCCCTGAACGATTTTAAATCGTCCAGGAGATGAATATCCCAATCGGGATCACTGTCCTCACAACAGCTAACGTGCCCGTTGGTAAGCACGTAACTCTGTTGGTGGGCCGCGAGGACAAGGATTCCCTCATGGTGGTTGTACACCTGTCGTCGACGTTGAAAACGGGCCCTTTGGATGGAACGGTCCTGGGGGGACATGCATCTTTGCATACCACGTCTTGGAGCAATGACGGATCTGCTAGGCCGGCGGTAAGTAGGCTGGTGGGAAGTAGGCTGGCGGCAAGTAGATTGGGGTGCATAAGTTATACTATTGTCCGGTCTTCTGATAGGTGAAATGGGTCTCTTGAGGAGCAGAGAAGTAGGTCTTCTTATGGGGGAAATTAGTTTCTTGGCGGGCGAGACCTCCGGTATGGGCGAATCTGGCTCGAAATTTAAATAGTCGTTTGTGTCCATGGATGCTGTTTCAATAGACGGCGGAGACTTGCATGACACCACTGGATCAAGACTTTCCAATTTCGGTGGGCAGAGGAAATCTATCATATCCTTGAAGGACTCTGGGACTTTTTTCTCTGAACACTTTTTTTCTTTTTTGGATGATGATCTTTTTCGGGATTTGTGGCTGGAAGACTTTTTCGTCTCTAACGTTTCAGTTGTTGGTTGAGAGACGACAGGAGATGTGATTTTTGGTGACTCTGGTTCAGCAGAAAACACAGCATTTAAATCCTTTTTTTCTTTTTTGGATGATGATCTTTTTCGGGATTTGTGGCTGGAAGACTTTTTCGTCTCTAACGTTTCAGTTGTTGGTTGAGAGACGACAGGAGATGTGATTTTTGGTGACTCTGGTTCAGCAGAAAACACAGCATTTAAATCCAAGTCACCAGCTTGAAACGTGGAAGACTCATCTCCATACAATAGCTTGCTGAGGTCTGGAAAAGTGGTGGTAGTCATGATGGTGTAGCGAAAAGTAAAGACTTGGAGAGTAGCAAAAATGACAAATATCCAGGAGCAGGAGAGGTCTTTCTTGTTCAGGAACTGGGTTCTGAATGAGCTTCCTGCAGGAAACGGGTCGTATATATACCACCACCGCAAAAAAAAAAAAAAAAAAAAAAAAAAAAAAAAAAAAAAAAAAAAAAAAAAAAAAAAAATATATATATATATATATATATATATATATCATAGGCCTTTGGACTTGACCTTTTCACAAACATCTCGAAATATTTGCAAGTGTTTGGTACTTTAACTTTTCACCAGCATCTCGAAAGATTTTCCAAGTATTTTGGTCTGGACTTTAACTTTTCACGAGCATCTCGAAATATTTCCAAGTGTTTGGGTCTGGACTTTAACTTTTCACCAGCATCTCGAAATATTTCCAAGTATTTGGATCTGGACTTTAACTTTTCACCAGCATCTCGAAATATTTCCAAGGGTCTGGACTTTAACTTTTCACCAGCATCTCGAAATATTTCCAAGTGTTTGGGTCTGGACTTTAACTTTTCACCAGCATCTCGAAATATTTCCAAGTGTTTGGGTCTGGACTTTAACTTTTCACCAGCATCTCGAAATATTTCCAAGTATCAAAACTTAAAATTTTTTCAAAACTTAAAATTTTTTCAAAACTTAAAATTTTTTCAAAACTTAAAATTTTTTCAAAACTTAAAATTTTTTCAAAACTTAAAATTTTTTCAAAACTTAAAATTTTTTCAAAACTTAAAATTTTTTCAAAACTTAAAATTTTTTCAAAACTTAAAATTTTTTCAAAACTTAAAATTTTTTCAAAACTTAAAATTTTTTCAAAACTTAAAATTTTTTCAAAACTTAAAATTTTTTCAAAACTTAAAATTTTTTCAAAACTTAAAATTTTTTCAAAACTTAAAATTTTTTTCAAAACTTAAAATTTTTTCAAAACTTAAAATTTTTTCAAAACTTAAAATTTTTTCAAAACTTAAAATTTTTTCAAAACTTAAAATTTTTTCAAAACTTAAAATTTTTTCAAAACTTAAAATTTTTTCAAAACTTAAAATTTTTTCAAAACTTAAAATTTTTTCAAAACTTAAAATTTTTTCAAAACTTAAAATTTTTTCAAAACTTAAAATTTTTTCAAAACTTAAAATTTTTTCAAAACTTAAAATTTTTTCAAAACTTAAAATTTTTTCAAAACTTAAAATTTTTTCAAAACTTAAAATTTTTTCAAAACTTAAAATTTTTTCAAAACTTAAAATTTTTTCAAAACTTAAAATTTTTTCAAAACTTAAAATTTTTTCAAAACTTAAAATTTTTTCAAAACTTAAAATTTTTCAAAACTTAAAATTTTTTCAAAACTTAAAATTTTTTCAAAATATATATATATATATATATCATAGGCCTTTGGACTTGACCTTTTCACAAACATCTCGAAATATTTGCAAGTATTTTGGTATTTTAACTTTTCACCAGCATCTCGAAAGATTTTCCAAGTGTCCACACAATAGCTTGACAACGTTTTTTTAAACTCTCGTTCTGTTCCCTCTTTATTAACGTTCCATCAAAGACCCCTGCTTGATTTCTTTTTAGATCTAACTTTCTATCAACTTTTGCTGACAATATCTTAAGGCTTGTTAAAGGTTCAAGGCTTTATTGAAAGTCTTTGAAGGTTTAAGGCTTGTTAAAGGTTCAAGGCTTTTTTGAAAGTATGTTTAAGGTTTTTTTAAAGTCTTTGAAGGTTCAAGGCTTTCTGAAGGTTCAATGCTTTTTGAAAGTTTAAAGACTTTTTTTTAAAGATCTTTGAAGGTTCAATTCTTTTTAAAGGTTCGTCAGTTATTTCCAAAAAGGGACTTGGTTCAATACTCATTATTTATTTATTTTTAAATCATTTCACAACAAACCCTTCAAACACCTTCTCACCCGTCGGAAATTCCACAGTCACGCGGAAAGGCATCATGCAGTCCGAATATACGTCGAGGAGGGAAAAAACACATTGCAAGCGATGCATGCCGACTCTATCGCTGCACACTTGACCGTTTCTCCACTCGTACTTTCCGAAACAATAAGCACATTGCGTCTGAAGGTTGATTCCATGTCGGACGCTCACGTGTTCGTTAAAGTCGGCAAGAGACACGGAGATGAAGCACCGAGGACAATCGAAGCGTTTGGAAGCCAAGCGCTCGTACGTTTTCTTGAAACTGTCGGACATGACGGGTCAAGAACGGTTGGTAGGAAATATATGACGGCAACTCGTAGAAATTAACCGCAACACTATTTTGTAGAGTCGCGGAACGGCCGGATACGCAGCTACTCGTAGAATGAACCGCAAAACTAGCTTGTAACGGGTTGGTAGGAAAAAATCTTCAAGTCAGTAGGAGAAAATGAATAGGTCGGTCTCGCTCGGGGTCCAGGAAGTAAATGGGAAAGCAGCAGGATTTGGGTTGTATTTATACCAATACAAAAAAAAAAAAAAAAAAAAAAAAAAAAAAAAAAAAAAAAAAAAAAAAAAAAAAATCCCTTCTCGTAATCTATTTGCTGTCCACAGAACTTTCTTTCCAGTGGCTAATCTAAAATAACTTTTTGGTGTCTGTAAAGATCTCTCAGCCTTTTTGTGATCTTCTCGTAATCTATTTGCTGTCCACAGAACTTTCTTTCCAGTGGCTAATCTAAAATAACTGTTTGGTGTCTGTAAAGATCTCTCAGCCTTTTTGTGATCTTCTCGTAATCTATTTGCTGTCCACAGAACTTTCTTTCCAGTGGCTAATCTAAAATAACTGTTTGGTGTCTGTCTCTCAGCCTTTTCGTGATCAATCCCTTCTCGTAATCTATTTGCTGTCCACAGAACTTTCTTTCCAGTGGCTAATCGAAAATAACTGTTTGGTGTCTGTAAAGATCTCTCAACACTCAGTTGTATCCTCGTCTTTGTAATGAATTGGACAGTCACCCGGAAACCTCCATTTGTATCGTTTCATAACCCGTTGTAAGATATTAACCACCTTGACGTGAGATTTCTGTAGCGTATATCTCGTCAAATCCATTGCATTTACAAAACAATTCCCCCTTTCCATCTGATGATTATACCATTCTTCTCGGGACATGTTTTCGCTTTCCGACACGTCCAGAAACATCTTGTCTTCGCCCAGCCACAAAAAGGGTCCAGGTTCGTCCTTTTTCACGATACGGGAAGGAACCAAGTTTCCTGCCAAAGGTAACACGCAATTGCGTATATCTAAAGGAATAAGAAATCGTTCGACATACAGTTTCTTGTGACGATTTTTATCTCGATAATGTTTCACGTACTGAAAAAATTTACCAGGATCCCTGTCCCGAACTTTCCGATCCATGAGTCGCACGATACCGTTTTCAAACAGGCACGCCATAGCGATTCTCGCATGGGGATACATTTGTCGATTGATCCAGTAATGGGCTCCACGTTTCCCTTGTCCAAGTTTCGAGTCGAGGGTCCCGTTGCAGATGGCTTTGGGATTACTCACGTAATTGAGCACATTGATCAAGTGACTCTGACTCTTGATCTGGCGATGGATCTTGACAATTTGGCCAGAGATTCGTACACCGCTTCGCCATTTTTTCATAAACTCGCTCGTCTTACCAGCCACCACAACCATGTGTCGGTGATGGACCTCTTTTCCGCTCTTTGATTCCAATCCGTCACACAGACACCAGTATGGTAAAAAGAAAACATCTTCCAGACCTAACATGGCTTTGGAAAAGACAGACCAAGCATTCGACTTGACCATGAGATGATACCAATTGTGCGTGTCTTTTGAATCCTGGAAATGACGAATAATCGAATAAACTGAATCGCCAAGTCCGCTCTCTTCGGTAAACACCACGTGTTCAGGGTGTCGCGTATATTCTGGTTCGTTTCCAATGTGGTAATAAAAACCACCCCACTGTTTCTGAAAGGTACGTCCTGCCATGTTACGGGCGAAACCTTTCCGAAGGGGTTCGTAGCATGTTTGGCAGGGATCGGAGGAGGCTTCGGGGAAGGATGGCTCTGGTGGATCTTGTGGTTTGCGGAATCTGTGGTATTCTTCGAGAAGAGATTTCATACATTTTTGCCGATGCTTGTTGACAATTTCGCTGCAAGTTTGTCCTCGATTCCAGTCAAATTTTCCGAAACAATAGGGACATTGCGTCTGAGGGTTAATTCCATGTTGGACGTTAACGTGTTTATCAAATTCGGCAAAAGAAATGTGGATATTGCACTGGGGACAATCGAAGCGTTTTGAAGACCAGCGCTTACAGGTCCTTTTAAATGTGACATATGCTGGGTAAGCCACCATTATGAGAGTTTCCAGAAAAATAATCAAGAGATAGCTGTCGGTAAGGGAAAACGATGTTTCAAGAAAGGTCACGATAGAAAAAAATACAATTGCGCAGAAGAAAAAAAATAGTTGCCGCAAAACTCATTTGTAAAGTCCCGGCAACAGGTACGATAGGTCTCGGCAGAAAATTACTTTAAATCCTCGCCGGTATTAGCAAGTGTGTAGAGGTCCGTCTGGCTTGGGGTCCAGGAAGTAAATGAGTCAGCCGCAGGATTTGGGTTGTATTTATAGTTGGCAAAAAAAAAAAAAAAAAAAAAAAAAAAAAAAAAAAAATATATATATATTATGTCAAATACTTCTGTGCTATATCACAGTCAGTAAAAATTATGGGTAAAGTCGACAGTGACCATTTCTGGCTCTGGAGGTATTTGTAAATGTCAAAAAAAGTCATGTACCAAAACCTGAGTATATATACAACCCGAAACCTGTCGTTGGCTATCCACAGTATTTGTAATTACAATTTTTCATCTTTTCCTTTCATCTTCCTTTATCCTAATCTCTTATGCGAGTAATTACAATTTTTGATTTTCTTACAATCTCCTCTTTGTGTTCTTGCTTCAATTTTGCAATCTCGTCCTTGTGTTCTTGTTTAATCTTTACAATTTCATCTTTGTGTTCTTGTTTCATTTTTATGATTTGATCTTCGGCTTTCATTTTTCTGATTTGGTCTTCGTACCCTGCCTTCATGTTTGCATTCTCTTCCTTTAATTTTGTAATTTGATCTTTGTACCCGTTCATTTCTTCCTTCAAGTCGGATATTTGAGTTTCATACTCTGCTCGCATCTTTGACGTTTCTTCCGTCATCTTGGCAATCTTAGCCTCGTACTCTGCCCTCATTCTCGACATTTCGTCCGTCAACTTCAAGATTCGGACCTCCCCTCGCAATTCTTCCATTTCCTTTTTCATAGTTGTAATCTCGTCAGTCAATTGCCGAACTCGTCGCTTTTCCAACCCCAGTTGATGCTTAGTCTCTTCCAACTCTGCCATGGCATTTTTTAAAATGTCCTCGTGTTGTCGTCTTTCCCGTGCCCTCGAAGCTTTTTCCACCCCCAGTTGATGCTTGACCTCTTGCAACTCTACCATGGTACTCTGCAACATTTCACTTTGCTGACGTCTCTCCCTCGCCATGGACGCATCCCTTCCCTCCACCTCCAATTTCAAAGGCTCAATAGCTTTTCGAATCGCGTTATACGTCTTGACGTGAGATTTCTGAAGAGTATATTCCGTCAAATCCATCGCGTTCAAAAAACAATTTCCCTTTTCCATCTGATACCGAAACCACTCTTGTTTAGACACGTTCTCGAGAGCAGGTGCATTCTCCAGCAACAACTTGTCTTTTCCCAACCACAAAAAAGCCTCGGGACAATCTTCGTTTTCCTTCACGATGCGGGAGGGGGCCATGGTGCCAGCCAAAGGGAGAACGCAATTGCGGATTTTTAGCGGGATCCGAAAACGTTCGACCACCCATTTGCGATTTCGATTACCGTCTCTCCGAGCTTTCACAAACATATGAAACTGACTCGGATCCCTGTCCCGCACCATCCGATTCATCAATTGCACCATACCGTTTTCAAACAGGCACGCCATGGCGACTCGTGCATGAGGATACATTTGTCGATTTATCCAATAATGGGCGCCAGGTTTACCTTGCCCGATTTCCACGGTCCCGTCGCATTGGGCTTTGGGATTACTCACGTAATTCAAGGTATTGATCAAATGGATGAGACTCTCGATCCGATTACACACCTTGGAAGTTTGACCACGGATTCGTACGCTGTATCGCCACTTTTTAATGAAACCGCTCGTTTTCCCCGCCACCACAATCATGTGTCGATGGTGTACTTTTCCTTCCGTTTCGGATGACAATCCGTCGCACAGACACCAGTAGGGAAGAAAAAAGACGTCTTCCAGACCCAGCATGGCTTTGGAAAAGGCCGGCCACGCATTCGACTTGACCATCAGATGATACCAATTGTGAGTGTCTTTGGACTCTTGGAAATGACACACGATCGAGTACACGGCATCTCCGAGTCCACTCTCCTCGGTAAACACCACGTGGGCCGGGCGTCGAGCATAGTCGGGCTCGTTCCCAAAGTGGTGATAAAAACCACCCCATTGCTTGCGAAGCGTTCGTCCATCCATATTGCGAACGTATCCATTCTGCTCGTAACACTCTGGACAGGGATCGGTGGAGGCTGGGAGTTCTGGTACTTGCTGCCGGTCTTCCCATCTCTGGATGGTATCGCGTTCTTCGAGAATGGATTTCATACACTTTATGCGATGCGTGTTGACCCTGTCACTGCACTTTTGTCCGCTATTCCATTTGAAATCTCCGAAACAATAGGGGCATTGAGTTTTGATTTGGACGCCGTGGTTTTCACTAACGTGAGCGTCAAACTCGGCAAATGATAGGTTTGTAAAGCACTGAGGACAATCAAAACGTTTCGAAGCCCAACGTCTACACATGTTTGAAAAAATATTATAAATTGGGTAGACGACCATGATTTTGGAATCTTTTGGGCAGCAGGGATTATTAAGGGATTGTTTTGAAGAGAATCTTCCAAGTCAGAGGAAAATACCAGGGAAAAAGTTGGCCAAATAAGTACTCGGTGGAAGAATTGGAAAGTTGCAGGAGGCAGGAGAGGTCCGCCGTGGTTGGCGTCTGGGCAGGAACTGAGACGAGCTCAAGTTTCGGGGCTATATTTATACTAGCAAAAAAAAAAAAAAAAAAAAAAAAAAAAAAAAAAAAAAAAAAAAAAAAAAAAAAAAAAGTTGATATAAAATCAAAAAAATGATATAAAAACAAAAAAACAAACAAAAAAATTGATATACTTAATAATAATATAAAAACAAAAAAAAATTGATATAAAAACAAAAAAATTGATATAAAAACAAAAAAACAAAAAAATGAGAAAAAATATGACCAGGAACCTCCCTCCGGTCGGTTCCTGGTCATATTTTTTCTCATTTTTTTGTTTTTTTGTTTTTATATTATTATTAAGTATATTTTATATAATATTAATCCGATACCCAGGAAGTATTCAATATTATCAGACTGTCTTTCGTTTTTGATTATTTTTAAAAAACATAAGGAAACACATAAGGGGTTGTACGTTGATGTTATTTAAATTTTTTTTCTTCATTTCTTTTTTCTTATTATTTCCGAGACCTCGCTGCCAGGTCCCTCCTAACCCGGTGTACATTTGCAAGGTTATTTTGGGAAATCTTCCAGGAACCTATTTCAGAGACATCACGATCAGCGTTTCAACATGAAATATTTGAAAAAAATGATCAAAATTCGTTTCGACATTAAAAAAACCTTCTTCCAATCCCTTTCTCGACTGGACCAAGATTGATGTGCTTGTAACTTTTTCTTCATTTCTTTTTTCTTATTATTTCCGAGACCTCGCTGCCAGGTCCCTCCTAACCCGGTGTACATGGTTATTTTGGGAAATCTTCCAGGAACCTATTTCAGAGACATTATCTCCACGAAAACTGATCATTTTAAGCGTTTCAACATGAAATATTTGAAAAAAATGATCAAAATTCGTTTCGACATTAAAAAACCCTTCTTCCAATCCCTTTTTCGACTGGACCAAGATTGGTTTCGTTCCAAACTATCCACTCTCAGTGATTTTTTTGTCCTTCATTCCTATTATCTCATCATTTCCTTGACCCGCTACCCTCCTCCCATGGTGCGTACTTGCTACAATACCATCTCGAGAAACGTTTCTGGAACCTGTTTCAGACTCTCCATGGAATCTGACGAAACAAAGACTCTTTAAATTTTCTGCATTAAAAAAAATATGTTTTACCATTCATTTCTCGACTGAACAAGGTTGGTTTCATTTCAACCTCCCCTCATTTAAGCCGACCAAACGGTATAGTGGTTAGCGTGCTGGTTTCTAGACCGCGAGGTTGCGAGTCCCGGCATGGGTGTTTGTAAATGTATCTTGGTTTGTTAAATGACGAAATGTTTCGGCGCGTGACGGCGCCAGATAATCTGAATACAACCAACCTACCCTCATTCAATCATTTCCTGCGACCCACGATTTCCTACGTCGAGTCTCACTTTACCCGAATGGTTACTCTCTGGACGGACAGACACCATTCTTCCAGAAGGGGTTTGCTCTGAGCAAGGTCTCACGGGATGTATCGAAGCTCAGAAATGGTTAAAAGTTGCCACCTCGGGTTTCCCTACGTCAAGTCCCACTCTTTGCGAATGGTCTGGATGGAATGGATCAACAAACGGGGTTGGCCAAGATGTGCGGGAACGTGGTCAAAGCATCCTCTGGACGAAGCCTTAGAGGTGATGTAGTTCGGTTAAGCACGAGGGAAGGGGTAACGATACAATAGTTGTTCCTTAGGCAGCCTGCCCAACTCAAAAATGAGCCGGGGGTTTCAAACTGAAATACTCAATTTTTTTAAGTAATGTTGGTGACGCTTGACGTAATGTGTAAAAATTGATATTTTTGAACCAATAAAGACCCTATCGATTTCATAAATATACTTGGACTGATTGAAATTGAAGCACTCTCGATGGGCCACGAGAGGTAAAATTTGTCAAGGAGCCTGGGATTTTTTATCCCAGGGAAAAGGGGTTAAAAAACTAACTTAAAAGTACTTAATTTTTAATACTACATGGAGTGTTTAATGTTTGAATGGTGAGTAAAAATTTATATTTAACGTAAAGGTTGAGGATATACGTGTGTTCCCTGTCAAATTATATTTGGATTACTGGAAGCGCTCCGTCTTATTATGCTTACATTGCCTTGAGAGTGCAAAAAAAGAAACTATAGTCTAAAAAAAATTACGTCAATTGGAAATATTATTTCAAAAAGATCCAAATTCCGTAAACTTGCACAACAGCAATGTCCAAAATCAAGATATAATTTTATAAAACTAGTTGATGGACTTTCAAGAGGTTCTCGACGAGGTCTCCAAGTCAAATTGTATCTTACCACGATAAATGTTTAAGTAAAAAAATGCAAGAGTCAGTTAAAATATAAATTTTATTTATTACAAACTAAAAATTGTGAAAGTTCACTGGGTTTCCTCGTTGAGGGTCATGAATTCTTGTTCAAAGAGCGCCAAGAGTTCCTCTTCAAAGAGGATCGGTTCTTCTTCAAAGGATTTCTTTTCAAAGAGGATCGGTTCTTCTTCAAAGGATTTCTCTTCAAAGAGGATCGGTTCTTCTTCAAAGGATTTCTCTTCAAAGAGGATCGGTTCTTCTTCAAAGGATTTCTCTTCAAAGAGGATCGGTTCTTCTTCAAATCTCCTCCTTTTAGATGGGGAATAATCCTCATCATCAGACCATTCATCGTCACCCTCTATATCGGAAGACCACTTCTCTCTAGATAGATTTTGAACTGCAGAAGCCTTCTCCAGTTCTTCCTCAACCATGTTCAGATATTCGATGATGTTGTGATAATCTTCTAACGTCATTTCTGCAGAGGACACGGTGTTGTGGGGCACTAGATGGGTACTCGACATGGCGTAGCTGGTGTCGGGGAGGTATATTTTCGGAAAGGGTTAGAGTACCCTCGGCAGCAGGAATGAGGAAGTTACCGTCGGGCTTGAGAAGAAATAGGATACGTCCGCTCGAGTCGGTCACTGGGAAGCAAGTGGTTTACCCTCGTGGCCAGGGTTGTATATATATCCCTTTCAAAAAAAAAAAAAAAAAAAAAAAAAAAAAAAAAAAAAAAAAAAAAAAAAAAAAAAAAAAAAAAAAAAAATTTTAAGTTTTGAAAAATTTTAAGTTTTGAAAAATTTTAAGTTTTGAAAAATTTTAAGTTTTGAAAAATTTTAAGTTTTGAAAAATTTTAAGTTTTGAAAAATTTTAAGTTTTGAAAAATTTTAAGTTTTGAAAAATTTTAAGTTTTGAAAAATTTTAAGTTTTGAAAAATTTTAAGTTTTGAAAAAATTCTAAGTTTTGAAAAATTTTAAGTTTTGAAAAATTTTAAGTTTTGAAAAATTTTAAGTTTTGAAAAATTTTAAGTTTTGAAAAAATTCTAAGTTTTGAAAAATTTTAAGTTTTGAAAAATTTTAAGTTTTGAAAAATTTTAAGTTTTGAAAAATTTTAAGTTTTGAAAAATTTTAAGTTTTGAAAAATTTTAAGTTTTGAAAAAATTCTAAGTTTTGAAAAATTTTAAGTTTTGAAAAAATTCTAAGTTTTGAAAAATTTTAAGTTTTGAAAAAATTCTAAGTTTTGAAAAAATTCTAAGTTTTGAAAAAATTCTAAGTTTTGAAAAATTTTAAGTTTTGAAAAATTTTAAGTTTTGAAAAAATTCTAAGTTTTGAAAAAATTCTAAGTTTTGAAAAAATTCTAAGTTTTGAAAAATTTTAAGTTTTGAAAAAATTCTAAGTTTTGAAAAATTTTAAGTTTTGAAAAAATTCTAAGTTTTGAAAAATTTTAAGTTTTGAAAAAATTCTAAGTTTTAAAAAATTTTAAGTTTTGAAAAAATTCTAAGTTTTAAAAAATTTTAAGTTTTGAAAAAATTCTAAGTTTTGAAAAATTTTAAGTTTTGAAAAAATTCTAAGTTTTGAAAAATTTTAAGTTTTGAAAAAATTCTAAGTTTTGAAAAAATTTTAAGTTTTGAAAAATTTTAAGTTTTGAAAAAATTCTAAGTTTTAAAAAATTTTAAGTTTTGAAAAAATTCTAAGTTTTAAAAAATTTTAAGTTTTGAAAAATTTTAAGTTTTAAAAAATTTTAAGTTTTGAAAAATTTTAAGTTTTGAAAAATTTTAAGTTTTGAAAAAATATTCGTCCGGCATGGGGGGTCCGACAAAGGGTCCGAGCATGGGGGTCCGACCATGGGTCCAAGCATCAGTAGGAGCAAGCTGAGAGAGGTCCGTCCAGGTCGGGGTCCGGGCACCGACTGAGCCATCAGCAGGAACCGGTTGTATTTATACTCAATATCCACCCACGCACCAACCAAACTGCGCATGTGCGTTGATAAGTATATATAGAACCCGAATCGTGAGATTGGCTCAGTCAGTGCCCATACCCTGACTTGGACGGACGTCTTTCAACTTGCTCCTTCGATGCAACTTTTAAATATTGATGCCGGAACCTTCGACGGACAGGTTGCCGACCCAAACACTTAGAAAAATTTTCGGTACCGGAGAAAAGTTAAAGTTCAGACTCAAATACTTAGAAAAAATTTTTGATGTCAGAGAAAAGTTAAAGTCCAGACCCAAACACTTAGAAAAATTTTCGATACCGGAGAAAAGTTAAAGTCCATACCCAAACACTTAGAAAAATTTTTTGATGTCAGAGAAAAGTTAAAGTCCAGTCCCAAACACTTAGAAAAATTTTCGATACCGGAGAAAAGTTAAAGTCCGGAGCTGAGGAACATGCGACCGACCGGCTTGACATCTGGGATGGGAATGAATCATACCATAGGATTTGGGTAGTATATATAGTGTTAAAAAAATTTTTTTTTTTTTTTTTTTTTTTTTTTTTTTTTTTTTTTTTTTTTTTTAACACTATATATACTACCCAAATCCTGCGGGTACTCAGTCGGTGATCAGACCCCGACTTGGAAGGACGTCTAGATACTTGCTAATGCCGACGTGGATTCCAAGCTTCATTCTGCCGAGACCTGCCGTACTTATTGCCGGGACTTTACAAGATACTTATCCAGTAGCTACATTCCCTTCTACGATAAAAACTGGGTTACATTTCCCATCGTAGTCTTTCTCGAGACATTGTTTCTCAAACAACCCATCTTTTTTTTTTTTTTTTTTTTTTTTTTTTTTTTTTTTTTTTTTTTTTCTGATATATATATATATAACCCAAATCCTGTGGGATACTCAGTCCGTGCCCAGACCCCGACTTGGAAAGACGTCTGCGTGCTCTCCAATACCGACGTGAGTTTAAAGCTTCTTCCTACCGAGACCTATCGTACCTGTTGCCGTACAAGATAGTTTTCCAGTAGCGCCCTTCTTCTATAAAAAAAAACTTTTTTCCCATCTCGACCATTCTCGAGACAGGGTATATATACGACCCCAGTCAAGAGGCAACACTCTTCCCGACTGCCAACCGCTCCGAGATTCCTGCCGCCAAAAAATCTTCATCATGTGGTTCAAACTCCAGATTTACAACAACGATCCCATGACTCTGACAGGTCTTATCGGCCAAGACGCCCAAGTCTATTGGAGAGCGAGTGACGTGGGTCGATGCATGGCTTACAAAGCTCCCTCTGGATTTGCTCGCAAGTTTGGCACCCGACGCACCGTCTCGCAAGTCACGCCTCCCGGAACGTGCTCGTATCCCAAGCAGGTGCTTCTCACGTTTCCAGAAATGATGCATTTAGTCTGTACCCGGCTCAATAAAAGTCACGTCCTGGCAGAGCGGATAGAGACCGTGTGGCACAACGGCCTCGTACAAGTCCCCCACGTTTCGATGGATACCAATCCGAATAGGGCCACCGAGATGTGGTTGCACGAGGAAGGCGTACCGGTACAAACCGTCGTGGCTGATCTCACTGTGAAAACAATGGAGTTTTACGAGAGGATCCAGTCCTTCAGCGTGCCGGTGGCAAACGAAGAGTATACCGATTTCTCCATACGAGTGAAATGGGTAACCCACGAGGTGTTTTTGAATACGGGCGACGGACGGAAATTGATGATATCTTCCGGTATGGAAGAGGACTCTTTGGCAGAACACCCGTTGGTGATTGTAGAAGAGGACACCCTACCCAGCACCGACGTAAAGGAAGAGTGAATAAAGTGATGTAAATTAAATGTCTCCAGGAACAATAATTTAACATTGTAAATTTTTTTTAAAAAAATAAAAGTATTGACAATTCGAGAAGAAAAAACAATTCTGGAGGTCTTGTTAAAAATAAAAAAAAGTTTATAGTAATATCTACAACCCTGCAGGACACATTCTGAGACGAGAAAAAAAATTCTGAGACGAGAAAAAAATATTCTAAGACGAGAAAAAAAATATTCTAAGACGAGAAAAAAAATTCTGGCGCTAGAGGTCTTTGTAAAAATAAAAAAGTTTGTAGTCAAAACCATAGTAAGGTAAAAAAAAAAAAAAAAAAAAAAAAAAAAAAAAAAAAAAAAAAAAAAAAAAAAAAAAAAAAAAAAATTTTTTTTTTTTTTTTTTTTTTTTTTTTTTTTTTTTTTTTTTTTTTTTTTTAATATATATATAACTCAAATTCTGTCGGTAGCTCATTCAGTGCCCAGACCCTGACTTGGAAGGACGTCTTTCAACTTGCTCCTTCGACGCAACTTTTGAATGTTGACACCGGGACCTTCGACTGACAGAGGACTCTGACCCAAATGCTCAGTCGGTGCCCAGAGTTGGAAGGACGTCTCTGCTCGCTCCTCTCTGCATATTGGTGTCGGGTTGAATGGATGTTGGGAGCCGTTGATAATACAACTTTTGATTTGGAGTGTAATAAAGAAGGTCCAACAAGGATTTGAAACAGGCTCTCGAAGCTCTGTATCATAAGCATCTTCATCATAGAGACACGTTCCTGTTGCTTAAAAGAGGCAATAGTTATGATTTCCATTTATCGGGGTCGTAAAGACTATACGGATCATAGGAGAGATCACGAAACATACCTGGTAAATATTCCAAAAGAACATGTACGACAGTTTCTGAAACAGTTTGTTTTACGTCCTTATAATAATGCAAGTTTGAGTATAAATGGACGCACAAAGGATAAAACAGATTTCAAAATACATTTTTGCTATTCGTGTAATCGTTTATTGAGTAATATTAATATGGAATTTAACGTTAAAAGAGATTATAGCTGTCGTGCCTGTTGGAACGACAATTATTGTTTATACCATTTAATAACTGAACGTGACGATTGTCCTGAACATTACTATAGAAATTCTGGAACAATTTGGGATGTTAAACGTCTCCTTATTAAGTTTGCAAATATTAATTCTTCTTTACATTTCTTTATAACTGCACATGTAAATGACAAATACCAAAAACGAATTTCATCAGTTACAACATCTTATTGGCCGAAAATTATAAACAGCAAATGTTTCCAACACTATGAAACACTTAATCTTTACAAGGGGGATTTGAGACGTGTACTAAATACTGAATTTAAAACTTGCTCGCCTCCTACTCTCCAAAAAATATGCATAGATTCTGTGAGAAAAAACTCAATATTAACCAATCGGTTACCAAATACTTTAATTAAACGTTATAACCTACCTTAGTGTAATACGCTGATGATACAACTTTTGATTTGGACTGTAATAAAGAAGGTCCAAAAAGGGTTTGAAACAGGTTCTCGAAGCTCTGTATCATAGACAGCTTCATCACATAGACACAAAAGACGGAAGAATAAAGAGGTGCAGCAAGGGTTTGAGAAAAGGGGTTGAAGCTGCTTCGTGGCCATTTCATACCTCTTGACAGAGATGCAAGGGATGTATAAGTTACGACGTCACAGGACACATTCTGAGACGAGAAAAAAAATTCTAAGACGAGAAAAAAATATTCTAAGACGAGAAAAAAATATTCTAAGACGCGAAGAAAAAAATTCTGGCGCTAGAGGTCTTTGTAAAAATAAAAAAAGTTTGTAGTCAAAACCATAGTAAAAGAAAAAAAAAAAAAAAAAAAAAAAAAAAAAAAAAAAAAAAAAAATTTTTTTTTTTTTTTTTTTTTTTTTTTTTTTTTTTTTTTTTTTTTTTTTTTTTTTTTTAATATATATATAACTCAAATTCTGTCGGTAGCTCATTCAGTGCCCAGACCCTGACTTGGAAGGACGTCTTTCAACTTGCTCCTTCGAAGCAACTTTTGAATGTTGACACCGGGACCTTCGACTGACAGAGGACTCTGACCCCAATTGCTCAGTCAGACCCATACTTGGAAGGACGTCTCTTCTCTCTCTACTGGTACTTGATAATATTAACTACCGAGGCCAACCGTACCGGAAACCTCAACTTGGACATATTTACTAAAAATATCCCTTGACGGCTGAACCATCCATAACCGATTTTTAAGAAAATGTCTTGTTCCAACATTGAATAATAGCTGACACTATCCTATTTTAAAAAACTGTCTCGTTCCAAGATTGAATAATAACTGAAACCATTCATAACCGATTTTAAAATCTCTAGTGTTCCTCTGAATCCACTACCCATTTTAAAAACTGTGTTGTTACAACATTAAAGGATGACTGATCTCTCCCGTTTTAAAAACCTTCTTACATTGACTAATGGCTGATTAAAAACTTTTCCCATTTTTTTAAAAAAAAATTTATTTGAAAATTTTTCGCACCATTGAAAAACCATAGAGTACCCATTACAAGTCCCTTGTTTCAACATTCTTTATCATCAATTCCTTGTTCGGATAAAAGTGCAGACTGAATCAATTCTCCACAACTCGTATCTTTTTAACAAGTGTCTTGTTTCATCCTCCACAGCCCACCAGCCTCCATTGGATCCTCCACCTTCATCTTTAAATATAAAAAAAACGGTCACGTCATCACTTGACTTGGCCGGGGCTCAAGTCACGTGGTTCTTTGCACCACGTGACCCATCACGTGATACTTGCCCGGGGCTCAGTCCCTCCAGCAGTATAAAAAGGGGGCCCCAGAGAAACGCTACTCATTCAACATGAATTCTCTATTTGAAGCAATCTCCGCCACCGTCAAGCCTCCCTGTTTTCCCAAAAACAAACGGGAATGTTACGATTTGGTCGCCAAAGGCAAAGTGCAGCCGTTCCGAGTCGAATTTCATTGCCAAAAAGTGACGCTTCATCTGGAGAGTGAAATGCATACAACACTCATGGTGGACAACTTTACACGGACGTGCTTGGATGCGGCCATCCCGAACCCATTCCGACCCAACGATATAGACTGGGTCAAGATGGAAAGACGGCTTATTGGCCGTGATCAACCGCACCGTAAAAATACGGATATGCGGGTGAGTTTCGTGTTTGACAATACATTTCTTGTCAAATCCCAGTTTACGTTTGGCCAGCGGTCCGTCAAACCCGGGACATTTCATGTCTACCGGACAACCAACGTCCCCCTACTCTTTTACATGTTACCCATGCATAAATATCGGATAGCCGTGAGGATTGATCAGGCTTTTTATTCGATCGACCAAAATTTTTACGATCGCTTCGTGTTACAGCCCCACACAACCTACGTCGTTCCCCCCGGAACCATTTACGTGTTGGTGGCAGTTCAAAAAACGCTTTTCACGCTCGATGTGGTAAAGAGTAGGGTGGATGGAAACGATCCTTGGGAAGCGGTGGAATGGGTTGGCTCGTCTAAACGACACAGTCCTGAAAGGAGAAAGATGGATCCTGCTGGCTCGTCTAAACGACACAGTCCTGAAAGGAGAAAGATGGATCCTGCTGGCTCGTCTAAACGACACAACACTCCGTCGTCTAAACGACACAGCTCCAGTCCATCTCTGAAAAGGAGAAAGATGGTAAATGTCCA
The DNA here is from genome assembly GCA_963978545.1 of Linyphia triangularis. Lineage (NCBI taxonomy): Eukaryota > Metazoa > Arthropoda > Arachnida > Araneae > Linyphiidae > Linyphia > Linyphia triangularis. The sequence goes on along the minus strand of OZ021731.1, from coordinate 31,789,390 downwards.
AGTCCAGACCGAACCATCGAGGAGGGTAGATGCGGCAGTCCAAACGACTTGCGAGGTCGCATTGGAGAATGAACCGGAGCCGTCGTGTTTGGAAGCACCTTCCGTTCCGTCGGACAATGTACTGTCTTTGTCGGATGTCCAAGATATGTTGGACAATTTCTTGACAACGGAACCTCCAGAAGAACTGAGTAGTTTGGAAAATATCTTTGAGGTCCCAGATGAATTTTTAAGTCTGTTTGACGATTATTAAATAAAGTAAGTAGACTACAACACGATGTTTCAACTAGAGTTGTTTGATAAAAACATTGTCTTATGGTTGTTGTTTTTTTATTTTTAGAACGTGGAAAGAAAACGATATTATTCAAGGCAGAAACTTGGGGAAATGGTAGCAATTTGATCAAAAAACATTGTTTTTTTGATCATAGGCTGCCATTTCCCCATTTTTTTGCGACGCTCGAGTCACCAACGTTGGTATTTAAATGAATTTTTAAAACAGTGTCTTTTTTTTCGTTAAAACTATTATATCTCTGTAAAAAGATACAGTATCTGTTGGTAATTCTTTTTTCAAGTTGACTTTTTATATATTTTTTTAATACGGACACTGTTGGTAATTCTTTTTTTCAAAAAAACAAACATATAGAGCTTACAAGTGGATCCATACAATTTTACCCAAATCTCACTGTTTTCGAATACCACAATGTTGGTCATTTAAACTCAACGAGGGAAATGAATGACGTCCTGTCAGCCACGCCCCCTCCCTCTATATAAAGGAAGCTGGTCGTTCGTACGTTATCATTTGGCTTCTGACATCGAGACATGTCGGTTGCCTGCTCCTTCTGCGGCGTTTCAAACGCTCTAAGCTTGATACGAATGCCTTGTTGCTTGCGCTTCGTACATGCTTTCTGCCATGACTTGCAATTGAATCAAATTAAACCATCGGCGGGTGAGGTTCCCGAATGCATCGTGTGCTGGAAACCCTTGACTCACTCGACGGTGGCCGAGATTAGAAAGCTGTCCCGTCACACTGAAGTCTGCGCTGTATGTTACGAGGATTATGTCTGCGACGAATCCTTTACAGACTGCGATCACTATTTTCACGGTCTGTGTCTGAAACGATGCATCGACAGTGGGCACACGCAATGTCCCGTGTGTCGAAAAGACATTGGCGACGTGGCTTACGCTCGTTTGGCAGACTACATGTGTCGGGCGCGATCGCAAATCTTTTGGAACTTTTTAAATTCGGATCGCTTCCAGACTTTACCGGAAGCCATGCAAACCTTTTTCAAAGTTAAAATACCGGCAGTTTACGACGGACCTTACGAAAACCTTCCGGATTTGGGAATGTCGTGGGGCGAAATCTTACAGGAATTGTATGACGAGTGGGGTCAACATTTTACCGTTGCCCAACGCATACGTTTCCGAAAAGAAATTATCGGGGATTAACGTCATGGCAGGTAAAAAAAAAATGGGGAGGCGGTTTGCTCTCTGCAGCAAAACCACCTCCCCATTTTTTTTCACGACAAGACGAGAACCAATGTTGGGGAGAGAGGCGAGTTTCCCAAACTGTTTAATTTTTTACAAGTTGGAACGTTGAAATTCTACAGATGAAATATTAATATTTCGATATTTTTTAAAAAGCGAGAGTTGCAAGCTGTTTAAATTTTAAAAGTGCCTTGCAGATGGATGATTGTTTTTTTTTTTTAAATTTACAAGGGTTGGAAAGTTAAAAAAGTTACATTTCCAAGCTGTTTAAATTTTACAGCATGTTTGGTTTAAAATTTTACAGATGAAATGTTAATATTTAGAGATTGTTTTTTGAAATTTACAAGCTCTTGGGTTGGAAAGTTAAAGACGTACGAGTTACATTTTTTTTATATATATATATAACTTAAAATCTGTCGGTAGCTCATTCAGTACCCTGACTTGGAAGGACTTCCTTCACCTTGCCTTCCTTCACCTTGCCTTCCTTCACCTTGCTTGACACCTTCACCTTGCCTGGACCTTCAACGGACAGAGGACCAATTGCTCAGTCGGTGCCCAGACCCATATTTGGTAGGACGTCTCCCTCTCCTCACAAAGTTAAAGAAGGTGCAAGTTGTTTAAATTTTATAACATGTTTGGTTTAAAATTCTACAGATAAAATATTAATTTAGAGATTGTTTTTTTTTAAATTTACAAGGGTTGGAAAGTTAAAAAAGTTACATTTCCAAGCTGTTTAAATTTTACAGCATGTTTGGTTTAAAATTTTACAGATGAAATGTTAATATTTAGAGATTGTTTTTTGAAATTTACAAGCTCTTGGGTTGGAAAGTTAAAGACGTACGAGTTACATTTTTTATATATATATATATATATATATATATAACTTAAAATCTGTCGGTAGCTCATTCAGTGCCCTGACTTGGAAGGACTTCTTTCACCTTGCCTTCCTTCACCTTGCCTTCCTTCACCTTGCCTTCACCTTGCCTTCACCTTGCCTGGACCTTCAACGGACAGAGGACCAATTGCTCAGTCGGTGCCCAGATCCATATTTGGTAGGACGTCTCCTCACAAAGTTAAAGAAGGTGCAAGTTGTTTAAATTTTATAACATGTTTGGTTTAAAATTCTACAGATAAAATATTAATTTAGAGATTGTTGTTTTTTTTGAAATTTACAAGGGTTGGAAAGTTAAAAAAGTTACATTTCCAAGCTGTTTAAATTTTACAGCATGTTTGGTTTAAAATTTTACAGATGAAATGTTAATATTTAGAGATTGTTTTTTGAAATTTACAAGCTCTTGGGTTGGAAAGTTAAAGACGTACGAGTTACATTTTTTATATATATATATAACTTAAAATCTGTCGGTAGCTCATTCAGTGCCCTGACTTGGAAGGACTTCTTTCACCTTGCCTTCCTTCACCTTGCCTTCACCTTGCTTGACACCTTCACCTTGCCTGGACCTTCAACGGACAGAGGACCAATTGCTCAGTCGGTGCCCAGACCCATATTTGGTAGGACGTCTCCTCACAAAGTTAAAGAAGGTGCAAGTTGTTTAAATTTTATAACATGTTTGGTTTAAAATTCTACAGATAAAATATTAATTTAGAGATTGTTGTTTTTTTTGAAATTTACAAGGGTTGGAAAGTTAAAAAAGTTACATTTCCAAGCTGTTTAAATTTTACAGCATGTTTGGTTTAAAATTTTACAGATGAAATGTTAATATTTAGAGATTGTTTTTTGAAATTTACAAGCTCTTGGGTTGGAAAGTTAAAGACGTACGAGTTACATTTTTTATATATATATATATAACTTAAAATCTGTCGGTAGCTCATTCAGTGCCCTGACTTGGAAGGACTTCTTTCACCTTGCTTTCCTTCACCTTGCCTTCTTTCACCTTGCCTTCACCTTGCTTGACACCTTCACCTTGCCTGGACCTTCAACGGACAGAGGACCAATTGCTCAGTCGGTGCCCAGACCCATATTTGGAAGGACGTCTCCTCACAAAGTTAAAGAAGGTGCAAGTTGTTTAAATTTTATAACATGTTTGGTTTAAAATTCTACAGATAAAATATTAATTTATTACAAGCTCTTGGGTTGAAATGTTTAAGACGTTCTACCATGGACAAGCTGTTTAAATTTTACGAGATGTTTGGTTTAAAATTCTACAGATAAAGTGTTAATATTTAAAGATTGTTTTTTTTTGAAATTGTGTGTGCAAAGCTATATTTTGACCAATTAGCATTCATCTCGTGACGTCACCCTCTTCCCTACGCCCCTTTTCCTATAAAAGCTCAGAGCCTTCCCCACTCCCGCATCATTTCTGCTTCAGACATGTCTTGCGCTTATTGTCTTCTCCGCGACAGCCCTCTGCCCATGGTAGAACTCGCTTGCTGCCAAGTGCTTGTTCATGCCGCTTGTCTTAACTTGCATTTCGGCCACCGGCGACATTGCATTCGATGCGCCCAACCTATAGATCCAATGGACTTGGCGTCTATTCGGATTTTAGGCCGGCACGAGACGACCTGCGGGATCTGTCTCGAGCCGACCGTTTGCAATTTTCGCTATCTGAGATGTGATCATTGGTTTCACGGGTCTTGTTTAGCGAAATGGGTAGAGACGGGGCATGAAAATTCAGAGTCTTGCCCAGTCTGCCGAGAAGAGATCCATTCCGACGATATCATTCATATTTATAAAGTCATTCTTCACATAGCTACTGTAACTATGCATAGATTTATAGAGGGAGAAGTGTTTTCGACCTTACCGACTTCTCTCCAACACTCGATTAGAAGACGCGTGAGGGAGGAATTACGTGAGCCGTGTGAACGCTGCCCTTCGTTTGAATGGTCAACTGAGAAAATGTTGAGTTGGCTGTACATTGAATTTCAATGGGAGTGGAGTGCGGGTGAAAGGAGTTACCTTCGAACGGAGATTGGCAGTCTTCACGTGTGCGACGAGTCTTGCGATTTCGAGGCTTGCCTTCCTCGTCAATGGATGTCTTTTTACCAGGCCCCAATGCAAGTTTCGGGCGTTTTGTGAGGGTCCTTTCGAGGGCAAAAAAATGGGGAAACGGTGCCGATTTGGGCACCGTTTCCCCATTTTTTTGCGACACTTGCATCACCAACATTGGTGAGGGTGTTTGAGTCTTTAATTTTTTCAAGTCTGTAGAATTTTTTGACGGTTCATTTGAAATGATTCCATATTACTTCAATATTATAAATGATTGAAACAAGTATTTCATTGAATTTAAAATTGATAATTTTGGGTAGTTACCAGAAATGTGTTTGCTTTCATATGATATTAAAAAACATTTTAACACATACATTTTTCTTAGATACGTACTTTTAAGTCAGTGCAATTAAAGACTTGCAATTTTTCTAATCAAGCCTAAAGATATCAATTTAGAAATTTTTAATTTTATATTATGTACCAATATTAATTTCAATATTTTGATATCAATAGTGGTTGTGAAACATTCAAATGAAAAGGTCTAAAAATAAATATTTTGGAGGTTTAAACAAAATGTCGAGAGCCTTACAAACAAATTCATCAATTCCATGCCATTGGCTAACGTATTTTTACCCCCCAAGTGATAGAATATATTGGCATATCTGCCAAATTTAGCATGGTCGGTTGACAGGGTTAATTAATCCAAAGAAACAATGCAAACGAAATTAGCCTTTGAGTCTTGAACACTTGATACGTTTGTTGCCGATGAAAATGCCTATTCCAACTGATAATTTTTTTTGCTATTGTCCCCCAAATCTTGGTATAAAACATTCTCCTAGGTGACGTAGATCAGCTTACTAGATGACACCGTATCGGATAATTAGTCCTAAGAAACAATAGTAGCGTTTGTAAAAGTGTCAGTGATTGATCCCAAAACTGTATATAATGAAACTTTATAGAATCAACTATATTGTATGTATGATCGTATAACTATCGTATACAAATTATTTTCTATATACGTGTATATATATATTTACTCGACCAACCCTGTTGTCTTAAAATTTGTATTTGAATAAATAATTCTTTAAAAAAAGTTGTAAAGATACATTTTTTAGATTCAATTTGTAAACAACGTTTTTTAAAGATGGTTTGCAATGTTTAAAAAAATAAAACTGTGAGTTTTTGTTAAAAGGAGTACATTTTTTTAAAAACAAATCATTCCCCAACATTGGCAAGTGGTTCTCATTATTATTTTCAAAATGAAATGGTACATAAATCCCTTTATTGGGGTAGAATATTCCCTCAAACTCGCTCAAACGAATAAACATAATTAGCTATCAATAAAATATTAAAAACTTTTCAAAAACCTTGAGTTGTTGCATTTGTTCAAAAAGGTTAAATCCACTTTTGATAAAATTTTAAAAGGGTACCGGTGCTCATATATTAAATCTACCGACTGTAGAAATAATTTTAACTAATCACAGACCTGAGCTAAAACATTAAGTTGAGACCTCGAAGATTGCAATCAATCCCGTTGCAGTCACCTGCGTCGTAAAGCGATAGTCTTGAGTGAAGTAGCAGACTGAAAAGCCTTAACGAAACGTATGTATTTATCATTTTCAGTGGATTTTTAGTGTTTTGAAAGTTTTGTTCTGATTTTATGCAGACGACCTTTGATAACAAACATATCATTCTAGAAAATTAAATCAAGCGCTGATACTTTCTCAAATATTGACTCCGATTTTTATCTAAGCTGAAAGTTCGAAATATTTTGACCGTAAGTAAGTGAATTGAAAAAAGATACCGTCATTTTGGCAATGAACTAAAAACGTCAAAAGGAAATGAAAACTTTATCTTATCAACTGCCTGCCAGAATAGTCTGAGATATAAAACTGGCAATTTTTTGTGTGTATATTTTAAGTTATTACTTTAAAATATAAATTTTATCTTAACTATATAATAAAATTTTACTATTTGTTCTGTAACTTTTTACCATTCGAATTAAACTAATCAAAATATCGGGATATCCGAAACATTAACATTTCCGAGTCCTAAGGTAAGTTAAATTTTTTACGAACATATTTTCCCGTGTGGAATGTAAAAAAAATACCTAAATATGCTATCGGAGGTTGTTGAGTCTAATAGTACCCGTTCATAAGATATCTTTATAACTTATAAGCAGTTATTATTCCTTTCCATTGTGCATAATTTAAAATATTCCATCAATGCTTGCAACGTTGAAATATTCTTCCAACAGTGTTTTAACCTTTAACTGATGCAAGCGGTCTGACAGACCGCGAGTCATTTTTTGTGGAATGCTTCCATCCCCTAAAATATCTCCTCTTTAACTTTTATATTAATTTTTCTGATACTATGTTACTTTTACTTTAAACTGATGTTCACCAATTTGTTTGGCGCAGTATGGACCATGTGTTGCTCTTGCGCAAAAAACCTCAAACCACCCAACCACAGCAGTTAAAGGTTAAAATATAACGAATGTATTCTGTTCGTTGAACAAAATATTGGATACCTTATTGGTGTCAAAATTTTCTTGAACTTTTTATAAACTTGAAAGTTTAGACCAAATATTTAATATCGTCAGCTTAGAGTGAAAAATTATCAACTCCAATTGGTCAGTCAAAGGTACCGGGTTCAAATCCTTAGTTTGACATGAATGTTCGTTGTGGTTCGGAATCCACGTTAAGCTGTAGGTCCCGGTCTGATTAGCCGTTACTGTGCACACAAATAGGTCGTTGAGCGTAGAAACAAAACAATTTGTCAGAGTTTTCAGAAGAGCAAACAAACCTAAAGTAATTAAAGTATTTTTGTGTATTACTCGTTTAACACAAGTTTGTTTCGGTGATCTAAGTTGTAGCTTTCTAATCGATGGGTCATATCTGCCCCCCTCCAAATGTTCCAAAAAAGGAGTTGGCAGCTTTTTCACTCTGATCCGAGATGTATAACTTCTGTTTAGGGATGAGCTTAACAGTTATTGTTAAATAACTGCAGTTACATTAAAATTATTAGGAAATAACGAAATATTATAACCGTTATCCGTTATTTTTAAAGTAAAAGGTAAATAAAAATAAATACATGGAATAAATAAAACATACCTGTTTTTCTACAACATTCTCTTTAGATATCAGTTAATCGATTTTAAATTAGAACATCTTTCAATATAAATTTGTAAAAATATCAAAATAAAAGAAGTCATTTATAGTTTTGAGGTTATTTTATAAGAATTTTTTTTTAATTTATTTTTTTATTTTTATGATTTAACAATAAATTGGAGAAAGAATTTACAATACAACATAATTCATAACTGATACATATAAAATAAAAGTGATTTTTAAATGAAAACACATTTTGAAACATTTTACGTGCACAGGCTTTAAAATTATTACTTACATATAAATTTTATGTAATATTGTGAGAAAAATGTACATTTTCAGAGGAATCTTTGAAGTATAAAAAATATATGTTTTAAATATAGGGATATTATTATTATTTCAATAACTATATTTTTGAAATTATTGTAAATTAATTATGGCGCGTTAAAACTATTTATAGAAATTATGTATTTTATAAATAATTGTGCCGTCACGACCACATATATGTATAGATAAATTCATGAAATAAAAATTTATAAACAAAAATTATAAATTTAAGTTACGATATTAAACCCGAATAAAAATATTTTTAATAAAAAATTTGAAGTAAAATTCAAATATTATAAAGTTAATCAAACTAAAAAAGATGAATGTCCATGTTTATTTAAAAAATTCAATTCATAATTAATCAAGAAAAGCAATTTTAAAAATAATAAATTCCCTTTATTTAGTTCAAATTGAAAATTGATCATAAAAAAATTAAAAACCTCTCAGGTAATGCGTTAAATATAAAAAAATATATGTATAAACAAATTTTTGTTTAACATTAAAACCTATTTAACTACGCTCCAAATTTACTACACAATCTTTTGATTATATCGATTTGAAATTAGAAGTTTGCTTTACAAGGAAAAGAACATAATTTATTTTCCATCAAAAGGAAAAACTCAAATCCTACGCTCTCTTTATTTTTTATATATAGTATCATTTTCTTATTCCAAAACAATAATGAAAAATTTTCTTACCTCCAACCAATACGAAAGAAACACAGCGAGTCTTTAAAAGTCTCATAAGAAGACTGAAATGAAATGCGAACGAACGTTCAAAACCTCTCCCACCAAAGGAATTCTTGTAACATAAAAAAAAGAGCCTTCCGCAAAAACACGCATGCATTTCTTCCTAAATCCTTAATCCTAATCCCCCACCTTCTTTCCCCCATCTCTGTCATTTAAACCCAAAGAATGTGGCGTCAGATACTCCCCCCCCCACGCACATTCCTCTTCACCCCACCACTCATAATGTGCATCCAAATAAAACTGAAACATCTATTCTGAAACCGAGATATAAACTATAACAAGAAATTGGTGCAGAATTCGAATTAATTTGAATAAACACGAAAATCATAACGAACTAACAAAAATCAACGGGGGAAAAAAAAAAAAAAAAAAAAATTGAAACGAAATTTAAAATACCATCTTGAAAAGCAGCGCTAACAAAGAATGGTCCAAAAGTTATTCCAATACAAAAACTTCTTTCAATATCTTATAACAGTTGTATCTACTTTTATTGAAAATTATGTCAATATCAACTGATACCAATCGGACACGTTAATCCATTCAGACAAGTTATTTCGATGGATACAGTTAGTTATTCCAGGAATAACGACCAAGATCCTAATATCAGAATCACGATAAAAAATATATTTTTCCGTTCACCGTTATTAGAAAAATATATTTTTCCGAATCACCGTTATTCGAAAAATATATTTTTATTTCGTGATTCTGATATTATGATCTTCCATAACAGAAATATATGGACATACTAGCGCCATCTATTGCATTTATAATAAATGAATAACTGTTACTTAGAAAATTAGGTAACTGTTAGTTCGCGTGAGTTTAAGTATCAATAACTTTTAACTGTTATTAAAATATGGCTCATCCCTACTTCTGTTGTAACCAACGAAAACTAAGTAAATAATGATCGTGATGATTTCAAGGGCTTGATATGTGCTTGTTTCATGCTTTTATCTTTGGTCAGTTGCTGAATTATATTCGACATAAGTTTAAAAATTGTGGATAAATTGATTTCACATTCTAGCCAAAAAATTGTTTAGTTGTAATTGTTAGAAATTGTTTAGAAAAATAGTTAATTTTTCCGCTAGGGCTGTCACAACAAATCTCTACCATTGTGGTTGACTAATCATATCAGATCTTCACTCTAGAGTTGATAGTCAACAATTGTTGATAAACTCTTTTAACTGTTCAGACATTTGTTAGTGGCAGGGGGCGCAGCCAACTTGAGTTGCAGCTCCTCCCCCCCCCCCCTCCTGCAGCAACCAAATTGAGTTCCCCGACTTGAGGGAATCAGGCAAAGTTGACTGTTCGATGAAATAGTTGAATGTGTTCTCTGTTCGTTATATACCACCAAACTGGGACTTCAACCTTTGAGGTTCCTATGTTATAGCCATTTTTCCGTAATGTAGGGATGAGGTGGGATTAAAGACCGAATGTAACAATGATACACGATTCGAGTTCCTTCTAATGTTCGTTATTTTCGATGGGGCATTATCACCCATGAAGTAACTTTGTGGCACTTTTATTTTCTCGTTTGAATCTTGCTGTTGCACAATTAACCCCTTGATATTGTATTATGCCCATTTCACTTCCCACAAACTAAAACTTTATGGGTGCAAATAATTTCATTTACTGTTCTGTCACCTGAGGAAATTAACATGTGCGAAACATGCTTATGTTTCGTAAAATGTACAACGTCCCATCTTTAGGAACTAAAAGCTGATTTGGTGGGTTTGTACGCTCAACGACCAATTTTTTTTGCACAATGATGGGTAATCAGGCCGGTACCCACAGCTTAACGTGGAATCCGAACTACAACGAGCCGACCAAACGGTATGGTGGTTAGCGTGCTAGCTTCTAGACCGCGAGGTTGCGGGTTCGAGTCCCGTGTTAGGCATGGGTGTTTGTAAATGTATGTTGACTTGTCTAATGACGAATGTTTCAGCGCATTATAGCCCTCGTGTTGCTGACGGCGCCAGATAATCTGAAAACAACCAAACGAACTACAACGAACATCCATGCCTAACCAGGATTCGAACTCGACACCTTTGTCATGCAAGGCCAAAGCGTTAACCCAGAGATTCTCAACCTTTTTTTTTTTCGCGGCACACTTTTAACGATTTCAAAATTTGGCGGCACACAAAGAAAAAGATAAGTTTAAAAGTTGTTTACTTACCTTTTATACACTGTGTAAAATAGTTTATGATAATAATTTTGAATGTAAAATAAAATAATATAATATGTACTACAAAAACAACAGTACGTTTATTAAGGGATTAATTACAAATGAACAATAAGAATACTTTTAATGAGAAATTTCAGCTTAATGTTTTTTGATAATTTCATTTATATTTGGTCGTAAAAATGACAATGCTACTCTCATATCGTCTTCTACATTTAACAGTCTCGATCTTTTTTTCGTTTTTTATTTTGGTTAATACTGAAAATCCGAATTCACACAAATAGGATGCAGAAAATTGTAATAATATTTTTAAATCTTTTTTGACTATCATGGGATAATCGCATCTAATGTTGCCGACCAAACGGTATAGTGGTTAGCGTGCTAGCTTCTAGACCGCGAGGTTGCTGGTTCGAGTCCCGTGTTGGCATGGGTGTTTGTAAATGTATGTTGGCTTGTCTAATGATGAATGCTTCGGCGCGTTATAGCCCTCGTGTTGCTGACGGCACCAGATAATCTGAATACAACCAACCAACCAACGCATTTAATGTTAATCCAAAATGAATTCATTGATTCTTCTGAATATTTAAAAATTAAATCTCGATTATTAGAAAGCGAAATTAGTTCTTCCTCTTCATTCAAAGTTAATTCAAATACAGAAGTATTCGTTATCACAAATGGATTACGAACTCAATCACATTTTTTGATGTCTAATAACCTTTAACTGCTGTGTTTGGGTGGTTTGAGGTTCTTTGCGCAAGAGCAACATATGGTTCATACAATGCCAAACAAATTGGTGAACATCAATTTAAAGTTTAAGAAACATAGTATCAGAAAAATTAATATAAAATTCAAAGGTGAGATATTTTTGGGGAAGGAAACATTTCACAAAAAATGACTCGCGGTCTGTCAGACCGCTTACAGCAGTTAAAGGTTAATAAAAATAGGTCAAAAACGAGACACAGAGAAATATGTAACAAAGCGGTGAAAGTGAAAAATCTTCGTTACAATATTCATATACATATATAAGTACTTTTCTTTAATTTAAACTTTACTCGTAATAAAAAAAAAGCATTATAATTTTTACTCTATACATTTCTAAAATTTGGCGGCACACTTTAAGAATTTGGCGTCACACGAAAGTGCCGCGGTACGGTGGTTGAGAATCACTGCGTTAACCACAAAACCATCAGGCGTGCCTAAAGGCTGATATAAACGTTGCCAGTGGTTGAAACGATAGCTGGTAAGTTTATTGGAAGGTCATTGTCAAGCGTTGATTTGAATGGCAGCCCTCAGTTTACACTGTGCCAGCAATTGGAACAATCCAGCCATTGAGCGATTATTGCTCTACTAGTCGGTGGTTGCGTGAGAACACTGGTGATAGGATTGACGCGAAGATCATTTTCTATTTGATGACAAGATTTGCCAGTTACAGGCGCACTTGTGACAAACCTGATTCTGCAGTGTAGGATTTACGTATAAGCTAGACAAGCTGTAGCTTAGGGCCCCCTGACTTGCTTGGGGCCCCTCAAAAGATTGTCCAAGTGAGCAATGGACGATGTAAGTGGTGACGTCATGGTCGTCAAGTGAGGCTAAACAATCCGTTGCTATACAAACTTCTATGCGTTTTTAGACTCACTTTCATCGAGTAAATTTGGAATCGTGATTTAAATTAATACAGCAATATTTGGTCATTTAAAACCTCCTAATAGTATAAATTAGATCTCATATTATGCAATGGTTACTTTTAGAACATTATTTTTTAATGTAATCGTTTGCTTTTATGTATTTTAAATCACTCTTCTGCTATCCTGTGTTTGGTAATAAAGTATGAGACTCAATCATGGATGATTTAAGAACTGCATGGAACTTTAGTTTATATCTAGACTCCACTCCAGACTGGTCCCATATTGATCCGCTCACTGTTATTGTGAGGTATGTTTCGCCAGATAATGGGCTCCCTATTGGAACGTTTTCTAATTTTCCTAGAGATGGGCCGCCACACAGGGCTAAGATGGTGCACAACTACCTTACAAGTGAGTGCAAAATAGATTTTAGTAAGTGTCGAGGCCAGTCATATGATAATTCTGCCAATATGTCTGACTAATACAAGGGTGTGCAAGAAATAATATTGAAGATTAACAAAGTATGCTATATATATTCCATGTTCAGGTCATTCACTGAATCTTGTTGGTAGAGCAGCAGTTTACTGTTGTTTAGATGCAATAAACTTTTTTAGAATTGTTCAAGAAATATATAATTTCTTTTCATCTTCTGCATAATTGGGCAGTACTGTTGTCATTCTTCAAAGATGATTCAAAAGTTCCAAAGTCTTATTCAAAGACTAGATGAGAAGCACATTCAATGGCCACAAGGGCAATACTTGATAGTATGGAATAATTAATTTCTGTATTGAATTAGCTGCATATTGATACTACAGAGGAAGGCGAAACAACAAATCATGCCACATTTGAATAAAATGGAGGAGTTTGAATTTATCGTAATGTTATATTTGTGGAGTTACTTGTTGCATGAGTTTTACAAGACTAGTCAATTAGTGCAAGACCCCAAAATTAGTCTAGATGTAAGTAGGAAATTGTATGCTTCACTTTCGGATTTTGTTAAAGGTTCCAGGGATATGTTCGATCATTTTGAAGAAAAGCAAAGGAAAAATTGCCTGATGTCGATTACAAGAAAAGGAAAAGCAGATATAGAAGAAGCCATATCAATGATGATGAAGATGATGCTTTAGAGAATCTTGAGCCAAGAGACAAGTTCAGAATCAAAACATTTATACCTGTGATGGATGCATTTAAGTCAAGTCTGGCACAGAGGGCCTCAGTAAACAATGATGCTTCAAAAAAGTTTTCATTCTTAACAAAATTAGAAGCTACAGAAGAAGAGATTCGTGAAAGAGTTAGTGCGTGATGCCAAACATATCCTGAAGAAGTGGACATAAATCTTGTAGAAGTCGGGCATTTTCATCAATATGTTAGACTTAGTCAAGCCTATGATTCAGTGAAACATGATAGTCTGACACATCAGGATCTGTATACGATAATATTTAACGATCGTGTCCAATCAGCATTTCCTAATGTAGAAGCAATTTTGAGATTGTTTCTTAGTATGATGGTTTCAAATTGCTCTGGTGAAAGATCTTTTCTCAACTGAAGAGTATAAAAAATGAATTTATAACAACAATGACTCAAGATAAACTGTGTTCCCTCAGTCTCATGTGCATAGAAAGTGACAAATTACGCAGTTTATCATTTAATGATGTCATCAGTGACTTTTCTCTGGCAAAGGCGAGAAACAAAATATTGTATTTTAATATAATTCCTTAATCCTAATAACATGTTTCAAGAGATTAGATAATAAGACTTTATATATTGCGACTTTATATATTAAAAGAACTTTTTTTTTTACCAGAGTTTGCATTTTTATGTTTGTTATGAATAAAAATGATTTTAAGTTAAAGATTTATTATTTCACTATCTTCTTAATTGTATTTCAGTTTAACCCTCTAAAAGTATTCGAAAATCATATTTGGCAGTTTGGCACTGACATATAATATCTGGACTTATAAAGGGCCCCATATCTCAAATAGCTTAGGGCCTTATCAAGTCTAAATCCGGCCCTGTGCTTCTGCAATGACTGGAATGAAGTTTTCATGGTTCTAGTCGCTGGCATCTAGTGACTGGCCACTTCAACTAGAATGCCGACTAGTAACGTGTAATTTTTCCTTTGGTTACCCTATTTGATGGTATATTTTAAATGACATTTCCAATACAGTCCCAAGGTACAATATAATTTATGCAATTTATAGTATAACGCTGTGTTGGGAGCATCAAGGCATATATAATCTGTCGAATGTCTTTCAGGTGAATAAAATGATGGATCCAACTGCCTACGTCAAGTACAACAGGATACAACTAGAATTGTCCAAAAAATTCATCGATAGTGTGGCATCATCTGTATCAGATTGGTGTCACGAACTTGTGATGGACATCGGCTGTGGTCCTGGCAACACCTCCACTCACTGGATTGATCAGTACTTCCCGAATATCGAAAAATTAATCGGAATCGATATCGACCCTGGAATGATTGCTTTGGCCAAACAGGCGAACACCAAAGACAAGATCGAATACTATGTTGCTGACATAATGAAAAAGTAAGGTTTCGAACTCATGATACCCTGCAGGTATTATTTTAGTTTGTACAGTACCCCCCCCCCCAAAAAAAAAAAATCAAATCAGAACGATGGCTATATCTTCGGTTCTAATTATCGTAGAATCTTACGATTTGCAACAAAATGTTTTGCTTACGATTTTCTATATATCTGATGCAATTTTTTTTTCTAGAGGTACCGTTTACTAAATAAAAGTAATGCTATCTTCGAACATTTCAATACGAACCCTTATTTTTTATCATTTCATTCAATTCAGAATACATAATTTACTCTTCATACCAAATTTCAATGCATTATGTTGAAAAACACGTCACTTATGAGTGGAAATGTTTCGACCATTTTTTGACCGATCTTCAGGGAGAATTTCCATAAAACGAAAGGTATTTTTAAGGTTCAACTTCACAGCGGGAGAAATCGAACGGCCAGTGCGGCGTTTCACGACGTTATAAAATACAAATATTAGTCTAAAATTGCATAGAAACTACTTGGATTTATAGTGTCATGTTTAAGATTAATACAAAAATAGCAAGTAAACGCAAAAGTAACATAATTTATTTACAACGTTAAAGATGTGCATTCTTCACACGAAATAAATAAAATATCGAAAACTGTAATTGCAGAAGTATACAGTATACTACTAATAATTAGAAAATTAATAAATATAAAAAGTAGACATTAGTAAACAGTATTCAGCAAAGCGCGATTATTTTACAGAAACATTTCACTGTAAACACAAATGTAACTTGATCGTTGAAATTATTTATAAAATGAAAAAATCATGATTCAGTAAAATTTTTAAAGGATAACTTATTGAAATTGCTTAAAAAATGTTGTTTTAAATAAATGTAATTTAAGGAAGTAAATTTTTTTTTAAAAAATGAACACTGTTGAAAACCACACAAAACATATGTTCCACGATTCCAAACATTTTAGAGAGATTAAAAATATACATACAAAAAATAAAACTGCTTTGTTTGTATAAAATAATATATATATATATATATATATATATATATATATATATATATTTTTTTTTGTTATCTCAAGAAATTCTGTTCCGATTCACCCCGCTGTTCCTATTCACCCCATTTTACGATAATTGAACGTTGTGCGATTTTCCACACCTCTAGTTTACTTTCAATTAATCTGATAGTTTTCAAAAGTCGTCTATTATACGGTCCCTTAAAGTGATCGTTTTTTACATTTTCGCTAAGAAATCGAGAACTAAAAGTCAAAATGGAAAGAAAAAAAATTGTGTGGTTTGGACCATGGTTTTAGACCATGGTTTTAGACCATGGTTTTAGACCATGGTGAATCTAATGAAAGTAAAAAAAAAAATACGTTTCTATTAAAAAAAATTTAAAATTCTTTTATTAATTAATTATTAAAAAAATTGATGCAAAAGTTACTTGCTATTTATGTTTGGTCATTTACAAACTATCTTTTGAAAAAAAAAAATTACGGAAATATATTAATTATTTAAGTATTTATGGCCAAAAAACCAATTTTTTTATTTAACATTAATGTATCATTTTCTTTTTATCATTTAAATTACAAACCATTCATTAGAAAATTACGAATTTTTGTATTTCGAAATTTTTTTGGATGCTGAATCCAAATATGGGATAATATTATGACGATAATATTATGAACTTTTTAAAGTTTGGTTCTGTTTTAATACCTAGATGAACCCTCATGACACAAAAAAAAAAAAAAAAAAAAAAAAACTACATACTATTAAAAACCTTCCACGATTTACAACGGTACCTTTTGTTTGTTATTTCAACAATTAGAGCACAAGATATAGCCATCGTTCTGATTTTTTTTTTGGGGTACTGTACATACACTACACCCTATTGTACACATTGTATTTCATTTTTGCAAGAGCGTAGTTTTATTTATCTTTGATAATTAAAGATGTATATTTTGATTCAAATTCCACGTATCTGAGCTGCTTTATTGGAGCAATTATTATTTTTTCGCTGATGTCATTTATGTTTTTCAAACCAATGTAAACCCGATGTGAAATATTTAAGATACATCGCAAACAACATTTGTAGTTTAAAAACGGTAGTAGGGCAAATTTTGTGATTGAGAAATTGTATTGGCAAAAGTATAGGGCCGAAACTAAGGAAGAGAGGATCGACTTTCACTTACTCGGGAGAAGTCCCGAAATGAAATTTCCTTAGTTCGAAAATGCTTTACTTTCTATGCCAAGAAACGTTCTCGTTCTTAACCGAGATTTCATACAGTGGGTAAAAAAGTCTCCTTACGAAAGCCAAAGTTACAAATAAATTAGCTTAATTTCTAACTTTTTACTTCATATCTTCAGTAACTACTGAAATATATTTAATTTGATTCTTTAAAATAAGTTTTATTATAAATGTGTGATTTTACTAAACGCAGGAAGTATTTAAATTTAAATATTTAGGAGCTGTTAAGTTCTAAGTTCCATGCAAAAAAAGTTTCCGTATGCCATATGAAAATTAATTCTGGCGTTTTCCACACCAGACTCGCAGTAAATTTTCAATACTGAAGTGTACGCAAGTGTCATGAAGACATGATAGCAGTAATTGTTTAATTTTAGCTTGATGCTGATTGGCGGAATAAAATCGAAATTTGTTTTTTGACCGAATGCTATACTTTCATTACCCTATGTATACATATGGGTAATTGAAAATAATAAAACTGTTTAGATTGCGTTTTAAAAAATGTCTCTTTCTGAAGCATAAATTGGTTTTTCTATGTTTCTAGAGACAACGTGCAAGAGTGGGAAGGCAGCGTGACGGCAATCTTTTCTACATACGTCTTTCATAGAGTGCCGGATCAAAGGCATGCATTTAAAAATGTCTACGACCTCTTGAAGCCTGGAGGTAATGTGGCTATCACTTTTGTTGTGGTGGGTCCCTTCTACCTGGCTTTCGAGGATCTTCTTCAAACGCCGAAATGGAACCCGATACTCAAGGTACGAAATAATCACATTCAAAGAGTTAGAAGCCAAGAAGATTTATATCAATAAAAAACAAAAAAAAACTTACGGTGTAGTTTTTAGTATTATATTGATATATGGTGGTCTCGTGTACAAATAACTGATACAACATCTAGGCACTTTAGTGATCACTTTTGCATAGTGGTTAGCGTGTCTGTCTTCCGATCTAGAAGTCCCGAGTTCGACTCTCCGCTAGCGCACATCGCTACATTGGTGACCCGAATATTCGAACACATCAGTGGAGCCATCTACTGCACGACTTCCACACTACCACATCAGCATCTCTGGCTACTCACTGCCACACAGAAAGCACTCGGTGACTCGTTATTGGCTTGTCAAGTGACGAATGTTTCGGCACATTATAGCCCTCGTGTTGCCGACAGTGCCAGATAATCTGAAAACAACCAACCAACCGGTGACTTGCTGTCATACGAAACGAACTCAATTCACACGCAAGCAAATTAATCGTTCGCGACTCACTGATAAAGGGCTATGTGGTGGTTGCGTGTAGAAATGACAGATGCAACATTTAGGCATTTTAGTGATCACTTTTACCTAGTGGTTCAGAGTCCTGTCTTCCGAGTTAAAAGTCTTGAGTTCGACTCCCAGTTGAATCATACGTGTAGATTGGTAACAATTTGTTTCTAGTCAGTGTCATTCTAAAAGCTAGGGTTTATGTTCAGTGCTAAATTCGGAAAAGGGCTGCATCATAAAAAAAAAGAAGAGTTACTAATTAGAACAGAATGGATATTTTCATAGAATGGATGGACTTTACGGATCTGAGCTCAAAATAGTTTAAATTAGATGCGATTGCATATAAAAGTCGGCAATATAAGCGTTTTTAGTTATTACTTTAGTGCATGATTTTTTATCTTAAATTAAATGTTTTTTCCTCTCTTTTTACCCCCTGGAACGCTAAAAAAATATACCCCCCCCCCCCTTTAGTGTCTATATAATTTAATAATTAACTATTCCCGTGTGTAGCATACAAGCAATAGCGCGTATCGAAAAAAACTTTTTTAGGAAATTCAAAATTTCAAGTTGATAAAAAGTTGTCACTATGCTTACATGTTTACCACAATTTTTTTTAGTTCAATCGAAAAATATTTAGGACTCCCGGAATGGACCGGAAGTTTGATGTTTTTTTAACAAAAACAAAGATTTTAATATATTTTTTGTAACATAAATCTAAAGCAAATTTTTATTTTCAGGAATAAAAATGTCGAGTTTATAATACTAATTAACAGCAATAAAAAATTATATGTGCCATTTAATAATTAGGTCTCCCTGAATCTACATGAACAAACTTTAACTTTTTTACGAAATACGGATATTTTTCAATTTTCAACCCATTCTTTTGGTTAGTTTCAATTATTTTATTCATAGTTTAGGTATAGTAGTACAGCACTTTGAAATATCGGGAATATCATTTTATGAAATGGCGTTTACTTAACTCAAGTATTATTTTATATCATTTCTGCACGACTCCACGTTGGTTGGAGTTTCCAACCAACGAAGACTCTAGGTTTGAGACATGAAGGTAACGTTATCGAAAATTATTCAATGTCACAGGGTTCAAATGATGAAAGTGTACATGATAGTAAAATGCTTCTACCATAGAAAAGCCGGAAAGTTTAATTATTTCAATGAAATAAGAACTGTCAAAAAATCTACTCTCTTTTTCTAGAGATTGTGACCATAGAGCCAATCTTTATTAGAGTAGAAGCTCTATTAGCAAGTGCTCTTTCGAGGGATTTAAATGTTGTAACACTAGAAAACCAGGCAATGGTAATAGATAAATCGAAATTGTTTCGTGAGTGGGTAAAATATCATTAAGGTATTAGTTCAACTATTTTTCACTCTTATTTTCCTTTTTCACTATATAATCGAAAGGATGAAGCAATAAGTATAAAAATTGTGAGTTGTAAATGTGGTCGCATAAATAAATGAGAAGAACATGTATTTTTGGTATAAGAAACTATATTCAACACATTTTGGACAATCAACTGCAGACAGTGGCTCTGGGTGAAACGAAGTGTCATCATTACAACTTACGAAATAAAGCTGCATTGATAAGAAAACTATTCAAGGTCTTGGTGATGAATAAAATACTGAAATCTCTAATTGATCAATTTCATTCTTCTTAAATACTTTAAAATAACCAGTACAAGCAGTTGTTTGTTTATTTCATTTAAATGAATTGCCTCTTAGGAAAGTTATGATTATTCTCGATGTTCCAATTTATTAACGTACTTCTTTTACTGTCCATTAAGAAAACGTCTAACAAGTTGTCGAGATTTACCAGTTGTTGAATACAATAACATTGATAGGGTTTTTCCAAACTTTGGCTTTATAAAGTTGTACACCGACCAGAAATATTAGAAAATATGTCAGGCTGTACTAGTAAGCAAATGCCCCCAAGGTTTAGCAAGCAGAAACCCTGGAAACATCTCCCATTCAAGAGGATTAAAAATGGCAAATCGAATTTCACGTATATGTATTGTATCACTTGATCCAACCTCGAAGTTGAAAAAAATAGCTGAGTTTGTAATGAAAATGTATACTCCCCCCCCCCCCCCTACAATATAACGTCATGTAATGATATTACGTTTCGTACAGAGCCACTTTCTGGAGTTGCGTGTCCAAAATATATTGAATATAGTTCTTATACCTAAGATACATGTTCTTATCGTTTATTTATGCGACCACATTTACAACTTACAATTTTTATATTTATTGCATCATCCTTTCGATTAAATAAATAGAGTGAAAAATAGTTGAACTAATACCTTGATGATATTTCATCGTTTCACGAAAAACATTCGATTTATCTATTACCACTGCCTGGTTTTCTTGTATTACGACATTTAAATTCCACAAAAGAGCACTTGCTGATTGAGCTTCTACTCTAATTGAGATTGGCTCTACGGTCACAATCTCTAGAAAAAGAGAATAGATTTTCTGGCAGTTCTTATTTCACTGAAATAATTCAACTTTGTAATAATTCCCATGGTAGAAGCATTTTACTATCATGTAAACTTTCAACATTCGAACCCTGTGACATTGAATCATTTTCGATAATGTTAACTTCATGTCTCAAACCTAGAGTCTTTGTTGGTTGGAGACTCCAAACAACGTGGAGTCGTGCAGAACCGATATGAATTAATACTTGAGTTTAGTAAACACCATTTCATAAAATGATATTCCCAATATTTCAAAATGTTGTACTACTATACCTAGACTATGAATAAAATAATTGAAACTAACCAAAAGAATGAGTTGAAAATTGAAAAATATCCGTATTATTTAAAAAAGTTAAGTTTTTCATGTAGATTCAGGGAGACCTAATTATTAAATGGCAGATATAATTTTTTTATTACTGTTAATTAGTATTATAAACACATTTTTATTCTTGAAAATAAAAATTTGCTTTATATTTATGTTTAAAAAAAAATTAAGTCTTTGTTTTTGTTAAAAAAACATCAAACTTCAGGTCCATTCCGGGAGACCTAAATATTTTTCGATTGAACTAAAAAAATTTTTGGTGAACATAGTGACAACTTTTTATCAACTTGAATTTTGAATTTCCAAAAAAAGTTTTTTTTGATAAGCTCTAACAAGCAACATCTTGTGCTAACGAAGCTGTTTTGTTTCCAAGATTTCCCCTCGATAAGACGTGTTGGTGTACCGTGTACCGTATACGCTACACTATTAACCACCAACTCTTGGAGGCGGGCCTTATATGACTTATGTTGGAGGTTTTCACGGGCTGGATACTCCATTACACGTTTTTTTTTTTTTATTATTATTATCGATTTTAAATTATATAGCATTTCTGAATTCTGAATATATATATATTATCTTAATAAAATTACAATTGATATTTGATTCTTTTTTTGAAATAATTCAAAATTAATAATTTTCATTATTGGTAAATTAAAGTCTAAAAAAGAAGTGAATATTTTGATCCAACATGACAATGAGACCTGATCTAACTTTTAATAAAAGTATTTAAAGTTTACTTCTAAATTACTTTTGTTTTAGTCAATATCAATTGTGAGACGATGACTATCGCAATTGTTCACTTTATTGATGATAGTCACTGTCGGTCGCAGTATTTGTGGCAGACAGTTTTAATAAATTTTCCAAATGCGATTCAGTTAAGTTTTTCCTGTATTTATTCTTGATGAAAAGCGTCTTGCTGAAAGCTTTTTCACGTAGTTTATTCGGGCACGTAGTGGAAAACTCTGTTTCATACAGTTAGCACACGCTATTTCGAACAAATTACACTTAAAAGAGTCCATATGGAGGGATATTAATTTTTTTAATCTTCTGGCAGCCGTCGGGCAGCAGAAAAATCTACCGCGGGCCAAATCCGGGCCGCGTAGGCCGACCAAACGGTATAGTGGTTAGCGTGCTAGCTTCTAGACCACGAGGTTGCGGGTTCGAGTCCCGTGTTAGGCATGGGTGTATGTAAATGTATGTTGGCTTGTCAAATGACGAATGTTTCGGCACATTATAGCCCTCGTGTTGCTGACGGCGCCAGATAATCTGAAAACAACCAACCAACCGGGCCGCGTAGTGAGTGGCTAAAACTGAACTAGAGGGTAAAAATTTTGCTTTTATGGGTTAGGTTTTATTCTTACCATTAAGAAATTTCGCCAAGAGATCGGTTTCACAGAAGTAAGTTAAACCACTATACAATAAGACAAATATATCGCAAGAGTAGAGAAATTAATTTTCAATTTGCATACAATTAAAGGACCATTGGGTGGTTTTGCCGAATTTTTTAAATTGTCTTTTTCTTAAAATGTTTTTGAAAAGTGTCTTGAATTGTGCCGAGTAAAGTTCATGAGCTCAAAGATAGTCTGTCGTGCTAAAATGTGTATGTCTCAAGTCCAAAATATGCTATCTTTAAATTTTCAGGCCATTTTGTGAGAAAGATCATGGATCATAAATAAACCTTCAGTACTTGGCTGAAGAGTTGGCTATTACTACGCCATCTCGGATAGTTCCCAGTGGGGTATAACAAAATACAGAAAGAATAAGGCACTGAGCGCTTGCCGGAGCAAAGAACATTTAAAGGGATGAAGGCTAAGCAGGCGTTCGTACTAAAGTAGTGTACAAGGGAGTACATTCTTTGTGTGATACGCTGCACTAGGAATTTATATCCTTCTCATAGCGACGAAAGCTGAGAATGGACAATTCTCGGATTTTTTAAAAACGAGTGAAATGAGTTTATATTTATGAAACATTTCTTTCTGATTCCAAATATTTAAACAAAAGTTCTTAAAAATATTATTTATTTAAATATCGAGAAAAGAAATTGCCTAAAAATCGAGCAAAAACCAGTCCGATCAAAACACTCCGCAAAATACGTGACGGCAAGGGATTCTACAGTGTTTCTATGGTTATTGTGAAGTTTCTGCTAAATAGTTGGCGTTGAAATAATTGGCGTTGGTAGACCATTGCCACATTCCGTACAGGTTGGCGTGATTTGCGAGAAAATTGCAAATCTGGTTTCCGCTGCCGCATTTCAAGCCAAGATGTTTGCGAAGCCGTGACGTCACATTCAATGCCAACGGAATGAATCGTTTTCTCGCCAACGTCTAGCAAGGTAGTTTTGATCGCAAATTAAAAAAAAAAAGGAAAGGAGCAATGAGCAAAAATTTTTGTATTTATGGCCTTTTCGAAACATTTGGAATTGAATTAAAAAAAAAAAAAAAAAAATGCGGGAATTGTCCATTGGCACATTTCTGCCTTTTGATAAAAGTACGAAAAACGCGCTCAGATAGGGAACCGTTAGCTTCTTACCAAGGCGCTGAATCCTTTTTTACGTCAATCTTTATTAATGAGAATGACTATTCAATTTTAGCCTGTTGAGAGGCTATTCGCATCTTTCCGTTTCATGGAAAATTGTATTAACTTACAGAAAAGTCAAATACCATGAGCAAATGAGTGCAAATGGTTCTTTATTCCTTAAGGTAAGATGTAGAGAGGTGCTAGCTCTGGTGTTGATGATGTCTGACCTAAGGTTGACCTTGATTATCTGACCAAATTTAAAGTCACGTGGCATAGACGTTTTTAATGTTATGTACTACTATTTAAATGAATGTTTTAGTTATGATGTTTGGAAATTATATGAGAGCTAAAGTTTAAAGAAGCAGTGTTTTGAAAAGCGATAAAAAAATGTTTTAACAACTCTTCTCTTTATAGCCCACAAATCTTATTTTCCCTGAATCTTATGTCAAGAAGTATGACTTGGCCTACTACAAGCAAATGTTCGAAGATATAGGATTCAGTGTGTCTCTTTGTATTATGAAACCAGTTGTCTTTTCTTACGAAACGGACGAAGAATGTAAAAGTAAGTTACTTTATTGTTTAGTATGTGTTGAAGACTGTTACCATACTATCTTTATTTCTAAAAACTTTTGGCCTCTTTCACACGAGGCGACTAGTTGATTCAACTAGTTTATCAGGCGGGTGATTAGGAGTGTAGCCATTTAGGAAATGGTAGGTAATCGCCTGAACCCTTTCACACGCAGTCAACTCGTCCGCCCAGGTGGTTTGTTTGCGGACACAAGTGCCGCTAACGTTCTCATCCTAACTAGTTGACTCAACACAAAAGGACATAACTTGAATTCGTTCTTTCACGCCAGACGATTAGTTGAATCAACTCTCTTCATTATAGAACCAGTTAGGTGCAGTTTCAAGGTAGAACAGTTAGTAGAAGAATTTTGTATTAGTCCAGGGATATGTTACTACCAAACTAAGTACATTAAGTAAATATCGATACACATGCCTGCTCAATAAAGTAGTCGGTACCACTCAAATTTACAAACCAAATAACTCAAAATAACAAAGGAATTCCATTGCCAATCAAATACTATTGAATTGGTTATTACAGGTTATGGCTGTTACACTTAAAAACTTGTGGAGCACCAAATTGCTCAGAGTTGAGCATTATTTATTCAAGAAACTTATCTAGATTGGCGAATGTCATCATCGCATCGTGCCTACAGGAGTAGTTTTCATACGAGGGAGATTTCTGCATTAAACAGACGAGGTACGAACTGGAGCTCTTTATTAGGCAACAAACATTAAATATTAAAACATTAAACTTCTCCAATCTTATTCTATTCTATCCAGTCCTCGGAATCTAAGATCGTACTACCCTCCCGTTAGGAAGAGAAGTTAATTCCACAAGTTGCCTCGTGTGAAAGTGCTAAGAAAGAGTGTTCACACGGCAGTCGACTAGTTGAGAGTTTACCAAGTAACTTAGTTGAATCAACTAAATCGCCTTGTGTGAAAGATGCCTTAATGGCAGAACAGGTTATTTGTAGAAATTGAACTCCATAGTTCTAAACGAGAGGAAAATAAAAGTTTCAATTAAATTCTCATTATGGAGTTCCAACAGGTAGTTTTTTTTTTTACATTTATAATTCTATAACCTTGTGACGAAGGATAGAATTGCAAATAAAATTCTATTTCTCATCGTGAGTATTTTTTGTAGCAGGCATTCCCCAAATTTTTGTTAAACATTGACACTTTTTGGATATCAAATCAATAGCGATCCAATTCAACCTCGGCGTATTGAATTTTTTCAGAGATTAACACCTCACGTTTCCATCTAGATTGAGAAGCGATAGTAAGTTTAGGTACCTCATCCAACATCCATTCTGAATTCTTTATAAAATGCAGAGAAATGTTCAATAATAAATCCACTGGTCTGCCTGGAAAAAAAATGCCGAAACTATTAAAAAATCGACTTCAAATAAGTCGAACTAAACCTGATCGCCAAATATGTCATAACTGGTCAAAAAATGAACACCCTTTTTACTTTCAATTACCCATATGTAATACATAGCGTAATGAAAATATAGGATTCGGTAAAAAAAAAAAATCGATTTTTTTTTTTTTTTTTTTGCATTTCTCCACGTTTTGGAACATCCTGATCTCAAAAAAGGGATCTAGAAAAAATGTCTGTGTTCGTGGTCTGCATAACTCCTATAGAAATTGATCAGCGATGTTCAAATTTCGTGAGCAGGTTGGTGATGACCCAAGGACCTATCATTAAGGTTTTCTTCAAAATCGCGCATGCGCATAAGTTAGCTGCCATTGAAAAAATGATTGCTAAAAAACGGTTCCAACGATTTCGATAAAATTTCCTGTGCTAATGCCTCTTAAGGTGTTCTAAACATCCCCACCACCGAAATTCCCGTAAAAATGCTTCAGTGGCGTAAAAAGTGGGAAAACGAATGTCTTTAACACAGAGTTCTCTTTGCTTGAACATAGCTTATGAACGATCGTTTTTTCTCCTCTTCTCAGTTTCACTTATAAGAAAGGACAATATAAGAATTATCGAAAAGTATATCGCCAAAATTTTCGTTTTGGCGAAGGTTTTTTATCGCCAAAGATATCGCCAAATTGGCCCTTTTTTCTAAACGAATGATGGAAATATAAAAAGGTAAATGACACAAATCCACATGAGTAATATAGTGCAATTTAAAATTGTGCGATGTTTCACAACCCTAGTTAGTCTGGTAACTAACTCTCGAATTTTCAAATAAGAAGGTGCCGACCAAACGGTATAGTGGTTAGCGTGCTAGCTTCTAGGCCGCGAGGTTGCGGGTTCGAGTCCCGTATTAGGCATGGGTGTTTGTAAATGTATGTTGGCTTGTCTAATGACGAATGTTTCGGCGCATTATAGCCCTCGTGTTGCTGACGGCGCAAGATAATCTGAAAACAACCGACCAATCAACTAAGAAGGTTGCTGATTTGTCTTTCCTGATGCCAAGATCTTTCATCTTTTAAAAATCAGCCAAGTTGGCAATGAATATTTATCAGCGACATCAGTTTTAAACTTTTAAATGTTTTTAAACTCATATTTGTGTTTTTTTCCAAGATCTTGTCACCATTCAGTGGGTAAAGAGACCCACAGTTAAGGAAATGTTGCTATAGTATTTGTCGCAGATTGATCCTGGAATTCTTTGCTCCATGGCGCACCATTAAACTTCAGTTAGTCGTGCCCAGCACCCAGGTGGATCCCTACTACATTTTCCTCTCCCTTTATTTTTATTTGAAAAAATATTACTATTTAAATATATTGTTTGATACTTTATATCTCCAAAGAATCTCTAATTGGTAGCAATTAACTATTTAAACTAGAATAAATTTCATTTGGCTTTCAAAAAACCAGAAACACCTCATAGGTGCAACGCGACTAACCATGTCGGAAAGCAGAGCGCGACTAACGGAAGGTTAAGCAACGAATCAATCAACTGAGTAAGATATCAAGGTGTATAGTGATAGAGTAATGGTTGTTTTAGCGTCATGAAACTCAAGTAGTCAATTCATAGACGTAAACTTGTATTGGGCAGATAGACCGGGTCTCTTCAATACTGATAAAAATGTGGCACAGCTCCATTAACCCTTTGCACTCCAGGCCTTTTTCGCGAGGAGGAATCAGCAACTCGAGACATTTTAGGTTCGGCTGGTGTTTATGGATTTGCTTCATAGAAACTAAACACAGTCATTGGCCTTGCATCGAATTTCCGCATCACACCTAATGGTCCTCTCGTGGTTTGGCATCCAATCGTGTGGCGCCTGAGAGGCGCCACTGGAGTGCAAAGGGTTAATATTTTGATGAAACCTAGCATTTAAAAAAAAAAAAAAATTAAGAAAAAAGCCATACTTAGCAAAATTGTTTCTTTTCTTAATCGAATTAAACAAACTTTTTAAATAATACGGAAGATATCCATTTTACACATCCCCATTAAAACGGTATAGTGGTTAGCTTGCTAGCTTCTAGACCACGAGGTTGCGGGTTCGAGTCCCGTTTTAGGCATGGGTGTTTGTAAATGTATGTTGGCTCGTAAAATGACGAATGTCTTGTCGCATTATAGTCCTCGTGCTGCTGACGGCCCCAGATAATCTGAAAACAACCAAACACATCCCCATTAATCCGAGACCCACTCAGAGTAACAAATTAAAATTTTGTTCCAAATACTATGGCTCAGGTGACTAAGTAAGATATCATTGGGCTCTTTGAGTCAATTAAGAATGTGATTATCTGTAGTGTTTTTAGTTCTTTCTCACCTGTGATGTCCCCCATGCATAAAGTTCAGTTTTGGAAGTGGTGGATAACTAATCTCTAACTACAACTTATGAAGAACTTATAAGCGGTATCTGCTTAGTAAGCAGATGAAGCTAATTGAATACTCTTCTCCCTGCCGTCCCTATATGTGCTTTCTACTAGGTCACCCATGGTTACCAACACATTTTAACCAATTTTGGGGTAAGTTACAAATGTAGATCTGTATGGTGTTTGTTATGCCTTCATCGGCTTTAACCCCTTGACACATACAAATAAAATTACCTGGTGCCGAAATATAACTTCAGATAAGATCATGATGTGACCCTAACCAGAAGTAGGGTCAGCATAGATTTAAAGTAAACAAATAATTAATTTCCTGTCTTTTAGCGTGATTGTCTTCAAATAAATCAAGAAAATGCATTATGGAGATGTTTTCATTTATAGTTTTAAGTTTGTGCAGTGAATATACACGGATTATTTCAGAGATCACTGCTATACTGACTATTGCTTTCATTGCTCTTTTTTCTGTTTACTTGTTTATCGATGAGATTTTTTTATCGGTACTGTTGAGAGTGTTGAGAGGGGGAAAGCATCTTCAACAGTCTAAGCAAAACAGCATCGATGCACGACGGAAACAGATAATCTAATTATATACTACCCGGTGTTCACCGAAGACGGTTCTTGATGTCTCGGAGACGTCAAAGTCAACTATGGCACATGAAATGAATGACGTCTCCGAGACGTCATTGTTGGTTGGTTGTTTTCAGATTATCTGGCGCCGTCAGCAACACGAGGGCTATAATGCGCCGAAACAAACACCCATGCCTTACACGGGACTTGAACCCGCAACCTCGCGGTCTATGCTAACCACTATACCGTTTGATCGGCCGAGACGTCATTGTATGTCAAGGGGTTAAGTCAATAATCAAACATGCACTATCCAGAAGTTGTAGTTAAGTGATCAGCGTTGTAGATCAGTGGACCTTATTCAATTTTATTTTGAATCTGATTTCATCGTATGGCAACACATAGGATATGCTTATGACCAATCACAATAGTTTTAAAAAGAAATTCGAAGT
Source organism: Linyphia triangularis (assembly GCA_963978545.1). Lineage (NCBI taxonomy): Eukaryota > Metazoa > Arthropoda > Arachnida > Araneae > Linyphiidae > Linyphia > Linyphia triangularis. Next base: position 31,760,246 of record OZ021731.1, on the reverse strand, counting down.
TTTCTCATTCCATTTATCCAATCACAAAACACATAATGCAATTTCGCATTTCAGATCTTCTGCTGTCCGTGCACTCAATTGGTGATGTGTCGGACGAATTGAAAGAAGAGTACAAGTTAGCTCTATTCGAACAGTTTGTGAAGCACAGTCCCAGAGATTCCAAAGGGAGACCCACCCACAACGCCACTGAATTGCAGGTCAAGTTGCATAAGAATAGCAGTAAGGTTTAATTGGAAAGGGATGTTTACAATAGATATCAGAGAGCATTTGATGGAAATGCCTGATAAATAATATCTTAATGGGTAGATTGTTTAATTGGGAAGCCACTAAATGTATTTATTATTGTACTTTCTTGTTTGTATAATGTACACAGATTTGCCTTACATTTTAAAAATCTATTGGAAATATCTTTTAGAACATCTTAAAATGTTGTACCACTTATAATCTGTGTTTATTGTTAAATTAATTGAATAAATTCATTACTTAATGCAATTTGGTTATTTTCTGAAGATTCTGATTACGTCTATCGACAGTGGTTGTTGAATTTTTCTTCGAGCATACATGATCTAAAACAGCATGTATAAGGAAAGTCGTTACGTAAATTTTAACATAAAGAGCAAAATAATACAGGTTTAGTCAGCATTCCTTCCCGAGTTTTGAAGCGCTATAGTAAAAAAAAAAAAACTAAGACTAATACAGCAAATAAGAACATTTGAAAGAATACAGAAACAATTCAAGTTTTATTTGCATAGCTTACAGAAGTTCTATGTGTGAACCCTTGGTCACACGGCATAACATCAATGCGATAGTCCAGTTCCTGCCGAAAAGTCCAGTCCTTGCTTCGAAACCCATGAGGAAATTCTGAATGACCCAGTATAGACTATTCGATACAATCATTGTTAATGAAAAGTAACTCGTTGGAATTTTTAAAGTGTATTAGTCATGAGAATCAAAATTGGTTTCGGAAGGTACGACATTCAATTTTTTCAATTAAGAAGTCGTGTTCTTCGTGATAGCTGACGCATCTCTAGAATTTCCTCGTCACAAAAATTCACGTGTTTGATTAAACTACATGATTTTATTCTTCAAATTTTTACTTAGGTTGGTTGTTTGATTTTTTTCTTCTTTTTTTATGCACAAGAGCCAAGAGATTGCCTATGCTGCGCCATCAACGTTTAGGATCATGACTGCATTTCAAAACTTTTGTAATACATACAATAAGAGCGAACTATATTGTTCTTCGTGATAGCCGACACATCTCTAAAATTTCCCAATATTTCTACCAATATATTTAGATTGCTTAGGCGTAGATCAAAGGATAGTCTGTATTTGTACACGCAGTGCAAAGCAAACAATGAAACATTCAATTTTCATTTCTAAATTTAACAACACAGGTGGTTTTGGGTTTCAAAATAGCACGTGGAATTATTTTCAACTAAGCACACTTAAATTTGTCGTACACATAGTTCATAACTAAGTTGATAACTTATGGTAAGGAGGAATCAAGCATAAACTTTTATGCTTGACTTTCCAGGAATCAAAATCGTTTGTTACTTCAGGTGGACAAAGTTTGCAAGCAAATTCTTTCCTTGGAATTTCAGGTAATTTTATAAATCTGTTTGGTTAGGAGAAAAGCTTCAAATAGACTGGATGGTAGCGGTTGCTATAAAAACAAAAATTTTCGATTTAAAATATTGGTGATACCTGCCGAGAATTGGCGTTTTTAAAGGTTACAATACAACATGTAAATATTTTTTTCTGGAACTCCCCTTAGAAAATGAGGCTTCTCTTGTTTCCATGGTGACGGACAACACTAGACAATCTGGTGGAAGCTATTCTTGTGATAGTAAGAAAGGATTTGCATAATGTTTTTGGTTTGTTTATACCGAGTTTTTCTTGGTTGATTGTATTTGGGATTTTCTATTGGAAGAGCATAAGAACATTGTTGGATCAATATCTATATGAGTGAATAGGAAAGTCATATAGGGGATATTCCCATGAAATACTACCCGTATTTACATCTCAAATGGGGAAAAAAAAACCTCAACTGCTCTAGTTTTATTTATAAATTTGTATACAAGACTAACATCGCCAATAACATCAAATATCTGAAAATGTATTGGGTTTAAAATGTTGATTGGTTGTATTCAGATTATCTGGCGCCGTCAGCAACACGAGGGCTATAATGCGCCGAAACATTTCGTCATTTAACAAACCAACATACATTTACAAACATCCATGCCAACACGGGACTCGAACCCGCAACCTCGCTGTCTAGAAGCCAGCATGCTAACCACTACACCGTTTGGTCGGCTTTTAAAATGTTGAAATATATTTTTAAATTCTAAAGGCCAAACCGTTAATTTCAATGCAGTTTCATCCAATTATGAATTACAAATTTCAAAAACCAGGGTTACTCTTTGCAAGAATGATCCCTTGTTGTTTAACATCTAGCAGGCCCGTATACAGTGTGTAAAAAGTCACCGCACGGAAGCCAAAGTTACAAATAAATTAGCATAATTTCTAAACTTTTGCTTCATATCTTCAGTAAATACTGAAATATGTTTAATTTGATTCTTTAAAATAAGTTTATAATAAATGTCTATTTTTTCAAAACGCCGGAGGTGCAAAAAAAGTTTCCGTATGCCATATAAAAATTAATTCTGACGTCTACCACAACAGACTTGCATACACTTCAGTTTTAAAAATTTACTGTAAGTGTAACAAAGACATTATAGCAGCAATTGTTTAATTTTAGCTTGATGCTGATTGTCTTAAAATGGAGTTCCTAAACCTATTCGTGAGTTGGTGATTCAATTATGAAATGTTGGATTATTTATGAAAAAAACTGTCGAAATCTTCAATATATTGAAGTCCATAGTACAATATATTATTGAAAGGCACCGTGAGCTTCAAACTTTTGAGAAAAGAGTTTGATCAGGAAAATTTTCAAAGCTAAAATGCTTGCATAAAAGAAGCATCCTATAGTAAGGTTCAATATATTCCGCGAATAAGTGCAACTCAAGCAGCATATGGGTTAAAAATTGATAGAAACATTGAAGACAAATCCCAAATGACAATTTATATGCACTGGTTAAGACATTTTACTTTGTAATTTCAAGATACACGTATGCCGACCAAACAGTATAGTGGTTAGCGTGCTAGCTTCTAGACCGCGAGGTTGCGGGTTCGAGTCCCGTGTTGGCATGGGTGTTTGTAAATGTATGTTGGCTTGTCTAATGACGAATGTTTCGGCGCATTATAGCCCTCGTGTTGCTGACGGCGCCAGATAATCTGAATACAACCAAGATACACGTACCTATGGGGTCATTCCACGTCAGATCGACCAGGCCATGACACCCACCCCCTCCGATTTTGATGAAATTTGGTGTAAACCTTCTATTTATGGTTATTAAGAAGAATCTCAAATATTTTTTGGATATTCCTATTGGTTGAAATTTTACAGCCCTTTAAAATTTGTGATTTTAGGAAAATTTCGATTTCTGAAATTTTTGAAAAAAAAGACATGTGTTAGGAAAATAATTTTTTTCTCAATAACTACTGAATATATCTTTACGAATTTTTTTTCCCAATACCATGAAACTATAACAAATCCATAAAAAAATATCAAATCGTTCCAAGTTTGTATAAAATTTCACAAAAAATTAATAAATTGTTCTAACTCGTTTTTTTTCTGCAAAAAACGTGTTTTTTTGTAATTAAAAAAACTCAAAATACGTCATTCAGAAATTAATTTTTTTGTACAAGAAAAGTTTTGCAAGAACATATATTATCTTTCTAAAAAATAAACTCGGTGGGACCCGACCTTTTTATAGTAAAATTTTTCACTTTTGTCAATTTTTCTGAAAAAAACACGTGTTTTCTTAAATTTCAATTTGAAGCATGAAAATATTACTAAGTCTAAAGATGATACACATGTAAAGAACTCTTAATATATATACTATCTTAATAATTAACAAAAAAAATTGAATTTAACAACCTTATATTTTTAAATTGCAAATTTTTCGTAGTAAATTTGGTTTTTAAGAATTGAAATGTTCATCACAAGGGTCTGACTTATCCTAAAATAATAAGACACTAAAATTATTATGAGAAGATTTACTTTTTGATAAGTTAAAATAATAGTTTTTCCACACTTTTGGTTGAAATTTTGTAAGTTTGCCAAAAGAATTAGAAAAATTTCGTTTCTTGAAATCTCTGAACTTTCAAAATAAATGTAATTCCTTGCAATTGAATATTTTAAAAAAGTATATAAAAAATAATAAACATATATATAATTGCTTTATATTCATATGAAAACTAAATGATTGTGGGAAAATTGTATTTTGCAATGATCAGAATTAATGCTAGCTTCATTCATTTTACAAATAATTACTATAATATGCCGTTTAGAAAAACAACTTTAATCATAGTTTAATAACTAATCAATTAAACTTATGTTTGACATTTTACAGTTAACAAAAAACTTGTTTTTGACATTTTAAAGTTAACAAAGAAATGCCTGGTTCATTAACTGTTTGAGAATGTTAAAATATTTAATTTAAAAAAAAAAAAGCCCCCCCCCCCCCCCTTCTCCTTCCTTCCGCTCAAAAGCAATAAATATTCTCTACTCAAACGTTGGCCGTGACATTTATTGCTCGCGTACCGATGGTACCGGCCCGACAAAAGTCAGCCCTTTTTTACCTTTGACTTGAAACTTACCAGTAGAAAGAGTAAAACAGAAGTATCCATTAAAAATGACATTTAAGTATTTATTCATTAGCGCTATGAAGAGTAAAGTTTAGTTTCCTCCAAAATTGAACATATTAGCAGTAGAGGTATAATTTAGATAATAAGAAAATGTTTTCCGTTGAAGAGTTCTTAACGCATAAAACCATAATTAATTTACAAAAATTAAACTCAAAACTTGCAAATATTTAATTTAACTATCCTACTTAAAAAATTCTTACAAGATGTATTTCAGGGCGCTCAAAAATAAATTGCAAAGTTTGCATTATATGGATTATTAATGGATGGATTATATGGATTATTAAAAAAATTTCGATTACACGAAGAGAAAATTGTGAAAATTTTTTGGCAAATTTCCAAAATTTCAACCACAAGGGTAAAATACCATTACATTTTACTTTTCAAAAAGTAAATTTTACAACAATAATTTTAGTGTCTTATTACTTTAGGATTAGTGAGAACCTTATGATGAACAATTAAATTCATAAAAACAAAATGTACTACGAAAAATTTGCAATTTAAAAATATAAGGTTGTGAAATTCATTTTTTTTTGTTAATTATTAAGATAGTACATATATTAAGAGTTCTTTACATGTGTATCATCTTTAGACTTAGTAATATTTTCATGCTTCAAATTGAAATTTAAGAAAACACGTTTTTTTTTCAGAAAAATTGACAAAAGTGAAAAATTTTACTATAAAAAGGTCGGGTCCCACCGAGTTTATTTTTTAGAAAGATAATATATGTTCTTGCAAAACTTTTCATGTACAAAAAAATTAATTTCTGAATGACGTATTTTGAGTTTTTTTAATTACAAAAAAACACGTTTTTTGCAGAAAAAAAACGAGTTACAACAATTTATTAATTTATTGTGAAATTTTATACAAACTTGGAACGATTTGATATTTTTTTATGGATTTGTTATAGTTTCATGGTATTGGGAAAAAAAATTCGTAAAGATATATTCAGTAGTTATTGAGAAAAAAATTATTTTCCTAACACATGTCTTTTTTTTCGAAAATTTCAGAAATCGAAATTTTCCTAAAATCACAAATTTTAAAGGGCTGTAAAATTTTAACCAATAGGAATATCCAAAAAATATTTGAGATTCTTCTTAATAACCATAAATAGAAGGTTCACACCAAATTTCATCAAAATCGGAAGGGGTGGGTGTCGAAATCCATTTTTTCTGGTCGATTTGACGTGGAATGACCCTATGCTTATTTTCTTCTACTTAACTTAAATTACCAAACGGTATAACGTGCTAGCTTGTAGACGGTGAGGTTGCGGGTTCGAGTCCCGTGTAAGGCATGGGTGTTTGTAAATATATGTTGGCTTGTCAAATGACGAATGTTTCGGCGCATTATAGCCCTCGTGTTGCTGACTGTGCCAGATAATCTGAAAACAACCAACCTACTTAACTTAAATTACCGACAGCAGCTGCTCTCATACACCCCCAAACCATAACGCCTCCTTCACCGTGTTAGACAGTTCCACATAAATTATAAGTTAACATTCGTTAATTTCGTTTACTCCTGACCATAACTCGATTATCTGACCCTTGGATATATAATTTTAATTAATCACTAAAAAAAACTTTGCAAAATCGATGCGCTTTTTTCTGTTACATGTACTTGTATAAGGATTCTCATGGACTGCAAGTCCATTCAGACCCGCTTTTTTAAAAACATTTCTCACCGCTTAAGGTGCACTTATTCACGGACTATCTTTAACCTTATTATGCGATATTTCTTTTATGCAAGAGTTTTATCTTCGAAGATTTTCCGGATCGATCTCTTTCCTCAAAAGTTTGAAGCTCATCGGTGTCTTTCAATAATATATTGTACTATAGACTTCAATATATTAAATATTTCGTAAATTTGGTCGTAGATAATCCATCATTTCGTAACTGAATCACCAACTCACGAATAGATTTAGGAACTCCATTTTAAGACAATCAACAACAAGATAAAATTAAACAATTTTTGCTATCTTGTCTTCATGATACTTGCGTACACTTATGTTTTGATTGGTTGGTTGTATTCAGATTATCTGGCGCCGTCAGCAACACGAGGGCTATAATGCGCCGAAACATTCGTCATTAGACAAGCCAACATACATTTACAAACACCCATGCCTAACACGGGACTCGAACCAAAAACCTCGCGGTCTAGAAGCCAGCACGCTAACCACTATACCGTTTGGTTGGCCACTTATGTTTTGAAAATTTACTGCAAGTCTGTTGGTTGGTAGACGTCAGAATTAATTTTCATATGGCTTACAGGAACTACTTTGGATTTTTTTTTTGCATGGCACTTAGCAACATATCCTAAATATTTCAATTTAAATACTTGCTGCGTATTGTAAAAACCGATATAGATTATAAACTTATTTTAACCTTTAACTGCTGTAAGCGGTCTGACAGACCGCGAGTCATTTTTTGTGGAATGCTTCCACCCCCTAAAATATCGCATCTTTGATTTTTATATTAAATTTTCTGATACTATGTTTCTTAAACTTTAAACAGGTGTTCATCAATTTGTTTGGTGCAGTTTGGACCATGTGTAGCTCTTGCGCAAAAAACCTCAAACCATCCAACCACAGCAGTTAAAGTTAAAGAATCAAATTAAACATATGCCGACCAAACGGTATAGTGGTTAGCGTGCTAGCTTCTAGACCGCGAGGTTGCGGATTCCGAGTCCCGTGTAAGGCATGGGTGTTTGTAAATGTATGTTGGCTTGTCAAATGAAGAATGTTTCGGCACATTATAGCCCTCGTGTTGCTGATGGCGCCAGATAATTTGAAAGCAACCAACCAAATTAAACATATTTCAAAAGTCAATGATGATATGAAGCAAAAGATTAGAAATTATGCTAATTTATTTGTAACTTGACTTCCGTACTGGGACTTTATTTACCCTATGTATGTAGGAGATACACTAAAATTTAATTTCCTAATCACATGAGTCTTCAGAAGATTATTGTTACACATATACCATTAGGTTTGTATTTGTTATTTGAGAAATCACTTGACCCTTCACGTTGGTACAGAGGACGCGTCTGTTGGAAAGTTAATGTAAGATCATAAACAGATATAATCCCTAGAATTTTTTTCAGATAAGTAAAAAAAAATCACGATGGACCCAACTGGATACATCAAATACAACAGGTTGCAACTAGAAACCGCCAGAGAATTCATCGAGAGTGTGGCATCATCTGCATCAGATTGGTGTCTCGAATTTGTGATGGATATTGGCTGTGGTCCGGGTAACACCTCCACTTATTGGATTGATCACTACTTTCCTAATATCGAGAAATTAATCGGAATCGATGTCGACTTTGGAATGATTGGTTTGGCCAAACAGGCGAACACAAAACAACAGAAGATCGAATACTACGTTGCTGACATAACGGAAAAGTAATATTTCAAACTTTACGACTAATTTTGCTTTTGATTGATATTATCCTTTAACTGCTGTATGTGGTCTGGCAGACCACGAATCAATTTTGTTGAATGCTTCCACTCCCTAAAATATTTCATCTTTGACTTTTATATTAATTTTTTTAATTGTATGTTTCTTAAACTTTAAACTTTTGTTTACGAATTTGTTAGTGTAGTATAAACCACTTGTTGCCCTTGCGCCAAAAACATCAAACCACCCAACCACAGCAGTTAAATTTTGTGTAGTTTAGTAGAGGACCCTTGATCAATTCCAGGTTTCCTACATGCAAATATACAGGGTAATTCAAAATGAATATATGCCGACCAAACGGTATAGTGGTTAGCGTGCTAGCTTCTAGACCGCGAGGTTGCGGGTTCGAGTCCGATGTTAGGCATGGGTGTTTGTAAATGTATATTGGCTTTTGTCTAATGACGAATGTTTCGGCGCATTATTGCCCTTGTGTTGCTGACGGTGCCAGATAATCTGAAAACAACCAACCAATCAAAATGAATATAGCGATTATAAACGGCTATAACTATTTATTGAAAAAGAATTTATCGATAAGATTAACACAAAATGCAGACAGAACGGACAGAACTTTGATGTTCCTCTTACATTCTGTGTTAATCTTATCGATAAATTATTTTTCAATAAATAGTTATAGCAGTTAGTAATCGCTATATTCATTTTGAATTACCTTGTATTTTCCAATTTTTTAATTAAAGTATTTCTTCAAAATCGAAAATTATTCGTTTAGAACTACTGTTCTATAAGTATTGAATTTACTTTAAAAAAAAAAAAAAAAAAAGTTAAGCCGATCAAACCTTATAGTGGTTAGCGTGCCAGCTTCTAGACCGCAAGGTTTCGGATTCAAGTCCCGTGTAAGGCATGGGTGTTTGTAAATGTATGTTGGCTTGTCTAATGATGAATATTTCGGCGCATTATTGCCCTTGTGTTGCTGACGGTGCCAGATAATCTGAAAATAACCAACTTAAAAAAGTTCATCCTACTTGGTTCTAAGAACCCTGTTTTAACACTGCACAATGTTTAGAGCAATGCATTGTTCTAAACATTGTTTTAACATTGATTAAACGTGTTTTATTTATTGACGTGGTATCTCAAGCCATTAAATCTGAAGAACCAAAGTACTAGCTTCTAGACCGTGAGGTTGCGGGTTTGAGTCCCGAGTAAGGCATGGATGAAATGTATAAATGTGTGTTGGCTTGTCAAATGACGAATGTTTCGGCGCATTATAGCCCTCGTGTTGCTGACGGTACCAGATAATCTGAAAACAACCAACGAACTGAAGGACCTAATACTGTCTATCAGAGAATAGCTTACGTCAGAAGTCTGGTTCATGGTGGTAGCTATAGAGAGGAAACTAGTCTAATTAGAATAGAGGAGTGTATGCAGGATATTGACGTCCAAAGCCTATAAAGAGTGTCTTTCTCCTGCAATCCTCCGTTAAAAATGGAACTGGTCTTATTTTCCCGTCAGAAGACAATGCTAGAGAAACTGAAGGAAATTCTTATGGTAGACACTTAGACAGGCAGTAGTTTTAGTACTTTCCATACCAACAACACTTGTGGCGAACATGGAAGTGAACTGCTGGTCTTCCAACTGCTGTGCAGAATCTGCGTCAAGGTGATTAATACCAACTTATGTAGCACCTACCCATTTTTTTTAATCCAAAACTTAAATGGCTGTGGTTGTCGTAACTAAACGCTGATTTAATGTAAAAAACTTTTGGCGTACACCGGCCTAGGAAATCTTACCACAAGAACATATTATTGAAAGCATGGAATAATTTGGATTATCGTTTGGGCGAGTGCTACAAGACCATAGTGGCTTACATATTGGATATATGTAGTATATATCCGAAATATGGTCAGTGAGCTCACCTTCTCACGTTCCTCAATCATTTATTTTCTCTGACCTAACGGCTAGTTTATGGAGAAGTCAAATATTGCTTTAGTTAGCTAATTAAGTGTTAATTGTAGTGAACAATATTTTGGTTAACAATTTCACGATTCTTTGTTTCATAGGGGACACGAGAATGCCTAACACAATACGCGCATAAAGTAAATATAACCCAAATAAAATCATTTCGTCTTGACATAAAAGTTAGTGGTACTTATGATGTGTACCGGTTATGAAAAGGTTAAACTAAGACACACACAGTGGTTTGTTAAAAAGTAGTTTAGATTGGCAAAATGGCGATTTGTCTTATTTCTTGGTTTTAATTGTGATGTAATCTGATCTTTTATTACTTTTAGAGATAGTTTACAAGAGTGGGAAGGCAGCGTAACCGCAGTCTTTTCTACGTATGTCTTCCATAGAGTCCCTGACCAAAGGCAGGCATTTAAAAACGTGTTTGACCTTTTGAAGCCTTCGGGTTCAGCAGCAATCTGCTTCATTCTGGTGGGTCCTTTTTACCTGGCTTTTATGGACCTCCTCAAAATGACAAAATGGAAAGAAATACTCGAGGTATGTAATGTTAATATATAACACGAAGTCAAAAGGCTCTAAACATCTTATAAAGACTCACACAAAAAATATTAATAAAACTTTCAATGCATCCTTTTTCGAGGAGTCAATTTTAATATCTTATATAGGTGTTTTTTATGTTGAGTAAAGGGTCAATTACACTGGGCGAGTTTACTAGCTACTAGCCGGCTAGTTGATAGTAAACTAGCTCCATGTCATCCACTCACTAGCAAGGCTGGCTGCTAGTAAAAAAGCTGGGGGAAAATTTGAAAACCGGGCTACTTTACTCTCTACACACCGGTGTTTTAATAAATAGCTAGTAAATTAGCAATGTGTCATCAGAGTTGCTAGTGCAAAAGTGGAAAGTAGCAAGTCGGTGCCAAAGAACAAAACACGTGGTTTCTACACACCAGCTAGTTGGCTAGTGAGCATGGGGTAAGCTTTTAAAGTCATCGTCGACTCGCCGGCGACTAAACTAACTGGCTAGTAGCTAGTAAACTCGTCTCGTGTAATTCACCCTTAAATCACCGAAAACGGTGAGCACAGCTTGTTGCAGATCCATGCAAGTATTGTGTAAGCTCTCCTTTTTAACTAATCTTAACTTTTTTTAATCAGTTATAATTAAAGCTTGCATAAGTACACACGTTATGTCTTGGTGCTCGAAAATGCATCACCAAGTTAATGCCCAATTATATAGGGACCTGATAGCACACCAGATACATTGAATCCCTTCTTTACGCCAAAGAACAAATACCTAATTAAAAGGACAATGGTTTTCCTAATCTACATAATCGAACTCGTTTGAAGCACGTAATTCGGTTTTCCATCTAATGGTTCATAAGTTAATTTCGAACTTTTAGTTTTATTTTTATTCCAAAAATGGCTAATTTCTGGGTGCATGGAAGATTTCACCTAACCAACCGACCAAGCACGCGGAAGTTATCCTGGAATAACATTCAATTGCCAGAGGTAAGGAACACTATTTCTATTTTTCTAATTTAGCTGGAGAATTGATCGAAGTTGAGAAACTGTTATTTTCTTATTGCTATGTCTATTCTCTAAATAGGCATTCTTCGCTGTAAAGCCTTGTATGAAACAGCGCTGCATACCTTTTGAAAGATAACGAAATAAAATATTGTAATCAAAACCTGAAAGTGAAATAATTAGTGAATGCAGATACTCTGAAATTTTTCATTCCTTGATACGCTGAAGGATAGGAACAACAAAAAATAATCTAAAAAAAATAGCATTTTTGGCTATAATTTGTACAAATTCATAACAACAAATTACAAATTTACTTGGTGACTGTTTTGGTGACAAAAACTGTTCCCAATTTTTAGTTTTTCTTAATGAGGACCTTGTAAAAACAGATAGATGGGCACAGTCTTTATATAAATTATAGTATAGAAACTAAAATAAAAAAAGTCTTAAACTAAATAATTTTTTAGAATACACACATTTTATAGAAACAAGAAATAAAATTAAAATAGAAATTTAGGATTTTATATCTATTCTAGTAAATTTGTTTTTGTCATCTATTGGTTTAATGGATGACAATTCCTTTTAAAAGGTTTTATGATACGAATTCCTTTTACATAGTATTTTAATACCATGTAAAAGTTAAATACTATGTAAATACTATATAAGGTATAACACAATGTAGAAAAGAGGAACATTCGATTTCTGAGCTGCTAGACTTTTCTATATATTTAAATTCTTGTTAGAGCCAAATGTCCCTAAACCAGTTTCATTTAAATCTGCAGTATTTTCAAATTTGCAGAAGTCACAATTTTAAGCGTGACAGATTGATATTTTTAGATTTTTGAATTCAGCATGCCGTGAGAATTTTTTTTTTTTAGCAAAAACACTTTTGTTCTAAACAAATTTTTTTTTGTTTTTTAGGCGACGAATTTGGTTATCCCCGAATCCTATATTAAGAAATATGACGTGGATCACTACAAGAGGATGTTTGAGGATATTGGATTCAATGTGTCACTTTGTATTTCGAAACCAGTAGTCTTTGCACATGATACAGACGAAGAATGTAAAAGTAGGTTGCAACATTATTTTTTTTTAATGACCATATTGTCCATTATAAGCGAGCTTGGTTGAATGGTCTCTCTTAATTAATTACGTGGCTTTTTCAAATTTAAGAATTTTAATTTTTTTTTTTGGGGGGGGGGGGGTGATTTGTTTTTGTGTATTAAAATATTTTAGTTTCAAAACGAGTCCATAAATGATCGGAGGGTTGTGGGCTCGATCCTTGACGACCGCCGAAGATCGGTGTGTACCTAATAGGTACTGGTGCACATTAAATCTGTCATGGCCTCATTGTCTTGTTGATGTGGTGGGGTTGGAGAGAGGGGTTTACACTAGACTATTTCGATCTCGTATTCTTCTAGATGCTCAAAATTACGAGATGCATTTGGCTGTGTTAAGCACTTTATAAGTGGCAGAAATGGACAGTCGGAAGTTCCAAACAAACAAAACGAGTCCATAAACGTCCATAATATGAGAGCTGATGGTAAATAGATACCGTGCCAATGTTTACAAGGAAAAGTTTACCATAGATCATTTTAAACATTATTCTAAATCAAACTGGCCGCAAATTAGCTGCATATTAACATATCGGTTGTAGATAGCATGATTTAGTTGTTAAAGCATTGCCTACTAACTAAACAATGTTAGAATCCCAGATCAGCAGCTCATGCTGAAAACAAGAAATCTCACACCTAAAATAAGTTCACGTATATATGGAGCACTCGGCGTGTTTAACTCCTAGCTCGTAGGGCATGAAACATTCGGCTTTTCAGTATTCGACCAATTTTTAGCTTCTTTACTACAATAGATTATATTTTCACTATATAGAAAAAAACCCAGTCATATGTAGTTATCCTTAGCTGTTTAATTGTACTTCTGTAACATTCAAAATATATAGTCTACCTCATATCAATCAGTTCAGTAGCCTTGCAAAAAGCTAAACAGCCTGATAATTATACATAACAAAAGTCTGTAGATTTAAGGTTCGTAATATCGGTACGTAATATCACAGTTTTGTCTCATAAAAGCATGCAATTTTCCTAATGCATACCAACAAGGCTATATATCGAGTTCAAATGTAAACCTATGTGTTTGTTCCTTATGAAGTGTTTAAATTTCCTTATGTCCTTATACCTCTTCTACTCTAGTTTAAGATCTTAGATAAATCCTAATCCAAGAGATACTCAAAACGTGGGCAAGGCGAATGAGGGCTGATCGCCAGTTGAAGAACCAAACCTAGCCAGTCTAAAAGCTATCTGATTGCTTAAAATCTCACAATGGCCAGAAATCAGTCCAGCATAATCTTACAATCTATTTAATTATCCAATTTAAGGTAGGTATACTTACATTATAACCGGTTTTTTATTCGAAATAAAATCGTTTAATAATACATTACTAGTACCAACGTGGTTTGATAGAGCAATATTAAAATTTGTAAAATCTACATGCACATAAAATAAGACTAACATATGAAATCAGCTATATTGTGAGCATTCGGTGCTTGGTTTATTAAACAAAAGGTACTTATGAGTGAATTGTGCGGCCAATTCTTAGTTTCATCAAAATAACATCTTTATACTTATTTAGAAAAACTTATTTCAACGGGTTTAATGGTCGGATTAATATCAATAAGATAGATTAATTAATGTGTTTCCTCTTCAACAGAAATAACTTTAAGTTGATTCGCTCAAAATATTTTATTTTAACCCTTTGCACTTCAGGCCTTTTTCGCGCGGAGGAATCGACAACTCGAGACATTTTAGGTTCGGCTGGTGTTTATGGATTTGCTTCATAGAAACTAAACACAGTCATTGGCCTTGCATCGAATTTCCGCATTACACCTAATGGTCCTCTCGTGGTTTGGCACCCAATCATGTGGCGCCTGAGAGGCGCCACTGGAGTGCAAAGGGTTGTTATTTTGATGAAACCTAGCATTTAAAAAAAAAAAATTAAGAAAAAAGCCTTACTTAGCAAAATTGTTTCTTTTCTTAATCGAATTAAACAAACTTTTTAAATAATACGGAAGATATCCATGTTACACATCCCCATTAAAACGGTATAGTGGTTAGCGGGCTAGCTTCTAGACCACGAGGTTGCGGGTTCGAGTCCCGTTTTAGGCATGGGTGTTTGTAAATGTATGTTGGCTCGTAAAATGACGAATGTCTTGGCGCATTATAGTCCTCGTGCTGCTGACGGCCCCAAATAATCTGAAAACAACCAAACACATCCCCATTAATCCGAGACCCACTCAGAGTAACAAATGGTTTGGCATCCAATCGTGTGGCGCCTGAGAGGCGCCACTGAAGTGCAAAGGGTTAAGTCAGTCCTCTGGTTTTAGGAATTGCAATTTTAGAATTCTTCCACAGACCATTTAATTAACGATAAAAATAGATGATCTGAAAATTCTCATCAGGTATAGATCAATGAATGCTAGACACTTTTGTAACATAGCAGGGCAGATACTGTCAAAACCTCATATGTAAATGGAGTAAAACTTGTATTGGTACAGTATTCCTTTTAACTAGAAGTTTCCCAGTCATCTCCATAGGATGGTAGTCTTATATCAACGGGAACTCCTTATCGAGGCCCTTTATCAAACGTGAAATGTAAGAAGTATAGGATTAATACAAAAGTGACCATTAATTTTCCAATATTTCCTAACATCAAGCACTTCATTCTCTGAAAAGTGTGAGTGGATTACTGCATCAGAAGAATAGTTCCGCCAGGTAGTCTAGTTGGTGGCAGTGGATACAGAAGGAAAAAAAAACCTCGTTGATTTAGAATGGGGGGGTGCGTGCGTGCATGCATGATATTGGAATCTAAAAAAGTTACAACATGGCAAATTTAAATGTCTTTCTCATAGAATTTTCCTGTTTCCGCAACAACATACAACGTTAGACTTTGTAGCGAGAGCTATTCCTGTAATAGACAGTAGAGACCTCAATGTTTATTTATCATTTGTAGTATATATTTTACGGCTAATTTTATTGACTTTGATATTACATTTAATAACTGGCTATTTTACAAAATTACCAGTTATGCATAGTAGACAAATTAACCAAACTAGCAGTAACATATAAATGAAGTAAAATATTTTTTTATACTTTTTGAAGTAATATTTCAGTAAAAGTAACAAAATATAGGACTAGATTTAATAGGCTTCTAAGGACAATTAAACTTCAAGTATGTAATTTTGTATTTCAGATCTCCTGATGTCTTTACACTCAGTAAGTGGTCTGTCGGATGAACTGAAAGAAGAGTATAAGCAAGATATATTCGAACACTTTGTGAAGCACAGTCCAAGAGATTCCAAGGGGCGGCCCACCCAAAACTCCATTGCCCTTCATGTCAAGTTACACAAAGATTGCAGTAAAAAAAGACCATGAGAGCATCCTTAAAACCCAAATTAGCAAGAAAATTGTGACAGTAAAGCAGGAAGAATATTTCATTTAACATAGAGTTCAAGTGTTTTAATTAGCTAAGAACCATTTTAATGGTATTGTTCACCAATCGTATTGATGTGATGAGACCTTATTTCAAAATAATTATTTTAAAATGCTATTTTTTAAATAATAATAAACTGACATACTTAAGAAAGTTATGTTTTGTTTGTAATATTTAATAAATTATTTAATGTAGGCCTGCTCTGATTTTTTATCTAATATGAGAGGATTTATGTAAATAGCACGCAAGTGTAATTTTATTGTAATTGGCGCTTACCTGCTTTTTAAAGTAGATCACACTGTTGGCGTTTTTTATTATCTACTTCAAGAGGTATAAGGATCTTACGCAAAGCATCACCTGAGATCAAAATTCGCTGCTAAAACTTTCCCCAAGATTGGGGTAGGTGTAGACGCCATCTTGGAGTAGCTCTCGACTGCTTATTTCACTACTTATTACATAGTTGTGTTAAAGTTATCGTTAAGACCAGTATCTGTAAATGTGACCGGAAATTCTGAAATACCTTATCTATAATAATAAAACAAGCTGTGTGTCTGTCAGTGTCTCTGTGGACCTATAGAAACCTACTTAAAGAAAATATTGTAATATTTAGCGATTTAATACATCAGTTTGAAGTTACAGAAATTTCCTACCAATTTTTCTGCTGGAGGAACAGTGCCAGTATTTTTAGTTTTGTCAAATGCATATTTAGTGGAAGATATGGAGCAGATGTTGTTCAATGATATTGCAAGTGTAGCCGTACAATGCTACAAGAAAACTATTTCCATGGATTGTAACAGCCTCTGTAGGACAACCTGAGGTTCTGCACATTTGAATTCTGCCTGGAAGACAAAGATTTCTTTCCCGTTTGTCCAAACTCTATTTTGCTTCGGTAAAATAGTACCGGTGTCATGGCATATTTAAACAAACAAAAAAAATTCGTTTTAAATACTTTGATATATTAATTTTGAGGCCAAATTAATATACATGGAAATGTGTTGTATTCGGTTTAAAAAAAAGACGCTGTTAAAGAGATATTTATTTACTAAAATGAAGTGTCGAGAATGTCGTAATCTTTAACTATTCAAACCAATAAATTATTATGTAAGTATCGATAGCAAGAGCTGTTTTGACAATATTTTCAAACATATATCCACATGATTTTTTTAGTTTTTATTCAGAAAAAAAAAAATTCCATAATAACTGGATTAATTTGAATAAGAGTCCTTAGATCGTACCTTAGGTTCATCAGCTGATCTGTGTTTTTTCAACCAAAATTTAACGTAAAAGTCTAACTTTCAGAATTTCACAAGTAAGAGGGCCGACCAAACGGTATAGTGGTCAGCGTGCTGGCTTCTAGACCGCGAGGTTGCGGGTTCGAGTCCCGTGTTGGCATGGGTGTTTGTAAATGTATGTTGGCTTGTCTAATGACGAAATGTTTCGGCGCATTATAGCCCTCGTGTTGCTGACGGCGCCAGATAATCTGAATACAACCAACCACAAGTAAGAGGATACTTTATGTAGAGACGAGATCGTGCTTGCCGGACAAATAGTGACGAGCGTACAGACAGCTAAAACTATGCTCAAACAACACATCACATATTACTCTGAGGTCAATTAAAAGTTCTAGAGATTTTTTTTTTTACAGCGTACCTCTGAACATAGCCTTACTAAACCGTTTTCAGTTTTATCAATCGCTAACAAAGTATTGGGGCTCTTCCATACAGATAAAACATTCAATCTTGATACCCATCGAATACCGAACACTTTCTTATTTTGCTATACTAGTAACTAAGTTGTTCTGTTTATTGTCGTATTTGTGTCTGGATTTTTAGGAAGAGATTATGGAGGATGTAGTTTGTCAAAAAAAAATATTGATAATTATGTAATTTTGATTTTCATCATTTGCAGCTTCAATATCATCAGCGTCAACTAGTTTATGCCTATGGTTTGAACAGTGCCGTTATGACATTTATAAGTTGTAGAAGAATGTGCAGCGATACTTAAGAATTTTGACCAAGCATTACTCTAGCACTATCAGAGGGGGAAAAAACAGCTAAGTTTTTATTCAAATACACGTGAGCGAAACCTTATTTTTCTTAGCATTTATACAGAGTATTTAAAATTGCTCCCGACCCTTTAATCTATTTCTACAAAATCTAAGAATATAAAATGGGCAACCTGTTTCTTTAAGTACATAGTCTGTGATTTCAGTGGTACTGAAATAGGCATGCAACCTTCACCAATTTCCTGCGACTGCATTTAGTCCTGGTTTTTTGAAACTTGAGAACACACATTTAAGAGTTGCTGGTAAATTGTTGAAATAAACTCAGAAGTAGCTGTAAAAATAAACATTCTCCTTCCCAAACCAAAAAGCATTTTTTTATTTTTTTTTATTTTATTACCTGTGAAATACTTTTCTACTATTTTATTTCACATCTAATTTTTGATGCATTGTATCCTTTTTCAAAACAATTATCGAATTTATATTAAGGAAATTGAAATATATAAGATCAACAAATGTAAATGCATTATCTTTTTCAAAAAAAGGATAGATCTATTAACAAGCGTGATGGCAGTATTATTTGTAGAATGGTACGGTAACAAATTTTTTATCATAATTTTTCAAAACTCCAAATTTCTAGCAAGCCTACATAAATGCATAATTCCATGATATCCAAATACTTTAAAAGCCAATACAAAATATCAACATTCTTCACACTTACCTAACATCTTGAGTCGCAGCACCAGCCATTTTCTGCCGGAATCGATTGTTTTTGGGTTGTCCAGAAAACAATCTTTCTATGATCATTTGTTACTTACTCTCGGTCGCATTAATTTCTTTGGTAACTTGAGAAGATCCCAAGCAAATTATTTTGTCAGTGTTATAAAAATTTCAAAAATGAAATACGTTTCTGTTAATAAATCATTTAGTGATTTTGTAATATTTTGTAAATATTTTTATGTTATACAGGAAATATTCGATAAGAAAAAGGCGTTAAGAACTGATATGTATCGGACCGCATTTTTTTAATGTAAATAATTGGCTTGAAGTTGATGTATGGGGACTCTGATTCGTGTTCATGAAGAAACATACCAATTTGGCGCCTGGAATTCATCCTCAAATACCAAAGATCAATGGTTCCAGCATTGGATAATTCATAGTTACGCGCATGCACGTGTCAGTTCAATTCTAATGATGGACGAGTAAAAAAGGGAAAACATTGAAAGCCCTCAATACATTTCAAATAAGAAATGAGGGAGAGGGGATCTTATGCCTGTGTTGGATATTGTGGATGGAGGTAATGGCCAAGTGAGGTTTGAAATTGAGCGTGATTCTGAAGTTATGAATCGAGAATGAAAATAGCTCTCACGAAAGAAATGTTTTTTTTTTTTTTTTTTTTTTTTTTTTTTTTTTTTTTTTAATCTTAACGTTGAGTTGTTGAGTTTAGCGTAATATAAGAAAATTAGTCAGACAAAAATTAAATAAAATGATAAATTTTAAAACATTTTAGGTGCGGGAATGCCGTTTCCCCATCTAAGAAGACATGGGAAAGACGTTCTATTCCTCCCTCCATTACTTTCTTCTAATGGGAATAATCTTACTAATGGAAAATAACAAAACACCATGTCAATAAAATTACTGCTCTCGAGTTGGTGAACGTAGATTAATGCCATATTCCTGACTTATGGTTTCTTCCCTTGAGGATGTTTGAGATTTCTTCAACACTAGATACTGCTATTTTTTTCTCATAATTAATGATAGAAGCGGTTAAATGAAAATGAAAATTAGTTATCAATAACTGGGTAAATTTCTGTCCAATATATATGTAATTGTAAAGCTATACCACAGATTTTTAACTACAACTTCTGGAAAGCATATAAGCGGTTTCTGATCTGCAAGCAGATAAAGCCAATTTAATACTACACCCATAATGCTATGAAATCGATTTCCCAATGACCATGGTACAAACAGATTTTAAATAGTTTTGGAGGAAGTTGCTAATGTAGGTCTCTACTGTGATATTGTAAAGCTTTTTTAGGCTAGAATTCCATAACTAAACATGACCAGCAGTTGAAGTTAGTTTGTACGCTCAACGACCTATTTCTGTGCACAATAACGGCTAATAAGACCGAGACCTACAGCTTATTGTGAATTTCAAACCACAGCGAACATCCATGCCTAACTCAGGATTCGAAACCGACACCTTTGGCATGCAAGACCAGAACGCTAACCCCACAGCCATCAGGTTGGCGTCGATGTAGATAGAGATCATTAAGGTAAGCATATTTCTTCCAATACAAAAAAGTGGATATTGTAACCATTATTTCGTCACACATGTTATTATGAAAGAAATGCATTACAGACGGCAATAAATATATCTAAATTTATGATCACGATGTCTAACTCCAGTAGAATAAGTAAATTTCGAAATATCGTGCTATTTATTTTTCCGCAATTCATGATCCATTTTGAATTGCATATAACCCAACATAGGGTTTAGAAAGTTTGAATTCCTTGAAAGTCGGAGTGATTTTTCTTAACTGTTTATTTTGTGAAAAATTTTATGTGATGCATTAGTGATTCAGAGTCCATGTTTGAATTACATTTAAAATATTAAATTATTGTTAGGCAGCAGTTTGAATAGTTTATTGCATAGTAGATTTCTAATTCGGTAAGGTAAGTTCAAAATATAATTTATTTTTTGGTGCATATTTTTATACATCTTAAAAATATGCACCAAAAAATAGGGACTAATACAGACTTACTTACAAACTTAGGGACTAATACAGAGAATGAAGAATTTATTCTTTTTTATTCAAGAATTTTATATCTTAATGTTGAAGTTGGAAATTTATGCAACGTTCATCCCTTATGGTTTGGTGTTATTAAAAATTATTAAAGAATTATTTTTAATTTGGAATCAACATTTCTATCTAAAGATTTTAATTCAAATATTTTATATGACTAATTAGAAGTTAATTTGTCAAAAACAATAAGTACATTCTGGATAATAACATTGATAGGTTGTCAGTTTTTTATTTTTTTTAAACATTTTCTTATTGTTTTTAGAAATTTACAATGTGTATTGTCTTCTAAAAATGACTTTTTTATATAGTTGAATATTAACAATATAGATAGTACGCAAAATGTCAAGCTACACCATAACGAAAGTAAAAAATGGGTAAAAGAAAACATTGTTTTGAACGAATAATTTTTTTAGATAATCTTTATTAATCACCATTAGTTAAAAATAAAATTGTTAAATCCCTTTTATTATAGCATGTATAACTAATAACATACATTATTTATATAAATATAGTATATAAACAATATATTCATTAAAAAAAAATTAAGTTTAAACTAGTTAGTTATCTGTCTCTTTGAATTTTCCTTAAGTCAATTGATTTTTATAAAATGCTTAGTTACTACACGTACACCATTTCTAAAAAAAAAAAAACTATGTTTACATCAATAAAAATATGTTTTCTTGATAAATTTTTTTTAATCTTTGCAAGACTTCCGCTCATCTTATAATTTGTACCAACTAATGTTTAAAGAAATTAAAAACGTTTCCAACGTTTTTATACGTTATTAAAATTGTAAAGTAATTACAAACTATTTATAAATTTTAGTATTTTATGACTAATAAAAGTGTGGGTATCGATAGCATATATTTAAAATATTCTTTTAATAAGTTGTATAAAAAAAATAAAAGGATTTTTTATCAACTTAATTTAAATGATTGCTTTATTCAAAAACATAATAATGAATTTTTGTATTTTCTTATAAATAGCAAGAAATTATCAAACATATAGAACAAAAAAATACTACCTGCATTAAATTTTTGAACTTTGTCAGGATAAAAATGTCAATTTACTAGATCTTTGATTTTGGGCTTAATAAAACTTTCATCGGTGAATTGTTTGGTAGGTTTGTACCCTCAGCGACTTATTTTTTATACACAATAACGGCTAATCATACCGAGACCTACAGTTTAACGTGGATTCCGAACCACAACGAACATCCATGCCTAACTCAGGATTCGAATCCTGCACCTTTAGCATGCGAAGCCAAAGCGCTAACCCACAGCCACAAGATGGGCGTGAATTGTTTGGACTTTTATACAAAAGGGGAATTTTGTATGTCATAAAAACTATTAAAATTAACAAATATCTTTTAAAAGACGCCTTTAAAAAAGTATTAGCTGTAAAATGTCATGTAAACCTGTTCAAACTGCTATCACAAGTAGAATCCAATTATCAATCATGCTATAATTTACTTTCCACCAGAGATCAATAACATGGAAATGGACCCGGCTGTTTTCGTGAAGTACAACAGGATGGCAAATTTATTTGCCGAACAATATACCAAGGAAATAGGAAATTCTACAAACTGGATGGACAAAAATCTTGATGTGGTGATGGATATCGGATGTGGTCCAGGAAACACCTCCACCTATTGGATTGATCACTGCTTCCCCAATATCAAGCGACTCATCGGACTCGATATTGATCCTGGGATGATTGCTTTGGCCAAAGAACAGAACAAGAAGGAAAAAATAGAGTTCCACGTTGCTGACATAATGGAAAAGTAAGAAATCATTCAAGTGTTTAGTATAAGGAGAAAATAAAGTTCTTTTTTGGGTGTTCTTAACTATATAACATAATACATCTTCATTCCTTTCATAAACACTAGCTTTCTACGAATAGTTAGTGTTTACGATAAACATGTATTAAAAGTTTGACTTAAGGCAACAATGCACAGAGGTCATCAAAATTAAAGGATAATGAGAAAAAAATGCTCACAGAGTTAATTTTGCAACCAATGCTCAATGCTGCCATAATTTATGTTAATTAAATACAATGGACAATTCCCGCATTTTTAAATTTTTTTTTATTCATTTCTAAATGTTTCGAAAAATTCATAAACGCAAAGATTTCTGCTCAATGTGCCTTTTTTTTTTTAATTTGCAATCAAAGTTCCCCTGTTAGACTTTCGCGAGAAAACGATTCATTTGGCTCCAATTGAATGTGACGATACAACACTTTAGCTTGAAATGCAACAACGGAAACCAGTTTTGCAAGTTTCTCGCAAATCGCGCCAACCTATACGGGACAAGTCCGAAGCCACGATTTTTTTTCTTGGGTCCCCCCCCCCCCCCCTTCCCCGTCTATTCCCTTGGTCCGGGATATGGCAATGGTCTACCCAACCAAAGCTAACTATTTGACTGAAACTTCACGATAATCCGATAACCATAGAAACGTAAGGAAGTTTTGACTTTACAGCTAGTTGAGCGTTTTGATCGGACTGGTTTTGTTTCGGTTTTGGAGCATTTCCTTTTCTTAATATTTAAATAACTAATTTTTTTAAAGAACTTTTATATGAATATTTGGAATCAGAAATAAATGTTTCATAAATATAAACTAATTTCACTCGTTTTTAAAAAATGTGAGAATTGTCCCTGGAACACAAAATAGCACTTCTGCGCATTAGCACCGATAATATGCAAATTCAGTGATGACGATGTGGCGTGCAATAAAAGCATGTTGGAATTGACTGCAGTGTTGTTTAAAGTGAATGTGATTGTGAGAGTGATCAGTATTAATTAATTATAGCTCAAAGGCATCCTAGAGTGAAGGTCAAAAGTGAAGAATAATTGGTAGAATTGAGGGATGTCAAACACAAATGGAGGTCACCCAAGATTTGAATATTCCTCAAAGTGTCATATCAAGTGTTTAGATCATCTTTTTAAAGACTGTATCAGTTGATAGACAGTTTGGTCAAGAGCAACCGAAAGTAACAACTGCATCCGAAGATCGTGTTCTGTCATAATCGGCTCGAAGAGACCGCGAAGGACTACAAGAGAATTGGTTTTAGACCTTCAGACTGCCACAGGAACTCGAATTAGCCGTTCTACTGCATCACGAAGGCTTAACGAGGTTGGACTGTATGCGAGAAAACCAATGGTTTGTGTCCCCTTCACTCCAGCTTCCAAAGAGGCCCGTTTAAACTAGTGCCGTCTTCTTGTTTAAAGGAGCAAAGAAAACTGGTCCCGAGTATTGTTTACTGACGAATCCAGATGATTATCCGTGAAATATCTCATTTCCGTGGCCTCGGTTTCATAGTTTGGGGAGGAATCATGACAAATGGTCGCACCGAGATGCATATCTTTCAAGAATGTTCTGTAACCGCTCAGAGATATGTGGGCGAGCATGGCCGAATTTAGATTTGATAAGGCCCTAAGCTATTTGAGATATGGAACCCTTTGTAAGTCCAGATATTATATGTCAGTGCCAAATATGATTTTCGTATACCTAGAGGGTTAAACTAAAATGCAACTAAGAAGATAGTGAAATAATAAATCTTTAACTTAAAATCATTTTTATTCATAACAAACTTAAAAATGCAAACTCTTGTAAAAAGGAACAAAAGTTCTTTTAAAAGGCACAATATACTAAGGCTCATTATCGAATCTCTTGAAACATGTTATAAGGATTAAGGAATTATTTTAAACTAAAATATTTTCTTTCTTACCTTTGCCAGGGCAAAGTCACTGATGACATAATCAAATGATAAACTGCGTGGTTTGTCTCGTTCTATGCACATGAGACTGAGGGAACATAATTTATCTTGAGTCATTGTTATGCTAAATTCATTTTTTATCCTCTTCAGTAGAAAAAAAAAAGATCTTTCTCCAGAGCAATTTGCAACCATCATAGTAAGAAACAATCTCAAAATTGCTTTTACATTAGGGAATGCTGATTGGACACGATCGTTAAATATTACCATATATAGATCCTGATGTATCAGGCTATCATGTTTTGCTGAACCATAGGCTTGACTATGTCTAACATATTGATGAAAATGCTTGGCTTCTCCTACAAGATTCATGTCCACATCTTCAGGATATGTTTGGCATAAAGCACTAACTCCTTTTTGAATCTCTTCTTCTGTATCTTCTAATTTTGTTAAGAATGAAAACTTTTTTGCAGCATCATTCTATACTGGGGCCTTCTGTACCAGACTTGACTCTAATGCATCCACCACAGGTATTAATGTTTTGATTCAGAACTTGTCTCTTGGCTCAAGGTTCTCTGAAGCATCATCTTCATTATCATTGATATGCCTTCTTCTATCTCTGCTTTTCCTTTTCTTGTAATCAACATCAGGCAATTTTTCCTTGGCTTTTCTTTAAAATGATCGAACATATCCCTGGAACCTTTAATAAAATCCGAAAGTGAAGCATACAATTTTCTACATACATCTAGACTAATTTGGAGGTCTTGCAGTGATTGACTAGTCTTGTGAAATTCATGCAGCAAGTAATTCCACAAATATAACATTATCATAAATTCAAACTCTTTCATTTTATTCAAAATGTTTATGGCTTGATTTCTTGCTTCGCCTTTCTTTGTAGTATCAATATGCAGCTGATGCAATGCAGAAATTATTCCGTCATAACGATCAAGTATTGCACTTGTGGTCATTGAAATTGCTTCCCTTCTAGTCTTTGACAAAGACTTTAGAAATTTGAATCATCTTTGAAGAATGACAAGAGTACTGCTCATCTATATGTAGATGGTGAAGAGAAATTATATATTTCTTGAACAATTCTAAAAAAGTTTATTGCATCTAAACAACAGTAAACTGCTGCTCTACCAACAAGATTCAGGGAATGACCTGAACATGGAATATATATAGCATACTTTGTTAATCTTCAATATTATTTCTTGCACACCCTTGTATTTGTCAGACATATTGGCAGAATTATCATATGACTGGCCTCGACACTTACTAAAATCTATTTTGCACTCATTTGTAAAGTAGTTGTGCACCCTCTTAGTGATACTTTCCCTTGTATGGCTGCCCATATCTAGGAAAGTTAGAAAATGTTTAATAGGGAGCCCATCATCTGGTGAAACATACCTCACAATAACAGTGAGTTGATCAATTTGGGACCGGTCTGCAGTGGAATCTACAGATAAACTAAAGTAAAATGCAATTCTTAAATCATTCAAGATTGAGTCTCTTACTTTATTTCCAAGCACAGGATAGCAGAAGCGCTATTTAAAATACCTGAAAACAAACGATCAAATTAAAAAATAATGTTCCAAAGGTAGCCATTGCATAATACGAGTTCTAATTTATACGATTAAGAGGTTTTAAAAGATCAAATATTGCAGTATTAATTCAAATCACAATTCTTAATTTACTCGATGAAAGTGAGTCCAAAAATGAATAGAACTTTGCATAGCAACGGAGTGTTTAGCCTCACTTGATGACCGTGACGTCTCCACTTACATCGTCCATTGTTCACTCGGAGAATTTTTTGGGGGCCCCAAGCAAGCCGGGGGCCCTAAGCTACAGCTTGTCTAGCTTATACGTAAATCCTATACTGTGAGCGAGGTATTCGAACTCTTAGTTAGACTGTTTAGGGGTGCTGTTGGCCCAGAGTTTTTGCTAATGAATGACAATACTCGGCTACAACAAGCACTCAAATGAATTGATCAGCTTAGTCACCCAATTTGTACCTAATTCAGAATATTTTGGGACTAATCAACAGCCAAACATTTATGTTAACTAATGCTTTTGTGCAAATTTCTTTTAATTTTTCATTAAGTACTAGTTACGTTTTATTTCTGTCATCAAAGGCGGCCCTAGGTTCATTTTTCAGGGGGGGGGGGGGCATTCTAAACTTTAAATTCGTAAAATATATAACCTAAAAGTGTAGAATTTTCTAAATTAGTAATTTTCATTTGATGCAGAATTAAAAAAGTTAATTTAAGCTTGAATTGCTCTCCTGAAAAATAAGAAAAAAGTAAAACAAAGAAATTACAAAAAATAAAAATAGTTAATAATAGAGAATTGCAGCATTTTTTTTTCTATCTCTCAATCGATTGCTTATTCCCTAAAAAC
Source organism: Linyphia triangularis (assembly GCA_963978545.1). Classification (NCBI taxonomy): domain Eukaryota; kingdom Metazoa; phylum Arthropoda; class Arachnida; order Araneae; family Linyphiidae; genus Linyphia; species Linyphia triangularis. Next base: position 31,733,165 of record OZ021731.1, on the reverse strand, counting down.
GCTATAAAACATGTTTTGACATCATTCTGAAATATATTTATTATTTAATTGAACTTTTAAAAAAGTCAGTTTCGATATTGCGCTCAAACAGGAAGTCACGTGACTAACTCTCCGTGTGACGTGAAATGTGCCTGGGTTTGTCAACAAACGAGCTTTTCCGGTCTTGCTAGTTTTGCTATTGATTTCTGTTAGACTATATTTGCGTTAAATTATTTAAAATCGAATTTTTGTTTCATTTTAAGTTTTGTTTTGAAGTATGTCAAATAGGTATAACTATTGTATTGTGCCAAAGTGCACTAACACAACATTTACAACTCCGGAGAAAGTATTTTTTGATGTTCCAAGAAATATAGCAGATAGAAAGCGTTGGTGCCGTGCCATGAATCGGGATGATAAACAAAATCCTGCTCTTTCTGAAAAGTCCGTGCGCCACGTTTGTGAAGATCATTTTGATGTAAGTACTATTCTCAAATATATCATCTTTGTACCTGTATAATTGTTTTTATTTTCATTGATTTCGAATTTTCATACCTCACGAATTTTCAATCTTCTGGTTGTTTATTTTTCGGTCAATGTTTACGTTTTCATGTAAACAAGCATGAATTTTATTAGTATCCTTACTATGAACAATTTTTGTTGTTTGATATGATTTGTTAGAAAGCTCATACTATGGAGATTCTTATTTGCAGGAGAGCGATTCAATATTTTAAGTTTGCATTGTGCTTTGGTAGTTCAGTGTATATTTCACTAATACCTTTTGAAATTTCTGTTACAATACAAAATAGGGATAGATCCAGTGTGCTGAAATCATAATATATTGTTCTACAGTGCATTACAATTTGCTCTGGAGCGTCTTGTTTTGCATAATAAACCATTACGTATCGTTATATGATTCGTAGAAATCTTGTTGCATGTTGCTTTTACACTAAAAAATTCCAAATCAAATGCTTTAGGGTACCTCACTATCAAAATAAAACACTGCTTATTAACTTCGAGATCCACGACTATAATTAAAAGTAAACTAAGTGTTAAATTCAGCATTAAAATATTTAATAATTGAAAAATTTTCTTTCCGAGATTGAAACTGATACTGAAAATTACATGAGGTGGAAACTTCAAGGAGGGAACTTGCGTGTGAAAAATGGAGTCCTGCCTCATGTATTTGCCTGTCAAAAAAGCCAGAAAGTTGCTGCCTCAACTGAAAGGGCAGCGAAAAGACAGAGGTTAAATACAGTTCGGGAGTTACTTCAGAGCCACGATCAACCCTCTACCTCTTCAGCTGTTCAACCCTCTACTTCTTCAGCTGTCCAACCCTCTACCTCTTTAGTTGATGTGACCATTCCAGATGTGGAAATTAATAAAGTTTATGATAAAACAACACAGGCGAGTTTAAAAATCCCTTTCCGATCGAAGTTTACAAACACGCCACAGATGTCAACTAAGGAGGTAGGGTGCAACACAGTTGTTGCCACAAGGGATGCAGCATCCAGTAGTTCGCCAAAAACAGGGAGGAAAGCAATATCCACCATTAACCCAAGTGAATTGGACGATTCAGAGTCTTCGTGTAGTATTGATGAAGACTCTGATTATCAATGTATTGAGGTTTCCGGATCTGACTACGATCCAGAAGAGAATGATGATGAGGCAAAGAAACAAATGCGTGCCTGCATGCTTCATGCGGTTTCAAAGAACACATTGATGTGTTTGGGCATACCACAGCAAATTAACTTTCTGGTAGAATTTTTGTCAGAAAAAGCTAAATGCCCAGCCATCAATGTCATGATTACATTGAAGAAAATACGGATGCATGAGTCGTACGCTTGTCTTGCAATGTTGTTTGGTATGTCTATAAGCAACATTGCAAGAATATTCCACACCACGTAATATCGCCTTGCATCCGTACTTCAAAATTTCATTATCTGGCTCAATGTCGAAACCATTCAACGTTGTTTGCCTATTGCATTCCGGGCACGTTATGGCCGAACTCAAAGCATTATAGATTGCTTTGAGGTTCAAATTGAAAAACCATCGGACTCTCAGCACCAAAGTCTAACGTGGTCCGATTACAAAAAGGCAAACACGTTGAAATATTTAGTATCCTGTACTCCAGATGGAACTGTTAGTTTTGTATCCAAGGGATATGGAGGACGCACGACGGACACTGCAATTTTGGAAGATTCGGACTATTTAGACCAATTATTTCCCAACTTGGAAGTCATGGCTGATCGGGGTTTTAAAAACATTTCCCACTTAATAGAGGCAAGGAGTTGTAAACTTGTAAGGCCTCCCAGTGTTTCCGCCGATCAACCCATGACTGCTGGCGAAGTAAAATCTTCCAGGCAAATTGCAGCCTTGAGGATACATGTGGAAAGGTTAATCAACCGAATAAGAAATTTTCACATGTGTTTGCCCCATGCATGTATAGACCATAGCCATGTTCAAATATTTGACCAAGTAGTAATTGTTGTCTGTGGACTGATTAATTTGCAGTCAAATTTAATTAAAACTTAATTTAATTTTTATCATTTTGTATTACTTTAAAAGGCTCTAAATCCAAGTTTTTAAATATGAATATTTTAACTCTTATTAATTTGTCAATAGAAATTTTTATTTCATTTATTTTGCATGGCTTTTTAATACTAATTCCACAATAGCAACTTTATGCTGATATCCAGCAATCATAATTTTGTCTGATTTACCTTTTACTTATTTTAATTTGCATTTATTTTTACTATATTAGACAAGAGCCCATAAGCTGCATTTTTTACCTGTTGATCTCCTTTTCTTAAAGAGTGTCAAAATATGGATTTAAGGCAATTTAGATTCAGGGCTTTTTCACTTATGATGGCAGTATTATTCGCCAGCTATGTATATACATTGTGTATAACGTAGCATAAATATGTAACCTTAAATTTTTTTTATATTACTTTTATTATGACAGCATATTACAGTACAATTTTTAAGAAATTTAAGTTTTATATGTTCCAAGAATTTAGATTTAAAAGTAAATTAATTTGTTTAGTAACAAATGTATTAAATATCCATGAAATTACTAGTATTTTTATTCCCTTATATATATATATATTGTGTTTTAGTAAACAAGTATTTATGCATAAGCAAGTTTCATAATAAAAACTTTTTATGCACTATTTTAGCAGCAGGTGAGGGGAAAAAATCACCAAATACTTAGAAATTACAATCCAATTATAACATTAGCAGAGATTGTCTGATAACTATATTGATGTCCACGTACATAACAATTTCCTTGTTATTTAATTCCGAATGGAACTGTAGGTTTATAAACATGAGATTATTAAATTGATTTCTGTACAACTAATACTATCAAATAAGTCATAATAAATATTTCATTATTTTTAACTGATTTTATCTTGACCACTGACATGACGTTAGGAACTTAACAGTTGCACCCATTTCACATGTGAATAAAATACGATCCTTGTATTGAACAACCAAAAAGTGCTGTCCACAGACATACTTGTCAGTCTTACGACAAGAGGTTTTACGTTAACTGTAATGAAATTACTACTCATAAAAGCTTTATATGTAGGCATAACATTGCTTAACATACCTTACAGCTAAAAATAAATATAGACATCAAAGAAATATGAAATAAAGTTAAAATACTGGTAAAATAAGCAACCCTGAGGTTGTGACAGTCAACAGCCAAAACAAATAATGATATGCCAGATTACAGGCGACAAAAGATGGCATTCTTCCAAAATACAATAGATTTGTCAATTAGTTCTTTGATATATTTTTCATCAAAATCCACCCAGATCTCAGTTGTTTTTTGGTTTTGCTCAAAATCAGTGTCTGCAACGCAAAAAAGACCTTTGCTTCGCTTTGCAAAATACATTTGCAATTGAATTTGTGCCTGATACCTCTCTGATGGCATATCATTCTTGAAATATTTCTTCATTGTGTCGTGAGAAGAAGGGCATTTCACTTCTACCACAAAGTCCTTTGTTATGCCATCAGGAGAAGCCCCAAAAACTGGATGCAATGGACTAAGGAGAAACCCACATGGCGATATAACTGTATTGTATTTTCTTCTTAGTACTTGAATCACTCCACTTTCAAGGCGTATTCCACGTTCTATAGCAGAAGTTAACCTAAACTTGGCACCCAGAATTGACTCGACCAAGCTGCCATCTAAAGTTGAACATCTGGATGCAGCATGTAGTTTAGAAGCAGTAATTCTGCCATACCGCAACTCATGCCACAATGGATTTTTTGATTGTAATAGAGTTGCACTTGCAGCTTCATTACATATTTCTATTGTTAACTTGTTGCTTATGGCTTCCAAGAAATCGTTAGCAGTGTTTCCAACACTAGTAAGACCCTTTTTTAAATAGTGCAAAGATAAGTTTTCCTTTAGTGGTGTTGTTTCTACACTATTTAAGATTTGCAGATTCTTTATATTTTGTCCCTTAAGGAGGTCCACAAATTCGTTTAAAACAGTGGCATCTTTTGGTGGCAGTTCCCTTATTAAATGCCTTCCCATTTCCCTTGCCTGTAAAAACTTTATCGAAGTCCCAACGCACGACAAACTGGATTTCTTCCAGTAGCATTCGACTTCGGTTGTTGAGGGTTGGGTACATTTCCTGTGAACCCAGAACAAGAAAGCAATGGCGTGTTTACACCCTCCTTGACTTGCAGCGCATCCATGACACTGCACTGAGAGGAGTGTTGCCTTTCTCTCATTACAGATCAGGGTAACTGCATACGCTTTTTTTCTCACTTTGTGTTCTGGAGTGACTCGAGCTTTAACTGTGCACAATGCACCATCCCGCTTTAGTTGCACGTAGCCCACAGCTTTATCTCCATACGAAACTCGAGTTGACCTGTTAAAAATTTTTTTTGATTGTGAGTACTACTCTTTGAATGTTGTAAATAATATATCCATAAGAAACTCAAAATAGAAGGAATAAGACATGCAAATTTAATGAAAACTATTTTTATTGCATTGCATTTTTAAAAAGCTTCGAAAATGATGGTTTAAATGGTTTAAAAAACCTAATTCCATTCAACCATTAGGCATTGTTATATTTTATTATAGTTTTTGATCTGAATAAGTAAAGCTTGAAGCCAAACTTTGTCAACACTTGGACATCAATTCCAAACAGATTTTTTTAGAAGAATGGCCTTTTACTTGCACCTCAATAAAGGAAAACTCCCACTAAACAGCCCAAACATCAACATCATATATATTCATCAAAATCGCCATCATATTTCTGATTTAAGAATTAAAATATTGCAGATTTTCCAAGCAAGGCAGTTAATCCTTGTTATTATATTCGTACACAGAAACAAGAATATTCAAGACAGAAAAGTGAACTCAAGAACATCAAATTATTCATCCTTTAAAACGTCAATTAAAAAAAAAAACAGTCGTCGTAGCTGCGAATCAGCAACATAAAATATATTAAATAATATAAAAATGAATAAAATAGTTACGAGAATTTGTGCATTAGAAACGAATAATAAAAAAGCAATAGATTTGTCTTACCTTTCAACTTTGACACCTTTCATTTCAGCAGACAAAAAATCCTGATTTTCTTTAAAGAAACAAACAATCATCTCTTCTGAAATATTCGGAAGATTGTCCGTTTGGGCTTTGTAGTAACCTTCTTCCATATTCAAATTAGAGCAAATAAAAAAGAAACCTATAAAAGTAGCGAAATTCGTCCGAAACCGAAATGGTAAATCAAATGTAAATACAGTACGGAATGGAAGTGTGAGGACCGCAGGAGGGGTCGAGTGACGTCACATTTCAGAAGACCAATCGGAAGACGTTTTCGATTGCATCACGTTTCCGGCTATTTTTAACGATTTCAAACCTTTAATAATTAAAAAAATACATTTTTAAAAAAAATTTCGTTGACGCATTTAGAATTTTAAATATTTTTTGCATCAAATGAATGAATTTTTAAGAAAATTAAAAAGATGCTGTAATTCCCTATTGTTTTACAATCACACTTCTTTATTCCTTGAAAGCCTAAAGAACAAAATCCAATTTCCTCTGCTTTGTTTTGGCAAATCTGTCTATGATACAGCTCAAATCAATGTTTATGTCTCTGTGAGTATGCAACAAGCAAAGTCCTGCTAACCTTTCTTCCCCCATTCCAGCTCTTACAAGGAGACCTTACGGTCTCGGAAATTTAGATCGGGATGAAATTCGGCAGATTGATAGTATACCTTAAGGGTATCCACACTGTAAAGCAATAAAGCGCACTAGCCAGAAGATTCCGAGAAAACAGGCTCTAAAGTATTATGAGCAGCTTATATACTAGTAGAGATTTTTGCTCTGCAACTGCCCGGTGGCTAAGTGGTCAGCGTGCTGGGTTCCTGTACGGGCGATCCGGGATCGTTACCTCGTAAGGCAATTTTTTTTTTTTTTCAATTTATAAAGTGACTGTTAGCTAATTAAAATTTGAATTAAAGATAGTACTTTATTTTTAAATACGTAATGTATTTTTAATAGAGAAAATAGAGATAAATTAAATAGATATAAATTAAAATTCTAATTACCACGGCAACAAAATTAGGGTAGGACTTAATTTATCTATGGATTTTGACGTATAGTTTTTATTTGTCAATTATTTATTTATATACATACACCAGAATGACACTTATCATAAAAACATGGAAAACAAAAACTGTTTTGACATCTTGCACAATTTATAAAGGAAGATTGTTTACAGGAACAACCTTTTTGTAAAAGACTCGTTAGAAAACATACTTCATTAACATTCATGAAAATATATATTTCGACAGAAAACTTGGAAGCATACCAGGCATATCGGATCATTTTATTAAAAACTGATGATGGACTATTGATTGTATTTTTATGTAGTCTTCACGGGTATTTATTTCTCTATTATTTTCAACCAGATACGCGCAATTTTGCATACGCTTCAGTAGATTCTTTACCTATCTATAAAAATAGACTTCGCAAAGTGCCGTTAGGGTTTTGAAAATTTCTGACTACCTGCTTGTGTACAATAGGACAACATTCTTACCCTTCCATATAGAAACTGGTTCTTCGTGTTTTTTGGGAAAATCATTTACTTCTCTACATCTTATAATATCTCAAAATTTATAATCACTTGTTTGTGCAAATAGTAAATAGAGTTTTAATGTACCTTCATTAAAAATACATTACGTATTTAAAAATAAAGTATTATCTTTAATTCAAATTTCAATTAGCTGGAACAGTCACTTTATAAATTGAAAAAAAAAAATTACCTCACGAGGTATCGAACGCGGATCACCCGTACGGGAACCCAGCACCCTGACCACTTAGCCACCGGGCAGTTGCAGAGCAAAAATCTCTACTAGTATATAAGCTGCGCGTAATACTTTAGAGCCTGTTTTCTCGGATTCTCGGAATCTTCTGGCTAGTGCGCTTTATTACTTTACTGTGCGGATACCCTTAAAGTATACTATCAATCTGCCGAGTTTCATCCCGATCTGAATTTCCGAGACCGTAAGGTCTCCTTGTTAGCCACGTTTTCAAGCGTCGAAGGGTAGAGAAACGGCTACTTTCAGCAGAGACAACGCTAACTGGTAGTGTTGCCAAAATTTTAAGTAACGCGTAAATAGTAGGATATACATATTTGTCACAAGCTCTCATTGCATCATGGCAGAAGTGGGGAGATTTTCTTTTTTTTTTTCCATTTCTCTCTCCATAGTGCTAGCTCACTTTCAATCAGAATAACACTCATTTGTGTCAGTCCTAAAATTGGTATGAACTTCTTTAATAAGTTTTGAAGCTCGTTGCTTTCTGATTCTGTTGGCTTTTCCATATCGGGGGTTGGAATCAGTAATCGAAGTCCAAAACAATCCAAATTTTCTTTTGGAAATCTTCCTATTAGGTTTTCAATTACATTATCCAATAAAGGTATGTAAACCGAGATTTTAAAATACTCTTCTGGTATTTGAGTATTGTAGTTCTCACGGTGTTTTTGACGTCTGGCAAGGCGTGGAAGATTCACATCAATTTCAAGCTCCGAACATATATCTCCAATCTCATTGAATAGAATAGAAAAAGATTCCACGCAGTCTTGGAGCTTCTTCTGCAAAACCAAAATTGTATCTTCAACAATGGACGCAGCTTTTCGCAAATCGAGATCAGGAGCCTGAAGTTTTCTCCTTAGTGGTAGAGTTTGCTTTAAGACATCAATTAATGGTACGAAAGCTGAAACAAACTGGACACTGCAAAGTGAGCATAGAAGAGAAGATGCATTAGAGGAAGTGGTTAGGTCCGACCAGTTTGAAATCGATTCAAGCGCTTCAATTATGTAAGGTAGAGCTTCGTGGAATTGAATAACACCATCATGCCTTTCAACCCAGCGTGTCTCACACAGTCCTAAAAGTTGTGTTCCCAAAAATTTACCTAGATCTCGATTTCGTTTTTCTAAACAGTTCTTTAAAACAAGGTTTCTTTTTGCAGAACTATGGAAGAATGAAATTGTTATTTCCATTGTCCCAATACAATTTCTTATACTGGGAACATTGTTGGATTTCGCTAATGAATTGTTTAGCGAGTGATTCAAACAAGGGCATCTGCATGCATGGTTTGCTTCTGATAGGATTTCAGATACAGCACCAACGAGCTCCGATGACATAACGCTGCAGCTATCAGTGCCAATGCCAACACAGTTATTCATATCTAAGGAAAAACTCTTGCACAAATCGAGAACAATTTGTCCCGAGGCTCGACCTGTTAGTTTGTTCTCATTCTTTTCTATGAATTTTATAGCAGCATATGCATCAACAAACGACACGGAATCTTCCCGGATAGAGCCTTTAGTGATATAAAGTAAAGTTAGAGACAGCTGCTCTGTATGCGATATGTCTGTCGTTTCATCGAAAATTACGCTGAAACAGCCAGACTCCCTCACCCAACTTAGTATTGTGGCCACAGCACTCAATTAACTCATGGCCTGTCTAAACTAGTTATAACAATAACACAGTACCGATTCCATGCCCACGTGACAAAAGTCACACACTAGTCCAGACATCACGTGTTGAAAAATAATTACCCTCGGCGACATGGTTGCTTAAAAGAGCATGGTTGTTCCAAAAAGGGGCAGAGGGCCCCCGGGAAAAAGGAAATCGTCGTTTGGAAGGGGGATGGTCATTATCTGAGTACTTGTGTTGTGTACCGCGTATTGTGTCGTGTACGTAAATACATTTAAAACCAGGTTTTTTTCTGAGGGGGCTATAATTCTTTGAAATGTAAAGAAAAAATTTACGTTAATGAAATTATGCTTAAAAATCTGTATTTTCACCGTTTTTTAAACTGGAGATTCTCAAAGAATTTTGGGATATTCGAAAGGGCTAGAGAGGAAGAGGGAACACTTCAAGGGGGGGGGGGGCATGGGCCCCCATGCCCCCCCCCCCCTTTGAAGCCGCCAATGTCTGTCATTATCCTTTAATTTTGATGATTAGTGTATGTTTTAGAACAATGTCGAATATATTGTCCACTCTTTACTCTTACCATTTTGCCAGGCAATTGAAAGAAATTTAATGCTTTTTCATTAAGTATGGAAATTATGCGTCGTCTTTTTCCTTTTTTAGAGACAGTCTACAAGAATGGGAAGGCAAAGTCAACTGGATATTTTCCCACTTAGTGTTGCACAGAGTCAAAGATCAAAAGTGGGCATTCAGAAACATTTTCGATCTTTTGGGTCCTTCGAGTGAAGCAGCTCTAAGTTTCATAGTTGAAGGTCCCTTTTACCTTGCTTTTATGGACCTTCTCAAAACCCCAAAATGGAATCGGATACTCGAGGTATGTAATCTCATCGAATTCATTCCATGAATACATACTTGTAATAATTTGAACGAGCCTTGTTCACTTAACACTTTAAGTACTGGTGTCCTTTAAATTTATCAGCCCTTGGGTCAACCATTTATTGTGCCGTCGCATAAATAGTATAAGCATTCAATAAAACACACACAACTTCTGAGCACAACTGAGTGACTTGATTTGTTTGATTAAAGAAATAGCTCCTAATACTTTCAAATAAATCCACCATGGCGTAAAAATTCGGAGTCTAGTTGAATACGTATTAATACGTGAGCGGCCACCCGATACTGGTGACAAAAACACGTACTAATACGTGAATGGACCACAAAGTGTTGATTGTGGATCTATTTTACACCACACTCATTCAAAAGAAAAAATACATTTCTCACACTTTTTATGCCTTATTAGTTCTTCCCGCTTTATTGATATTCGCATAGCTGTTCTAAAGCTCATTAACACGGTAAACAGTCGGCGTTCCAGTTTAAATCACCAGTTGTGTGACGTTAGAGCTGTGTCGCCTGTCTACGGTCACGGGAGAGCGCAGGTTATTGAATGATGGTAATCGCCTGTTCCAATAAATATAAAATGCTGGATCGCCTGTGCCAATAAATATACTACAGGTGCAAACAGCCAAGTTATGCAACAGACTGACGATCATCACTGATACGTCACCTGGTAGAGTGTAAATGACACTTTAGTTCACAGACCTTGGGTATACACTTGGTCCCTACTAACATAAGGTAGAACTTCTTATGTTATTCCTTTTTAACACTAAAAATCAATGCTCCCAGAAGGGTAGAGGGAAAATAAATCTGGCCATCTCGTGGGGCAGAGGTTGCCAGTTGTTGAGAAGCTCCATTTTAGAGCTCTACAAATTTCTGCAATGAGTGGGGGCAGTAAGGGAATCTTCATCATGGGACACGTAAATGGAGTTCCCTGCAATTTGATCATCGATACTGGAGCCAATGTGACCATCATCCGGAAAGATTTGTCTCAACAACTAGATGGAAGACTCATCTGGACACAGCCCTGCGTTACCCTCCAAACTGTATCCAATGATAAAATCAACATCCATGAAAAACTGAACATCAACATCAAGTTCGGGAGTGTTACTTATCATTACACGGCATATGTGGCGGACATTATGGACACTTGTATACTAGGACTGGATTTTTTAAGGAAATATAATTTTTCCTTAGACTTTAAAAACAATGAGTTGCATTCAATTTCTGAAGACATAGCCTTATTTGGAATCAAAGATAGTGAAGTTGAATCCGTCCATCAAATAATAGCTCAAAATGATATCACATTATCCTCAAGAACAGAACTATTACTTCCTGGATAAGTAGTTGAAGATAAAAGTTTCCGATATGGTATAATGGAGTACCCTGAAAATAACAACAGCCCCAAAGGAGTACTGGTAACCTCAACTCTCGTCGACCTTTCAAGGACTGCCATACCTGTGAGGGTCGCCAATGTGAGTGATAGAGCGAAAGTCATAAAGAAAGGTGACGTGTTAGCCACATGTACTCCAGTAACTTGCAGAAATCGAATTAGCAATCCTCTAGTCATTGTGTCTTCAGAGAACTTAACATTAGAGCTATTGCAGAATGCACCGTTAAACAACGAAGAAAGAAGTGCTGCACAACTGGTCATCCAAGTGGTCATCCAAGAATTCCAAGATGTCTTTTCCCGCACATCTTCGGATGTCGGACGAACAAGTTTGACGCAGCATAGAATTAATACAGGAGACCACCCACTTATCAAGCAACACCTAAAACGGCTACAGTTTGCTTAACAGGAAGAGGTAGGAAGTCTCCTAAAGGAAATGCAAGATAGCGACGTGATTGAACCTTCAGTCAACCCTTGAGCCTCTCCCATCGTCCTGGTTTGAAGGAAGCATGGTTCAACTAGATTTTGCGTCGATTATCGGAGATTGAACGATGTCACGAAAAAGGATAGCTACCCTCTTCCTAGAATTGATGACATTCTAGACATTCTTTCTGGAAACAAATAGTTTTCGACACTAGACTTAAAGAGTGGATATTGGCAAGTTGAAATACACAATGATGACAGAGAGAAGACAGCATTCACAACCGGACAAGGACTTTGGCAGTTCAAGGTGATGCCATTTGGATTATACAATGCTCCAACAACATTCGAACGCTTCATGGAAACAGTGCTAAGAGGTCTTTCTTACAAAGCCTGTCTGGTTTACCTCGATGACATCATTATAGTGGAGCGAAATTTCGAGGAACATCTAGAAAATTTTAGGAAGGTGCTGTGAAAATTAAAAGACGCCAACCTGAAGTTAAGTCCGGCCAAATGTAAGTTATTCCGACATGAAGTGACCTACCTAGGACATGTCACCTCTGCCGAGGGTGTACGCACAGATCCAGAAAAAGTGTAGGCAGTTAAAGAGTGGAGATGCCCCAAAGATGTACATCAGTCGAGAAGTTTCCTGGGACTTTGCACCTACTATAGACGATTCGTGAAGGTCTTTTCTTACATCGCAAGACCCCTTTACAGACTGACAGAGAGTAAGCATAAATTCTTGTGGACGAAAGACTGTGAGGATGCATTTGACCAACTGAAGGAGGTTTTAACATCTGCACCTATCCTGACGCACCTCATCCCGATAAACAATTCATTCTTGATACGGACGCGAGCAACGAGAGTGTCAGTGCTGTTTTGTCCCGAGAAATAGACGGCCAAGAACGAGTCTTAACATATTAGTGTAAATGCCTATCTAAACCGGAGAGGAATTATTGTGTCACCAGGAAAGAGTTGCTCCCTATAATTAAAGCCGTAGAACATTTCCATCATTACTTCTATGGCAGGAAATTCCTGCTCCGTACGGATCATGCATCGTAGACCTGGCTTCTAAATCTCAAGAATCCCGAAGGTCAGATAGCCAGAAGGATAGAGAGACTCCAGGAGTATGACATCGATATCCGTCATTGGAAAGGATCATCACATGGAAACGCAGACGCCCTGTTTAGGAGACCCTGCCCAGAGAGCTGTTGATACTGTTAAAGGGTTGAAGCGAGTTACGGATTGATTAATCCGGTAATACGCTAAGTTACATCTTCAACATCATCGGATCCAGACCCGTGGAGTGACGGAGTAGTCAGAAAAGACCAATTGGGAGATCCCGACATCAAGCCAATAATCGATTTAAAGGAGTCATCGAATGCGACACCTACTTGGTAGGACATTTCCACCTTTAGTCCTACGACAAAGCAATATTGAGCCCTTTGGAACTCCCTCCATATTCAAAACGGCGTTCTGTACCGGAAGTTCGAATCTGATGATGGAAAGACATCCCGATGGCAGCTATTGCTTCCAAGATCCCGAGTTCCAGTCATTCTTAAAGAACTTCATAGTAGTCCAACTGAAGGCCACTTCGGAGTATTGAAGACATAGCAAAGAGTTCGAGAGTGGTTCTACTGGAGTAAGGCGAGGGCTGACGTGGAGAAGTGGTGCCGATCATGTGATGCCTGTGCAGCCCGGAAAGGACCTAAGAAACGCAGTCGAGGGAAACTGCAACGTTACAACGTAGGAGCGCCTTTTGAACGGATTGCGTTTGACATCTTGAGACCACTGCCACGATCTGTTGAAGACAACAGATACCTCCTTGTTGTCATGGATTATTTTACGAAGTGGCCCGAAGCGTATCCTATCCCTGATCAAGAGGCTACCACAGTTGCAGAGGTAATGGTTCAGAGTTGGATTTCCAGATTTGGAGTGCCTCTTCAATTACATTCTGATCAAGGAAGAAATTTTACCTCTGCTGAAATTAAAGGACTTTGTAATCTACTTGGCATTGACAAAACACAGACAATGCCTTTACACCCACTGTCGGATGGCATGGTGGAGAGGCTTAACAGAACCATCCTAAATAACCTATCACTGATGGTTTCCAGAAACCAGCAGGACTGGGATCAGAAGTTACCTTTGTTTCTTCTGGCCTATCGCAGCGCTGTCCACGAGACTACCGGCTATTCCCTATTCCAGATTCTCTTTAGTCGTAACCTTCGTCTGCCTTGCGATCTGTTATTTGGCCGCCCTCCGGATGTTGCGGTTTGAAGCTGTGCACAATTTTTCCCGAGAGCGAATCCACTTGGCGACGGAGAAGATGAAGACCAGTTACGACACGAAGGCTACAAGACATCAATTCCACGAAGGTGACAAGGTATGGCTCTGGAACCCGAAATGACAAAAAGGACTTTCTCCTAAACTTCAGTCTCACTATGATGGTCCTTACTCAGTCCTCAACCGGCTGAATGTTGTCGTGGTCCGAATCCGTAAGTCTTCTAATTCTGAACCTAGAGTCGTTCATTACGACAGGTTAGCCCCTTACTATGGCCATAACTTGTTATTCCCCTAATGTATAAAGTGTATATAATTAAGACCATTGTCACATGTGTATATAAATTTGTAAGTTTATTGTTTATTTATTTATTCGGTAAAGTTTCTGTCTTTTTGTATATAAATTAGTAAGTTTAGTAAGTTTTATAGTTTAGTAATGAGCGCAGAGTGTTTGCTATTGCTTTGAAAGTAAGCCTTCCTTTCCAGGGACTATACTGCCCGGGACATGCGCTCCTTGGGAGGGGAAGTCAAGTTGGCGACGGATTTGGCGACTAATTTTTAATCGCCAAATTTAGCAATAAATCGCCAAATGTCGCCAAAGTTGGCGAGCATTTGGCGAAATTTTTGGTCCCCATGTACCTGTATAGGGATTTTTGACTACGATCTGGAAAATCCTCCAAATTTCTATCTCTAGAAGATTCACGAAGGATTGGCTTTCCTATATAAGGCCGGCCGTTAGTTGAGCTAGTTAGTTACTGAGTTAGTTGTCTCTCAACGAGCTTTCAGAGAGCTGTATTGCGAAAGTGAACTCTGTTGCATTTTCTTTTGCGGCGATTTTAGCAGTTGTGTATCAAGTTTTTTTTTTTAACTGCTGTTTGAGCTCTATTGTTATGTCAAGATCTCTATTGAGTCTATTAGAACAAGAAGTTTTGGAGTTGTAAAAGAATCTGCGAGGAGTTATATCGGAATAAATTTCTGCAGGTTTTGATCTGCTTTGGCTTTAAGTCTTTCGAACCCATCCTCGTAACAATATATTTCTTTATCATTAATAATATCTAAAGTTAAACTTGTTGAAAGTAATCTCTGACCTTCAAAACTTCTAAAACAACTTCTCATATATTACAGTAATGAACTTTCGAATTACAACATATAAATACAAAATAACATTCAAAACCTCAAGTTTTGGATAGCATAAACCATCTTTATCCAGATTCAAAATATAACTATTCTTATCATTGTCAAGAAAATCAACAGCATCATCGATGTTTTCAAGTGTCAAAATATTTTTAGAGCTAGAACATTTGCTGAATTTCACAATGGAATGCCAACACTATAAATTAGTAATGGCAATAAAATCTTCTTCGAAAAGTGTAATTTCTTTAAAACAAGATATGTCGACTTTTTTAAATCGACCACATTCTTTTAAATCAGTGAATGGCACATTTCAATCCTTTAGAGTCCATTGGATAGCTTTGCTGATATTTTGTTCATTCGCTATTACCATCTTTTCTGCAGGACTTGGGTCTTGATGCTGTTGCTTTAGACATGTAGCTAGGATAGCATTAAAAAATAGATGGAACTCTATTCTAGCTCTCCAGAGTTATGCTCCTATATAACTGATTCACAGTGATATAACTGATTCACTGATTTAAAACAATGTGGTCAATTTAAAAAAGTCGACATATCTTGTTTTAAAGAAATTACACTTTTCGAAGAAGATTTTATTGCCATTGCTAATTTACAGTGCTGGTGATTGTGACTTTTCCATTGTGAAATTCAACAAATGTTCTAGCTCTAAAAATATTTTGACACTTGAAAACATCAATGATGCTTTTGATTTTCTTGACAATGATAAGAATAGTTATATTTTGAATCTGGATAAAGATAGTTTATGCTATCCAAAACTTGAGGTTTTGAATGTTATTTTGTATTTATATGTTGTAATTCAAAAGTTCATTTCTGTAATATATGAGAAGTTGTTTTAGAATTTTTGAAGGTCAGAGATTACTTTCAACAAGTTTAACTTTTGATATTATTAATGATAAAGAAATATATAGCATTCCGCATGAATGTAAAGAACATAATATTAAATTTATTGTAGAAAGTATTCTAAGGGATGCTGCAAACATATATCGAAATAGTTATTGTAGGCAGCAAAATTACAACTTGTCAGTGGGAAAAAAATTGTTCAAGTAAAAGAATGTTGGGAAAAAAAAACAAGAAAAAAAAAAAAAAAAACCCTTCAAATATTAAAGTAATTTTAAAGTTAATGAATAGCAACATTAAGCTATTTTGCTTTAAAATGTTTTATTGATTAATAATAACTATGATTTGTGAATAAAATAAAAATAGTTTATTTAGATTTGGTGTTTTATTTCGGAATAAAATTCAAAATAATAGCTGAACTAAATATTAAAAAAAATTTCAGTTATCTCTGTCAATTAAAAAGAAATGTTTTCTAAATGCTCTCCTATTCAAATTAACTAGCAAAACTAAGAAAAGGATAATTCCTATGCTACCAATGCGAAGTATGATTGACTACTCTATGTGACGTCACACAGTCAGTGCGAAGGCTTTCTTATATAGGAGGTGTTGATCTGACACCTGACAATAAAGATAATCGTTCAACCTTCTCTGTCTATTATTCTGTTTGTTTACATAATTCATCTGTCTTTAAAACTCAACCACAAAGGTTGATGGGCGCGAGTTTTGAAACACCATGTACAACAAGTCACTGTTGCTTGATATTTTTTTTATTAAAATGCAGAAGATTTTGTGATACATTCTTCTTCTCTCTTTTTTAGCCAACAAATTTAGTTTTCCCTGAAGGTTTCATCAAGAAATACGATGCAGCACACTACAAGAAAATATTTGAAGATATCGGATTCCGCGTATTGAAATGTGAAAGCAAGCTAATAGTGTTTTCATTTCAGTCGGATGAAGAGTGCAAAAGTAAATAAATTAATTAGGTTTTTTTTTTTTTTTTTCTTCTTCTTCAAATACTTTAACAAATAGAAGTTGCTTAAGATACTACACATTGAAAATCGGGAAATTTGATGAAAATAGCCACTTTTATTTTTCTACTTTTAAATATTCTCGAACTTGCGATTTTTATAAGGGTACGGTGTGCCTTACAATATGCGATGATACAAAACACTTTTCTAATGTAATGCTATTTTTCACCAGAGATAAGTTCAATTTGAATAAACCAATTAGAAAAAGTTCATGTAATGTAAAGTGTGTAATCCAGGTCGGGAATCTACTAGGATCTAAAACATCTATGCAAAAGTCCGTGCACGTTCAAACTTACACGGCGCATTTTAGCAGTGATAAGCAATTTATTGTAGCAGAAATAGGCATTGGGAACCATGCTAAGTAAAAAAAATTGATCATTGTCCCAGTAAAATTAGATAATATGAAAAAGGCAAATCCTAAGACTCATTATAGATTACTAATTTTTTCTAATATGATCAGATGTGTATTATATGGAACACAGAAAAAAAAATAAACATCCTTTTATTTTTGTATTTAAAAAAATATATATTGTAAAATTTTCATATTCAGTAGGTTCCTTAGAAATCACAAAACTGTATGGTAGCCCGCGGGTAGCGAGTGGCTTAGCGTACCTTAAGCTCTATGGAAGCAAAAGAATTCTTAACCGCTTTATCTCTATACCAGCGTTAGTCACCCCGCGGGGGCCCGCGACAGATTTTTCTGCAACCTGCCAGCACCACAGAAGATTTAAAAAAAAAAAATTAAAAAAAAAAAAAAATTTCATGGTATGTATTTTTTTGCTTTTTACATAATTGTAATTTATCCGAAATGATATGTGTTAATTATGCACGACAGAGTTTTCCACAACGTGAAGAAGAAACTATATGAAAAAACTTTCAGCAAGGTGGTTGGTTGTTTCAGATTATCTGGTGCCGTCAGCAACACGAGGGCTAAAATGCGCCGAAACATTACTCCTAAAGATATCGACTCTATCATAAAATTAACTGAACAATTTCGAATCGTCTCACAATTCATATCGACTAAACCGGAATAATTTGGAAGTACAATTTAAATACTTTTATAAAAGTTAGGTCAAGTCGCATTGACACGTTGAAACAAAAGATTAGTTTCGTTTTTAGAATTTGAAGGTATTAATTGTAATATTATTAAGGTAAAAAAAATATGTATATACATACAATTTTTTCCAGATTTCAGAAATGCTATATATTGTTAAATCGATAATAATTACTCATATTTTGGAGTATCCGGCCCACGAAAAACTCCAAAAAAAGTCCTACGGCCCGCCTCTAAAAGTTAGTAATAAACGCTGTCCTATACCAATAAAAAAAAAAGTCTGTACATATGACAATTGAAACTAACATCCACTACACGGAGAACTTTGAAAATTTCAAGATTAGTAGTATTCAACTACCAATTTAATCCCTGGGAGCGAGAATCTTAAACTTTGATATTAGTATTTTGTTAATTAATTTTGTACTTCAAGATTCCTAAATATATCGATGCAAATTCCTCCAGAGTGTTCATTTGCTGCCGATTGGTAACATTATAGGTGTTGTTCGAGTAGAGGTTACTTTTTCAACCGTTTTAGTTGTAGGTTGGTCCTTTTCCCTTCCCCCCCCCCCCCACACTTTTTTTTTTTTTTTTTTTTTAATTATGCATTCATGTATATCAACTTTAAATTTTGAGAAGAAGTTCTAGTTGGAATAAATTAAAAACTCGAAAATAGCGTCTAATCTATTTTATTTTATATTTGAAATTCTTAGGTCAATGCATATGTAGTAGGTCCACCTGGTTTTGTTTATTGCTATTTTAATTTTCATTTATGATTAGATAGAAAAGAAATGAAAACAATTTATGCCATATCATACGGTGTTCTTTTTCATACCTACTCACCAAATTTCAAAGTTTTACAGAAATAAGTTTCTAAATGAACTGAGCTAGAAAATTGTAACATAGAACTATAGGAAATGATCTTTACTAAGACTTCCCCTTAATTAAAAAATAAATAATTAAAATTTAAAAATTCTGGTTGTCATCTGAACAATTGGAGGTTGAAAGTTGAAAAGAAAAAAATCCGTTTATTTCTCTTCCTGCAGTTGAAGGTTGTGCTTCTCCCAGGATGGCGTCTCATGTTTATAGATAGCTTTAAAACTCTGTTACTGTCTTAATGATTATAGTTCAATAAGCCCTCGAACTTCATTACGATTAAACGTGTAACAAAAGGTGTAATTACTATTAAACTTATTCTATGTGCATGTTATAATTTCAATCAATTTCAGAAAAAAAAATATTTTTCAGATTACTTAATGTCTCTTCACTCCATCGGAGAAGTGTCTAATGAACTGAGAGAGGAGTACAAGAAGGACATATTCGACCAATACACGAAGCACAGTCGTAGAGATACAAAGGGACGCCCTGTTCACGATCTCTTTGTGTTGCAAGCCAAGTTATATAAAGCTTGCAGCACTAATTGAAGAGTTTGGAAAAAGACGTTTAAAACTGAAATCTATTGATTTATTGGAATGGAAATCCCATAGTCTTAAAATGAAGACTTAGTAAGGATCATTGCATATATTCGCTATGTAACAATCTTCTAGCCCAATGCATTTAGAAACTACTTTCTATAAAACTTTGAAATTTGGTGAGTAGGTGCGAAAAAGATCACTTAATGAAATGACTTTGTTAATGAAATGATTTTCATTTAATGTCTATCCACTTTCAATGAAAATTAAAATAGAAAAAGTCAAAACCAGATGAAGCCCCTGCATATGTATTGAAGTAAGGATTTCAAATACGAAACAAAATAAATTAGACGCTATTTTCGAGTTTTTAATTCATATCATTTCATTAACACGTTGAGTGCCCTGTCAGCCATCGGTGGCTGACAGTGTCAAATATGATATAAAACTAAAAAAAAATTGCATTGTGTTAAGTAATTACTGAAAATATACTTAATGTTTATTTATTACGTATTATACCATTAACACATTAAGTTCCACTTCAGCCATCGGTGGTTGACACTAAACTTTCTGTTTAGGCCGCGTTAGTCATCGGTGGCTTACAGTGCAAAATTGATATAAAACTAAAAAAAAAAATTAAAAAAAATTTAAATTACATTGTTTTAAGTAATTACTGAAAATTTACTTAACGTTTATTTATTACGGTATTATACCATTAACACATTAAGTTCCACTTCAGCCATCGGTGGTTGACACTAAACTTTCTGTTTAGGCCGCGTTAGTCATCGGTGGCTTACAGTGCAAAATTGATATAAAACTAAAAAAAAAATTAAAAAAATTTTTTAATTACATTGTTTTAAGTAATTACTGAAAATTTACTTAACGTTTATTTATTACGGTATTATACCATTAACACATTAAGTTCCACTTCAGCCATCGGTGGTTGACACTAAACTTTCTGTTTAGGCCGCGTTAGTCATCGGTGGCTTACAGTGCAAAATTGATATAAAACTAAAAAAAAAATTAAAAAAAAATTTAAATTACATTGTTTTAAGTAATTACTGAAAATTTACTTAACGTTTATTTATTACGGTATTATACCATTAACACATTAAGTTCCACTTCAGCCATCGGTGGTTGACACTAAACTTTCTGTTTAGGCCGCGTTAGTCATCGGTGGCTTACAGTGCAAAATTGATATAAAACTAAAAAAAAAATTTAAAAAAAATTTAAATTACATTGTTTTAAGTAATTACTGAAAATTTACTTAACGTTTATTTATTACGGTATTATACCATTAACACATTAAGTTCCACTTCAGCCATCGGTGGTTGACACTAAACTTTCTGTTTAGGCCGCGTTAGCCATCGGTGGCTTACAGTGTAAAATATGATATAAAACTAAAAAAATTACATTGTGTTAAGTATTTACTGAAAATGTACTTAATGTTTATTTATTACGCTATTATATCATTAACACGTTGAGTTCCACGTCAGCCATCGGTGGTTGACACTAAACTTTCAGCTTAGGCCACGTCAACCACCCGTGTCTGACAGCAAGCTGTTTTTTTCCCCCACACCTATAATTTGACATAGAGCCTTTCTTAGTACTTTCTAAAGTGCATGTAGTCTTAGATTTTGAAGTACTATTGATATTTCAATAGATAAAAATATTATTAAATATACTATATCTAAAATGCCCTTGTGAAAAATTGCATATCTAAGAATTTTAAGTCCGAGGTCTGGCAACGCTGCGTAAACGTGTGGAATAAATGTCTATAAGTATTTCATTTTAAACGTAAATATCTTCTACTGCGATGAGAAACATTAGCCCTAATATATTTACACAGCTGTATCGAGCAAATTTCAATCTGCTAGTAGGCTACGTATTGCTATACTGCAGTACCAGCGCTTCTGAGAAGAGCGTGTGGGCTGCAGGGGAATTCCTTAAAAATTCGGGTTGCGCTCAAAGTGTTACGTAATATTTTTCGTACCTATACTCACCAAATGTTAAAGTTTTTTAGAAAGTAGTTTCTAAATGCACTGGGCTAGAAGATTGTACAATAGCGAGTATAGGCAATGTTCCTTACTAAGACTCGCTCAGTGGCGGCTCGTGAGCAGTGAAAGTGAGGGGACCCGATACCAAAAATTATATATATATATATATATATATATATATATATATATATATATATATGGTTGCTTACAACAACAAATAAGGTTTTAAAATAATTGGATAAAAAAAAATTAAGTCATGAGTAATGCTACTAATATTTCAGTCAATGATATTTTAATTATTAATTCATGCAAAATAATTTTGATTTTTGTATAATTGAGTTAATAAAATATTACAAAACCTTTGAAAGTGCAATATTTACAAATTTGCAAACAAAGTTGAAGGCATTGTTATATTGACCAGTTCAATAGTTTTAAATTGAACTACTTGATATTCTTTGAATAGCAATATATGTCGTTGTATATTTTTTGGGCACAAGAGCTAAGGGAGAGTTATACTGCAACGGAATATCCTTCAATCAAAATTTGGACTCTGATATATTAGTTCTTTTATCGAGGAAAGAACGTTTTCCAAGAAATCTTTTAAGAGAAAATGCACAGCATATGTATTTTAAATTTGAAGAAATCCTAAAAATCTGCAGAGGAACCCAACAATCGAAACAAAGATATCAGTCACAATTATTGATGTGTCTACTCACTTTGAAAACAGATTACAGAGCACATGGCGTGACTCGATTGTATTGCTTCGGGTGTCAATGAGTTCGGTTATAGCAGTAGTTAAAAATACAAGCTTTTGACCATGATTCTTAATACTTTGAAAAGAAGTTAAAAAGTATGGAACTAACTTTAAACTTTTAATTTCGAATATCCTGTATGATATTTTTTTCAATGCTGCTCACCTACTTATTTATTACAGAATTTTTTCTAAAATTAGATCCTCTTCTCTTTTATTTGTACTACCCTGTAAAAGGATAAATGTAGTTTCTGCCCAATTCTAGCCAAACCACTTATTTTGATTTGATAAGGAAATATTTTGCTGTCGCTATAGAAATTCATCTATTGATCGTACCGGAGAGTTACGTTAATAATTGTATACTATATCAAATATCATTGGGAGAGGTAGGACAAATCAACACTTCTGATCATTTGAACGAAATTTAAATACTCAGTTATTTTTCAAAACAAAAAGTAAATATCTGAACAAAAACCAATTGTTGACTCTTACATTTTACTAAATAAAGAGTAAAATTTAAAATAAAAACAACAACTTACCGTGGTTATTTATTGGTGTAAATTCTTTCGCAATCGTACAAGTTGAAGACACTAAAGATAAACGCCTGATCCCTGACTTTAAAGTAAGAAAAGTAAGAATTGACCATTTCCTTGCAGATCCCCCAGGACCAGGAGATGTATTAGTAATATGATACTCATACCCATGGTATGACGAAAAAACAGGATGTCACGTGAAAGGGAAGGAATGGCCCTCGCCACATTATAGAATTTTCTGTCTTATCTTTTTGCTCTTTAAGAAGCAAATTCAAGGTCGATCGAATTAAGGAGACATTTTGTTCCCCCAAACACAGTCTGGGTAAACTAACATCTTTTGAAGAGGTCAAGAAGATTATCCTCATATAGTCATTCTAATAGCGTTAGGCTGTTAGAGTTTTAATAGGAATTGAGGGTTCTTACAATATTCTGTAGAATTACAATCGTACTATAGTACGGTTATTTAAAGGTTTTTTTTTTTTTTTTTTTTTTTTTTTTTTTTTTTTTTTTTTTTAGTTATGGTTTAGGCTTTTATTTTTGTAATTTATTTACGTACATGATTTTTTTATAGCAAATAAATTTTAAGGGGTATCCGCACACTAATACTGTAAAACAAATTGGCATCTAATCAAGAGGAAGATTGAACAATAATATGTGATGCAAAAATTTGGCTCGCTCTTTCGTCATACGTCCTACCAGGATTGTAGAAAAATGTGCCTAGTCGGTTAGAGCTACATTGAAAATTACTTTCAGAGGAACACTTTCAGTTTTTAGAAACAACAAGGATTCTTCTTTTGGGTGAGATCTTCTCTCTTTCCACAAGACAGACCGACAATCAAGGAGAGACCATCCTAGTTTTTATGCGAAATAAGTTAGTTAGTTTCATTCAACTTATTTTTTCAAACGGTCACAGATGAGCATGAAAAATATCTTAGTTGGGCATTTCAAATTCATTCCTTCAGCAGCGAATTATAGTATGACTTACAGCATTAAACTTTATGAGCCTAGTAATAAAATAAAAAATATCGATGTGTAACATTCATATTGGATCTCTGATCTAATGAGATGAACTTCTATTTCGGCCGGGGATCTCCTTATCCTGTAGATCAGAAGACAGTGCCAAAACACGAAACTCAGGAATTTTGTAATTTGAGAACCACACAAGGGGTATAAGACTTGCAGGATATTGCAGGTGGCGAAAGTCAGTCTCTCCCCCGCCCCTTCGTCTTTTTTCCAGCCCGTTTCTTCTATGGGCAAAGGAAAAGAAGCTCAATCAGGCGACTTAAATATCCATCCACAAGGAAATTTATTAGTTGAGTGAAAGCGGTCAGTTTCAAGATTAAAACTTCAGATAAATCAGTATATTAACTAGTAACTAATGAAAAATTTATTTAAAAAAAATCATTTGTAAAAAAAAAAATTGTGGGGGGAATCGACCGAAAAAGTGAGGGGGCCCGGGCCCCCCTGGCCCCCTGCACCAGCCGCCACTGGACTCGCTCTTAAACGATAATTTTACGAATAAAAATGTTTTTCAAGTGTATTGTTGTATGAATAAGAGTATGATTTAAAGAGACATTTTTTGAATTCAAAAAAGTCATAGGTGACAAATTGATGTACCGTGGTTTTGCCCTGAAAATACCAAACGATTTCAAAATGCATAAATTTTTGAGACATTCCACATTTTTATAAAATGTGCGTTTGCATAAAATTGGCATTTCCGGTAAATATTTACAGAACTAGTTGTATGGAACATCGCCCCACTTTCAATTACACTAAAATACTGACGTGGATTTGTGTCATTTACAGTTTTTATATTTTCATCTTTCATTTAGAAAAAATTGCCAGTTTGGCGAGATTCTTTGGTATGATTCTTGAACATGTATTTAAAAAAAAAAAAATTAAAAAAAATTCCAAAATGTTGATTTTGGTGATGTACTTTTCGATAATTCTTATATTATCCTTTCTTTTAAGTGAAACTGGGGAGAGTAAAAAAACGATAATTGATGGGGTATGTTCATGGAAAGAGAACTCTATATTAAAGGCATTCGTTTTTCAACTTTTTACGCCATTAAAGCCTTTTTACAGGAATTTCGGAGATGAGGATGTTTAGAACACCTTAAGAGGCATTACCACAGCAATTTTGAACAAAATTGTTCGAGCCGTTTCTTAGCAATTACTGAAAAAACATGATTTTTTTAATGGCATCTACCCCATGCTCATGCGCGATTTTGACGAAAGCCTTAATGGTAGGCCCCTGTGCCACCATTAACCCGCACACCAAATTTGAGCATCATAGGTCAATTTGTTCGGGAGTTATGCTGACTACGTACACTCAGACAGACATTTTTTGAAGATGCAAAAAAAGAAAAAAAAAAAAGAAAAAAAGAATACTACACTTTCATTACCCTAAGTATTCATTTGGGTAATTGAAAGTAAAAAAGTTTTATCTATAAATATGTAAACAAGAATGTGATAACAAAATTTGTTGGGTCTGTTTTTTTTTTCTTTCTTTTTTTTTTTTCTTCTTTGTCTCTGATGATAGAAACTATTAAACGAAAATGGAAATTCGCTAATGGTAACTGGGTAAAATTTGGCAAAAGAATAAATAAGTAGTAAAGTTCGACATAGTTCTTCCAATACAAAACTGAATATTGTAACCGCCACTATTTCGTCACAGCTTCAAGAATGAAATGCATGCAGACGGAAAATTTATGATTACTCAGTCAGTCCAGGTAGTATTACGAAAATTTTGAAATGTCGTGCTATTTATTTTAACAGGTCAGACATTTCAACAATTCGTGATCCATTTTGAATTGCATTTAACCCATCGTAGGACTCAGAAAGATTTGATGTCGTCATCGTTGTTGTTCTTTACTGTTTAATTTGTCAAAACTTTGCTGCTTTGAAATCAATGACTCTAAATTCAGGTTTGAGTATCATTTAAGATATTAGATTATTAATCGGAGGCGGTTTCAATAGTTTACAATTTATAATTCGATTAGGTAAGTGCAAAAAAAAATAATGGATTTTTGGTTTTATAATTTATCGATAATTCTAGATGCGATTCTAATTATGTTTAAAATTTCATAGCTGTACGTGAAGTGGAAGGTATCTTAACTCGAGGGAACATTTTAATCCTTTCTTTATAAAATAGAGAGATTTCAAATCCTATTTTGGAAATCAATGCGAAATCTTCCCTAAACAAGTTTTGGTTATCAACTTATAAAAAATTATTGAATAATTATGTTCCATAAAAATCAACATTTCCGACTGAATGTTTACACGTGACATGAATTCTTGTATTTTAATGGGCTGTGATTTTTTTACAAATTCACGTTGTTTTTAAAACCTTACTCATAATGCTTATCGTCTTGTAATTATAACTTTCTCAAAAATAGTTAAATATCGGCAATAGGTTAAAAACAAAATATTGAGCTACACCACAATGTAGCATAGCAATATAGCAAACTGGCTATAAAATGCCAAAGCACCATCTTAGACGCAATTTTAGTTAGATATTATTTAACATAAATTAAACATAAAATGGGTAATTAATTTTTAGTATTAATCTATGATTTACAGTTAATTATGAATTATAAAATATAACATACATAACTAATATAGCATATATGGTCGGTTTCGGTAAATGGATTATAGCAGTGGCGGCTCGTGCACTACAGCCAGTGTACCCGGGCTGAATCTAAATTTATTAATTCAAAACTAGAATGATATATTTTTCAATTTTCTAAAATGCAGATCCAATTTTTAAAGTAAGTGTTAAAAAAAATCTGATAAACAGCAAACTTCTTGCCTCAATACTCAATTCACGAGGAGAAGAAAACTTACTTTCCAATCAAGGTGATCTTCCTCCGAACGGCAGCCATGTGTTCATGAATCGAGTTTCGGCTGTGACAACCAATGGAACCCAATAGAGCCTTCCCTCCAAATAATGTGGAGCAAGGCAACCGGAAGGGAAGAAAGTCGCATGCTTCCGGCTGACTAACATTTTCGACCACGGGAATTTTTAAATAAAAAATTCTAATTACGTTCTTATTGCATTTTATAAAAATTACCTCACACAAAGTTCAGATCCTGTTCAACTTTATAACGGTGGAGTAGTGTAGTCAGTCTTAAAAAACAAATCGTAATTGAGGTAAATAAAAGTTTATTGCCAGAGAGATGGCAGGCGAGGGTCACGTTTCGCTAGCGCCATGAGTTAATTATTCCAAAAGGCGTGGTCTAACCGAAGTATGGAGCTTTTATTGATTTCCTAGTGACGTTCGACGATTCAAGTTGCTTCGGGCTAACCCCCGAAAATACTAGAGAATTCTATAGAGAATTATAGCGAAAAAGTTCCAATGGGAATACATTACATATATATTAGGGTGCGTCTTATATGCCACGAATAAATTAATTTTTAAATTTTAAACGGGACACACTTTCAAATGATTCCTTTTGGTGAGAAAACAGATGTGGAAAAATTTTGGGTATTTTAAATAAAATTTAGGGTTTGCCTCTGACAATTGAAATTGCCCCTATCATGGAAAAAATCAAGTTTTTTCACTTCAAAGTATAAAAATGTGATGTACTCTGTGTACATATATATTATTATGAAATGCTAAAAATGAAACAAAACTGTGAGGTCGTTAATTTTTGTTTTCAAAAGAACTCGTGGTCATTGAAAAGTCACGGAATTATTTTTTTGTTCAATGAGTACGAACCCTGATGTACCTGTACACACTAACTACTTAACTTCTTCAAGTTTGTCCAATACAAAACAATTTTTCTATTTGAGCAACCACATGTTATTTTAATTTCGTTGTGTTTCAATTTTAGCCCACACCTCAATGACATGTATAGCTGTTTATTCACAAAGCATTTTTAAAGTTTTGCTTTAAAATCTGCTTCAAATGAAAAAAATAAAAACATGGTTTCTCTTTAAGATGGAACTTTTCTATGATTCAGTGAGAAGGATATTTGACATATGAGCAATATCATGGTTTGTTTTCTTGTAGTAGGTTTTATCATTGAAGACAATGAAGTGTTGTCCTGATGAAATTGATGATTTAGAAAACTAGCAGAAAATTTAAACTAATCTCACAAATAGCGAGAAAGATTATAATACATCAGTATGACAGCAGTTTCAATGAACTGCAGCTGATTAAAATCATTAGTAAGCAAAGAAAAACCATCACATGCAGTTTTGTTTTGTTTTGAAACCACCGACTGTCTATTTCTGCCACTTATAAAGTGCTTAACACAGCCAAATACGCCTCGTAATTTTGAGCATCTAGAAGAATACGAGATCGAAATCTTCTAGTGTAAACCCCTCTCTCCGACCCCACCACACCAACGAGAGGACATTGAGGCCACGACAGATTTAATGTGCACCAGCCCCCCCATTAGGTACACACCGATATTTGGCGAACGGAAACCCGAACACATAACCCTCCGGTTATGAACTCGATACTCTACCGCAAGGGTTTCGGGAGCCCCACATACAGTTGCATCAGAAGAAAGTGAACATAAACAATGAAATGGTTGTGTTTACACTCAAGAAACAGTTAAACGGTTACGATTAATGCAGTTTTATGGACTATGGTGTAGTTTTTTTTAATTACAAAATTAAGGTTGGAAATTATAAATAAAGAGAAGAAAAACATTTTAGTAATGATTGTTAAAGCCCATAAATAAAAGAAATTTTTTCATAATATGAACTTGAGTACTTTTCCAAATGTTAGTTCTTCAGTTAAAATTTATATGAATTACTTAGATTAAAACTCATATCAGCTATTTGAAATGATTCAATAATTACTGGCAGAACAATTAAATATTCTAATAAATACATAAAACACATTAATTGCAATGCTTGCGTAGTGCTAAATTTGTCAGATTTTGCATAGCTGGTAGCAACCTCTAAACATCGTTTGATTTCAATGAAAAATATTATGAATTTTTTTCTCAACAAATGGAACATAATGAGAGGGTGTCCCGTAAAAAATTAACACCTTCGAAAATTCGAAAATAAGACGCACGTGTCTGTCTATCTGTCTGTCTGTGTGTGTATCTATAGATACCTACTTAAAATTGGAGTAGAGCTCTGAAATTTTTAACACAAGAAGTTTTGTTCTTCTAATTTTATATATGTTTAACAGAAGTCAAAATTTTAATTAGTTCTTTTTTTAATTAATATTTTTTTTTACAAAGTGACTTCAAATAAAGACACAGCTCTGAAATTTTCAACATAAGTAGTTTTAGCCTTCTAATTAGACTTTTGAAAAACAGAAGAATAAAACTTTAATTAGTTATTTTTTAATTGATTTCCTTTATTAATTAAATTTTTTTTTACAAAATGACTTCTAATAGGGTTACAGATCTGAAATTTTCAACATAAGTAATTTTGACCTTCTTATTGAACTATTGAAAAAAAGAATTTTAAATTTGTTGTTAGTTTTTTTAATTAATTAATTAATAACTATGTTACAAAATGATTTCCAATAGGGCTACAGCTCTGAAATTTTCAACATAAGTAGTTTTGGCTTTTTATTTGGCCTTTTGAAAAACAGAATTTAATTTTTTTTTAATTTCTTTTTTAATTAATTTTTTTTACTAATTAATATGTATTTAACAAAACTACATCTAATAGGCCTACAGCTCTGAAATTTTCAATATAAGTAGTTTTGGCCTTCTACCTGGACTTTTGAAAAACAGAATTTAAAATTTTTATTTCGTTATTTTCTAATTAATTAACAAATATTTTACAAAACGATTTCTACTTGGGCTACAGTTCTAAAATGTTCAACACAAGTAGTTTTGGCATTCTAATTCGACTGACAAAAAGAATGTTAAAATTTAAAAAAATTTTAATTAATATTTTTAATTACATTTTTCACAAAAAAACGACTTCTAAGAGGCCTGAGCTATGAGTTGGTTGTTGGTTGTATTCAGATTATCTGGCGCCGTCAGCAACACGAGGGCTATAATGCGCCGAAACATTTCGTCATTTAACAAACCAACATACATTTACAAACACCCATGCCTACACGGGACCTGCCTGAGCTATGAGATTTTCAACATAAGTAGTTTTGGCCTCTAATTTTGAATTCCACAAACACGTGTTAAAGTAATCTTAAAAGGGTGTTGTATTATTGTGTTAACGGGGAATTTTTTTTTCTCGTCAAAGGAGAGGCTTCCAATACTAACGCTATACGTAGCAATTAAATTTTAGTGAGTGAAGCGAGCGTATGCTTCCGCAACAATGTACCTTTCAGAGAGAGAAGCGAGCCTATTCTTGCATAGTAATGAACCTTTCAACGAGTGAAGTAAGCTTGTACGTGTGTGTCAATTAACTTTACAGCGAACGAAGCGAGCTCGATTTTGCGTTGCGATGAACCTTCCTGCGAGCGAAGCGCCAAAAATTGGGGTCTATACACCAATGACTGATTTCCGCAATGCGAGGTCTCATAGCTAGCTAAAATATTGCACATGTTATAATTTCGTAACGAATCACGGGTATTCAGCTAATATATATATATATATATATATATATATATATATATATATATATATATATATACCTCTGAATAACAATACCTGAAATCTCTTCTCGATATGTTGAACAGAATGGCCGATAGAGGTCCATATAAGGGCACCTTAATTTGTCATATTTTGCAGAGGTGGTAGCAGCCTCTAGACATCATTTGGTACAAAGTACGAAACTTTCAAATATTAACACCTACTTTTTCCAGTCGCACAATGCTCAGTGCATGCGAAAATGAGATCGTGTTTTTTTCTATAGTGGTTGTGAATATATATATATATATATTCACAATATATATATATATATATATATATATATATATATATATATATATATATATATATATATATATATATATATATATATATATATATATATATATATATATATATATATATATATATATATATATATATTGTGATATATATATATATATATATATATATATATATATATATATATATTCACAACCACTATAGAAAAAAACACGATCTCATTTTCGCATGCACTGAGCATTGTGCGACTGGAAAAAGTAGGTGTTAATATTTGAAAGTTTCGTACTTTGTACCAAATGATGTCTAGAGGCTGCTACCACCTCTGCAAAATATGACAAATTAAGGTGCCCTTATATGGACCTCTATCGGCCATTCTGTTCAACATATCGAGAAGAGATTTCAGGTATTGTTATTCAGAGGTATGAACTTGGGATTCTGTGAAAGGCAATGGCTCTCACGATTACGGTTACTTACAGAAACTCGAAATTTTCAAATCGCAACACCTATTTTTTCCTGTTCAGTGCATGCGAAAATCCTAGAGAGTGTTGGAACGGTACGTGTATCACAAAAAACGGACATGTTATGCATTCACAAAAACAAGTAGTATAATAGTAGCCTCTACAGATTGACTGCATATTTATTTTTAGGTTGAAATGGACCCAGCCGCATACATGAAGCACAAAAGGATACCTAATCTATTTGCAAAGAATTTTATCAAAGAAATAGCAGAAACTACTGACTGGAAGAATGAAAATCTTGACATGGTGATGGATATCGGCTGTGGACCAGGAAACACCTCCACCTATTGGATTGATCACTACTTTCCCAACATCAAGCGACTCATCGGACTCGATATGGATTCTGGAATGATTGCTTTGGCCAAAGAACAGAACAAGAAGGAAAAAATAGAATTCCACGTTGCTGATATCATGGAAAAGTAAGAATTCATCCAGGTTTTTAGCATAAGGAGAAAATAAAGTTGTTTTTTGGGTGTTCTTAGCTAATAACATAATGCATCTTCGTTCCTTTCATAAACACTTGCTTTCTACGAATAGTTAGTGTTTACGATAAACATGCATTAAAAGTTTGACTTAAGGCAACAGTGTACAGAGGTCATCAAAATTAAAGGATAATGAGGGGGGGGGGGAAGAAAAAAATGCTAACAAAGTTAATTTTGCAACCAATGCTCAATGCTGCCATTATTTATGTTAATTAAATACAATGAACAGTTCCCGCAATTTTTAATTATTTTTTATTCGTTTCTAAATGTTTCGAAAAAGCCATAAACGCATTAATTTCTGCTCAATGCGCCTTTTCTTTCTCTTTTTCTTTTATCACGCTTTTATTAGTTTCACCTGTATGTTTGCTTTTAACCGACTCTTTTGGGCTCGATTTTGCCCTACTTTGAGCGATCAGATTTGATTCAAACTTTGCACACTTGTCAAAGACCGATGACAATACAATAATACAATAAGTTTGTTGCTTTATCACAAGGATTGGCTCGTGTTGCCCTTGCGCTGCTAAATTCCATCCAATCAACCTTCTCCGGAATCGAACCCTGGTGTGTCGTTACCCGTTACAATACCAGTAATCACAGAACCTATCATCGACAATTGATAAGGCAGACATTTGAAAGATTTGTCGAGGGCACGACGGTTATACAAAGCGTGTTTTTGTAGTCGCATTATCCTTTCCAGGATGATCAGGATTAGTGATTTTTCATACTCAGAGACACGGTAGTGTTTTGTGCCAAGTAATACGGCGTGTACTAAGGCATACACATGACTTAAATTTGAGACAAGCATGTGACTATTGGCAGGAACAACTGTAGAGTTTTGCACACTTAACTAAAAAAATTAACTAAAAAAAGTTTATAGTTTACAGAAAAAATAATTAATAGTTTAAAAAACTAAAAAATACGCTTTAATAGAAAACCAAACTAAACAGTAGAAAATAATTAATAGTTTAAAAAACTAAAAAACGCGCTTTAATAGAAGAGTGAACTAAAAAGTAGAAAATAATTTTAAATAAGTTTGAAATAAGAATAGAGTGATTAACAAGAAATATTTATTTTATCGTATAAAAGCGTGGGGTGCTTGATGTCAATTGTTGTAAATATGTAATGACAGATATTGGTAAAAGTAGAGCCATTATGAAAATATCTTAAAAAGCACCCCACACTTTTTTACGATGAAATAAATATTTCTTGTTAATCACTCTATTCTTATTTCAAACTTATCTAAAGTTATTTTCTACTTTTTAGTTCACTTTTCTATTAAAGTGTGTTTTTTAGTTTTTTAAACTATTAATTATTTTTTAAATTTACAATTAAATTTCCCCTGTTAGAATTTGGCGAGAAAACGATTCATTCGACTTCAATTGAATGTGACGATACCTTATCTCAAACACCTTGGCTTGAAATACAGCAACGGAAACCAGTTTTGCAAGTTTCTCGCAAATCGCCATAGAAAAGTAAGGAAGTTTTGACTTCTCAGCTATAGTTGAGCGTTTTCATAGGACTGGTTTTGGTTCGGTTTTGGGGCATTTTCTTTTCCTAATATTTAAATAACTAATTTTTTTAAAGAGCTTTTATTTCAATATTTGGAATCAGAAATAAATTTTTCATAAATATAAACTAATTTCACTCGTTTTTTTTAAAATGTGGGAATTGTTCATTGAACACAAACTAGCACTTCCGCGCATACGTTAGCACCGGTAATATGCAAATTCAGTGATTGACGATGTGGTGCGCAATGAAAGCATGATGGAATTGACTGCATTGTTGTTTAAAGTAAATGTGATTCTGAGAGTGATCAGTATTAATTAATTATAGCTCAAAGGCATCATTATAATAAAGCTCAAAAGTGAAGAAAAATTGGTAGAATCGAGGGTTGTCAAACAGAAATGGAGGTCACCCAAGATTTGAATATCCCTCAAAGTGTCATATCAAGAGTTTCGATCACCTTTTTAAACACTGAATCAGTTGATAGACAGTTTGGTCAAGAGCGACCAAATGTAAAAACTGCATCCGAAGTTCGTGTTCTATCATTATCGGCTCGAAGAGGCCGCGAAGGACTACAAGATATTTAGTTTTAGACCTTCAGACTGCCACAGGAACTGGAATTAGCCGTTCTACTGCTGCATGAAGGCTGTTATAACTTAAAATTGTAGATGCCGCTCTCTTAGTATGTAATAGGAATGTCGAAATCTTGTGATACAGTAGATTGGATTTTGATGCGACCCTGAGCTGTTTAGGGGGTCAGCATGGAACTGTTGTAATTCAAATATTAATTTATTTTCCTTTCAATGGCCAAATGGAGATGTATTTATTTATAGTTTGATTTTTTGTGCTGGTGAAACATATAAGGATTATTTCAAAGGCTTAGCGAGGTTGAAATGTATGCGAGAAAACCAATGGTGTGTCCTCTCACTCCAGCTTCCAAAGAGGCCAGTTTAAACTAGTGCCGCCTTCTTGTTTAAAGGAGCAAAGAAAACTGGTCCCGAGTATTGTTTACTGACGAATCCAGATATAGTCTGAACACTTATTCTAGACGTTTTGATCTGGAGAGAGACAGGAATACGCATCTTTCCTTCCCTTGTCTGTGAAATATCTCATTTCCGTGACCTCGGTTTCATGGTTTGGGGAGGAATCATGACAAATGGTCGCACCGAGATGCACATCTTTCAAGAATGTTCTGTAACTGCTCAGAGATATGTGGGCGAGGTATTCGAACTCCAAGTTAGACTGTTTAGGGGTGAAGTTGGCCGCGAGTTTTTGCTAATGAATGACAATACTCGGCCACATCAAGCATATGTGGTGTCAGAATACTTGCAAAAGAAGATATCTCTCAAATGTATTGATCAGCTTACCCACCCAACTTGTACCGAATTCAGAATCTTTTGGAACTAATCAAAAGCCAAACATTTATGTTAACTACAGTCAATCAGGGTAACATTGAACCGCATTTTCAGTATTTTCTTCTTCCCCACTTATGTTTTAATAATATTTTCCGACCTAATGGCATAAAATGGAAGAATAAACCGTAAATTATATTTTAATTTACACAAATTAGTAAATGCTGATGATGAAAGCACCAAATAATAGGAAAATAACCCGGCACAAAGTTACCCTGTCATTCAGGGTAACTTTGAACCACTATCAGAAGTTTCATATAAAATAGCTTTTTTTATTCAATCTTGGAGTCTAGACTACTTTGAATGAGTAAAATAAGTTTCTAAGTATTTAAAA
The DNA here is from genome assembly GCA_963978545.1 of Linyphia triangularis. Classification (NCBI taxonomy): domain Eukaryota; kingdom Metazoa; phylum Arthropoda; class Arachnida; order Araneae; family Linyphiidae; genus Linyphia; species Linyphia triangularis. The sequence continues at coordinate 31,698,419 of OZ021731.1, read as the reverse complement.
CATCATCAGCTGCAGTTACCAGTATCATAAAGTTTGGATATTTTAAATAACACCACAAAGAATATGTTAGGTAGGAACAGTGGATAACGAATCACATGAATATATTGCAAAAAAAAAAAACTATTTATTATTCAGTTTTAACATACAAATATAGTGAAAAAACAATCTTCAATTCATTCACTTAAATATAAACTCATTTTATCAATTAAAAATTGAAAAGATAAATAGAAAATAATAAAACTGATAGGCCGCCCTTATGCTATTAGTTAAGTACTATGGTGTTTGCAAGTCACAATGTGACACAAAAACAAATATTCCTCTCTTATTGTTAAAAATAGTATGATAATTTAAAAACAAAATTCAAACTTCATAAAATTTCACTTTGGCATTTTTTAGATTAATAGTTATTACATCTAAGAAAGAATCATTGATCTGGAAAACTTATTCTCGTGTTCTAGCTGGATTGGTTGGTTTGTACTCTCAACGACCTATTTTCATGCACTGTAATGGCTAATCAGTACGAGACCTACAGCTTAACTTGGATTCCGAACCACAACAAACGTCCATGCCTAATCCGGTATTCGAACCCGGCACCAAACTTCTAGCTGGAATAATAATTTCTGGTGATAATTTCTTAAACACGCCTACTTTTTCATACCACAGATCATATTGGGCCATTTCCAATAAGCACCAGATTTCTTCATGAACCGCCAAATATCACGTTGTCTTTTAAGTCAATTTGGTCTGGGTACACTTCTCCATCGTATTGAATAATTACGTAGTCGTAAACTTTGCATATGCCATTACCAAAATATAAAATACGTGCATGATCTGTGTATAAAATTCCTGTCTCATTGATGTGTTTAACAGCCACCACTCGAACAACCTCTGACTTTTCAGTAACATTCTCCCAACAATTTGAGCAGTATAAACCTTTACCATGTCCTTATTGTGCAACTTTCATCTCCTCCGAAAATGACAGTGTTGTACATACACTGTCACCTGCATCATCTAGTTCAGGTTGGCTGGTTTATACGCTCAACGACCTACAGCTTAACCTAGATTTCGAATTACAACGAACATCCATGACTAACCCGGGATTCGAAACCGGAACATTTGGCATGTAGGGCCCGAGCTCTAACCACATAACCTTTAGGTGTGTCATCTAGTGTAGGACTATTACTCTTGCTATCTCCAAGGAGTTCATATGGTAGAGGACTTTAGACAATCCCATCATATCCTTGCTATACATATTCCTTTATCATTTATTTTTTGTGCATATAGATTTTTCACTTACTCAAATGAAAAGCTTTTTACAACCATTACAGGTCGGTAGATTTTTTTTTTTTTTAATTCTGCGAACGTGTTTCTAATATAATTAGGTACTTTTTGAATTCACTCCCAACATTTTCATTTTATCGGATTTTGCATACAAGAGAAGATTCTGTAAATTAAATTGCATTTGTATGTATATAAATGTATTTAAAAGCAAACAAAAATAAATTAGAATAAAATATGAATTATATGTGCAGTGTATACATTGCACACTGTCATCAGCCTAACTTTGAACCGGCTCAAAGTTACACTGAATATGTGGTAAAATGATAGTGCCTTGGTTTTTTGCTTTTTATTAAATGTTAGTAAATAAATAACCCTCAGCTACTAACAATTTCACTTTTTTCAGAAAATTATATAGCTGATAAAGTGGTAAGTTGATACTTTCTTGCATAAATTAGTTGATTTACATCAACTTCAAATAAGCATTTAAATGGAACTTGAAAATAGTACTCCAGAAAAACAACTGAATGGCCAAATAAATTATGTACTATTTTGTCAATTCATTTATTAAACCATCAAGCAAAAAGCCAATTTCATAATCTTGCCAGCAGTTTGCAGCAGTGGATCATGAGCAGCTCTTTAAACTCAAAAATACTGAAAACTAGGAGGTGGCGCAAAGTTACACCCTATGGCTCAAAGTTACCCTGATTGACTGTAATGCTTTTGTGCAAATTTCTATTAATTTTTCATTAAGTACTAGTTACGTTTTATTTCTGTCATTATCCTTTAATTTTGATGATTAGTGTATGTTTTAGAACAATGTCGAATATATTGTCCACTCTTTACTCTTACCATTTTGCCAGGCAATTGAAAGAAATTTAATGCTTTTTCATTAAGTATGGGAATCATGCGCCGTCTTTTTCCTTTTTTAGAGATAGTCTACAAGAATGGGAAGGCAAAGTCAACTGGATATTTTCCCACTTAGTGTTACATAGAGTCAAGGACCAAAAATGGGCATTCAGAAACATTTTCGATCTTTTGGGTCCTTCGAGTGAAGCAGCTCTAAGTTTCATAGTTGAAGGTCCCTTTTACCTTGCTTTTATGGACCTTCTCAAAACCCCAAAATGGAATCGGATACTCGAGGTATGTAATCTCATTGAATTCATTCCATGAATGCATACTTGTAATAATTTGAACGAGCCATGTTCACTTAACAATTTGAGTGCCGGTATCTTTACATTTTTCTGCCCTTGGGCCGGCCATTTATTGTGCTGCCGCATGAATGGTATAAGCATTCAATAAAACACACACAACTCCTGAGCACAACTGAGTGACCTGAGTTGTTTGATTAAAGAAATAGCTCCTAATAGCTCCAAATAAATCCACCGTGGAGGAAAAATCCGGAGTCTAGTTGAACACGTATTAATACGTGAGCGGCCACCTGATACTGGTGACAAAAACACGTACTAATACTTGAATGGACCACAAAGTGTTAATTGTGGATCTATTTTTACACAACACTCATTCAAAAGCCAAAATACAGTTCTCACACTTTTTATGCCTCATTAGTTCTTCCCGCCTTATTGATATTCGCATAGCTGTTCTAAAGCTCATTTACACGGTAAACAGTCGGCGTTCCAGTTTAAATCACCAGTTGTGTGACGTTAGCGCTGTGTCGCCTGTCTGCGGTCACGGGAGAGCGCAGATTATTGAATGATGGTAATCACCTGTGCCAATAAATATAAAATGCTGGATCTACTAGTGCAAACAGCCAAGTTATATCACAGACTGACGATCATCACTGATACGTCGACTGGTATAGTGTAAATGAGACTTCAATTCACAGACCTTGGGTATACACTTGGTCCATAACATAAGGAAGAACTTCTTAAATTATTCCTATTTAACACTAAAAATCATCAAATTCGGGACTTGTTATATCCAAATAATAATTTTTTTCCCTCAGAGATTTAGTCTTTGACTGTCTTGTAGTTCAAACGTGCGTTGCTGCTGCTGCTAAATAAAATGCGTCTGACTGGACTCTTTTTTTTTTTACCATGACTGCATCCATCTTGTAATGGGTTATCTTGGGCTCAATACATGCATTTAACAAATCTTTGAAATTTCATAGAAGACCGACTTACTACAAATCTGCGCTTTGAAGGCTTTCCAGCAAACATTTTAATTCTATCAAGTGCCCACTTAATGAATGTGATTCATCAAATATTCTATTTTTAACTAATTTTAATAGTTTTTGCATTTTCTTTATATTCTTTTTGTGATAAAAAGTACCCATTATATTTTTAATACTTTGTTTAACGTGTTTGTAACTTCGTGACTAATTATGACGAATAAGAATAGCCATATTCTCTGAATAATATGTTACTACATATCACACCCTTTGCTTCAAAAGCAAAAAAAAATCTAAATAAAGAATTTTCAATGAAAGTGTATGCAAAATCACATACTACATCAACTTGAAGCAAGGCTATCGTGAAAACTGTTAAACAAATAAAAAGGGAAAGAGTTTCTCGACGTTCCCGCTTGAAGCTGGTTGATTGGCACAAAATTGTTTACAAGTTAAATTTTAGTTGACTTATGTTACTCTCCCAGCTTCAATTCCATGCAGTCTATTATTCTGTAGTACTTAAATTCAATAAAGAATTTTGTATTATGTCACTTTTGAAGTTAGGGTATTACAAATGTTAACTGTAAATTCATAACAATTTCTTTTAAAGAAAACTTTTTTTTAAAAAACTTTCTGCTAGATTTTGATACTGTGGAGTCGGTGACGTCACAATATTTCTGTATATACTGTCGCAATATTTCTGTGCATATTATTTTCCAAAAGGTGGCATCTCCCTTTTAAGTATCTCTCTTCTTGGTTCTAATAAAAATTGGTAACTAACTGATGAGCACCGATAACCTTGCGGTAGATTATCGAGCTCGTAACCGGAGGGTTGTGGGTTCGGGCCTCCGTCCGCCAAATATCGGTGTGTACCTAAAGGGGGCTGGTGCACATTAAAGCTTAGCGTCCACTATCGCTGAGCGGAGCAGAGCGGAGTGGACTAGAGCCAATTACAAGGCTGCCAACGTCTACTGTAGCACAAGCATCGTGCTACAATGGACGTTGACAGCCTTGTAATTGGCTCTAATCTAATCCACTCCGCTCTGCTAAGCGATAGTGGACGCTAGGCTTAAATCTGTCGTGGCCTCAATGTCCTCTCGTTGGTGTGGTGGGGTCGGAGAAAGGGGTTTACACTAGAAGATTTCGATCTCGTATTCTTCTAGATGCTCAAAATTACGAAACGTATTTGGCTGTGTTAAGCACTTTATAAGTGGCACAAATAGACATTCGGTAGTTTCAAAAAACGAAACAAACTGATTAATGTGTGAGTAAATAACGCGATTTACTTCAAGTAAAATTATAATACGCGACCTAAAAGCTAACTACATTTAGCCCCAATGTACTTTCGAAAAAAGGGTTTTGTTTTCGAGCAATTGGGTCTACTAATTTGATGTCAGTGGTCAAGCGAGTGTTGTCATCCGGAAAATGACTTTGCATCAATTGATGAGGGATGTAGTTTCCAATACAGCAATGTTCTTTTAGATTATCTCTATAAACATGCACCCTTTTTTATCTGTACTTTTTTTTTATAATTTATTGCATATTAAGTAGTGATTTATTGATTATTTGAGCATTTGTTATGTTTTCAGTAGTCGTTTTGTTTTAAAGGATATTTGAATTAGCCGCCATCTTAACTTGGCGACAGCCAGAAAGCACGGAATTTCGGGTCTTGTTGCCTAATATTCAAAATCACGCCAACCTTATCCCGTAAAGTAGGAATTTACCAATATTGAAACAACCCATTTATATTTAAAATATTAGATTCAAAATGAAATCTTAAATCAAATAAAAAGTCAACATCAATCAAAATTATTTAAAACATAATACTAGAACTATCTGAGTGAAAAATACGAGATTTGTTACGTGATAAGGGAACCAATACTACTACAGCCCACCTACTGGAACATTGATCCCATTGCTTTTCGACAAGTTTTCTACAACAAGTCACGGTTGCTTGATATTTGTTTTTATATAAAAATGCAGATAAATAAATAAATATTTTTTTAAACATTTTTCTTCTGTCTTTTTTAGCCTGCAAATTTAGTTTTCCCTGAAGGTTTCATCAAGAAATACGATGCAGCACACTACAAGAAAATATTTGAAGATGTCGGATTCCGCGTATTGGAATGTGAAAGCAAGCTAATAATGTTTTCATTTCAGTCGGATGAAGAATGCAAAAGTAAGTAAATTAGCCAATTTTTTATTTTTTAAATACATTAATAAATAGAAGGTGCTTAATATACTACACATTGGAAATCGGGAAATTTGATGAAAATAGCCATTTTTATTTTTCTACTCTTAAATATTCTCGAACTTGCGATTTTTATAAGGGTACGGTGTGCCTTACAATATACGATGATACAAAATACTTTTTTAATGTGTAATGCTATTTTTCACTAGAGATAACTTCAATTTGAATAAATTAATTAGACTAAGCTCATGTAATGTAAAGTGTGTATTGCAGATCAGGAAATCGACTAGGATCTAAGACATCCATGCAAAAGTCCATGCAAGTTCAAACTTACATGGCGCATTTTGGCTGTGATAAGAACTTTATTGTAGCAGAAATAGGCATATGGGACCATGCTACGTGAAAAAAAAATTACTGTCCCAGTAAAATTAGATAATATGAAAAAGGTAAATCCTAAAACTCCTTATAGATTACTAATTTTTTCTAACATGATTAGATGTGTATTATATGGAACACAGAAAAAAAATAAACAACCTTTTATTTTCGTATTTAAAAAAAAAAAATATTGTAAAATTTTCATATTCAGTAGGATCTTCAAGAAATCAAAGAGCCGAATGGTAGCCTGCGGGTAGCGAGTGGCTTACCTTAAGGGGGTATATACACCCAGCGGCGCTGAAAACGCGCCAAAAAAATAAACCATTTTTGGAAGGGATAATAATAGAAATTAATAAAATAAAATATTACACATTGTTTATTGGTATTTCAACTTTATAATTTTTTTTTTATTATTATTATTTAACCATATGAAAAACCACGTGACCCGAAGCACTATGAAAAAAAATGTAGCTCAATGGTTGACATCCTTTTTTCTTCAAATGGGGATGGATCTGAAAAATTAAAGAAAATTCTTGTAAAATTAAGGTGTAGTTATAGTCTGTCTAGTCGGATTTTTGAATTTCCAAAAATATTCAAAATTACATTAGTTTGAAAAATAGCGTGCGTTTTTCGTCAAAAATTTCGCACTGAAATTGCTTATAAAAAAATTTGTAAATAAAAATTAAAAATCTGACTTGACAGATTATAGCGACATCAATTACGAACATTTAAAAAAAAATCTCGTCCAAAAATATTAAAAACTTCACGAGTTATCGTTTTGACCGTCCCGGAAAAAGTAGTTTCGAGAAAAACGCGTTTAAAGTTTTAAGTCCGTTTCGTTCGAGGTCGCGCGAAGTATGTACCCCCTTAAGCTCTATGCTAACAAAAGATTTCTTAACCGCTTTATCTTTATACCAGAATTAGTCACTACGCGGCCTGTGGGCCGGATTTAGGCCGCGATAGATTTTTCTGCGGGCTGCCAGCGACACAGAATATTAAAAAAAAAAAAAAAAAAAAAAAGTATCACATTCCATGGTACGTATTTTTTTCCCCCTTTTTTTCTACATATTTGTAATTTATCCGAAATAATATGAGTTAATTATGTAAAACAATAGTTTTCTACTACGTGCCGAAGAAACTATACGAACAAACTTTCAGCAAGGTGGTATTCATCAAGAATAAATACAGGAATAATTTAAATGAACCTATCATTTGGATAATTTACTAAAATTAACTGCAACAAATACTCCTAAAGATATCTATTCTATCATAAAATCAACTGAACAATTTTGAATCGTCTCACAATTCATATCGACTAAAACGGAATAATCGGAATAATCTGGAAGTTCAATTGAAATACTTTTATTAAAAGTAAGGTCAAATTGCATTGATACTTTGAAACAAAAGATTAGTTTCTTTTTTAGAATTTGATTTACTAATAAAAATATTATTATTTTTTTAATCATTTGAAAAAAAAAAAGAAAAAAAAAAAGGAAAAATTAAGTATCAATTGTAATTTTATTAAGATAACAAAAAAAAAAAAAAAGTTTTTTCTCCAGTTTTCAAAAGTGCTATATATTGTTAGATCGATAATAATTACACATATTTTGAGGTATCCGGCCCGTGGAAAGCTCAACATAAGTAATACGACCCGCCTCTGAAAGTTAGTGATGAACGCTGCTCTATACCAATAAAAAAAAGTCCGTGCATTTGACAATAGAAACTAACATCCACTACACGGAGAACTTTGAAAATTTCAAGATTAGTAGTATTCAACTTCTAATTAACCCTGGGAGCGAGTATCTTAAAGTTTGATATTAGTATTTTGTTAATTAATTTTCTACTTCAAGATCTCTAAATATTTCGATGCAGATTTCTCCAGAGTGTTCATTTGCTGCCAATTGGTAGCAATATAGGTGTTGTCCGAGTAGAGGTTAGTTTTTCAACCGTTTTAGTTGTAGGTTGGTCCTTTTCCCTATTTTTTAAATTTTGCATTCATGTATACCAACTTTAAATTTTGTGAAGAAGTTCTAGTAGGAATAAATTAAAAACTCGAAAATAGCGTCTAATAAATTTTATTTTATATCCGAATTTCTTACGTTAATGCATATGCAGAGGGTCCACCTGGTTTTGTTCATTTCTATTTTAATTATCATTTATGATTATATTGACGTTAAATGAAAACAATTTATGCCATATCATAAGGTGTTCTTTTTCATACCTACTCACCAAATTTCAAAGTTTTACAGAAATAAGTTACTAAATGCATTGAGCTAGAAAATTGTAACATAGCGAGTATAGGAAATGATAATTCACAAGGACTTCCTCCTCAATTAAAAAATAAATAATTAAAATTTAAAAATTCTGGTTGTCATCTGAACAATTGGAGGTTGAAAGTTGAAAAGAAAAAAATCCGTTTAACTCTCTTCCTGCAGTTGAAGGTTGTGTTTTTCCCAGGATGGCGTCTCATTTTTATAGATAGCTGTTTTAAAACTCAAATGTTACTGTCTTAATTTTTATAGTTCAATAAACCCTCGAACTTGATTACGATTAAACGTGTAACAAAAGGTGTAATTGCTCTTAAACTTATTCTATGTGCATCTTATAAATTCAATCAATTTCAGAAAAAAAAAAAATATATTTTTCAGATTACTTAATGTCTCTTCACTCCATCGGAGATGTGTCTAATGAACTGAAAGAGGAGTACAAGAAGGACATATTCGACCAATACATGAAGCACAGTCATAGAGATACAGAGGAACGCCCTATTCACGATCTCTTTGTGTTGCAAGCCAAGTTATATAAAGCTTGCAGCAATAATTGAAGAGTTTGGAAAAAGACGTTTAAAACTGGAATCTATTGATTTATTGGAATGGAAATCCCATAGTCTTAAGATGAAGACTTAGTAAGGATAATTGCATATACTCGCTGCGTAATAATCTTCTAGTCCAATGCATTTTGAAACTACTTTCTATAAAACTTTAAAATTTGATGAGTAGCTACTAAAAAGATCACTTAATGAAATGACATGAATTTTTTTCATTTAATGTCTATCCATTTTCAATGAAAATTAAAATAGAAAAAGAGAAAACCAGATGAAGCCCCTGCATATGTATTGACGTAAGGATTTCAAATATGAAACAAAATATATTAGACGCTATTTTCGAGTTTTCAATTCATATCATATCATTAACACGTTGAGTGCTCTGTCAGCCATCGGTGGCTGACACTGAGCTTTCCGTTTAGGCCGCGTCAGTCATCGGTGGTTGACACTAAACTTTCAGCTTAGGCCACGTCAACCATCGGATGGTTGACAGTATGCTGTTGTTTTTTCCACACCTATAATTTGACGTAGTTGCCTTTCTTAATACATTTTAAAGTGCAGGTAGTCTTAGTTTTTGAAGTACTATTGATATTTCAATAGATAAAAATATTATTAAATATACTATATCTAAAATGCCCTTGTGAAAATTGCCTATCTATGAATTTTAAGTCCGAGGTCTGGCAACGCTGCATAAACGTGTGGAATGAATGTCTATAAATATTTCATTTTAAACGTAAATATCTTCTACTGCGATGCGAAACATTAGCCCTAATATATTTACACGGCTGTATCGAGCAAATTTCAATCTGCTAGTAGGCTACGTATTGCTATACCCCCAATACCAGCGCTTCTGAGAAGAGCGTGTGGGCTGCAGGGGAATTCCTTATGAATTCGCGTGGCGCTCAACGTGTTAGGTAATATTTTTCGTATCTACTCACCAAATGTCAAAGTTTTATAGAAAGTAGTTTCTAAATGCACTGGACTAGAAGATTGTTACATAGCGAATATATGCAATGACCCTTACTAAGATTTGCTCTTAAACGATAATTTTACGAATAAAAATGTTTCTGAAGTGTATTGTTGTATAGATAAGAGTATGATACATTTTTTGAATTCAAAAAGGTCATAGGCGACAAATTAATGTACCCGGGGTTTTGCCCTAGAAATACCGAATGATTTCAAAAAGTATACATTTTTGCGACTTTCGTTTGCTTGCAAAATAAATTTTGTTTATTGTCTACAGCTGTTTCAGTACCAAAATTTTTCAAATGCAGTTAGTTTTTGGACCACAAACAAATTTTATTTTAAACCAAAATTACATTATTCAATAATTATTTATCATTCAAAAATATGAGGAAATCCATATTTTTATAAAATGTGCGTTTGCATAAAATTTGCATTTCCGGTAAAAATATTTATAGAACTTGTTGTATGGAACATCGCACCACTTTCAGTTACACTATAATATTGGCGTAGATTTGTGTCATTTATCGTTTTTATATTTTCATCCTTCATTTAGCAAAAATTTAAAATAATTCTTAAACATGCATTAAAAAAAAAAAAAATTCTGCTGGCGATATACTTTTCGATAATTCTTATCCTTTGAAGAAAAGACGATACTTGATGAGGTATGTTCAAGGAAAGAGAACTCTACATTAAACTTTTTAAGCCATTAAAGCATTTTTACGGGAATTTCGGAGGTGGGGATGTTTAGTTGACGAAAACTTTAATGGTAGGTCCATGTTCTACCATTAACCCATCACACCAAATTTGAACATAGAAGGTCAATTTGATTGTCAGTTATGCTGACTACGTACACACAGGCACACACATGGACAGACATTTTTTAAAGATGCAAAAAAAAAAAAAAAAAAAACTTTTTTTACTGAATAGTATACTTTCATTTCCCAATGTATTCATATGGTTAATTTAAAAAAAAAAAAAAAAAAAAAAAAAAAAAAAAAAAAAAAAAATGTACCTATAAATATATAAAAAAGGTGAAAACAAAAGTTGTTGCGTCTAATTTTATTTTTTTATTTTTCTTTGTCACTGGCGAAAAAAAAATATTAAACGAAAATTCGTTAATGGTAACTGGGTAAAAATCGGCAAAATAATATATAAGTATTAAGTTCGACATAGTTCTTCCAATACAAAAGTGAATATTGTAACCGCCACTATTTCGTCACAGCTTCAAGAATGAAATGCATGCAGCCGGAAAATTTATGATTACTCAGTCAGTCCAGGTAGTATTACGAAAATTTTGAAATGTCGTGCTATTTATTTTAACAGGTCAGACATTTCAACAATTCATGATCCTTTTTGAATTGCATTTAACCCATCGTAGGGCTTAGAAAGATATGATGTCGTGAACGTTATTGTTCTTTTCTGTTTAATTTGTCAAAACTTTGCTGCGTTGTATCAATGACTCAAAATTCAGGTTTGAGTATAATTTAAAATATTAGATTATTAATAGGAGGCGGTTTCAATAGTTTACAGTTTATAATTCGATTAGGTAAGTGCAAAAAGTAATGGTATTTTGGTTTCATAATTTATATATATTTCTAGGTGCAATTCTAATTATGTTTAAAATGTCAGAGCTGTACGTGAAGTGGAAGGTATCTTAACTCGAGGGAACATTTTAATCCTTACTTTATTAAATATAGAGATTTCAAATCCTATTTTGGAAATCAATGCGAAAATCTTCCCTAAACAAGTTTTGGTTATCAACTTATTAAAAATCATTGAATAATTATGTTTCATAAGGATCAACATTTCCGTCAGAATGTTTACACATAACATGGGTTCTTGTATTTTAATAGGCTATGATTTTTATACAAATTCATGTTGTTTTTAAAAGCTTACTCATAATATTTATCGTCTTTCTCAAATATAGTTAAATATCGGCAACAGGTTAAAAACAAAATATTGAGCTACACCGAAATATAGCATAGCAATATAGCAAACTGGCAATAAAATGCCAAAGCACCATTTTAGACGCAATTTTAGTTAGATATTATTTATCATAAATTAAAAATAAAATGGGTACTTAATTTTTAGTATCACTATGATTTACAGTTAATTATCAATTATAAAATATAACATACATAACTAATATAGCATATAAGGTCGGTTGCGGAAAATGGATTATAGCATTGGCGGCTAGTGCACTACAGCCAGTGTAGCCGGGCTGAATCTAAATGTATTAATTCAAAACTAGAATGATATATTTTTCAATTTTCTAAAATGCAGATCCAATTTCTAAAGTAAGTGTTAAAAAAAATCCGATAAACAGCAAACTTCTTGCCTCAATACTCAATTCACGAGGAGAAGAAAACTTACTTTCCAATCAGGGTGATCTTCCTCTGAACGGCAGCCATGTGTTCATGAAACGCATTTCGGCTGCGACGTTGCCATGGCAACCAATGGAACACAATAGAGTCTTCCCTCCAAATAATGTGTAGCAAGGCAGTCGGAAGGGAGAGAAGTCGCATGTTTCAAGCTGCACTAACATTTTCGCCCACAGGAATTTTTAAATTAAAAGTTCTAATTAAATTCTTATTGCACTTTTTAAAAATTACTTCACACAAAGTTCAAATCCTGTTCGACTTTTATAACGGTGAAGTATTATAGGCAGTCTTAAAAAACAAATCGTAGTTGAGGTAAATAAAAGTTTATTGCCAGAGAGATGGGAGGCGAGGATAACGTTTGGCTAGCGCCAAGAGTTAATTATTCCAAAAGACGGGGTCTAATCGAAGTATGGAGCTTTTATTGATTTCCTAGTGACGTTTGACGATTCAAGGTGCTTCGGGCTAAACCCCGAAAGTACTAGAGAATTCTATAGTGAACTAAAGCTAAAAAGTTCCAATGGGAATACATTACATATATATTAGGGTGCGTCTTATAAGCCACTAAAAAATTAATTTTTTAATTTTTAACGGGACACACTTTCAAATGATTCCTTTTAGGGAGAAAACACATGTGTAAAAATTTTGGGTATTTTAAATAAAATTTAGGGGTTGCTATTGGCAATTGAAATTGCCACTATCATGGAAAAAATCAAATTTTCACTTTAAAGTATAAAAAACGTGATGTACTCTGTATTCATATGTATTATTATGAAATGCTAATAATGAAACAAAACTACGAGGTCGTTAATTTTTGTTTTCATAAGAACTTGTGGTCACTGGAAAGTCATGGAATTTTTTTTCCCCCTCCATGGTGTACATGTACACACTAATTACTTAACTTCTTCAAGTTTGGCCAATTACAAAACAATTATTCTATTTGAGCAACCACGTGTTACTTTAATTTCGTTAGTATTTAAGTTTTAGCCCACACCTCAATGACATGTATAGTAGTTGAATGACAAGCATTTTTAAAGTTTTGCTTCAAAATCTGCTTCAGATGGAAAAAAAATCGAAACATGGTTTCTTTTTAGGATGTGAAACTTTTCTATGATTCAATGAGAAGGATATTTGACCTATGAGCTATATCATGGTTTGTTTTCTTGTAGTAGGTTTTATCATTGAAGACGATGAAGTGTTGTCCTCATGAAATTGATGATTTAGAAAACTTGTAGAAAATTTAAATTAATCTCATAAATAGTGAGAAAGATTAAAATACATCAGTATGACACCAGTTTCAATGAACAGCAGCTGTAAGCAAAGAAAAACCACATACAGTTGTATCAGAAGAAAGTGAACAAAAACAATGAAATGGTTGTGTTTACACTCAAGAAACAGTTACGATTACGATTAATACAGTTTTACAGAGTATGGTATAGCTTAGAAATTATATAGGTTGGAAATTATAAATAAAGATAAGAAATGATAAGTAATGATTGTTAAAGTCCATCATTTAAAGAAATATTTTCAAAATATCAACGTTAGTACTTTTCCAAATGTTAGTTCTTCAGATAAAATTGTTAAATAACTTGGACTAAAACCCATCTAAGCTACTTGAAGCATAATATATGTTATGTAATGATTCAATAACTACTGGCTCAACAAATAAATATTCTAATAAACATGAAACAAAGTAATTGAAATCCTTGCGTAATGCTAAACTTGTCAGATTTTGCAGAGCTGGTAGCAACCTCTAAACATTATTTGATTTCAAGAAAAAAAATTGTGAAATTATATATATATATATAGTTACGAATTTCTGTATATTTGTAAATATTTCGTAGCATTAATTATAAAAAAAGATAAATTAATGTACATTTCGCATAAGGCAGTGCTATAGTTTGTTTTCCTGCAATGAGTCTCTTGATGCTTGATAACGAGTTTTGCAGAGATAATGCTGGGAAGCGTTTTTTACAAGGAGCAGGGCATTTAACATTATGGTAATGGCAATCTCGCCAGGTTTAACTTTCCTATATAAGCCCAAGAGAGCGGGTGATGGAGTTAGTTGAGTCAGTTAGTTGACTGAGTTGAATCCGTTAGTTGACTGGAATTACTGAGTTGAGATACTGACTGAGTGGAGTTACTGACTTGGTTGTCTGTCAGCTAGCATTCAGAGAGTTCCGAAAGCGAACTGTATTGTATTGTCTTTTGCGGCGATTTAGCAGTTGTGTGTCAAGTTTAACTGCTGTTTGTGCTCTACTGTTGTGTATAGAGCTGTATTGAGTCTTCCAGAACGAGAAGCTCGGAGTTGTAAGAGAATCTGCGAAAAGTTGTATCGGAATAAATTTCTGCAAGTTTTGATCTGCTTCGGCTTCAAATCTCTCTATATATATATAATATATATATATATATATATATATATATATATATATATATATATATATATATATATATATATATATATATATATATATATATATATATATATATATATATATATATATATATATATATATATATATATATATATATATATATATATATATATATATATATATATATACCTCAAAACATCATTTGTACTTTGTACTAAATCATGTTTAAAGGTTGCTACAAATTTAAGCGCCAATACATGGACCTCTAGCGGTCGTTCCTTTCAAAACATAGAGAAGAGATTTCAGGTTCAGAGGTATGTGCTCGGGATTCTGTGAATGGCGACAAAATGGCCCTCACGGTTACGGTATTAGTTACCGAAACTCGAAATTTTCAAATAGGAACACCTACTTTTTCCTGTTCAATGCATGTGAAAACCCTAAAGAGCGTGGGAACGGTATGTGTATCACAAAAAAACGGACACGTTATGCATTCACAAAAAAAAACCCTCTGCAAACGGCCAACAAAAACATGATCGGGGTGCATGGGGGAAATTTGCATATGGCAGAGGCCAAATTTCACATGGGTGCCATCGCAGGCAATTTTTTCGGTTTTCTACGCTAAATATTTGGCTAGCGGCCTTCGTGTGTTCCTATTATATTTCTGATGGCCGTTCGCAGAGCAGGGTTTTTTTTGTGCACTCATAGCGCGTCTTTTTTTGTTTGAACCTTTTTTGCGCGAACCGTTCCAACGTTCTTGAGGGTTTTTGCATGCACTGAGCATTTTGCGATAGGAAAAGTAGGTGTTGCCATTCGAAGATTTCGAGTTTCTGTAACTATAACCGTGAGCTTCATTTTGTTGCCATTCACAGAATCTTGAGCCCATATCTCTGAATAACTTTACCCGAAATCTCATCTCGATCTGTTGAACGAAGCGGCCGCTAAAGGTCCATATATTGGCAAAGTTTCTTTATGACCACCCTGTAAAGCCGACCAAACGGTATAGTTGTCGGCATACTAGCATCTAGATCGCGAGGTTGCGGGTTCGAGTCCCGTGTAGGGCATGGGTGTTTGTAAATGTATGTTGGCTTGTCAAATGACGAATGTATCAGTGCATTATAGCCCTCGTGTTGCTGATGGTGCCAGATAATATGAAAACAGCCAACCAACCACCCTGTAAATTGCATCAACAAAAACAAGTAGTATGATAATACTCTCGACAGATTGACTGCATATATATTTTTAGGTTAAAATGGACCCTGCCGCATACATGAAGCACAACAGGATACCGAATCTATATGCAAAGGACTTTATCAAAGAAATAGCAGAAACTACTGACTGGAAGAATGAAAATCTTGACATGGTGATGGATATCGGCTGTGGACCAGGAAACATCTCCACCTATTGGATTGATCACTACTTTCCCAACATCAAGCGACTCATCGGACTCGATATGGATCCTGTCATGATTGATTTGGCCAAAGGACAGAACAAAAAGGAAAACATCGAGTTCCACGTTGCTGATATATTGGAAAAGTAAGAATTCGTTCAAGTTTTTAGCATCAAGGAGAAATAGAGTTTATTTTTGATGTTTTTTGCTAAAAACATAGCATCTTCATTACTTTCATAAACACAAGCTTTCTACGAATAGTTAGTGGTCACAAAAATCATTTATTATAAACTTGACTTAAACATCATACAAATTAGAGCATAAACATCAATGTGATTTTACCAATTCAAAAATTAATTGAATAATGTTCCATTGGTTCCGAGTATTTACTGGTAAGATATTTGCTTGTTTGTTTTTCTCTTACCTAGAATACCAGT
Source organism: Linyphia triangularis (assembly GCA_963978545.1). Taxonomy (NCBI): domain Eukaryota; kingdom Metazoa; phylum Arthropoda; class Arachnida; order Araneae; family Linyphiidae; genus Linyphia; species Linyphia triangularis. The sequence continues at coordinate 31,682,080 of OZ021731.1, read as the reverse complement.
GGGGCCTAAGGGTCAAAGCTAATAGTATGAGTGGGACACATTGTCCTATCCCTCTAAATTACTCCTGCCTCCCTCATTATAACTATGATCAAGTATGACTATCTTCAAGTAATTTCAACATAGTCTATTGAACACATTTAAAAAAAAAAATATTCAGATTAAAAAAGACTTCCAAACGATAGTAGTCCAATGGTTAATCCAATGATAGCAGATTTCTAGAACAAGGTCATGTATGTCGTTCCATATCAAATGCTGTTTACTCATGTTGCATCTAATATAAAACTAAACATGAAACTAAAAAAAGAACTAAAACATGCAACTAAAATAAATGTTATACACTATCTACCAATAAGTAATTGGACACCTGTGATAAAAGAGATAAGCACAATTTATCCATATTGAATAGGAGGTAGAGCTACCACCTGAGGCAATTACAGCCTTAACCATCCGGGGTATGCTTTACACAAGCGTTTGAATGATGGACAGTAGTATTTTCCTCCACTCGGGTTGGAGAAGAAATGCAAGTTCTTTCATCGATTTTGAACGGATGCTGTACCCTTTAATTCGGCGATCCAACTTGTCCCAGAGGTGTTCTATGGGATTCAAGTCTGGACTTTGGGCAGGCCAGTTCAGTTGGTTCACCCCGATGATATCATACCAATCCATGGTGGACCTCGCAACATGACAAGTGGCGTTGTCAACCTGGAAATAACAATGATCCAACCCGTAAAATTGTCACAGCGTAGGAAGCACATTGTTGTCTAAAATTGTGAAGTAGGAGACGGCGTTGAGCCTACCATGAATTGGGATCAAGGGTGACTTAGATAAGGACCGCAGATATCCTCATTTACATGAGTGTCTAAATACTTATTGGTAGATAGTGTATTTTGTCCTTGCTTAAGGGAATTATTCATCGGTCTTTTATATTTCCAGAGACAGTCTGAAAGAGTGGGAAGGCAAAGTCAACTGGATATTTAGCCATTTTGTGTTGCAAAGAGTCAAGGATCAAAAGCAGGCACTTAGAAATATGTTTTACCTTTTGAGACCTTCGAGTGAAGCAGCTCTACGTTTCTTAGTTAAAAGTCCCTATTTCCTTGCCTTTATGGACCTTCTCAAAACGCCGAAATGGAATCGAATACTTGAAGTATGTAACATCATCGAATGAATACATTACATGGTAATACCACGAATAGTAGTTAACTATTTAACAAACCTTGGACATTTTATAGACAACATACTTCTACGCATTTGCACATTAAAAGAAAAGAGCTTTCCCATCAAATATTTTAATTCACTGAATGTACGTGATCCATCAAATCACTCAGTAAAACGGGATGAATCGGAACACTTTTCAACTTTCAAAGTAAAAATCGGATGAGATCGTTAATAAGATAATAATAATAAGATCGTTAACGAATATATTTTTACCTTTAAAACCTTGGTCTTGCCTTCTTTGAGGACCAACCTCAAAAATTTTGAAAAAAACTAGGCTTGCATTTGTTTTTTATGGTTTTTCGCAGAATTCACAACTCAGAAAGGGGTGAATCGGAACACTCGTTACAATTTATGTTTATTCTTATTTAAGCATTTAGTGGGTGAAAAAGAATAACTAATAATGCATTGTGGTGAATATTTTATTTTTTTAAAGGACAGTGTTGTTAATTCCACAAAATATATGTTGCGAGATTTCAAACGCGCTAGCCAGATAAAAAGAAATATATATATATTTAATAAAAAATTATATATATAATTAATAAAACTGCTTTATTTGCATAACTAATAAATTCTTTATAATTTCAGGAAGTTTCGTTCCGATTCACCCAGCCTCTCGTATTCACCCCGTTTTACAGTATTCTATTCGCAACTAATTTCAATGATTTTTATATTTCCTTCTTATCCTTTTTGTGATTAAAAAGATACATTATATTTTAGATACTTTGTTTTTCCTCTTTGTAACTACGTGCCTTATTATGCCGAATAAAAGAATGGTCGTATTCTCTGAATAATATGTGGTCACATTTCACATCATTGTTTCAAAAGTCCCATCCCATTAAAGACAACTTAGAAATGGATAAACATTCATTGTTTTTAATTTTTACCTTGTTTATTTATATCATTTAAGGTATGTTTTGAATTTTTCAGATTATTTGGAAAGTTATTCTTATAATTTAAAAAAAAAACTAAATGGAATCACAATTGCAATTTATTAGCAAGGAAAAAAACTAAAATTTCGATTGACAAGTTTTCTTGCCAACCGTTGTTAATGGGTATAAGATGAACGGGGAGGGTGCAAAATAACAAATTGCATTGACTTTGGAAGCTGATTGAGCTAGAGTGACTATATGGGGAGAGTGGCGACAAGACACCGCATAATAGAGAGTGCGCATGCGCCAGAAGTCCCAAAATGTCCAACTTGTTTCGTTAGGGTTGCTATACGGAAACTTGCATTAAGAATTGGCGGGATATCGCTCGAAAAATGATTTACGCAATGTATGTTACAGCTGTAGGAATATTACGAATATTATGAACTATATTATTTTACATTATATTTTCTTTCAATATAATTTTATTATACTCTTTAATTATTACATAATTTAAATAAAAGCAGATTATGTATTATAAGTTCACATAAATTTAAGCAGATTATTTTTGCTATAAAAATAATTTTAAAATAGGAAGAATGCAGCTTTCTGTGTCTTATTTACTTTTACATTTTTGCAGTGTATTTTAAAAAAAGAAACTTAATATTGTATTACCATTAGCAGTTTCTTGTATATTAAAAAAGTAATTTTGCAATCGTAATCCATATTAATTAGCACAATTATTAAAAAGTTTTATTATTAACTTTTCTGTTGCTACTAAACTAAATTTTACTGAAAATTACTTTTATCAAAGCAAAAGATTTATTCACTAATAAACTTTTATTTCATTTCAAAATTATTTATAAATATATACATTTCTTAAGGACATAACTAATTATCCTATTTTACATTATGAAATTTTCTTTCAACATAATTTTTTGAAGCTTCTTAATTATTACGTAATTTAAGTAAATGCAGATTAAGTATTATAGGTTCTCATAAATTTAAGCAGATATTAAAAATAATTTTAATAAAGGAAGAATGCAGCTTTCTGTGTCTAATTTACTTTTACATTTTTGCAGTGTATTTAAAAAAAAAAGAAACTTAATATTGTATTACCAATAGAAGTTTCTTATATATTAACAAAGTAATTTTACAATTGTAATTGTATAATTATAAAAAAGTTTATTAACTTTTCTGTTGCTACTAAACTAAGTTTTGCTGGAAATTATTTTTATCAAAGTAACAGATATTATTTTTAATTTATCATGTTAATCCTTTTAAAATAAGCTGTTATAAAAAAAAAAAATCTGAATTAGAAATACTAAAAAATCCCGATGTAAATAAACATAAGTATCTTCATTATTAAATATATGAATTTTAAATGTAACTAAACGTATTTGCTGGAATGAATCCACATGGTTCTTGGCGCCATTTACGTCGCCAATATGAGCCAAAGTTCGCTAAACAGCCGGTGTCCGAGATAAATGTTTCCAATTAAAAGAATTGCAACAAATATACAAAAATATCTTGATATATTCATACATTAGACATTTCTACATTGAAATATATTCAAAAAATAGTATTTACGTAACTTTATATTAGCGATACTTGAGATTTAAAACCACCTTCTTCGTCGCTCTATGTATTTGCAATGGAGTGAAAACTGAAAACCCCCTCAGGCGGTCATTCTCGACTGGCTACCAATCACCGCGTCGATCCTTGTCGTCACTCTCCCCATATAGTCTCTCTAGATTGAGCCATACAAGATTGTTTTAAAAAGTTTATTCAAATTGGAATTGACTTATGTCTTTCTTCCAGCGTCAAGTCCTTGCAGTCTTTGATTCTGTACAAACTTGAATAATTTTGAGTTGTGATACGTTTGAGGATAGGCTGCTACATGTTAACTGTTAATTCACAATAAAAAAAAATTAAAAACAACTTATCTTTTTTTTTCCCTTTCGGTCAAGTTTTGATGTATTTTGTCTCAATGTGCGTTTAGGTAAAGGGTTTTGTTTTTTGGACATTTGCTTTGAGACAAGCTTTCTACATAGCGTCACCGTTACTCGAGTATAATTATGAAAATACAACTTGAGCCCAACTCAAGTCTTAAGTCTGTCACCAAACTTCTCTTTTTAAAATGCCGCAGAAAAAAAAATAAAAAAAATAAAAAATAATAATAATAATAACAACGTGCAAAAAATTAAACATTTTTTAATCATTTTGAATCAAAAATCGTGTCGAAAGCATCAATATAGATAAACAACTGGATAGACTACTTCAATGTCAATGCAAAGGGAAAGACGCCCGCCCCGGTGGTTGGTGGTGCTGGGTGGATGATTAATCAATAACAGTTCACTTTTATAGTTGGATGGGAATGCGAAAAACCTTGTAAAGTGTTAGATTATATATTTTTTTGCACATTATTACTAATTAAAGGCTATTATTGACATTTCTGCTGTGTACAACTCAAAATTTTATTTTCAATCCTCGGCAATCCGTATTTGTTATCCACCCTACGGTATCTGTCAACGGCTTCATTTTCCCAGCTTTAATCAGTCTATCCAGTTGTTAATCTATATCTATGTGAGAAAGTAGCACTTTTATGCGAGGAGTGCCAGAAAGTAACTTTTTCTCACAAGTGTGAAAAAGTACTTTCTTGCACGCCTCGCGCTCAAATATTATATAGTCTTGGCATTGAAATTACATATTTTCAGAAGAAATTCATTAACTCGAGTAGTCAACATTAATAAATATATGTATCAAAAATATTTTTTGTACGTAATAATAAATAAAAAAATTGTATGCAACAAGTGGGAGAATACTTTTTCAAACTCGATAAATTATTTGACTCGTGCTATCGTACTCGTCAAATAAGCGTTTTGCCTCGCATAAAAAAGTATTACTTTCCCCACAAGTTGCAAAAATAACTATTTTTTACGTTTTTCAAAAACTTTTCTTCTTTCTTTAGCCCACAAATACTGTGATCCGAGATGGTTTGATCAAAAAATACGATGCAGCACACTACAAGAAAATGTTTGAAGATGTCGGATTCCGTGTATTGGAATGCGAAAGCAAACTAATAGAGCTTCCATTCCTGTCGGATAATGAATGCAAAAGTAAGTAAATTAATCAGTATTTTTTTTTTTTCAGTACATTATCAATTAGAGCAGATTGAAAGATTTTAAAATTCAAACATATTCCACTGTGAAACCAAAATACATAGAAATAAAATGATCAAAATAACAAAGAGAAAGGACTAACAAGAAATATTTTATTAACATGAGGTAGGAACACTTTTGAAGGTATATCACTGCTTGAATTCATTTATGAACAGACTTATACGTTAGGGTCTTATTTATACAGATCTACTCGATTGGCGAACGCGCGCGTCCGCTTCTAACGCGCAAGCAAGTCACTCTTTGAGGACCATGCAATCCTATGGAGCTTATACTGAACCACAGTTAGTCCCTTGTAAGGCATGGGTATTTGTAAATGTATGTTGGCTTGTCAAATGACGAATGTTTCGGTGCATTATAGCCCTCGTGTTGCTGACTGCGCCAGATAATCTGAAAACAACCAACCAACTGAACCACCGCCCTGTCTAGTGGTCGCGTCTGTGGCATGAGCTGAAAACTGCAGTCGCCTACCCTCGCTAATTGTGGCGTGCTTGTTCGACTGTGGCATTGGTAGCGGAAATTTATTTAGACTTGCCTTTACCCAATTATCTAGTCAGGCCCTAATCATCGACTAAGCCCACAAGACCTGGCCCTTGGGACCAAGATTTTAGGGGGCCCCGAAATTAGTTGTAAACCTGTTACATTTGTTTCAACAAAAGTTATATGAATATCTTTTATAATCTGTATAAAAGAATTTTTACATAAACATCATTTTGTATTAATGTTGAACTGTCTTTAGTATTCCAGAATGTATTTAATCAAATAAACTAAGCCATCATTTAAAAGCTTAAATAATATAACCCATAAAAATAGAGGTTTAAAAAATTCTATATGCATTGTAAATTTTTGTATTCATTAACACAGCTAGGTCTTTAAGTTTTAGAAAGTTGAAGAGTCGAAATTTCTAGGGATGGAACGGATGTCAGTTTTGCGGGATACCGGATTTCGGATATCCGTGGTACCATGTCTACCGGATATTCGGCCTATATACTAAAAACGACAGTTATACGATATGCTATACGAAAAAAATGGTCATGATATGAAGTATCAAGTAAATTCTAATTAGTTGTTAGCGCACCGCACTGCATGCCACAGGTCCATGGTATGATTCGCGGACTGGGCAAGGTTGACTTAGCTGTTTATACCTGAAAAAAATAAACTGAGGAGGACCATGCATGCTTGGGAACTAAACACTGGGGGTTCGGCGTCAGAATGACCATCTGACCGGAACATCTGCTATGTGACACACAAATGCCACAGTCAAGAAAGCTGAGCTGGGCTCAGCAGGCCTTGGTCCACACGGGCTGTCGCGCCACTGAGTTAATTTTTTTTATTTAAACTTTAGTTGATGAAATGATGTTTCAGTGATGCCAATACCTACACTTGCTGAATAATTTTGAAACTTCACCATTTTGTTTGTGTGTTACTTAAAATTGTACCAAACATTTTGCAATGTGCTGAAAATATATCAGAAAAACGTTTGTAAATTGTTACCCAACTTCTTCTTACCTTGTATCATGTAATGTAAACATAAGATAATCTTCCTCAAGTCTGCATAAATATCCTATATTGCTTTTACCCGAAAAACACACAGCAATTGTACTGAAGTCAAAATAATAAAACAATGGAATTCCATTAACTACTGATATTTAATTCTAGTTTATTAAGACAAATGTGTTGAAAAATACTTAATAAAACTGACAGCAAATTTAATAAGAATTTTTTTTTAATTTGATATAAAATATATGCAATACTTTCAACAATATCAATCTGTTTTGGAACAGATGTAATATAGAACGTTCTGCAATTTGTTTTTTTATCAAGCAATACAATGTTGAAGTGCAAAATATAGCTACTTTCAATTTACTTCATGCATTGTTTATAATTGATAAATAATTACAAAATTATACCGGATGCATTTGTTAATAACAAAAGATTTATTTTAAATATTTTATGAAATTGAAGTCTATTTTTTTGTAATGCACCTAAAACATTACGGATTTAAAGAAATCTCGTAGAAAACTTAAATTGGATCTATCGGAATATTCCGTCTTTAAATATAAACTTAAAAAATTTCGAACCCAAAATTCATCAACATTATGTTATACCATATTTAAAATATATATTTAATATAAACAAACAAAATTAGTACTTACATATTTTTGTGGTTAAGGCTTTTGCTTTAGGATCATCTAAACTCCACAATTTTGGTACAAATAATGTTGATTCCAATGTTGTCTGCGTGCATTTCTTGTTTTGATGAATTGTTTTTTCTTGTTCATCAATTTTTGATGCATTTAGTGAGTCTTTTAAGCTTCGGTGAATTTCCTTAAGCACACACATTAAATGGTTCCATAAGGGTTTTGTGGAAAAGGATTTTGGGCTTTTGCCGTGCACAATATATTTTTTAAACGATTCTGTGGAGCAAGTAACACATAGGGCTTTGCTTTCGTCATTTCCATTAATTTTAAAATACTTCCAAATGGATGATTTTAAATGAGGCATTATTAAAAATTATAAATTGGATTGTAATTGGAGAAAACTATGATTCAAGACATTCTAGAGAGCTAAATAAATTCCACATTGTGGCGCTGCGTTAAAGACCTAAAAATTACAATACTTCATTTTACGTCAGAAAAAATATACCAGCTTTCAACTTCTGCCAATGAAAAATCAGAAATTAGACCATACCATTCACAGCATAAAGGGGTAGGGTATTATCGTCGATAGAACAAAAATAAAAGCATCGAGGAGTGCGCATCGGCTATTTATTGCTTTTTACTCGCTAGAAAATGTCAGAAAAAAAGGAGGAAGTGAGAATAACTAAAACTCTTAACGAGTAACTTATGTTATGGGAAAAAAAGTACTATTTATTAGTATTTCGGTTCGTGTTTTACGGAGAAGTATTCAAATATAACATCTGGAATTAATCAGATCATAAACTTGGAATGAAAAGTATATATTGCAAAACACGTATGAAGGATGGGTATGAAAAAAGATTGGAGGAATGGTTTATGCTTATCAACTCGGCGCCAATAGTACGGCGCCTCTTTCTGTGAATTGAAACTAAATGCACCTGCATCTTCTAGCTCATCTCTGAAGTTAGGGATATGCGAAAGCATAGTTCTCACGAAGGAACTTTTTCGTTTTCTAACTTGACTGCAATTTATGTCCAAGAAAAGAAAATTAAAAAAAAAGTGTAGGATGCGGTGTCCCCTTTGTCCGAAAAAGATCATTATTTTTTGCAAAAAATTATTTCTTGTGGATACCTGGTGGCCGGATATATAGCCAGATATCCGAATGAAATTATCGGATGTCCAGTATTTCAAATCGGATATCCGACGGGGTTTCGGATATTGAAAAATCAGCCGGATATACCGGATATCGGATATTTGCCGGATATCCGTTCCATCCCTAGAAATTTCCGAAGTTATATTGTATTATTTTTTTATTCCGATTCAGAATGAAACCGAATTGAATGAAGAAACTAAAAATATGTAGAACAACAGCATTGAAAATATTGGAAGGCTGTCCTAACTGGGTTTGACGAATCGGCAATTCTATACTAGAAGTCAGCAGTCCATCAATGTAGGGGGAGAGAAAGAGTCCTCACCTACACTTTCACCCTACCTACTTTGATGACCTACGAACTTAAATATAACCATAGATAACTTCAAGATAATTGAAATCGTCAAATAGTATTACAAAATCCTGCTTGTAAGCAAGTCGGTGACAGCTGCTAAATTAAATTAAATATAAAAATGCTTGGCACATTGACAGCATATTTTTGTTTGAAGAAAACAGGAAATCATTCGGTATCACACATTTTTATTTTGAAGGGATCAACTTATGCTTCTGCTTGAGTCAGAAATATGTCATTGTGACTTTTGTTTTAATATGGAATGATGAGTTTTTCAATCAGGTGAATTATCAAGTATAACTTTTCACGTTTGTGCGTCACACATACCACGTTTTCGAATAATTCTGTTCCACTTTTATCAAACGTGCAAATGACTAACTGAAATTTAGTTTCGTAATACAAAACATGACTTGGAAAAGTTTTTTTTTTTTTTTTTTTTTTTTTTTGTAAAAGCAATTAGACGAAAAAAAGCAACAACTTGAGGGGAAAAAAATGTTTCAGTTTTAATATTGACATAATAAAAGGGGAATTTAATGCGAAACTAAAAAGATAATTAAAATAATATAAGGCATAGTAAGCATTTTGCAGGGAAAGGGGAGGGAGATAAAAAAAAACAAAAAAAACGGATTCATGTTCTCCGCCAAGGAGGTACAAGAGAGTGCACTTGTACCCCCCTGGTTTTCGAAATCTTAATATAATGTGGAGAAAAGTGGTACGATTGACAGGAAATAAAAGTGTCCTATTGGTTTTTAAATATTCAACGAAACAGAAATTTAATACAAAATGATAAATTAAAACTTCATTTAGACATCCAACTGAAAAATTAAAGCAAAGGGAAAAAAAATAATAAACACCTTGCGTTCCCCTTGAAGGCCATTTACAACCCTGTGAAAGTAATTCTGCCGGCACTCATGACCTCGTGTCGCTAATGCATGTATGCTCATCGATATAGATAAACAAGTGGATAAACTGCTTAACGCTGGGAAAATGAAGCCGTTGCCAGATGCAGTTGGTGGGATAAAAAATACGGATTGCCGAAGATTGAAAATAAAATTTTGGGTTGTACACAGCAGAAATGTCAATAGTAGACCTTAATTAGTAATAATGTGCAAAAAAATCTATACTCTTAACACTTTACAAGGTTTTTCGCATTCCCATCCAACTATAAAAGTGAAATGTGATTGGTTAATCATCCCACCAGCTTCGGAATCCCCGGCGCGTTTTTCTCTTTGCATTGACAATGGAGCAGTCTATCCAGTTGTTTATCTATATCGATGTGTATGCTGTGCAGTTCCAATAAGTGCTTCTACTACATAAATAGTGTGGTGTGGCTTCGAAATACTTTTTTTTTATAGAATTATTTTTTTACTGGATTATCTTGCGTATTTCGAGGTATCAATTTCGTTTAATTTCAAATCAGTGTATATTAACTGTATAAGTTTGACAAAATACTTCCGTAAGTTTTTTAATTAATTTACTCCACTGCTAAGTACACCAATACTGGATAATAATAAAAGAAGAATAATAATAACTGACAATATTAACTTATTCTTCCAACCATTGAAAAACTTTGATGCGTTACAGTTACAGTAAGTAATGTACTTGTAGTTAGTCAAGTAACACCTAAGAAATTATAACATACAAATTAAAGTCATTTACACAGAACAGTTTTTTTCCCCCGTTCTGTACAATTACTGTTAAATTTATTCTAAGTAGGTCATATCAATATTATCAACTAATTTCAATGCAAAATCTTATTTTTCAGATTTCTTAATGTCTCTTCAATGTATTGGAGAGGTGTCCGATGAACTGAGAGAGGAGTACAAGAAGGACATATTCGAGCAATACCTGAAGTACAGTCACAGAGATACGGAAGGACGTCCTGTAAACAATCTTATTGTGTTGGATGCCAAGCTCCTTAAAGATTGCAGTGATCAACGAAAGCTTGAAAGAAGATGTTCAAAAGTTAAACCGATTGGTTAATTGCAAAAGAAATCCAATAGAATTTGTTCTATCACAAGCGATAACTCTACAATTAAAAAAAATTTAAGTCTCGAGTACATAGGTGTATGATTTACAAAACATATTTTAAATTCCAAAAAGTCATAAGAGACAAATTGGTGTACAGCTGCAGTACAAAACAACTTTTAAAGAAATACATTTTCTTAGACATTCCTTTATTTCTAAAATTAATTTTATATCCGTGTTTAAGGAAAATACAAAAAGTCTTAAGGCGTCTTCTCACTTTAGGCACCTCGAAAATAGGCTATTTTCGCGATTTTTTTTCGAGGATTTTTGCAAACAATTATGGGATAAAATGGATCCTATATAATAAACACATCTTTCAAGTACAAGAAAATTTTTATTTTTTATTTTTTTGAACAATTATTATAATAAAACAGTAGCATCGAAAAACCCGTGTAAAAATGTAATGTTAGTGGCTTGTTGATGAAATTTCGGAAACTATCCGGCCGATTGTTATGAAATTTGAATGACATATTTTTCATAGTTATGGCTATAGCGCATATCATCAGATTTTTGATATTCGCGAAAATAACAAAATGGCGCACGTTTTTCGAAAAAGTAAAAAAAAAAAAAAAACGCGTTTTTTTGCAGTTTTTTGTAAAAAAAAAAATACTTCAAATCAAAATTTCAAAAATCTGATGATATGCGCTATAGCCATAACTATGAAGAATATGTCATTCAAATTTCATGACAAAATCGGCCGAATAGTTTCCGAAATTTCATCAACAAGCCACGAACATTACATTTCTACACGGGTTTTTCGATGCTACTGTTTTATTATAATAATTGTTCAAAAAAATAAAAAATAAAATTTTTCTTGTACTTGAAAGATGTGTTTATTATATAGGATCCATTTTATCCCATAATTGTTTGCAAAAATCCTCGAAAAAAAATCGCGAAAATAGCCTATTTTCGAGGTGCCTAAAGGTGAGAAGACGCCTTAAACCAAACAAAAATGCAAAATGTCGCGTTTGCAAGTGTTTCAGAAACCAAGATACATTTAGTTTTTACACTACAGCAATTTTACTTAAACCTTAAAATAAATTATTCAATAATTATTCATATATTCAACATGAGTAAATCCATATTAGCGTAAAATTTGTATTTTCTGTTAAGATTTACAGAGAAAAACTTTACTAACAGATAAGTAGATAAGAACGTGAAAAGAAAGTAAAACGAAACTCACTTTTAGTTTGTCTAAAGCATGTTACAAGATAATTGGTATCTTTTGGAAAATTAAATTATCTTTGGTGGGGGCAATATGCCTTCAATAAGGCTTATTCAAATGTATATTTAAGTCAGTAGGATTAAAATGTAAATAAAAAAGAATTAACTTTCAATTAAAAAGCTCTTAAATAATATATATAAAAAAATTAAACTTCGCAATCAGGACAAAAATATTTTTATATAAATTTATTTCTGTATAGGGGTATGGAACATAAATGCCATCCATAATCTATAGATACCTGAAAAAAGCTCAGATATAAATTTCCATAGCGAGATAAAGCTACAACATTGATAAAAAAAATAAGGTGTAAACAATATCACAATGCAATAGCATATTCGTTAACATATCTCACTAACATCTCGCCACTATTAGTAATGCAAAATTATTAGTAGCCACTATTAGTAATTACAAAAACGTAAATAGATTTTGGAACTGAATTAAAAATGCTTCAAGAATATATTAAACTAATTTATTGGAAGCAAATCATAATATTGAGCCACAAGCAAAACAAATTAACCTTTCAAATTAGCAGACATCTGAATCTTGGGAAAATCCACGTTTTCGTTTGCTAAATATCCTGCGCTGCTAATTTCTAAATTACTTTTTTCTCTTATTGCAAAGTTATCTCTCTGCCAATTGATGGATTTCGTGAGCAATTTTCGCAACCAACAATTTGGCCTTATTTGATTCCTCCATGGATTCATCTACCTGATTCAAAAACTAAATAGTGTATTATTTGATGTAAAACATTTCTCTAAACAAATACTTTTTATTTAAAAGAACATTCTTATAGTTGGTCATTTTATATTAAATACTTAGAGTTCTGAAAAATGAACTTAAAAGGTAATTATTAGGACTGAAAATTCCTACACGTACTTATTTGTTCATACGGAAAAATTTAAAGATTAACTAGATTTCCCTCAACTTAACTAAGCTTTAGCTTGTAACGAGTATTCAATTAGAAAAAGTTGTTTAAAAAAAAAAAAGCAAAAAAAAAAAGCAAAGCTGAGAATTACTATTTGAAGAAATGCGAGGAACTAGAAGCTTAACTACATTCTACTTTTAAAGTCACGAATTGACATTCTTCAGTTAGGAATCACAGCTGTCTATATTCATAATGGACATCACGTGAGCATATCTTAAGAAGAATCAAAGGAGAAAAACATCGTACTTGACACGTCTGTTGTAGAATCTAATTCTAGTGTCAAATAATTTTGCACAATACTGTGGTCTCCAGCTTCTTACAAAGAATCCTCTTTGAAACCTATTTTAATTTGAGTACTGATTTGTGAGCTGGCAAACAATTCATTACAAGTAAATATAGGTAAGAATTGTAATTCTAATTAGCATTTACCGTAAAGTATAAATCTGCAAAGCTCCGTTGGTGCGTATAATAAAGGAAGAAGCTTTATACTTTTTACAGAAAATGCACTAATCATTTATGAGTACATAGATACGTTAATAATTTGTGAGCACCTTGGAATACGAATAAATAAATTAAATAATTGATATTATTTAAAATTATTGTTTAAATGAAGAAGGAAACATATTTTTGCCTTTTAATTATTTTATAAATAACGACTAGCTGCGTGGCCACGCGTTGAGGAGACCCGTCATTAGCGTATGACAGCTTTTTGTGCTTCGCGAACAGGTTAGTTTCGCTCGCTGAAAGGTTCATTGCTACGAAAACTAAGCTGGCTACGCTCACCAAAAGTTTCATTGTTACGCTAACACAACTTGCTTCGGTCGCTGAAAATTTCATATGCGCAAGCCTAGGCTCGCTGAAAGTTCATCACTGCCCAAGCATAAGCTCACTTCACTCTCTAAAAGATTATTTGCTACGTAAACTTTTAATATTAGAACCTCCATCCCTATCGAGAATTTAAAAAAAAATAAAAAAATAAAAAATCCCAGTTAATACAATAACACAACCCTCCTTCCTGACCCTTCTGAGAATATTTTGACATTGAGTTTGTCAAAAGTTCAATTAGAAAACCTAAGCAACTTATATTGAAAATTTCAGAGCTGTACTCATATTAGAAGTTGCTTTGTAAAAAGTTTAATTAAAAATGTATTAAAATTTTATAATTTTGTTTGTCAAATGTCCAACTAAAAGACTAAAACTACTTACGTTGAAATTTTCAGAGCTGTAGCCCTATTAGACGTCACTTTGTTAAAAATTAATTAAAAACAATTAATTAAAATTTCATCATTAGGTTTTTCAAAAGTCCAATTAGAAGGTCAAAATACTTATGTTGAAAATTTCCGATTAGTAGCCCTATTAGAAGTCGTATCGTAAAAAAAAAAAAAAAATTAAAAATAACTAATTAGAAAACAAAGAATTATAATTTTAACATTCTTTTTTTTTTTTTTTTTTCCAAAAAAGTTAAAACAACTATTGTTGAAAACTTCAGAGCTGTAGTTCTATCAAGAAGTCGTTTTGTGAGAAAAAAATAATAATTAAAGAACAACTAATTAAAATTTTAACCTTCTGTTTTTCGAAGTCAAATTATAAGGTCAAAACTATTTATGATGAAAATTTCAGAGCTCTCCGCCTATTTAAGTAGCCTTCTATAGAGGGGCAGAAAGACTCATTGTTTTATTATTATAGACAAAACTAGTTTCCAAAATTTTTAAAGATATTGGTTAATTTCACTCACGTTTCGAAGTGTAATTTTAGTTCTAAAATATATATCAAGTGAGAAAGTCCCAAAAGTGACTCCCTATTTTTAAAAATCTTCATTTCGAAAGCATTTAGTCGCAGGGATTTGAAACTATTTTTACTGGACTACTAAGCCAGAAACTATTTGTACAATTTTCAAATTAATTTTCTGAATTTTACTGATCCTCACAGCACTCAGCTGACTTTTCTGTACTAAGAGCCAAACATTCAATAATCAAAATCGTAAGATATTTGAAGATCCGCAAGAAAAATATAAGCTTTTAACCACAAGTATTTGTATACCATTTTTATGGTTTCAAAAAGATATAAAATTGTGGTATAAGAAATAAGTCGACTGTCCATTTTTATTTGGAATAAACGCATTCAATTCAATCCATTCTTTCTTAAATTCACGAATTTTTTCATCAATATTTCTCTTTCTTTTAAAAGAAGTCAAGGCCATGTTTCCCAATATAGTATATCAAACGTCAAAGCAAAAGCCTTCAGCGAAAGCAACCGTAAAAATTTTATAACGAAAGATGCTCTCTATCTCAGTCGGAGACGAGGGAACAACGAAAGTCAACAAAAGCTCGACGCAACTGAGATTGTGATTCATGGTGAGCGCACTCCTTTAACGTATTCTGATTATTCCACATTTGAGAAGATAACAGAGGTCACTCTGATGATGGAACGGGTTCCATCATAATTAATCGAGGAGAATGATAAAGGCGATCAAATGAAAATTAATCGGCTGATAAAAACAGCGTTACTTGAGTATTAACGCAGCTGTCTTAAATGACAGTTACTAAAGGTGGAGGTGCACCAAATTCTGATAACACAGAGCTTACAGGCCATTCACTTTCGTGAAGTTTAAATGGCATGCAGACCCTCAGGTACATTGCGAGCGGTAGGTGGCAAGCGATGGACGGAGGACCAACAGAGCATTGCCGCTTACATTTATGTTTTGAATATAATGGAAATCTATGCTTGCCAGCAATGCTATACTTGAATGTTGGGTAAAATATGTTGCCGCTTGATCTTTACCGCTTATCGCTAACCCAAGACATTAATTTTCGCTCACCGCCCTAAGACTTTTCAATTGTTGTGAAAGCTTTTGTCCAATAAAAATGGCAGAGAAGAAAAAATTACCATATCTTGACTGCTGGGCTTTAATATCGGAAGCTCATTGCAGGCCATGTTTATGGAATGGCAAATATAAAGAATTGTTTTGGTTTTATATTGTTGCGTGAACGGGTTCAAAAGATTTGATGCCAAAGCAGATCAAAACTTGCAGAAATTTATTCCAAAATAACGCTTCACAGTTATCTTACAGCTCCAGAACTTCTCGTTCTAGTCTACACAATACAGCTCTTTTCACCTCAATAGAGCACAAAACAGCAGTTAAAAACTTGACAACAACTGCTAAATCGCCGCAAAAGACAGTGCAATACAGTTCGCTCAGTATCTCCAGTCAACTAATTCAGTGACTCAAAATCCAAGAACTGACTCAAGTCAGGAATACAGTCTCGCAATGAACGTTGAGAGACAACTAACTACTAACCAACTCAGGCCGCGCAAATATAAGAGTGGCTGCGAACATACGTGAACCTTCCAGAGATAGACATTTGGAGAACTTTCCAGATAGAAGACGAAAAATCCTATACATGTACATACATGGGATAGATGTACCGAAATGGTCGCCAAGTTTGGCGACATTTGGCGATTTCTCGCCAAATTTGGCGACAAAAATTAGTAGCCAAAACCATCGCCAACTTGGTTCTATCTCGCCTTTTTGGCGAGATTCCCATTACCATAATGTTAAATGCCCTGCCCCTTGAAACTCGCTTCCCAGATTTACCTCTGTAAAACTCGTTATCAAGCATTGAGAGATTCATTGCTGGGAAACAAATCATTGCATTGCCTTATGCGAAATGTACAGAAATTTATCTATTTACAAAATTAGCACTACGAAATATTTACAAATATACAAAAATTCGTAACAATATTAATTAAAAAAAAAAAAAAAAAAAAAACATTTAATCTGAAATATAATTTGAAATGCTATTTTATTATTTTTTTTCAAAAATTTATGTTTATGAGATGTTTTATGATAATCTCATAAGGTAAACAATTTTGGTTTTAAGAGATACTTCATCTTGTAAATGATTATTCAAGCCAAGAGATATTTTGGTGACGGGATATTAGAGCTGATTTTATATGAATTTGATGCCCTGAATTCAAATGTGGCATTAGTTTTTGCTTAGGAGCTCGAATTCCTAAAATATAACATTTTAGTGAAATCAGTGGCCGTCCGTGGTCGAAAATGTTAGTGCAGCCGGAAGTATGCGTCTTTCAAACAGCCCCCCCCCCCCCCTCTCCCCTCACACCCAGCCACACACACACTTTCCACAATCATATACAATCACACTTGAACTTTTTTTTTTTAATTATCATTTTAGAAATCAGATTTTTTTTGCACTTAAAAGTACATAATTAGTAACGAAGTTTAATTGAAAAAAAAATCATATTTTTTTACTAAAATGGAATTAACCAATTAACTTCTAACTCATTATAGCTAGCCTATTTTTGAAAGGTGATTACTCGAGTTTTATGGGGTAAAGAAAAGAAATTATGGTTGGAGTGAATGAGTTGTTTTATTTGTAGGCCATCAAGTATTCCTGCTTTAATTTTTTCCGTACTCAACTGAGACATTTCTTCCTCCTATATATGCAAAGCATGATCTATTTTTATCAAGAGTCTTTACAAACTTCTTCATTAGGTCCAGATTAATATGTCGTGGAGGAAAGATGATTTTCTCTCTTTCAACTAAAGCAGCGTACGCCACTAACTTTTAGAGGCGGGCCATTTGACTTATGCTGGAGCTTTTCGCTGGCCGGATACACTAATATCTTTTATTTAATATTAAACTGAAAACAAAAATGGATTTTTTTTAAACTACTATTAATATTTGATTTTTTTTTTCTTTTTTTCAAATTATTAAAAAATAATAATTTTTATTATTAGTAAATAAAGTCTAAAAAATAAATGAATCTTTTTTCTTGTGACAATGTGACTTGACCTAACTTTTAATGAAAGTATTTAAAATGTACTTCTCGTTTACTAAGTCTTAGTAGATATCAATTGTGATACGATGTAGATCGAAATCGTTTAATTTATTTTATAATAGTCGATGCCTATCACAGTATTTATTGCAGTCAATCTTAATAAATTGTCCAAATCACATTTAGTTAAGTTATTCATACTATGATACTACCGCTTAGTATCATAATATCGTACCCGAGACCTTATGCACTAATCTCTAACGGTAAGTTCCGGACAGCTTTTAAGTGGTTTACGTTCTAATTGTCTCCATATTGTTTTCCATTTCATGCTATTTAGTAAGTAGCCCTTGGTTATTAAAATACGCTCACTAGTTTGGGAAAGAATTGCTAACATAGATCGCTATGGGCCTTCTCTGACTTCAAGAAAATAAACAAGCATGTTCTATCCAAGGTTGCGGCTAGAGATCACCGGAGTCATCGCAAATCGATTTTCTTCTCCTGTTAAAAAAATCGCCAAATTTTAACAATTTGCGTAAGTACTCAAGAACCGAAATAGCAAAGAACTTTAATTAATTTGTTTAAATTTCAACCAGAGCAGTTTTTGTTTATTTAATTAATAATAAGTTTACATTCTTGACACATTTCGGCATTTGTGCCCTTAATTTCCTGCCTTGTGTTAGTAATGGCGTTTTATTACAGAATTGGATCTCAAACATATAGAACTCAATAGTACAATTTCATAATCCTCGACGGTTTTCCATGCTATCTGCCAGGTTTAAAGGTTTTGTAAGTTGGTTGGTTGTTTTCAGATATCTGACGCCATCAGCAACGCGAGGGATATAATACGCATAAACATTCGTCATTTGTCAAGCCAACATACATTTACAAACACCAATGCCTAACACTGGACTCGAACCCGCAACCTCGCGGTCTAGAAGCTAGCACTCTAACCACTATACCGTTTGGTCGGCAAAGGTTTTCTAAGAAACAGTGGTTAGGAAGAGGACTTCCCCTATAGTATTCCGATCTAATCCACATAATGTGGTGGAGATCCACCACCACATTATGGTCAAAATAAATGTCGAACAATGATTTCTTCCAGATCACTTAGATATTAGCTTAACCAAGGTTGTGAGAGGTTTCTGAAATTATCAATTAACTGGTTTTACAATCAAATTAAGTTCGAAAATATTAACAGGTAAGAAATTTTTTAATATATACTTCATAATAGTCGTGTGGATGGTATGATATTTTGTCTTGCGATGTTATATCAATTTTATGCAATCACGCTGTGTACATCAAACATCATCAATATCTGTGTCTGAATTAAAAGTGAAATTGGGGGGAAAGGGGAATGCAGCTGCAGTATTTAATTCTGGAAAATTAAACCTGATCTAGTATGCTCGAGGCCTTTATAGTCAAAGTACATTTTTTGACCTTTCAATTAAGAATCTTGAAATGCTCTAATGAAATTCCTTATTTTGGAAATATTAAATTTCTTGAAGTTTTATTCGTAATTAACAATACCTACCAAACATTTGCTTTCTTGCACATTAATCACTTACGGCCGTAGTTACCGGAATTCTCAACTCGGAGTTATAGGAACTCCCCCCCCCCCCCAGAAAACCGATCTCAACTCAACTCGAGGGTTAGTGAAAGTCGTAGTCTTCGGCTATTTTCAAAACTGAGTTATATCAACCTAGCGTTCATTAACTCAGCTAGTGTCAACCCTTCTCGCGAGAACGGTTGAGACTGAATTTCATAACCTGGCCATACGCAGAGGATACATTTGTTACGTTTGTTTTGGATTTTTGTGCTGTAGTCTTGACTCTTCCTTTGCGAAGAAATTAAACGTTTGCGGTGCTTACTTAATAATAGATTCCGTGAAACATGAATGATTTGAAATTATTAGCTGACTTGGAGTTTTCGGAGAAATTGGGGGGGGGGGGGAAATTACGTGTGGATTATTTTTCTACATATGATGACCTTGGATTTTCATCCGCGGTACAGGCTTACGAAATAAACCACGTTAGAAATTTGTTGGCTACTTGAATCAAAGTTAGAGCTACATTGGACTGTTATAACGCTCCAAACCCAATGGAGCAGTTATTAAGCTGCGCTATTACTCGACTGGAACGTTCCAAATTTACAAAGGATAAGCCAAAAAACAGCTTCGCATGTTATCCACAAAGTGAGCAGAGCAATTGCTGCAATGAATCAAAAGTTCATTACCTTCCCAATGACAGATGAAGAATGTCGAGGTAGGTATATTTTTCATTTTGGGAACAATAATCACTTATCCCGTCAAGATCAATAGCATGCTGTCGTTCAAGTCTGAGTTGAGTAACCTGGAGTTGATAAGCCCCGCATTGAAAAATAGCGAAGACTACCGTTTTTTTTATTTTTTATTCCCGGGTCAAGACTCTCGACACACAGCTTGTGAACTCAGGGTTATAGAAGCGAGGTTGAGATTTCGGGAAACTACGGCCGTTAGTGTTAAAATACAATGTTAAAGACGGTCTACTTTAAGTACAGGTCTAATTTAAGTAAGACGCTGTTCCAAATTGGATACATTTGTTTCAAAAGCCCCTGTAACAGCGTTATGTTAGTATTCCAGGTACGTTAACTCTTTGTTAAATCTTTTCTAGATACAAATGGATCCTGTTGCATATACTAAGTACAACAAGGTGACATATGTTCTCGCCAAGCAATTTATAGATGAAATAGCCAAGACGTCGAACTGGAGGGAGGCGCGTCTTAAGATAGTAATGGACGTCGGCTGTGGCACTGGTAACGCCTCCACCTACTGGATTGATCACTACTTTCCCAATATCGATAAATTTATTGGAATTGATTTTGATCCCAAAATGATTGCTTTGGCCAAAATACTGAACGAGAAAGAGAACTTTGAATTCCACGTTGCTGATATCATGGACAGGTAGGATTTCAAGATTTCAAGCTAGTGCTCCCATGGAAGGTTTACTTTCGCGTAAGGTCTCGCCTGTAAATAAAGGGTTAAAAGAATAACATAAAGGTTTTTTCTATTTCTAGTGATAGCCTGAAAGAGTGGAAAGGCAGTGTCAGCAGGATTTTTTCTCACTTTGTTTTACACAGGGTAACGGATCAAAAACATGCATTTCGAAACCTCCTTGACCTCTTGGAACCTTCTGGGGAAGCAGCTCTGCATTTAATTGTAAAATGTCCTTATTATTCTTCCTCTATAGATCTCCTCAAAACCCCAAAATGGAAGCCGATACTCGAGGTAATTATTTTCAAAGCTCCACGCAGTTATCAACGCTAGTAAACTATATCAATTTCTACCGTTTAATCGCTTAAAGAACCTTTTAATTTCAAAAGTACCTTAAAAAGTGGTTCTAAAAAAAAATCTGGTATTTTCTTCATCAGCAATAACACTACGGTAAAATAAAAAATGGGAAACCAAACGATCTATATTTAAATAAATGCAAATGGGAAATAAAAATTTCTTGAACAGAAACATGTATTTTTAAATCCTTTTATATTAAACTTCGATTTCGTTTGTATGAGGCTGCCGGGAAAATCTGCGGAGGCCTAATTAACCCACTTATCCTCCAATTGGGCTGAAAGTTGGCAGATAGATTCGATGTCGCGGACAATGCATTCTATCAAGTTTTTGGTACTGTCACTAAAATGTCATTTTTACACACGCTACTATTAACTTTCAAGAGGACAAATTCACCCACTTGCCGAGATGAAAATAGCAGATTCGCTGTCGAAGACGATACATTCTATCATGTTTTGAGGCAAAATAGAGTTAGTTTAGACCATGGCACAGAATCTATGGTTTTCTTGGAAGTGGTCAAACACTATGAAACATAGATCTGAGCACAAAATCACTTAAACAAGTTGCAGTTGCACTTAAAGTCAGCAATGCATAAAAAGGATTTAGATTAAAAACTTGTTTTTATGGGTTAATGTTTAAAATTTGTTAATTAGTTGAGATTATTAATCCAAAATACGCATTTTAGTTTTAGCTTTTAACATCATTGAAGTTACCGAGATGTTAAATCATTTAACCATGTTCCACAATTAAAGTTCCAAAATAATTTCATTTAAAAGTTAAGTCAGAAATTAACTTTGCACTCCAGAGACGACTCTCGCTCACCACATGCCGCAACTCGAGAGAACCACTAGGGTTGATGCGGAAATTCGATGCAAGGCCAATGAGAGTGTTTAGTTTCTTTGAAGCAGATCTGTAACCCCGAACCAACCAAAAATGGCGGAAAACGTCACGAGTTCCTCCTCCCTCCGCGCGAAAAAGATCTGGAGTGCAAAAGGTTAATAAAATATGCATTGTATAATCACTTATAGCCTTAAAACTGATGTTTAGTTATAACATCCAAACAAGCTGTATATTTCACAGTATCTACAATGCTTCTAAGTTTTTAAAACTTAAGGGTTGATTCACACGCTGCCCGTGCCGACCAAACGGTATAGTGGTTAGCGTGCTGGATTCTAGACCGTGAGGTTGCGGGTTCGAGTCCCGTATTAGGCATGGATGTTTGTAAATGTATGTTGGTTTGTTAAATGACGAAATGTTTCGGCGCATTATAGCCCTTGTGTTGCTGACGGCGCCAGATAATCTGAATACAACCAACCACACGCTGCCCGTGCCTGGTAAACCTGCCAGTAAGTTGATTGGATTGGTTGGTTGGATGATTGGAGTTCAACGGCGCAAGGGGTAAGTTGAATGGAAGGAGGGTCACGTTTAGACTGAAAGGTCAGTTTTGTGTTTACATGGTGCCAGCAGCTTGAACAATCCAGCTATTAAGCGAGCGTACTGCCTGTCGGAAGTCACAGAAAAGCGCAGGTGATTGAATAATGGGAATTGAAGAGTCAGTAAATAGAAAAGGTTTGATTTACTGAAGCCGTCAACAAAAGACTTGCTCGTGACGAACTGGCTTCTCCTGGGACTGGAATGAAGTCTTTACACGGGACTAGCACTGGCGTCCAATGACTGGAAACGTTAAAGTCAGCCTTAAAAGTTTTTAAAAGCAAATTATTTTGGAACATTGTTGTTAAACGATTTTGCATTATACGTTGGTGTAATACATTTTACATACAGTTGCATAGTGATAAAACTACTTTTTTTTAACCTAAGCATTTTCCTTTTTTAGCCTACAAATCAAATTTTTCCAGAAACTTATAATAAGAATTATGATGCTGCACTCTACAAGCAAATGTTTGAAGATGTAGGTTTCCGAGTGGATGTTTGCATAATGAAAACACTTGCTTTCTCATTCGAGTCAGACGAGGAATGCAAAAGTAAGTAACAATATTATGGATTGGAAATGTTATCAGACTATTATTTGCTATTTTCTTGGATACTGTGACTTAGTAGTTTTTCATACTCGCATACAAGATCATTTAAAAAAAAAGAAACACTACTAAAATCAATCTATATTCTTTGCACTTCTATTGCAATAGCCGACCAAACGGTATAGTGGTTAGCGTGCTAGCTTCTAGACCTCGAGGTTGAGGGTTCGAGTCCCGTGTTAGGCATGGGTGTTTGTAAATGTATGTTGGCTTGTCTAATGACGAATGTTTCGGCGCATTATAGGCCTCGTGTTGCTGACGGCGCCAGATAATCTGAATACAACCAACCAACTTCTATTGCAATACTGATTTATAGCATTAATGCTGTCGTACTGTGTTGATGACAGTTGTTTAACTCCCCCTGATAGTCAGGTTAATAGTAGTCGCTATGGAAGTAAGACTCGTTGATTTAAACTGGAGGAGATCCATAGCAAAAATTGACGTACAAATCCTATAAAGAGTAATAAATGTCTTTCTCTTGATGTCTCTCTTGGGAAATGGGGATAATCTTGTTTTCACAGCAACAGACAACGCTAGTCAAGCTAACTAATGTGAGAAATAGTATCTGGCATGTAAAGAAACTGCCTCTCCAATGCTAGATTTTATCAAACTTATTATAAAATGTGTGGATGCGATTGAGCAGATCTCTCGTCAATAATTTGTCTGTAAAACACTCGTTTCCTAGGTCTCCATTCATGCAATTCACAATTGTGGGGTAAATACCATTATAAATAACTCAATAGTCTTTCATTTAAATTCCGACTACTCGCAGGCAATGTGAAATGTTAGTTGCGTAATTATTGTACAATAAAAAAAATCCAATACAATTAATCCCCAGCGTTCAACTCAACCGATAATTCTCGCTGTCCAATTAAATAAGAATTGTCCCTCCAATTTTAGCATCCATGGGTTTCGCGTACTACCCTGGTATAATTTGGGAGTGGCAACAGCAATTAGTTACAATAATGAGAAGAGCCAAAAATCCTTCGTTGAGCCAACTCATGACCTGTATGCGAAGGGATCTTTCACACGGAGCGGATGCGGGTCTGCAAGAAGTTTCACCAATGTACATGGAATTTTTCACACAATACGGAGAGTGACCCGCAACTTTGAAGTCTTTGTGCGGATTCGCATGACATTCGCAGATCATGACATCTGCACAAGTCGTCTTTGCCGTCAGAGATGTTAATGGGACTGCCTCTGGCCACCTCGAATGTTGGTCTGCTAGGCAGAGCACATATCTGTGTCCTCTCGATGATGATGGATCGATTGGACCTATTAAATCGACATTCACTACTTGAAATGGAAGTTCCGGACGATTTACCGAAGCTATAGGTATTCTATCAGTAGAGCGAATCACTTTCCGCATCTGACAACTATGACAGGAACTACAATGTTCCTTTATCTCTTTACCCATGTTTGGCCAATAACATGAGAATTTAATTCTTTCTGCCGTTTTCTTTGCACCTAAATGTGCGCCAAACACTGATTCATGAGCTATCCCTAAAACTGCTTTCCGTCTAGCTAGAGGCAACACCAACTGTTGTACCTGCTGCCCCATAATTTTTTCGTTATGGTACAGTAAACCTCCCACAACTAGAAATCTGCCTTTTCCTTGTCTTGCAAACCTCCATTCTTTCACTAATGTTGCACACGATAGCTGTTCTTCTCTGAAGTTCTCAGCTTCACTTTTAACTTCTTTCCCTCTTTGACTTCCATCCGTACCATTCCTAACTTGTCCTCTTTCTTCTTCGGGACATATATGTTCTTCTAAGGAATCTACCTCATTTGCTTCCTCATCA
Source organism: Linyphia triangularis (assembly GCA_963978545.1). Classification (NCBI taxonomy): domain Eukaryota; kingdom Metazoa; phylum Arthropoda; class Arachnida; order Araneae; family Linyphiidae; genus Linyphia; species Linyphia triangularis. Next base: position 31,657,046 of record OZ021731.1, on the reverse strand, counting down.
GTTATATCCTCTACATCTAATTCCGTCATATATACTGGGCACCCTGTCGTATAAATTTTGGCTTGATTCATTAACGCTTCATAAGTTTCCATATCTAGCAAAACGTCAGTATTCAAATCTTTACACGTTGCCACCAAAGCTGTGATAGTTGGAGTGATACATCCCACACCTTCTTCTGCTAAACTAATTTTGATTTCTGCTAGATTTGCTTCTTTTGTTTCGCCAAATGCAGGTTGCAACCGAATTTTTCCTTTAACTCCTGCATTTTGTTCTTGCAACAAGTCTTCTCTAAAAACTGTAATCTGTGTTCCTGAATCCAGTATTGCTTCCAATATCTTTTGCCCATATTTAATCTTTACTATATTCACCGGTGCTATTTTTAGTCTTCTGCTTGTTTGCTTTGATTTTATTGACACTAATTCCCCACCGACTTTTGCTATAACTACTTCCGTACTGGCTTGTTTATCTTCTTCTGTATCGCTTCTTTTACTCTCATCTTGTGATCCCCTGTCGTTGCCACATTTCTGGAAACAATTCCTGGCTAGGTGTGATGTTCGTCCACATATAAAGCATGCTTGTGGTCTTGTTCCTCTGAAATCTTCACTTCTATAACTGCCCCTACGATGCAATGGTGGGTTGTATCTTACACTATTACTCTCAAAATTCACCTTATTACGATTTCTGTTCATGTGATATTGATTTCCACCACCCATTAATGACTCAAATGACTCCCTTGACTCAAAGAAGATGTCACACTCCTTACCTAACTTTAACGGTTTAAACCAATTATCTCCTTGCTGAATCCTAATAAACGCTGTCATTGGGTATAGAGTTTTGAAAAGTTGATCTGAAACTATTAAATCATGTACAGTCTGCAACTCTTGTGCTTTTTTCCGATCACAATAGTACAGCCACAAAGTATTTAACTTTGATGCAAATTGAAAGAACGTTTCATTAGCATACCGCCTAGCCTCTGTAAAGTTCTGCAAACACGCTTGTGGAGACTGTTCGTATTCTCGCAACACCATTTCCTTCACAGTATCATAATCCTTAATATCTTCTCCTTTGAGATAAGTCGGTACATTCAACGCCTTCTCACCTAATAAGGTAATCAAAAGTTCTGAGCGAAATTCTGGTGGTACCTTTTTGGTTTCAAATGCACGTTCTAATGATTGAAAGAATAATACCCAATTTTCCGTTTTTGCCGGAACCGGCATTGTGAGTACACGAATACTTTTAACAAAACTTTCAATCGAACTTCTCTCTCCTTCATTGCTAATTCTATTAGTGTAATCACTCACCCCACCTTCGTTACTTGTCCTTTGTCCTTGCTGCAATCGCGCCATCTGCAGTTCATGTTCTCTATGTTTTTCTCTTTCCATTTCTTCCATTTCCCTCTGTTTCTCTTCCCTTATCCTCTGTTTCTCTTCCCTTTTCTCACTTTCAGCAGCTTTCCGTTCTTCTATTATTGTAATCAAAAACTCTTCCCGAAATTCCGGATCTTCAATATAGCGTTGGTTGCTTTCAATATCCTTCCTCAAGTCCACTACTTTCGCGGTAGCATTTGGTGTTTCACCCATTTCTTCCAACACCCGCCTTAAATCTTCTTTCTTGCTTCCTTTAATCGCAAACATTTCTCCTCTTCTATCGAAATCGGTTTCCCCGCACAAATGTGAGCCGTTGCCTTTTGCTTATGTTAGAAAAATAGAATTCAAGAAACTCCCTCCAGTTCTCAACGAACCGCCACTTTACTTTATTTTTCGAAAACTGAAAATGATACAATCCAAATACATTTCATTGCTTATTTTTTAAATTAAAATACTCTCTCGTGCAACAACGTTTACAAAATTATAAAAGGCGTTTGTTATCCCGTGGCTGGAATCTAGCGTAATAAACAAATGCAACCGCATTATTAATTCAGAAACCTTACAACTGGATAAAAGTGGGAGGAAATTATTTAAGTTATATTTGCAATTCTAGTAGGGTGTCCTGTCCCAAATGGCCGACCAATTGGTACAGTGGTTAGCGTGCTAGCTTCTAGACCGCGAAGTTGCGGGTTCGAGTCCCGTGTCAGGCATGGGTGTTTGTAAATGTATGTTGGCTTCTCTAATGACGAATGTTTCGGTGCATTATAGCCCTCGTGTTGCTGACGGCGCCAGATAATCTGAAAACAACCAACCTGTCCCAAATCATTGTGTATCGTTTGCAATTAAATTTAAAATTTTCAATAAATTATAAATTGAGTTATTACTGGTGCAATCAGACACTAATTAGGTAAGTTTTAATCAATTAAATATTTTTAAATTAATATTTTTTTATGTCATCAAACACCAGGGTGTGTTACGTGTTTAAGCGTGTAAACTCTTAAACACGTTAGTTACATGTTCCAGTCGCAAGAGAAGCCAGTTTGTCCATGATTTCTTTCAGCTGACGTCGCCAGAAGATCTAACATTTTCTGTTTACTGGCACGACAGCTTCCATCGTCCAATCACTTGCGTTCTCCTATGCCCATGTAGCGGAATGCTCGCTCAATAGCCGGATTATTCCACTGCTGGCACTGTGCAAAGGCAAATCTGGCAACCCGACTGTGGCGGTCCGTGGTCAAAAATATTAGTGCAGCCGGAACAGTGACATCAACCACTTCCCACAATAAATTCATGAATGGAAATTCTTTCATTTTAAGGACTCGAACGCAAAGTTTCCTTTCAATATTTACAACACGATATGAGAAAGAAAATAAATCTTATTTAAACTTGCTTATAACGGAGCTCCATGTTTCAAAATTGTTCATTTATAAGTTTTAGTACTAACTTCATAAGTAACAAGAAAACCCATGGGTAAACTATCACGAAAACCGTGTGGATTTGGTGGAGAAAATTCTAAGAAATGCTCGTTACCCTCCTACCCACACATCCAGACTTACTCACACACGAGCCAGTCAGTACATCGAATTTACAAGTACAGCCGAAATCGCGAATGTCATAAGGGTTGCATTCGACACCACGCCATATGCATTTAGAGTGGTGGGAGAATTCATATTAGCAGTTCTTTCCTTGGCAACGGTGCAGGTATTTGGAACTTCCACTCTCTAGCTGTACTCGCTTGACCATCGTCAGATTTAATTAATTTGAGCGGGGTCCCCCCTCCCCATCTCAAGTGTGTAATGCGCAACAAGTTTGCTATTTATCAGATTTTTTTGAATTACCATAGAAATTCCATCTTCATTTGCGATTCTAATCTACATTTAAGAAAATTATTAAAATATTATAATCAAAATTGACTAGCAATTAGTAAATAATAATTTAGATGCAGCCCGGCTGTACTTGCTTTACCCCAATAGCCGCCACTCATCTGAATCTGACCTCGTGATTCACTTGATTGGAATTATTCTGATAAACAAACACTGGCAGCATGGAAATCGGTTGGTTGTTTTGATATTATCTGGCGCCGTCAGCAACACGAGGGCTATAATGCGCCGAAACATACTTCATTAGACAAACCAACATACATTTACAAACACCCATGCCTAACACGGGACTCGAACCCGCAACCTCGCGATCTAGAAGCTAGCACGCTAACCACTATACCGTTTGGTCTGCCATGGAAATCAGCCTTTGAATACCTATTCAAAAATAACCACTAGACTAATAATAGAAACTCGTGTATAATAATATTCTCAGTTGAGTCTTGTCGAAATTGTCTAGAATATTATATCATTCAGTTTCCATTCCCTCCATTTAAAAGTTTTTATAGATTTAGCTACAGTCAATCAGGGTAACATTGAACCACATTTTCAGTATTTTCTTCTTCCCCACTAATGTTTTTATAGTATTTTCAGACTTAATGACATAAAATGGAAGAATAAACCCTAAATTATATTTTAATTTACACAAATTAGTAAATGTTGATGATGAAAGCACCAAATAATAGGAAAATAACCCGGTGCAAAGTTACCCTGGCAATTAGGGTAACTTTGAACCACTATCAGAAGTTTCATATAAAATACCTTTTTTTTTATTCAGCCTAGGACTATTCAATATTTGAACTAGTAAAATTAAGTTTCTAAATATTTGAAACATCATCAGCTGCAGTTTTCAACATCCTAAAGTTTGTATATTTTAAATAATACTACAAAATATATTAGGTCGGAACAATGGATGATGAATCACATGAATATATTGTAAAAAAACCTATTTATTGTTCAGTTTAAACATACAAATATAGTGAAAAAATAATCTTCAGTTCATTCACTTAAATATAAACTCATTTTATCAATTAAAAAATGAAAAGATAAATAGAAAATAATAAATCTGATAGGCCGCCCTTATGCAATTAGTTAAGTACTATGGTGTTTGCAAGTCACAATGTGGCACAAATACGAATATTATATTCTTAATGTTAGAAATAGTATGACAATATAAAAATAAATTTCAAACTTCATAAAATTCCACTTTGGCATTCTTTAGATTAATAGTTTTGCATCATAAAAATAATTATTGATCTGGAAAACATCTCGTCTTCTAGCTGGAATAATAATTTCTGGAGATAATTTTTTTAAACACTCCTTATTTTTCACTACAGATCACCATTGATATTGGGCCATTTCCAATATGCACCAGATTTCTTCATGAACCACCATATATCACGTTGTCTTTTAAGTCAATTTGATCTGGGTACATTTCTCCATCGTATTAAATAATTATGTGGTCGTAAACTTTGCATATGCCATAACCAAAATCTAAAACACTTGCATGCTTTGTGTATAAAATTCCTTTCTTATTGATGTGCTCAACAGCCACCACTTGAACAATCTCTGATTTTTCAGTAACATTCTCCACAACAATTTCAGCAGTATAAACCTCTATCATGTCCTTATTGTCCAACTTTCACCTTCTCATAAAATGATAGTGTTGCACATACAATGTCATCTGCACCATCTAGTTCAGGTTGATTGGTTTATATGCTCAACGACCAACAGCTTAACGTGGATTCAGAACTACAACGAACTTCCATGACTAACCCAGGATTCGAACCCGGCACCTTTGGCATGCGGGGCCTGAGCTCTAGCCACACAGCCATCAGGTGGATCATTTGATTTAGGACTTATAATCTTACTGTCTACCAGGAGGTCATATAGTAGAGGACTTTGGATGATCCCCTCATGTCCTCGCTATACATATTCCTTTACCATTTATTTTTTGTGCTTGGAAATTTTTCACTTCCTCAACTGAAACACTTTTTACAGCCATCACAGGTAGGCAGATTTTTTTTTTTTTTTAGTTCTGTGAATGACTGCTAGATAATTATTTCTAATATTTTTAGGTACTTCTTGAATTCACTCTCAATATTTGCATTTTATCGGATTTCGCATACAAGGGAAAATTCCATAAATTAAATTGCATTTGTATGCATATAAATGTATTTAAAAGCAAAACCAAACATAAATTGAAATAAAATATGAATTATATGAGCAGTGTATGCATTATACACTGTCATCAGCCTAACTTTGAACCGGCTCAAAGTTACACTGAATACGTGGTAAAATGGTAGTGCCTTAGTTTTTTGCTTTTTACCAAATGTTAGTAAATAAATAACCATCAGCTACTAACAATTTCACTATTTCCAGAAAATTATATAACTGATAAAGTGGTAAGTTGATGCTTACTTGCATAAATTAGTTGATTTACATCAACTTCAAATAAGCATTTAAATGGAACTTGCAAACAGTACTTCAGAAAAGCAACTGAATGGCCAAATAAATTATGTACTATTTTGCCAATTCATATTCTAAAATATAGAGCAAAAATCCAATTTCACAATCTTGCCAGCATTTTGCAGCAGTGGATCATTAGCAGTTCTTTAAATCCAAAAATACTGAAAACTAGGAGGTGGTGCAAAGTTATACCCTATGGCTCAAAGTTACCCTGAATGACTGTATTTCAAGTAATCAGTTTTTGAGATGCTAAGTGAATGATTGTGTTTTTAGATCTCCTTCTCGCTCTTCACTCCATTGGAACTGTGTCCGATGAACTGAAAGAAGAATACAAGAATGACCTATTCCAACAGTTCGTGAAGAATAGTCCCAGAGATTCTGAGGGGAGGCCCACATATAATCCCACTGTATTGTTGGCCAAGTTGCATAAAGATTGAATCTAGAGTAGCTTTTTCGTCATAAAACCGGAACAAATCATAAAGATCGAATCAAGAAAGAAAACATGTAATAAAATAGAAATTGGAAAATATTGTAACATATCCGATAATATTCATTGTTAAGTGTTTTCGCAATAGTTTGCAAGTGTTTAAGAGTATTTTTTTCTCTCGAAATTAGAATTTAAAATGTAAGAAAATGTCAAATTTCGATGATATTTCAGTAGATGTAATATGTTTACTATATTTATCGTGTGTTCTATTTACAAATTTTAATAAATGTATTTGTTAGTGCAGTCTATTTGTCATGATTTCGTTAAATATTTATATGTTTGAAATTTATTACCTTTTCAATCGTATGCGACAATTAGCTGCGTTACCTGACATTATCGGACAGGGGATACTTTACTTCACTGTTTTTACCACCTAATTCTTTCCAATACATTGAATCTCTCGTTTTTCGAGAGCAGGAGGATCTTTGCAGACTGCCCTAAATGTCAAGCTCAGCAGGCTTCTCCTGAACACATCCTGGTCTGTCTGACACTTTCCAGAGAGGACATATACTCCCCCCCCCCCCCTTCTAGTCCTCGACTTCCTTAGGGTCAACGGTCTAATGGACCTTGTCTGACTTCGTCAGACAGATGGAGGATAAGCCACAACAACAACATTGAAAGTGGACAGTTTTAGTAGAGTTTTGGCGAAATTTTGCTCACTTGATCTTCGAAACAAGAATGAAGAGGAGAGAGAAAAGATTTAGATACAAGAGGAAAGTCTCTGCCTAAATTAAATTTCGAAAACAAAAAATAGCTTCTCCCTATTTCACCCTTTAGCACACAGTGGCCATTACCAACTATTTAAGTTATTTTTATTGAAATTTTTTTTTAATACATGTAATTTTATCATTTTTCAGTGTTCCTTACCTCCAAAGAGGCAAAAAGCGGAACAAATGAAATTTGGTCCATAAACACCCATATGTTGACTAATAATAAATTGAAAAAAAAATAGAATTTTTTTTAATTACGTTTTTGGAAAAAACTGACATGTTTTGATGTAAAGAAAAAATGCTATCAGAAAGGTCCCCCCTCCTTCCCCTTCTTGATTTGAATACTTGCAGGTTCATAAATTAAAAAAATCAGGAAAGTGACTATAAATTTAATATTCTTAGGAGTTTGCATCCTATTTTTTTTTAAATTTAGAAATATTTTGTGATAGAATCTCATATTTCAAGCATCTTTTTTTAAAAAACTCAAAATTTCCATCTATAATAGTAAAACAGTGGCTCTATCTTTCTGGCTTTACAGAAAATAGCTCCACTATGCATAGAGTTTTGAAATTCAAACATAAGTAGTTTTGACTTTCTAACTATGCTTTTGACAAGGAGAATGTTAAAATTTTAATGAGTTTTTTTAATTGATTTTTTTTTAAATTTCTTAAAGTTTCTTTACAAAATGACTTTCAACATATCACAACTTGAAATCTACAGAATACACTTTTGCAGGCCATACCTTACAATCAATTGAACCGGACTGGATCCAGCACTTCATCTAGTACTCTTATAAAAAAAAAATTCAACTACAACCCATTTTGCTAGAGAATGAAAAATGATTTTTTTTTGTGATTGGTGCAAGATTTAATTTTCAGTGTTGGTATTGTAAACTTAAAGCACCTTGAAACGTACCAGTCCAAGAGGATTTGTACTAACTTCAGGCACATTTTAGCACTCGCAAACACTGCCTACAAGAAGCAAAACAGAACAAAAAAAGACTACATTTGTCAAGATCTTTGAGCTTGAAATAAATGTGGAGAGCGGGGGCGCACCACTAGAGAACCCTCGTGGCGACTCCTAGCGGCAGAGAGAGGTATTCCTCATTCTGATAAGAGAGACAGATAGCTGAACATTCTCGATGTGACTATACGTAAGAATGGCTCTTGTGCCAAATGTAGCATGAAGTGTGAGCAGTAAGGAGTTATTAAAGCTGGATTCTACACTCAGCAAGTGTCCCTTCTCTGAGCGTCTACTCCCACATAAATTAAATGGATACCGAACTATGAAACTATGAAAAATAAATCGTGTTTTTTTTTACATCTCCACATTTGTAGTCATAGCGATCATAGTCGAAATCTTCCGGAAGTGAGGTTTTCCCGACATCTGCAAAGTTATAACAAATAGTTTAACCACTCGAAGTCTCTGGCAAATAAATATCATTTTACGTGAGATTTTGAGGGTTTTAGATAGGGGGCTCCGAGTAAGGACGATCAGGGATCACGCGCTTCCCAGGGAAAACGATTAAAGTCCAGACCAAAATTTTATTATATTCAAGTGTGTATTAAAACAACTGTTCCAAATTTGTAGTCTGTTAAATAAACCATTGTTCTTTGTTTTCATACCAAAATTTTTCATTTACCTCAAATCTGATACAAGCCTTCAAACTCGAAACTTCAAGAGAGCTTTTCTAGCGAATTGAGAAAAACGAGCTCTGATCGTGCTTTGCCGTAGCCCTTCATTTTAGATAAGTCTATTTTGTGTGGTTGTGTATGTTTGTGCCTGCCGGGCATATCTGCGGAGGCCTACTTAAACCACTTGCTATCATCTAATCAGACTGAAACTTGGCAGATAGATTCGATGCCAATGACAATTCATTCTATCAAACTTTGGAGGCTGTCACTAAAAGGTCACTTTTACGGAAAACTAATAAACCAACTAGTCGTCATACAATCGCGATGATAATGTTTCGGAGTATTATAGCCCTCGTGTTGCTGACGGCGCCAGATAATCTGAAAACAACCAACCTATCGCGCTGAAATAGCATTTAACCGATCATTGAAGAAACTCCTTCCTGTTGCCGAAATTATTTTAATAAATAAATAATAAAATTGTTTTAATCAGAACAAATAAAAGATATTTGAATGTGAGTGCATAAATTCACATTCATTTTCAACGAAGGAATTTTGAAAAGTAGTTTAGGTTATATTTTGCCGATAGATTTTTTTAATATTTAAAATAAAATGTAAACACTAAGAACACGCTGACAACAGAAACGGCGGTTTGTTAATGAATATAAAAATGTACAGTGCATATAAAGGATTTATGTTGAAAACTTTGTATTTAAGGGTTATATTATTTCATACCCTCCTACATATTTTTCTGTTTTAGCACCCTAATGATCCAAATCGTCATTTTTTATAGTTAACTGGTAATGTGGGCTTACTAAAATGTATAAGGAAAAGCTGGTTGAACCAAAAGAATTCAGATATGATTTTTTTATCCTGATTTTGAAAAACTAACCACATTTAAAACTGGTTTTCTTTAACTCTCTGCACTAAAAAAAAGTCATATTGAAGTATTTGTCATCCACAAAACAGACCAATTTACAGATTATTCTAAGTATATAGTTATTATTTAAATGAGAATGCCTCATTTTAGACAAAACTCTAGTTTTTTTGCAAATTTATATTTTTGCCTTGTTAAAATTCGTTATTTAAATGATATTTCATGTTAGTCATTATATTTATGATCTAAATATTCAATTATATCAGCATTCTGAAATTGAAAACGAAATACTAGTTCGATTCCAAACAACTTTAAGCAAATAGTTTAAATGATATTTTGAAATACTTAGTAAATAAACTGGATTAACTTGTTTCCATTTGAACTTGTTTCCACCCTTTTCACTCGTATGTCCCCGTATGGGGGACATCACTCGTTTTAACATTGCGCTCGTATGTCCCGTACAGGGGACATCGCATCTCTATTGGGAAAACTGTGATAACTTAACCAAAACATTTCTGTTCGAAGTATTTCTAAGTTGATTTGGTGGAGGTGCCGGCATTACGTTCCGCCCCTAAATATTGTTTATATAGTTTGTTCATATTATTATATTTCTTAGATTTTTAACCTTTTGCACTCCGAACCATTATGGACGGCTACCAGCAGCTCAGCCCTAGTGTTGCCCTTGCGCCAGTAAATTCCAACAAATTAAACCATCAACAAACTCTCCATATTGCTCCTTTCAAATAGCACAGAAATGTGCTCGAATCGTCGTGAACCAACACTTTTTACGTTCTCTTTTGACACAAAACCTCGCTGAAATGTTTTTTTTTTTTATATATATATCTTGGTAATTCATATTTTGATTTGATTTCTTGTGCCATTTCAAGCGAAAATTTCAGGGAAACATGTATTTCTCAAAAAGTTGTGCTGGAAAAAGTTAATTCTCCGTAATCACTCATAAACTTTAATGTCTCCCTGAGAGGGCACATCCGAGTGATTATGCTAGACTGCAATGTCCCCTGAGAGGGGACAGTGGAATGCAAAGGGTTAATGTGGTGTAGTGTAATATACTTAAGTATTCTTAGTAGTTTCAATAAATTATTTTGACGCGTTGAAAAATAACATATTATGTGGCCACATTCCCATCCTAGGTCAAGGGGTGTATTCAAGGGCTATATTTTTAAATTTTGGATTTAAGGATGGTAAACCTTCTAGTGAAATTGGAACACATTTCCATTAAAAAAATTCATCTTGATTGAACATGAAATAAAATTCCGAATTATTTGCTAACTTTCTAAAGCATAATTACGAATGCAAAGGGTTAAAACTATTTAAGAAAAAAAAAATTAAGGTGAAAAAAAAGATTTCAATTTACAAATAAATCATATTTTATCATCAGTTCCAAACTTTTTGGACCCCACCAAAAAAAAAAAAAAAAAAAAAAAACTGTATATCCACCGGTTTATGTTTTTTTTTTTTTTTTTTTTTTTTTTTTTTTTAATTCTTTGATATCATGCAACATTAAATATCTTTAATTCATTAAATATCTCAAATTTGCATTTATGAAGATAATAATAAATAACCGGAACTTTTCTGGTACTTTTTATATGTGGCAAAAAAAGCGCTCAACTGAACAGGACAGTTTTTATAAAGTAAAAAACAAGATTGAAAATGATTTATAGCATTAAAAAAATTATGTCAATGTCATTTCTTTTCTTATCGAATAACAGGGCCATCGTTAGAGGGGGGGGGGGGGACAAGTCGGTCCCCTGCCAGGGACGGCAACCTTAGAAGGCGGCAAATAGGCTGTAAAATTAACGAGTTTATGAAGAAAATTATTAAACTAAGATTCATTTGAATACTTAAGAAAAAATAATAGGTGGAAATTTAATAAAATGTGCTTTTAATATGTTTTACGAACTTTTAAGTATAGATAACCAGAACTCACTTCAAAATCCTCAAGCATGAGAACGACATAAGAAGGTTGAGGTATGTAGTTTTTAAACAAAAACACATTTTGAAAGATGAGTAAAGTTTTCGTGTGAACCCATTGACGGTCATGCACGTATATATACGTCATTGGATCCCCAGTTTTTCCAGCAATACACAACATTTTTAAGGGGGTATTCTAGTCTATGGGGCTGAATTTCGAGCGTTTTTTGGCAATTAATATAAAAGAAGCAGTTAATATTTTTACTATAAAATTTTTTATCATTTGTTTATTGATATTTCAAGAATACAAAAAAATACATTTAAAAAAAAAAAAAAAAAAAAAAAAAGATATAAGTCCTTGAAGTAGAGAAAAAAAAAAAAAAGGCCGTGTCCTCGTGAAAAGGATTTCTCCCTTTGTATCCATCTGAAAAAAAAAACAATGCCAAATTATTGATCAGTACAAATGTTATTGTCGCACAAACCAACAAAACTTGAAATTTTTTTTTTTTCACAAAATGGCGGCAGTTTAAAAATAGAAGTCGATTTTTTTACTCATTTTTCAACTTCCTCCAATTTTTTTAAAATATTACAAATTTGAAATTTTCAATTTTTATTGGTTAGTGCGAAAGCGAGATAATTGAAGAATATTCATGCTAAATTTCAAGTAAATCGGCTGATTAGAACCTAAGATATCTGCATCACCGTATCGAAAAAAGTAGTTTCGAGAAAAACGCGTTTAAAGTTTAACGTTCAGTTTCAGGCAGCGTAACTGATAAAATAGTACGTATAACTTACATTCTCTTAATAAGCCATCCCAGCTTCATACATTGGGCCTTCCTCTACTTCATATTGACTGTTTTCAGCTTTCTCTCTGTATAACGAGCAGTTCTTTCCTCTTTTGAAGCATCTGAAGCTCGAACCTTAGACCGTTCAATCCTTATAATCCGAGTATAAATACTTGTATAATACGTCACAATGACCTTCAGACTATTGATATAGTAAACTAAAAGTATATGATAAGAAAGAAAGATAGCTATTCATACTCAGGTAGCCCGGACCGCCCGTAGTCTATTGTTGCAGTCGTCCGCTCAACCCGGTCTAGTTGCCACGACACTAAAACGGCTGTAACTTTGAAAATAATTTGAATTTTGAAAAATCCTTTCAGAGAGATATTTTTGAATATCTAAACTATCGAATTATGAAAAAAAAAATTTCATTTTTTTCAAAATTCTAGACTAGAATACCCCCTTAAATTTATAAATAAAATTTAAAATAAAATATTTTTTATATATTTTTGTTAGGATGATAGTCTATAACCTATCTAAAACAAAATAAATAAAAAATACTTTTAAAAAAATATGTATTTGAATTAGAAATATAATTTAAAACTTATTGCAGGGAAAACAACTGGGGAATTTCACCCATTCCCATGACCGTCAGGCCGACCAAACGGTATAGTGGTTAGCGTGCTGGCTTCTAGACCGCGAGGTTGCGGGTTCGAGTCCCGTGTTAGGCATGGGTGTTTGTAAATGTATGTTGGCTTGTCTAATGACGAATGTTTCGGCGCATTATAGCCCTCGTGTTGCTGACGGCGCCAGATAATCTGAAAACAACCAACCAACCCATGACCGTCAGTGAAATCCAAAACTGAACCAAAAATACAGAGCAATATCGATAAAACATTCAATGAAACCGCTCAACGCTCATAATAAACTTCAGTTTAAAAATGCATGAAATAAAATATGACAATTTTTATAATAAAAGGAAACTTATACAGTTTTACCGTGTGTTTTAATTTGTCGGAACATGTATGGGATCGTAAAAAACCAGTCACGATAAGTTGTGACACGATTTTTATTGTTTGAATAGTTTTTGATAGATATTTAATTTTAAATTTGCCAATAAAAAATTATTTTTTTAAGCATGTTATTTTAAAATTTTGACTTTTTGCTCGGATTTCTTTTAGTTTTTAGTAAGGGCACGAGCCGCCATTGATTTTTTGTTTGTTCCGAATGGCAACCTTAAAAGTCTTGTGTCAAAAAAAAAATTGCTACTAGTGAATGACTACATAAACAACGAGTTAAATATACTTCTGGTGAGAAAAAAACACTTTTAAATTTAACTGTATTTTTAAATCTTTTATATTAACTTCGCTTTGGGTATATGTTTGTCAATGGGAGCGGAATCTGTGGAGGCCTAATTAACCCCCTTGCCGTCATCCAATCGGGCTGAAACTTAGCAGATATGTTTTATGTCGATGACAATGTATTCTATCAAATTTTGGGGCTGTTACTGTCACTAAAAGGTCGCTTTTATGGAATACTAATAAACTTACTTGCCGTCATTCAATTGCATTAAAATCCGACTATTGTTGAAACTCTTTCCTCTGTTGCCAAATTTTACAATTAATAAATAATAACTTATTTTAATCAGTAATTTTTAATAAATAAATAATAAATTATTTTAATGAGAGGAATAAATCTCTATATATAAGGCAAAGCTCTCATTCACTCACGCACTCACTCACTCATCACTAATTCTCCTACTTTCCACATGGTTTTCACAACTCCAAAAATTGGCACAAGTATCAACAATGATAAAAATATAAAAAGTAAGCTATTCCGATCTCAATTAACCCACTTAAAGGGGTAGAATAGGAGTTAAACATTCCAAACGAGGTATATTCGAATGTCCCACTTCCCTAAGGTTTAACTACTCTGAAAATTGAGATAAATGTCACCAAAAACAAACATAGAAAATTTATGCTATTCCAAACTCGATTAACACACTTTAAGGGGTAGAAAAGGGGTTAAACGTTCCAAACGAAGGATATTCGAATGTCCCACATCCCACATAGTCACAATTTTGAAAATTGATACAAAAATCAACAATGGTAAACACAGAAAAAGTAAGCTATTCCAATCTCGATTAACCCACTTTAAGGGGTGGAAGAGAGGTTAAACGTTAAGAACGAGGGATATTCGAATGTCCTCACTTTTCACATAGTCACAGCTCTCAAAAATTGGTGCAAATGTCAACGAAGGCAAACATAGAAAAAGTAAACTATTCCGATCTTTATTAACCCACTTTAAGGGGTGGAAAAGGGGTTAAACGTTCCAAATGAGGGATATTCGAATGTCCCACTTCCCACTTGGTAACTATTTTGAAAATTGGCACAAATATTAATAATGGTAAAAATAGAAAAAGTAAGCTATTCCGATCTTGATTAACCCACTTTAAGGGGTAGAAAAGGTGTTAAATTTTAAAAACGAGGGATATTCGAATGTCTCACTTTTCACAAGGTCACAACTCTGAAAATTTGTGCAAATGTCAACAAAGGCAAACATAGAAAAGTAAACTATTCCGATCTCGATTAACCCACTTTAAAGGAGTGGAAAAGGGGTTAAACGTTACAAACTAGGGATATTCGAATATCTCACTTTTCACATGGTCACAACTCTGAAAATCATAGTCAAACTCAAATGTCCCATTTCCCATATGGTCACAACTCTGAAAATTGAGGCAAATGTCAACAAAGGCAAACATAGAAAAGTTAAGCTATTCAGATTTCGATTAACCCACTTTAAGGGGTGGAAAAGGGATTAAACATTCCAAACGAGGGATATTCGACGACCACTTCCCATTTGGTTACAATTCTGAAAATTGGTACAAATATCAAAATACATAGAAAAGTTAAGCTATTCCGAGTTTGATTAACCCACTTTAAGGAGTGGAAAAGGGGTTAAACGTTCCAAACGAGGGATGTTCGAATATAATAATTTCCACATGGTCACAGCTCTGAAAATTGGTACAAATGTCAGCAAAGACAAATATAGAAGTAAGCTATTTTGATCTCGATTAACCAACTTTAAACGGTCGAAAAGGGGTTAAACGTTCCAAACGAGGGATATCCGAATGACCCACTTCCAAAGTTGTCACAATTCTGATATTTGGTGCAAATGTTAAGAAGGGCAAATATAGAAAAAATGTGTTATTCCAATATCGATTAATGAATTTTTAAGGAATGAAAAGTCGATGTAACAATGAAACTATACGAAGAATATTTTAATATCTCACTTCTTATACAGTTACAACTTGGAAATTTAGAACTAAGGGTAAACTTAAACACAATAAACTATAACAATTTCGATTAACTAATTAAAAAGCGTCCAAAGGGGGTTAAGTGTTGTAAACGAAGGATATTCAAATGTCTCATTTCCAATATATTCTCAATTATAAATTTCGGAAAATTTTTTAACAAAGGAAAGATCCTATTTTGATAAATCAATTTATCGGGATCGAAATGGGAGCAAACGTCTGAAGTGTAGAATACATGAATATCTTTTGATCACTAAAATGCACATGATAAAATTTCGTAGCGCAGCACGGGTATTCAGCTAGTAAATTATATTTGGATGACGTTCACGTTTATTTTAAATAAATAAATTTTGAAACATACTTGTAGTTTACCGTTGATAGAAATGTTTTTGATATCGGCGCTGTGTCAATGAAAATAAAATTTGACAATGCATACAAAGAATTTTTTTAAACTCTGTTTTTATAGTTTATAATATTAATAATTTGGTGTTTATTTTTAGTGGTTCTATAATTTGTTTTACTATCTTTTTAATATATGCATTTTATAATTATATACTAGATTTGTGATTTTTTTTCTTCTGTGCAACCTTAATTTCAATTTAGTTCCAAAATCATAAATCAAGAAAATTGTATTTTTGGCAAATCAAAACTTCAACGTTTTTAATAGCAATTTTTTTGCTCACGTTTTAATGTACTACTTAGCTCGGGAAGGGTTTAGGTTATCTCTTTTGATTTTTGTTATAAAGGGGTGGCATTTGCCTTTTTGCCCGGGCGGTGAAACTGCTAGCGTCAGCCCTGCTAATAATCACGTAAATCAAGATTTGCAGTGAACATTCAGATTCCTAATCATAATTAACTCTCATGATTTACCAAAATAAAATGTTGTTTACATCATGATTATCATGATATTATACAAGTCATGATGTATACTTATGCAAGTCATGATTATAAAAATTAACAGTCATGATTTTCAAAACTTGCGTTAACATTTTTGAACAAACCTTCTAATTTTAAATTAATAATTAAATCTCTGATATGATTTTTAAGTTATGCACACACGTTTTGACTGGTCTTTATAAATCAACTCTGGGTTCTTAAAAAATCCTTATTAACTTCTAATTTGTAAAAAGAGTGGGAACCCTGAATTGTACGATAATTTAATATTTGAACTCTCTTTTCCGTATAGATGTGATTATGTGAATCAAACTTTTATTCTTTGCAATCTTGTTCTAAAATTTAAAGTTTTATTCAATTTCGGTACCACTAATATTAATTCAATATTGTTTTTTTATTGGTTATTTAAATATATAGCTTATTTTATAACTAAATCGCTGAAATGCAATCAATTGAATCAGTATAAAAAATTTAATGGAACAACCGCATAACAAAAATATTAAATTATTGGTATTAAAATAAAGCCCACATTTTAATAAAATGTATTTATTTATATTAATCTTTCAGTTAATCTTGTTGTTGTGTTTGTTTGTGTAATTCAGTGACATTTAAATAATCA
The DNA here is from genome assembly GCA_963978545.1 of Linyphia triangularis. NCBI lineage: Eukaryota > Metazoa > Arthropoda > Arachnida > Araneae > Linyphiidae > Linyphia > Linyphia triangularis. The sequence continues at coordinate 31,640,085 of OZ021731.1, read as the reverse complement.
CACGGATTTCATTCTTTTGTTATGTGTTGCCATTTGATCCAACACTACTCCTAATAAAGCTGCACAGATCCGTGGATCTTCCCAAATAAAAACTATGTCACAGTTACGTCACTTCAATGAAGTTTTTTTTTTTTTTTAATTCATGTCACTTTAAGCCTTGCGCGATATCGCAGTGACATCCCGCGATAAGCTAAAATAATTTTACAATGAAAATCAAAAATAAATTGCAATATGTGACGTATTGGATATACTTGTAAGTAAGATGGGAATCACAGTTTAGGAATGTATCATTATCTTTTGTGCACACAGTGTTATTAGGAGTCGAATGTTTGGAATGAACATGTTTTAAAGGAGCATAGTGGATTATTGCATGAATGTAATTAACCACAAAACGCCTTTTAAAACATGTGCTTGTTAATTACTTATTTTCAAATCATGACCGCCCATCTGATGGCTGTGGGGTTAGCGTTCTGGCCTAGCTTGCTAAATGTGCCTGGTTCGAATCCCGGGTTAGGTATGGATGTTTGTTGTGGTTCGGAATCCCCATTAAGCTGTAGGTCCCGGCCTGATTAGTCATCATTGTGCATAAAAAATAGGTCGTTGAGCGTACAAACCAACCGACCAACCAATCAAAGCATGATCGGTTTGCAGGTATGTATTTTTTTTTTTTATTTTTTTTTTTTATTATTTGATTTGAAAAAATCTCAGGATTTTTTTTTTCTCATGTGATTTTTTAGAATAACTAAGAGCACAGTATTGTTGCACAAATTGTCTGTATATAGTGTAAATAGTGACGTATTATTTCAAAATTCTATAGTAATTTATTTTTATCTTATTTTATTTATTAATTAATAGCGATTATACAAGTTAGAAAAAGGTGGCAACACCTAAAGCAATCGAGAAGTTTCGAGATATTTCTTTTCCGATGAATTGGCTGGAAATTTCGAGAATGTCTCACGCGCTTGTATATAAAAGACTGGAGAACGGGAAAGTTTTCAGATGGACTTCGGACTTCGTTGAAAGCTGATCGCTTTGTTTACCTATTGGAGTGAGCTTGTATAATCGCTGAATTCGGAGTTATTTTTGTTGAAGCTTGTGTTGAAGCTTGAGAGTAATTAAACTGTTGCCTGTGAATAAATTTTGTGAGTTTTCTGAAGAGAGAATAAATATTTTTAAACCGTGAAAACTGTGCCATCATTGCCTCAGTGGAAAAAAATTCATAACAGTATATAGAAATATACTGAGAACACTTTATGTAGAAGAACTTGAGATATTATCCAATGGAACGGAACATAAAAATGTTCTCGAATTATACAAACCCATTTGCCCATCTAAATCTGTTTTATTAAAAAATTAAAGAAATTTTCGAATGCAAAGAGTCACATTTTATGTCTTCCTATAAATTTTTATGAAAACAACAACTGAGTCTTCCTCAAAATATTCTGGATAAAATTTGGCGTGCTTGTGTGTTATAGGTCGAAAATATCGATCACAATAAATATCGATCACAATAAATATCGATGCTATATCGTTGCATAGAAAAAAAATATCGATAAATTAATACATGATTTTTTTTTTTTTTTTTTTTTTTTTCTTTCTTTCAATTTTGCCAGAAACAAAGTTTTTCAGGGCGAATTTCTACTTTTCATGATTGCTTTTTTGTAAGTTGACTACTTTTTCATCTGAAATAGATCTATTACACAAAAAAAAAAAAAAAAAAGGTTATATTTTTGCTAAATTGGTGCAGTGATTTTAAGAAAAATTTAGATAATATTCAATAGCTTTTAAATGAATGGAAAATATGGAATATTGGTGCAGTTTTAAATGTCTCTTAGCCAAATTCAAACTTTAGTTTTGAAGTTTTTGAAATGGGAATAAATAAAATCTAAAAAACACATGGAACTACAAAACGATCATCAAAAAACTAAAAATATTTTTAAATATCGATATATCGGTGACTTTTATCGATATTTTTAATTTCAATATTTTTTAAGAAATATCGATGAAAATATCGTCGTATCGATATATCACCGACCTCTATCGTGTGTTTTTTAAGAATGATGACTTCTGTTTAAATTTGGCCGTTGATCATCCATTTCATGAGCAAAGTTGGTTTCGGGATATTTTAAAGAAAACTTTTCCCATCAATTAAGGTGTATTTTCAGAACTGTTATAATTGTTGCAATGCAAAAAGAAAACATAATTTACAAATTACAAACATGAACAATATTAAACCACCATGGTCACCGTGACATTAGATAGCAACTGGCCTGGGACGTCACGCATGCATAATCCTCTATCTCTAATGTCTATGAACCTAAGATCGAGGACACCAAAGATCTTCAGAAATGCCTGACGTCCCAACTATGCGGGTTTGTTTCGGATCGTTGTTATTCGAATTTCAACTGTTTTAGAGGCTTTGATTGTTGGTATTAATTAAAAAACTTCTTTATGTTTTTCTGGTCTGTTATGGTTCGTTCGAAATAATCTCTAAAAGGTTGCTGCTGGGATGATCTTTTACAATGCTTCTCCTTTAATTTCTTAGCTTCCTGGTTAAGTAATCATTGAATCAAAACAGGAAGGGGGGACCATGATTGGCGAAATAATAACCTATCACCAACGGGGTTAATAGAGGGGGAAAATGTAGCCAAAGAAAGGAACGCCAATCTGGTAGCCCAGTACTAAACTCCTTAGTAGGTGTATTTAGCCGTGGTAAACAGTCCAAGATTCTATTATAAATACACATTGCGGATCGGATCGAACGTACTGTATTAGTATTTTAACCAGGTGTGCTGAAATTACGGGTCTTTTAAGTCGTGTATTACTTCGTCGAGATTTAAATGATTTGATACACGAGAGTCGAGTAGATTTTGCTCAATTTCTTTATTTTAATGTTTGGGAAATATACAGCAATAGTGAGAATTTATTACAAATTGAAACTTGTAATTCAGAAAGGTAAGTACAAAATTAATTTTAATTTTTAGTGTGCATTTTATAGAATGCTCTTCAATGTGTAGGATTTTGCACGAATTTCGGCTTTTTCGAATTTCGGAGCTTCAAAATCTTAAATTGTTTATATTTGCAATGAAATGTTTTAACTGTTTTAGAATTTTCTCTTCAACCAAAGAATGATCGCTGCATTGTATGTCAATTACCAGTGAATAATTTTTCTCTTTGATCTACTTGACTTCCCGGAACTATATTTGAATTTAAGTTTTAATTAATCTGGAATAACTAGTAATTGCATGAAATTTAAATAATAACACATGTAACGCTTGATACTATCTAATATTACGGACAAAGACCTAAAATGGACCATGATATTTTACGGTTTATTAAACTGAAATCTGTAATCAAATTGCCAGAACATTTTTACAGGGTCGGATTGCATAAATTTGTCGGAAAATATTTTAGCTATTTTCTATTTAAATAAAGTTTAAAAAAAATATTTGTTTTTTAAAAGTGAATTTTTATATTTATTTCTTCAAATGTGAATGTTCAGTTTGGAATCGTTGGTTGTATTTGAAATTTAACTGGCGTAAAGGCAACTCAAGGTCCGAATAGCGCCATCATCCCCAGGAAGTGGCTTAGTTTGGCCCTTGTGTTGCCCTTGCGTCTAATAAATCTGAAAAACAACCAACCATCTTCAGGAAGTTAGTCTTTAACACACTTTTGTTAAAGCGATGCGTTTTTCTCGAAGGGTTATTTTCAAGAACTCAGTTTTTCTTCCAGACTGTTCAATAAATTTTAATTTATAATAATAATAAACAAAAAAAAAAGGAATTTTCGTTGAAAGGACCGCAAGTATATTGAGATATTTAATTGGCGTAAAGGCAACTCAAGGTCCGAATAGCGCCATCATCCCCAGGAAGTGGCTTAGTTTGGCCCTTGTGTTGCCCTTGCGTCTAATAAATCTGAAAAACAACCAACCATCTTCAGGAAGTTAGTCTTTAACACACTTTTGTTAAAGCGATGCGTTTTTCTCGAAGGGTTATTTTCAAGAACTCAGTTTTTCTTCCAGACTGTTCAGTAAATTTTAATTTATAATAATAAACAAAAAAGAAAAGGAATTTTCGTTGAAAGGATCGCAAGTATATTGAGATATTTTCTTCAAATTTTAAAAGCGATCCATTGAGATCCCCAAATATATTTCACTAAACTTTATGGAACAACATGGATTAGGGAGATCTTGGATTAGGCTAAAATATCCAATCCAAGCAATCCTTGATGAAAATATACCAAGGTTTAAAAAGGGGCGGAATTAAGTTTGAAACGTACAAGAGCAATAACACTATCCATGCGAGAGTCAGGCTTCAATATTTTGCTTAACACGTTGACTGCCACGGAATTTTGGCAGGATTGCGGTCTAAAGAGACAATTTGATTTAACTTTTAACTGCTGTATGCGTTCTGACAGACCACGAGTCATTTTTTTGTGGAATGCTTCCACCCACTAAAATATTTCAACTTTGACTTTTATATTCATTTTTCCGATATTTTGTTTCTTGAATTTTAAATTGATGTTCAATAATTTCTTTGGCACAGTATAAACCACGTGTTGCCCTTGCGTCAAAATTACCAAACCACCCAACCACAGCACTCGTCGATGCGTTGATTGAAGAAGAAATTGAACCAGTGGTGCGAGTTGAATGCTGAGGCATTTTCCATTTGTACTACCTGAAAGCATTACCGCTTGGAAATATTGACCATTTTGTTACTATGTTTCGGGATGGTATCACATGCTGCCCTTCTAGCGCAATACAGTCATTCAGGGTAACTTTGAGCCATAGGGTATAACTTTGCGCCACCTCCTAGTTTTCAGTATTTTTGGTTTTAAAGAGCTATTAATGATCCACTGCTGCAAAATGCTGGCAAGATTGTGAAATTAGATTTTTACTCTATAGTTTAGAATATGAATTGGCAAAATAGTACATAATTTATTTGGCCATTCAGTTGCTTTTCTGAAGTACTGTTTGCAAGTTCCATTTAAATGCTTATTTGAAGTTGATGTAAATCAATTAATTTCTGCAAGTAAGCATCAACTTACCACTTTATCAGTTATAATTTTCTGGAAATAGTGAAATTGTTAGTAGCTGATGGTTATTTATTTACTAACATTTGGTAAAAAGCAAAAATCTAAGGCACTACCATTTTACCACGTATTCAGTGTTACTTTGAGCCGGTTCAAAGTTAGGCTGTTGACAGTGTGTAATGCATACATTGCTCATATAACTCATATTTTATTCCAATTTATTTTTGGTTTTACTTTTAGATACATTTATATACGTACAAATGCAATTTACTTTATGCAATCTTCCCTTGTATGCGAAATCCTATAAAATGAAAATATTGAGAGGGAATTCAAGAAGTACCTAAAAATATTAGAAATAATGATCTAGCAGTCATTCCGAAAACTAAAAAAAAAAAATTGGCCTACCTGTGATGGCTGTTAAAAGCGTTTCATTTGAGGAAGTGAAAAATTTCAATGCAAAAAAATAATTGGTAAAGGAATATGGACATTAGCGGATCGTCCAAAGTCCTCTACTATATGAACTCCTGGTAGACAGCAAGAGTATAAGTCCTAAACCAGATGATCCGCCTGATGGCTGTGTGGCTAGAGCTCAGGCCCCGAATGCCAAAGGTGCTGGGTTCAAATCCCGGGTTAGTCATGGAAGTTCGTTGTAGTTCGGAATCCACGTTAAGCTGTAGGTCGTTGAGCATATAAACCAATCAACCTGAACTAGATGGTGCAGATGACAGTGTATATGCAACACTATCATTTTCGGAGAAGGTGAAAGTTGGACAATAAGGACATGATAGTTTTATACTGCTGAAAATGTTATGGAGAATGTTACTGAAAAATCAGAGATTGTTCAAGTGGTGGCTGTTGAACACATCAATGAGAAAGGAATTTTATACACAAAGCATGCAAGTGTTTTAGATTTTGGTTATGGTATATGCAAATTTTACGACCACATAATTATTCAATACGATGGAGAAATGTACCCAGATCAAATTGACTTAAAAGACAACGTGATATTTGGTGGTTCATGAAGAAATCTGGTGCATATGGCCCAATATCATTGGTGATCTGTGGTATGAAAAATTATGAGTGTTGTAAAAAATTATCTCCAGAAATTATTATTCCAGCTAGAAGACGAGATGTTTTCCAGATCAATAATTATTTCTTTGATGCAAAACTATTAATCTGAAGAATGCCAAAGTGGAATTTTATGAAGTTTGAACTTTATTTTTACATTGTCATATTATTTCTAACATTAAGAATATAATATTCGTATTTGTGCCACATTGTGACTTGCAAACACCGTAGTACTTAACTAATTGCATAAGGGCGGCCTATCAGTTTTATTATTTTCTATTTGTCTTTTCAATTTTTAATTGATAAAATGAGTTTATATTTAAGTGAAAGAACTGAATATTGTTTTTTAACTATATTTGTATGTTTAAACTGAACAATAAATAGTTTTTTTTGCAATATATTCATGTGATTCATCATCCATTGTTCCGACCTAATATATTCTTTGTAGTATTATTTAAAATATACAAACTTTAGGATGTTGAAAACTGCAGCTGATGATGTTTCAAATATTTAGAAACTAAATTTTACTAGTTCAAATATTGAATAGTCCTAGACTGAATAAAAAAAAGGTATTTTATATGAAACTTCTGATAGTGGTTCAAAGTTACCCTAAATGCCAGGGTAACTTTGCACCGGGTTATTTTCCTATTATTTGGTGCTTTCATCATCAACATTTACTAATTTATGTAAATTAAAATATAATTTAGGGTTTATTCTTCCATTTTATGTCATTAAGTCTGAAAATTCTATAAAAACATAAGTAGGGAAGAAGAAAATACTGAAAATGTGGTTCAATGTTACCCTGAATGACTGTATAGCATTTAAGTTGATCTTGCGCCAGAAAAGAACAAACCAAACCATGCTGCCCTTCTGCCAGGAAAATTATAACCAACCAAACAATTCATTAAGAACAAAGTACTTTTAAACATACCGACTCTGGAGAGAAAGCTTGTCGATATATCATTGAATATAAAATACGACCAACGCAAAACGTCCAAGCAGCACTTTAATGTATTGATCTAGAATAATAAAACAGCCCACCAAACGGTATAGTGGTTAGCGTGCTAGCTTCTAGACCGCGAGGTTGCGGGTTCGAGTCCCGTGTAAGGCATGGGTGTTTGTAAATGTACGTTGGCTTGTCAAATGACGAATGTTTCGGAGTATTAGAGCCCTCGTGTAGAAATAAAGCAAACTAATTTCACTCGTTTTTAACAAATGTGGGAATTGTCTATTGTTTCAGTGATTAAATTGTTTTGTACCAACTTCGACTACTTTATCAGTTAGTCTTCATAAAAACTTTGTCAAGATTCATTGTAACAATGTCATAGTAACTTCGGCATAGTATTAATATTTTTGCACCTCGTGATCATTCCATCTTTCTCCCGTATCCATTGAGCTCATTCTATTAAAGGCCAGTTGGACTCGTTTTTCCCAATTTAACCCTTTATTTACTGACGGGACTTGCAAGTCCCGTCAATTTTCTCATTCTACTGTATTAATTGAAATGAGATCTATTAGGACTTTGAAATCCTCTTTTATGAAGTTTCGTTCTACAATGAACAATTCCCGCATTTTTTATTTTTTTATCATTCAATTCTAAATGTTTCGAAAATACCATAAACAGAAATTTCTGCTCGATGCCCTTTTTTTTTTTTTTTAATTTGCAATAAAATCTTTCCTGCTAGACGTTAGAGAGAAAACGATTCATTCGACTTGAATTGAATGTGATGTCAAGGTTTCCCAAACATCTTGGCTTGAAGTGCGGCAGCGGAAACCAGTTTTGTAAGTTTCTCGCAAATCGCTCCAACCTGTAAGTGATATGGCAATAGTCTGCCAGCGCCAAATATTTCAACGCCAACTATTTGCCAACTTTCGCCTCACGATAACCATAAAAACAGTAGGAACCTTGACGTCAGATTTTGTTTTTTGATCAGACTGGTTTTGGCTGGGTTTTAAAGCATCTTCCTTTCTTAATGTTTAAAAAACTTAATTTTTTTAAAGAACTTTTGTTTAAATATTTGGAATCGGAAAAAAATTCTTCATAAATATAAACTAATTTCACTCGTTTTTAAAAAATGCGGGAATTGTCCATTGCTGGAAGGCAGCAAAAGCTTATTTCTCTTTATGTGCAAACTCATGGATGATTTTCAGTTTTGGAGATATTCATCTTGGCCTTGCATCGCCTTATATACTTATTTATCTTTGGAAGATTGCTAGAGATAAGTTTATGCTACCATTCAGCTATTTAAGAGCTAACTACATAAAAGTGGACTTTAAAGTCTCAAAGCATTTGAATTAATTTCACACCATTCCTGTCAGTGGATAAGGTGTTAAGGAGCCTTCCAGTATAATTCCGAAGTTTAATCACATCGTTGAGAAGTGTTAGAGTATCCTGAACTGAGGTGGTAAACCCAGTCCTCAGGAGAGTTTTCGTGGGTACAAAAATAAAAAATAAAGTATCTCTGGAATAAAATCCATAACACTGACAAGGTGACCTTACGGTTTCAAAAATTCAGATCGAGATGAGACTCGGCAGATTGGTAGTATACCTAAGGGTATCCACACAGTCAAGCCTTAAAGCGCACTAGCCAGAAGATTCCGAGAAAACAGGCTCTAAAGTGTTGCGCGCAGCTTATATACTCGTAGAGATTTTTGCTCTGCAGCTCTCCGGTGGCAAAGTGGTTAGCGTGATGGGTTCTCGTAGCGTACGGGTGATACGGGTTCGATACCTCGCGTTGTATTTTTTTTTTTTTTTTAATTTATAAATTCAATTTATTAAGTGAGTTGGGTAGGGGTAGAACCATTGTTCGATAAGTACGGTTAGGGTTTTAAAAATTTCTGACTTCCTGCTTATGTATAATAGGACAACATTCCTACTCTTCCATATAGAAACTGGTTCTTCACGTTTATTGCGAAAATCATTTATTTCTCTACAGCTTATAATATCTCAAAATTTATAATCACTTGTTTGTGAGAATAGTTAATAAAGTTTTAATGTACCTTCATTAAAACACATTACGTATCTAAAAATAATGTATTATCTTTAATTCAAATTTCAGTTAGCTGTAACAGTTACTTTATAAATTGACAAAAAAAAATTATCTCACGAGGTATCGAACCCAGATCGCCCGTACGGGAACTCAGCACGTTGACCACTTAGCCACCGGGAGTTACAGAGCAAAAATCTCTTCTAGTATATAAGCTGCGCCTCTTTAGTGCCTGTTTTCTCGGAATCTTCTGGCTAGTGCGCTTTATTGCTTTACTGTGCGGATACCCTTAAGGTTTACTGCAGAGTGTCATCCCGATCTGAATTTCCGAGACCGTAAGGTCTCTTTGTGAGTCAACTGTACAGCAGAGTTGCATTTTTTTTTTCCAGGTTGAAAATGGACCCTGCCGCATACATGGAGCACAACAGGATACCGAATCTATTTGCTCAGCGTTTTATCAAAGAAGTAGCACAAAATGCTGACTGGGAGAATGAAGATCTTGACATGGTGATGGATATCGGCTGTGGCCCAGGAAACATCTCCACCTATTGGATTGATTTCTACTTTCCCAACATCAAGCGACTCATCGGACTCGATATGGATCCTGGGATGATTGCTTTGGCCAAAGAACAGAACAAGAAGGAAAAAATTGAGTTCCACGTTGCTGATATAATGAAAAAGTGAGAATTAATGCTACTATGTTTTGAATTACAAAAATTTATACTGAGACTGGACTGTAGAATTATGATTTGGTTTGTTAACCGGTCACTTATCTTGGGAACCATTTTAATACAATGAAAGTTGTCGCGGATAACCTGCCGACCAAACGGTATAGTGGTTAGCGTGCTAGCTTCTAGACCGCGAGGTTGCGGGTTCGAGTCCCGTGTTGGCATGGGTGTTTGTAAATGTATGTTGGCTTGTCTAATGACGAATGTTTCGGCGCATTATAGCCCTCGTGTTGCTGACGGCGCCAGATAATCTGAAAACAACCAATCAACCTCCTATATTTCGACATAGTGCCTTTCTAGGTACGTTTTAAAGTGCAGGAAGTCTTAGTGTTTGTAGTATTATTGATACTTCAATAGGTAAAAATATTATTAAATATACTATGTCCAAAATGCCCTTGGGAAAAATTGCTTACCTAAGAGTTTTAAGTCCGTTGTCTGGCAAGGCTTATGAGAGGCCTTTAGGCCTAAGTACACTTGGATTTAACACTCTTTCTAATATAATGGCTAAAGTAATTTAATGGCTAAAGTAATTTAATAAGTTTGAATCTTTCGACTTATAACCAAATACAATGTGCAAACTTATGAGAGGGGTAGGTAGGGGGCAACCATACGATTATGAATAGTAAGACGATGAATCCCACCTGACAGATGTGTGGTTATCGCTCTAACCTTGTAAACCAAAGTCCCTGGTTCGAACCCTCGGGTTAGGAGCGTGGATGTTTGTTGTGGTTCAGAATCCGCGTTAAGGCGATGTAGGCTCCGGTCTAATTAGCCGTTATTGTGCACAAAAATAGATATTTGAACACACAAACCAACCAACGTAAGGTGATGCAGGATGAAATGTTTTTCTTTGCTTAGCACAGTAGGACCTGGAAGGGGGAAAAAATGACAAAAAGTGGCAAAACTATTTAAGCACTTCTCCAATTGGTTGTCAGTCCTTCATTAGATGAGAGTTATGTCCTGTTTAAATTTTTCTTAATATACATTTCTAGGCCTTGACCCATGCAGAGGGGTCTGAAAATATACCATTGTACCCTATTGAAAGTTGATCAATAGTTTCTGAATTTTCCAGAAACCTATTGACAAACTTATTGCTGCCGACCAAACGGTATAGTGGTTAGCGTGCTAGCTTCTAGACCGCGAGGTTGCGGGTTCGAGTCCCGTGTTGGCATGGGTGTTTGTAAATGTATGTTGGCTTGTCTAATGACGAAATGTTTCGGCGCATTATAGCCCTCGTGTTGCTGACGGCGCCAGATAATCTGAATACAACCAACCAACCAACCAAACGTATTGCTGCTGATCAATCGGTATAATGGTTAGCGTGCTAGCTTCTAGACCGCGAGTCCCGTGTAAGGCATGGGTGTTTGTAAATTCATGTTGGCTTGTCTAATGACGATTCGGTGCATTATAGTCCTCGTGTTGCTGACGGCGCCAGATAATCTGAAAACAACCAAGCAAACGTATTGCCAAACCATATGCCCTAGACTTTAGTTTTCATTTCAATTATCTGATGGTAATTTTGGTATAGGTACGTTACGTCTAATTTAATTAATTTGGATATTATACATAATTACTGGCTATTTTAAAAAATTACTATAGCCAATAGTAATTTTATAAAATAATCAGTTATGTATAATATACAAGATATATATGAAATTATTTCTCTTCGAGTCGGGTTGTAATTACCAAAAATGAAAGGTTAATTTAGTGCATGTGTACCACTGAAACATGAGCTACGTTTGAATGGTATATTATGAATTAAAGGATCCGATTTAACTATGCAAACCAAATTTAAGGTTTTTTAGTGAATGATTTATTTACACTAGGACCCATGTATGAAGGCCGACCAAACGGTATAGTGGTTAGCGTGCTGGCTTCTAGACCGCGAGGTTGCGGGTTCGAGTCCCGTATTAGGCATGGGTGTTTGTAAATGTATGTTGGCTTGTCTAATGACGAAAGTTTCGGCGCATTATAGCCCTCGTGTTGCTGACGGCGCCAGATAATCTGAATACAACCAACCCATGTATGAAGGTCTCCTTTTTGTCGGTTTATAATTTGCAAATCATATATTCTAATTTGACGGATGAACCTTTTTAATATAAATATTCTACTTCAAACATACGAGATGAAATTCTGTTATAAAATGGATGAATGTACTTCCCTAGTGAAGCCTGGATTAGGTACTCTGATTTAAATTATTCGAGTCCAGGGTTCGTGTCCCTGTTCGGGCGAAACATCATTCGCCCACCAAACGGTATAGTGGTTAGCGCGCTAGCTTCTAGACAGCGAGGTTGCGGGTTCGAGTCCCGTGTTAGGCATGGGTATTTATAAATGTATGTTGGCTTGTCTAATGACGAATGTTTCGGCGCATTATAGCCCTCGTGTTGCTGACGGCGCCAGATAATCTGAATACAACCAACTAAATTATTCGAATTTGGTACACAGAATATTTGTATTGAAAATTTAAAACATGAACATTTCAGATATTCGTTAATATCAGTTATGCGAATCAGTACTAGCTCCGAGATGCATGAAATTGTGAGATGCGTTAATACATAAAACTTAGATGCTGTGATACAGTGTATTTATAGAGTAAGTTATAAATCAATGAAAATAGTATTGATGGAAAGGGATTTTTCCGTTAATTACAACTCAACGTAATCTTCAGGGAATGGCAAGAGTTAGAGAGCATGGGTTGGAACCCTACTAGTATGGATATTACTTTGCTAATTAGTTTAATTCTAAGTCTAGTAGGAGGCATTCGACCGCTAGTATACTTAACACATTGGCTGCCACTGATGCGCTGGCGCGTCAGCATGGCGCTACCTCCCATGCCGGCGACGCTCTGGGACGACGATCGAGTATGATAAGTAAACTGTTTTATTTTTAGTTCGGATTTGGAGGTTGAACGATGAGGTTTTTGAGGCACGTTAGTGAAGCATTATTTTAATATTTTTAGTGCTTGGTTTTTTCCTTTTTTCTGGTTTTAGTATTAAAATATAAGGAACGGTTTTAATCATTAAAACACTTTTTTTAATTCGGCTTCTGAGGATGGATATATAAATTTTGGTGGCAGCGAATGTGTTAACTAGTTATTCGTAAAATCGTATTTGGCTTTTAATGCTCTTTTCACACTATTATGTTTCGACCGTTCGATAAAAATTCGAACGGTGTGGATTTTGAGAAACTGGTCGTACGATTTAACCCTTTGCCTGTGGAATATATTTGAGAAAAACGTGCCAAAAATTTAAATTTTTTTCGTCTTTAATTTTATTCGTTATTGTCATCAGAATATTAGAAATAATTATTTTTTAAAAAAACATAATTTTAAAAGAAATAACTACTATTTTCAATATTTTCACATACATGGGAAATGCAATGGATTACAGTAATTTTTGCTCAAATTATAGCAAAATAAATCAAATGACATAATTTTCAAGATAAATATAATAAACTATTTCAACAATATTTTATTTATATCAGCTGTCATGAATTCTATGTCCCTCAGATTCCTTTAAATCTCACAAATCCTTTGTTGGTTGGTTCAGGTTGGTTGTTTTGTTGAGGTATAACAGCGCAAGGGCAACACGAGGGTTAAACTGAGTTCAGGCTTCACGTAATTGAAGCACCGATTTTTCTCTAGCCCGAACTCAGGTCGGGCATTCCAAAATTGGCGCACTTGCGTTGGAACTGAGTATGGGTGAGTATGCCCGAACTGAGTTCGGGCGTCACAAGCAAGGGGTTAAAGCAGTCTGAAAAGTGTGCGTTTTGTCGCGTACACAACTAAGTAATTGGTTGTTGTCCGCACCCCGTGGTTTACAGTAGTAGACGGTTCTACACGGCTACTAAGTAGCATTTTGTCGTCACCATTATATGGTGGCTACAAAATGCTACCTGGTCGCCTTGTAGAACATCCTGAAAATTGTCTTCCTCTTCGTTCTAAAAAAGTGTCACATCTCTTCAGTCTAATAATATATTCGATTTTCAATTGTCAGGTGAAAGTCAAAGTACGTAGTGTTTGCCGAATCACCAAAATATCACATTTTCACGATTGCGCGTGGAAACTATGTTTAGCTCTTTCTATATTTTTAGAGACAGTCTAAGTGAGTGGGAAGGCAAAGTTAGTACGATCCTTTCTAACTTTATGCTGCACAGAGTCAAAGACCAAAAGCAGGCGTTCAAACACGTTTTTGACCTCTTGGAACCTTCGGGAAAAGCGGCTTTAAGTTTCATCATTGTAGGACCCTATTACCAAGCTTTTCTGGACCTCCTCAAAATGCCCAAATGGAGTCCGGTTTTGAAGGTATGCAATTCCAAAAACTTCCAATATGCAGAGCGTTTCTGAAATAAGCGGAAACAAATTTAATACTCCGAGAAGCGACTGCAATTTTTAGACCCCATCGAACATCATTCTGAATTTTTTATAGAAATTGGAGAAAAGTTAGTAGATTACGAATCCACTGGTCTGCCGTGGCAAAAATGGCCGAAACTGATCAATAATCGACTTGGAATGAATTGAACTAAAATCCGATTGCCAAATATGTCATAACTTGCCAAACAGATAACTAACTTTTTCGTCTGGCAACCCACTGTATTTTTATTTTCAATGAGAAAAAGGGCAAACGATTTCTGATCTCCGGCTCGGGAAAACTTGTATCTTTTAAAAGTAAACCAAATTGGCGACATCAGTTATGTCATCAGTGACGTAATATTTATTGCCAATTTGGCTCATTTGTGAAAGATGCAAGTAAGCCATAGCCACACATCCGAATCGTCTGCAACCTTTTTAATAGAAAATTAAAAAGTGAGGGTTACCAAATAAAAAAAATGCTCATTTTTTGGCAAGTTATGGCGCATTTGCCAATTGGATTTAGTTCAACTTATTAAAAGTCTATTTTTGACCAGTTTCGGCTATTTTTGCCACTGCAGACCAGTGGATTCGTAATCTACACACTTTTCTCCAATTTCTATAAAAAAAATTCAGAATGATGTTCGATAGGGTCCAAAAATTGCAGTCGCCTCTCGGTCTATAAGAGGGGAGCGAAATTAAGCACGTTTTGTAATGGAATTTTAAACAGTAAGGAAAGTATAATTCTGCATCATGCATATAGGTGCGAGTTGCAAGGGGGCGAGCATGTGGCAAGGGTGGTAATTAATAGACGGATGATTGTTGGGTATTCGTGTTTACCTTTTTGACAGTGATGGGTATGAAGAGATGGAGTGGACCACTTTCAGCTACGCTCTAAACATGCCATTTAATACCCACAACGCGTGTTTTGCTCGTACTTTTCATTACAAAATCTGCTCATTTCGGCCCCTTCTATCTGCTTTTACATTTTTGACAGATATTTTAGAAACGTTGTATATGTATATTTTTATAGCCAGTATGATTGGTTTAGATATTATACATAATAAATGGCCATTGGCACATTTAAATGGTCATGGTACATAATGTTGCGTGGACGGGTTCGAAAGATTTGAAGCCAAAGCAGATCAAAACTTGCAGAAATTTATTCCAAAATAACTCTTCACAGTTCTCTTACAGCTCCAGAACTTCTCGTTCTAGTAGACACAATACAGCTCTTTTCACAACAATAGAGCACAAAACAGCAGTTAAACTTAACAAACAACTGCTAAATCGCCGCAAAAGACAATGCAATACAGTTCGTTTTAGAACTAATCGGTATTCAGTCAACTAATTCAGTGACTCAAAATCCATCAACTGACTAAGCCCACTCACGGCCGGGATTATGTAGGGGAGGCTGCGAACCTTCTTGAAACTTCTAGAGGTCGATATTTGGAGGCCGACCAAACGGTATAGTGGTTAGCGTGCTGGCTTCTAGACCGCGAGGTTGCGGGTTCGAGTCCCGCGTAGGCATGGGTGTTTGTAAATGTATGTTGGCTTGTCTAATGACGAAAGTTTCGGCGCATTATAGCCCTCGTGTTGCTGACGGCGCCAGATAATCTGAATACAACCAACGATATTTGGAGAACTTTCCAGATCGTAGTCGAAAAGTCCTATCCATGTACATGTACCTATAAATTTACCTATACATGTACCGAAAATGTCGCCAAATGGTCGCCAAGTTTGGCGATATTTGGAGATTTCTCGCCAAATTTGGCGACAAAAATTAGTCGCCAAAACCGTCGCCAACTTGGCTCTATCTCGCCAATTTGGCGAGATTCCCATTACCATAATGTTAAATGCCTCTGTAAAACTCGCTATCAAGCATTGAGAGGCTCATTGCAGGGAAACAGACTAAGACGAACTATTGCACTGCCTTATGCAAAATGTACATATATCTTCTTATTTACAAAATTAACACTACGAAATATTTACAAACATGCAAAAATTCGTAACAATAATAACCATTTATTATGTATAATATCCAAATTAATCTACTAATCTTGAAATTTTGAAAACTTCGGATCTGCATGGATTTGAAGGAAATTAACTTTTCTCCAAAATAGAATACTTTTCATCTAAAAGATCTTCTTTTTTAGCCTACAAATTTCATATTCCCTGAAGCTTTCATCAAAAATTATAATACGGACGACTATAAGCGAATGTTTGAAGATGTAGGATTCAAAGTATCGTATTGTAAAATGAAAGCATGGGGATTTCCATACGAGTCGGACGATGAATGCAAAAGTAAGTAAATGTTTATTGGGTTTACTTTTTTAGGCCAGGTTTGACACCGACCTCAAAACCGAGTACTGTCTGTGTACCAGAATAGCTCCAGTAAGGGCGCTGCCAGAAAATTTTACCTCAAGGGGGGACAAATATTGTTGCCACTGGTTTTAAGTTATTGACTTCCGTTTCGAATATTATTTGTTATTATGTTTACTTCCTGTAATCTGGCAGCGACTTATGATATATTGTTAAAAATCTGTGGCATTGTTCCAGAGCTGAACTTGTTACGAACGTATATTTTCCGTGATTTAATTGAATTTAATGAACCCGATTCTTGGAATCGTAGAAAAGAGTTTAGTCCGTGCTTACAACACACTATCGGAGATTTTTGGCTCAGGAACAAGAAATAACGTTTAATACTAGGGGTGTACGCACAACATTCAATTACACTATAATACTGGTCACTACCTTTAAATTTGACGTGGAATAGTGTTATTACCATTTTCACACTTTCATTCATTCATTTGAAAAAATTGTCAGTTTGGTGATATTTTTGGTAATAATTCTTATATAGGCACACAAAAAAAATCAAATTTGGGGATGTACTCTTCGATGATTCTTAAATTATCCTTTCTTGTAAATGAAACCGAGAAGAAACTTTGAGTGATGCTCGAAGAAAGATAACCCTGAGTCGTTATTGAGCTTTTTACACCTTTGTAGCATTTTTGGAGGTGGGTATATTTAGAACAAATTAAGAAGCATTACCATAACAATTTTGTTCTAAATCGTTGGAGCCGGGTTTTTTTTTTTTTTTTTTTTTTTTTTTTTTGCAATTGCTAAAAAACATGATTGTTTTCATGCTTTGGCCTTGCGCAATATTGAGGAAAACCTCAGTGACGGGTCCCATGGTCACCCCTAACCCGTATACCAAATTTGGACATCGTAGCTCAATTCTTTCGAAAATTATGCTAACCATGCACGCACAGACACAGACATTTTTTCCAATACCTCTTTTTTGAACTCATGATGTTCCAGAACGTGGAGAAATGCACAAAAAAAATCAATTTTTTTTTACCGAAAACAATCATTACCTTCTGTTGACATGGGTAATTGAAAGTTTAAAAAAAATGTATACCAGAAGTGTCGTTTTTTTTTTTTTTTTTTTTTTTTTTTTTTTTTTTTTTTTTTTTTCCCTTTCCGTGTAACAGACAACTCTAGATAATATCGAGAGCTATTGTGATATAGAATAATATGCATAATTTTGACCATAATGTAATTTATTGGGATTAACAACAAGGCGAGACCGAAAAGTAAGGTGACTGATGTCATAATAATCACTGTATTATATATTTGCAGATAAATACATCACTGTCCTTCAAAATAGTTCCTGCCGTCTACAATACACTTCTTACAACGTTCATACAAGGTCTTGAAACTTCTGAAAAAGTCCTCCTTTGAGACTATCTTAAGTTCCTTGGTAACAGCTGCTTGAATGTCTGAGATGCTTGAAAATCGGTTTCCCTTCAGTGCCAATTTCAGTTGTGGAAAGAGGGGGAATAAGGAGGGTGTAATACTAGTATTACACTTTCCTTATTCCCCATATCTAGCGCCAGCAGATTTTTTCCTCTTTCCGCTACTGAAATTGGCACTGAAGGGGAAACCAATTTTCAAGCATCTCAGACATTCAAGCCGCTGGCGCTGTTACCAAGGAACTTAAGACAGTCTCAAAGGAGGACTTTTTCAGAAGTTTCAAGAACTTGTATGAACGTTGTAAGAAGTGTATTGTAGACGGCAGGAACTATTTTGAAGGACAGTGATGTATTTATCTGCAAATATATAATACAGTGATTATTATGACATCAGTCACCTTACTTTTCGGTCACGCCTTGTATTTCATTAGATGAATCTTATTTCAGATCTCTTATATTCTCTTCACTCCATTGGTGATATGACTGATGAACTAATTAAGAAGTACAAGAATGACATTTTTAATCAGTACATGAAATACAGTAGTCGAGACAAGGACGGACATCCAGTTCACAACCTCATTATATTGCATGCCAAGTTGCGTAAAGCTGACTAGAAGGATTGACACGCTTGAAGGATATGTATATAAATGATATCAATATACGTATTGTGACAGAAATCAGTTGAAAAATACTCATTTTGAAAATGTCCATGTTTTATCGATTTTAATTTTTTAAATAAATGTATTTGTTCAGTTTTGTGGTTTAATTTAGTTTAATGTTATTTTTTTTTTTGTAAATCAATTTTAATATCAAAGTCATTAGTGATAACTTCAGTGTTCCGTACCCGAACGCTAAGTGTAAGAGCAGTACAGTAGATCTCAAAAGTATCCCGAAACTTTAATAAAGAACACGTAGAAAATAATCCACAGTATTGAGTTCAATGAAAAAATACAATATTTTACATATTTCCATGCAATTCCGATTAAAACTGAATTAAAAAATTAATAGTTTAAAAAACTAAAAAACACGCTTTAATAGAAAAGTGAACGAAAAAGAAAATAATTTAAAATAAGTTTGAAATAAGAATAGTGATTAACAAGAAATATTTATTTTATCGTAAAAAAGCGTGGGTTGCTTTTTAATATATTTTCATAATGGCTCTACTTTTACCAATATCTGTCATTAAATCTTTATAACAATTGACATCAAGCACCCCCAAGCTCTTTTACGATAAATATTTCTTGTTAATCACTCTATTCTTATTTCAAACTTATTTAATATTATTTTCTACTTTATAGTTCACTTTTCTATAAAAGCTTGTTTTTCAAACTATTAATTATTTTCTACTTTTTAGTTTGGTTTTCTATTAAAGCGTGTTTTTTAGTTTTTTTAAACTATTAATTATTTTTTCTATAAACTTTTTTTAGTTAATTTTTAAATTAAGTGTACAAAACTCTCCAGTTGTTCCTGCCAATAGTCACATGCTTGTCTCAAATTTAAGTCATGTGTATGCCTTAGAACACGCCGTATTACTTGGCACAAAACACTACCGTGTCTCTGAATATGAAAAGTCACTAATCCTGAAGTTCCTGTAAGGATAATGCGACTAAAAAAACACTCTTTATATAACCGTCGTGCCCAGGACAAATCTTTCAAATGTCTGCCTTATCAACTGTCGATGATGGGTTCTGCGATTACTGGGATTGTAAGGGGTAACGGCACACCAGGGTTCGATTCCGGAGAAGGTTTGTTGGTTGGAATTTAACCGCTCAAGGGCAACACGAGCTAATCCTTATGATAAAGCGACAAACTTATTGAATTATTGTATTGTCATCGGTGGGGGGGGGGGGGAGAGATCTTTGACAAGTGTGCAAAATTTGAATCAAATCTGATCGCTCAAAGTAGGGCAAAATCGAGCCCAAAAGAGTCGGTTGCAAACATACAGATGAAACTAATAAAAGCGTGTTAATAATAGAACCCATAAAAGTTTTTAATGTAAATCATGTATATGCATTGCCAATTTTTATATTCATTAACACAACACCGTTTCTGTTGACAGCTAGCTTTTAATATTAGTTGCAAACACCATCTCTATCAGCAAAATATGCGGAAAATTACTTTTCAAAATTTATTCGTTCAAAATGACTGTGAATTTATGCACTCACAATCCAAATATCTTATTTATCTGATTAAAATAATTTTCTTTATTTATTAAAACAATTTTGGCAACTGGAAAGTTTCTTCAATGATCAGTTAAATACTATTTCAGCACGATTGGATGATGGCAAGTTTATTAGTGATCTTTTAGTGAGAGTGGCCACCCCAAAAATTTTATAGATTCGATGCCGATGCATTCAATCTGTCAAGTTTCAGTTAGATTGGATGACGGTAAGGGGTGTTAAATAGGCCTTCGTAGATTTACCCATTATCGACAAACATACAGTGGTAGAAGTGGGGGGATGCCCAAAATTTGGTGACAAGAACCCCCGTCCACCCTTCCCCTATCTTCAATGATAAATTTTATAATTTCATAACTTAAATATTAACTTGTAAAGAAATAATTTTTACTTCATAACATTAATAATAAACGAGGGTCCAAAATGATTTCTTATTTTAATGAATATTCTGCGACTTAACTTTATCTCTTACTTCCAAGTAAAAAACTAAGTAGTAATTCAATGCTATATACATAATTGTTTATTTAGATTTAAATTATACTTATAAATGTGCATACTTTCATGAAATTAAATTAATAGAGAATTCTAAAGGTTTTTTTTTAAAGAAAAATAGCTTGTCTCTATATGAAACAAGAATAGAAATTTAATTTAAAAGAAAGTTCCTCAAAAGTAAAAAGTTGACCAAGTGTAACTATATTTGTTTGTATAAAGATATTAGTATTTTTACTAAGTAGTACACAACATTTTTACAATAATATGATATATACACCATAAATAGTTTTAAAGTTTTCAAATGTAAAAATAAATGACTTTTTCACAGTGTCACTACATTTAAAGGTTAATGTTATTTTTCATCAGTTTTTAGGCAGATTAAATGCTTTTAAAAGTGGGGGAATGGATTTCAGGGATTTTAGAAGTGGGGAGACGCGTCACCCCGCGTCTACCCACACTTCTAGCACTGCAAACATACCCACATACATACACATAAAATCTTAGTTAATATAAAGGATTTAAAAATATGTTTGATTTTTTCTTTAAAAATGAAAATGCAAGCAGGCAAAAAAAAAGGTACGTGTCACAAAAGCGCATGTTTTCCCCTAAACTCATTGAGTGTCGTTTGAAAATGTTAATTAAATACAGCTACATAGTTATGCACTTCGAATATCGAGCTGAAAATTAAGACACTATTTATATTTGCTATTCCACTCTTTATTGAGAGAGAAAAACGAATTAAATGATATTATGGTACTTGCATATTTTCCCTTCGTCCATTTTGTCCTACAAAAAATGTCGGTACTGCAGTGTTTTTTACTTTTAATTACCCATATGTATATAGTATATACATAGGGTAATAAAAGTATAACATACGGAAAAAAGAGGGGAGGGGGGGGAATTAGATTTTTTTTTTTTTTTTTTTTTTTTTTTTTGCATTTCTCCACATTTTGGAGCATCCTGATTTCAAAAAAGTGATCTAGTGTGTGTGTGTGTGGTCAGCATAACTCCCGAACAAATTGGCCTATGTTCAAATTTGGTATGAGGGTTAGTGGCGGCCATGGGACCTACCATTAAGGTTTTCATCAAAATCTCTCATGCGTATAAGGTAGCTGCCATTGAAAAAAAATCATGTTTTACAATGACTGCTAAAAAACGGCTCCATCTATTTTGATAAAAATCGCAGGGCTAATGCCTCTTAAGGTGTTCTAAACATTCCCGCCTCCGAAATTCCCGTAAAAATGCTTTAATAGCGTAAAAAGTTGAAAATTGAATGCCTTCAACAAAGAGTTCTCTCTCCTTGAGTTATACCTCATCAAAGATAGTTTTTTCTTCTCCCTTCAGTTATAATAAAGGATAATATAAAGTGTACATCACCAAAATCCCAATTTTGGCGATTTTTTTTTTCTGCCTATTTATTCCAAATGAAGGTTGGACCCAAAGACGGATCATTAGTGCTATCAAAATTACGAAAAATATTTCCAGTGTAAAAGAATAATCGGTTAGTTCAAGTACTTTAAGAGATACACTGAATTTTGCTCGGTATAACAACAGAGTCCAAAAAGAAAGTCTACTTTCTATAAGGCAAATCTTCATGAACGTCTACTATTTTGCAAAGGTTTCAAAGACTACCAAATGGAGTACTGGGGAAATTTTTTATTTACTGATGAATCTAAGGTTAAGGCATTTATACATTAAAAACACTAAAAAATTTAAAAGACTGCAAATTCTGTACTACAACAAAGAAATATAGCGTGAGCTGGGGAGTATGGTGGAGGTAATGGTATGTGGGCCAAATGATATGAGGGTGCACAGCCAGTTCAGGTGTAGGTGTATTTGCTGTTGCATACTCAACAATGGATTGTTTTTGTCAACTTAGATATACTGAAACAAAAAGAATATAAAAATATAAAAACTAGGGGTGTTTGACATCTCACAACTTTGAATTACACTATATTACTGATATCAATTTCCGTCATTTGTCATTTTTATATTTTCATCATTGATTTAAAAAAAATTGCCAGTTTGGAGATATTTTTTACCGTAATTCTTGGCTGGGTCTTAAAAAAAAAAAAAAAACGCTAAGTAGATGATTCTGGCAATATATACTTTTCAATAATTCTTATATTATCCTTGCTTACAAGTGAAACTGAGAAGAGGAGAAAAAAATGATCGCTGATGAGGTAAGCTCAAGGAAATAGAGCTCTGTGTTAAAGGCATTCGTTTTTTAACTTTTTACCCCATTAAAGCCTTTTTTCGGGAATTTCGGAGGTGGGGAAGTTTAGAACACCTTAAGAGGCATTACCACAGCGATTTTGATCAATGGGGGTCCATTGTCAAAAATATTAGTGCAGTCGGAACAGTGAGCCCTACTTCCCACATTCTATGGATGGAAATTCTTTAACCTTAATTACTCAAACGTAAATTTCTTTTCAGTATTTACAAAATTATATGAGAAAGAAAATAGAAAAAAAAAAACTTATTTAAACTTACCTATAACAGTGCTCCATGTTTCAAAATTGTTCAATTATAAGTTTTAGTATTAAGAAGCATCAAGAAAACACATTGTAAACATATCGCGGAAACTATTTTCGTTTGGTGAAGAAAATCCTAAGTCTAATACTCGCACACGAGCCAATCAGTATATCGAATTTTCAAGTACAGCCGAAGTCGTCGAATTCGTAACGGTTGCATTTGGCACCACGCCATATACATTTAGCGTAAAGGGAGATTAGATACTTTCAGTTGTTACCCTGGCAACGGTTCAGCTCATTTGGAACTTTCACTCTCTGTCTATACTCGCCAGAGAGTGATTTAGTTAATTTGAGCGGTTTCTCCCCCTCAATTGTGCATGCGCAACAGGTTTGCTATTTATTGGAGATTTTTTTTTTTTACTTACTGTAGAAATTTCATCTCCATTTGTGATTCTAAACTACATTCAAGCAAATTAATAAAATAATCTAAGTTGACTAGCAATTAGTAAATTTTAATTTTAAACTAATAATTTAGAGGCAGCCCAGCTGTACTTGAGCAACGAGCCTTGTACCTCAAGCCGCCACTGAAAGAAGTATGAATACTAACATTTCAAGAAAGTTTTGTATTCCATTCTGATAGCACTGCTCACACTTAGCATTGTTAGTGTTTCATATAAGCAAGGTTTTATCCAGAAAAAAATTCGGGAGGGGATATTAAGAAATGAGTTGGTACTAAATTTGATTTAGTATTAAGTAATAAATGTAATACTTTGTATACAACTCGTCAACACTCTGCAGGCTCTCTTCAAAGACACGCGGCAGATAGTCTCATGCTAGTTGTTGGACTACCTGTTGAGTTTCAAAGGCAGATAGCACCGCTAGTACACCAGAGGCTTTGTTATCAATCCTCGTTTGTGTTCTGTAATCTCTCCTGCTTTGAGGTTAGTTGACACAGCTTTGATCACAAGAAATAGTTTCATTTTGGTTGTAGAACTTTCTTGTGGGAGTTTTCTGTGTCTCCTCTCATTCAAGATGTGTATCCACCTGAATATTTCCTTAAAGCAGAGTTCATCTCTGAATTTTGTCCAAGGACCACAACCACACCATGTTTATTGAGCTCATACGTGGGGTTCACCTTTTGTACATAAGAACTTTTTACGCGATACTAGATTTAAGTTAATTTAAATACTACTACTATATTTAATTACTTAGAATTTTATGAAATTTTAGATTGATAAATTAAGTAATATTTCATCGAAATGAAAGTTTAATTTTGAGGTATTCAAGGCGAGTTATACACATTGAGTTATACATATATTTGTGTATAACACAATGTTTCGATATCGAGAAAAGGAGAGATAAGAATCAGGGATGGATTTAAGAGTATGCCGCCTATAGGCTAAAGTCCATTTGCCGCCCCCTTTATAGTTCATACTTTGCTTAATACATTTGTTTTATGGGATAGAGTTCATTGGGGTTTTCATCTTTTTTAAACGTAAAGTTCATTTAGTTTAGATAAAACTACAATTTCAATGGTTTACATAATAAATTATATACTCAAATTAGTTACCTACTTGTTTTGTTTTTTTTTAAGATTTGTTAAAAAATGAAATGGGTTTCGAACTTAGTTAATTAATTTGTTCTTGGAGATTAGTGATCACATTTTAAACATATTTTTATATTTTAATGCTAATGACTATCTTTTGCGTAATTGAAGAACTGTGTGCAATTTGAATTAAGTTGTCATACACGGTGAAATGAAATTGCACAAAATGTAGTTAATTACTATTTTATTTATTGAAAAATATACATACTAATCTAAAACACCTCATCCCACGTAATCTTAATGTTCAAATTTACATAGTTTTCTTACAAGATTTCTTAATGGCAAACAGGGCCGTCGCTAAAAATTTCGATTGGGGGGGCGTTAGACATACTTTTGCCGACTAAAATCAAGACAAGTACAGTGTAAATGTAGAAAATATCTATTAATCAATCTATCATTAATTAAATTTTATTAATGCAAAATTAATGCATATTTTTAATTATTATTTAATTATTTGTTAATTAATGCTTAATTAATTGTTAATGAGTTTATAACTAATTTTTAATTTTTTTTTAATTTAATTGTGAATTATTTTATTTAATGTGTAATTAATTTTAATTAGTGTTTTTAATATTTTATGGCATTTTATTAATACGTAATTAATGTCATATTTTAAGTACATTCTCTTCACATTTTAGTTAAAGTTCCTTCAAATTCATTTAATTTTTCATTTTTGTTTAATAAATAACTTCATCTTTCCCGAACAAAGGAGATAATTTTTCGAAGTGCTTTTTTGAGGTGAGGGGATCCATTTATCACTTGCAGATAGAATGCATTCTCACAATCTTGAACCAATTCAGTTACATGAGTTTCAATAAAAAAAATTTAATTTTCAAATTGCAGTTTCGAAGAAATTAATTAAACCTGTAAAAGTGGATGGAAATCGCACTACAACACGAAATAAAATAAATGAAAAATATTGATCAAATAGGTGACTCTAATTTAGAGTCATAAAAAAAGTTAATCAAACAAATTCTGAAAAAATTCTTCTTTGTAAAATTCTGGCAGATTATTGCTATCACACAAAATTACCTACGCGAGACACTGCGATTTTTATAATAGAGACAATGTCAGGGACATATAAGAAACATGCACTTACACTCACTCCTGCCTTTCGAAAAATAAAGTAATGTGGAAGAAGTAATTCACAAGAACAAAATATATAGGTAGTAAATTATCAATTCGAGCAAAAAATTATGTACAGCTATTAACAAACATCAAATTAGGAAGTACAATTCCCATTTTCGAAAAATCTAAGATTAAACAAAGACTTTTGTCGCCTTAGCGATCTGCACCTCCCTGCAAATAATCCTGTTGGCGCTCATGGACAAAATAATTGCATTTCAAAGTACAATTATTAAAAACATTTTGTTAATTAATTTTTAAATACTTTTTAACATATTTTCCAAACCAAAAAAGAAAAGAGGATTTTACTTTCTCTTGAAAAGTATATTAATAGTAAAACTTAATTTTTTTTTAGCAATTTAACATAGGAATTTACTTCTTAAAAATAGTTATTTCGTTTTTACCAAAACTGCTGGATCGAATTTAATGATTTTTTCGAGGTTTTTTAGCAATAATTTCTGCAAATATTACTCGTTTTATTAAAAATAATCATTTGTTCCAGTTGGAAAGTAAAATGCTAATTTTCTCTAAGCAGGACTAAAACTAGAAATGTATTACTTTAGTATTAAACCAAACTATAATATTATTTATATGTAAAAAATAATAATAATAATACATATGAACCTCTGTCCTAATGAAGCAGAAATATAGTTTTACAAAGTAAATTATTCTTTACTAACTCACTACCCTTATGAACTTCGAATTTAGCAACAAAATATTCAGATCTATAAAAAAGCAAACCATAATTTTCGGCACAAAAATCCAAACTAAGTAAGGAATAATACCTGCAGAGATTTTTTTGGGGAGGGAGGTATTCAAATCGCCAATGTTATTATCTTGAGGAAGAAGTTGCGCATATGATCTTCTAAAGAAGAGAAACGTCACAGTCAACCTGAGATCTAAAAACCTCCCCCATTTCCCTTTCCCACCTTTGAAGGTTATAATCATAATATGAGATCTACTGATCCAATTTGAAATATTTTTAAAGGTATTTTGACTAATCTAACTTAACTGAAACACGATGTCTTTCCGATGTTTTGTGTATAAAGTAATGTGGTGAAATCGAGGAAAGGCGTGAAAGGTTTCTAATAGACTGAAACCTGGTTGTACGTCGGACAAAGTCAGGCCGCAGCTATTTGGGTACAGGAAAAGTCAAGAAATTTAGATAATATTATAACAAACCTTTCAATATTTTTCCAATGATTATTTTGCTGTAATAAACACGACATTGCCTTCCAGTTTACATGGCATGCATTATTTCGGTAATACATTTGTGGTGGTCTCGTGTACAAATGACAGATACAACACCTAGGGACTAGTGGTCACTTTTGCCCTGTGGTTAGCGTGCCTGTCTTCTGATCAGGGAGTTCCGGGTTCGACTCCCCGTTAGCACACACCGCTACATTGGTGACCCGAATATTTGAATACATCAGTACGATCTACTGAACGACCTCCACACTACCACCTCAGCATCTCTGGCGACTCACTGCCACACGCAACGCACTCAACTCTTACGCAAGCAACTCAATCGTTCACCCCTTCGCAACTCACTGGGAAGGGGCTATGTGGTGGTCTCGTGTACAAATGACAGATACAACACCTAGGCACTAGTGATCACTTTTGCCTAGTGGTTAGCGCGCCTGTCTTCTGATCTAGGAGTACCGACTTTCCATTACCGTTCGACTTTCCATTACCGCACACCGTTACACTTTTTTAATAAATGAAGTACTATATAACATCATTTATAGAGTTCTACTTGACATTAGTTGCAATAATTTGGCAAAATATAACAGAAATATTTTTTAACAGAATTGCACGCTACTTCCACTTCACTCCACTTCAAGTTCGTAATAAGTAAAAATAAACCTCGTTGAATAACCTTATAAAATGTATTTTTTATTTTTATCTTACCAAAAAATAAGCAAGTTTTATTCGAAATTGAAACTTCTCGCCTGACCATGGTGTACGTAAAGTGTGTATTTGATAAAAGAGGCTCATTTTTCGGATGTTAAAATTGAGATGTTTTGAAATTTTCTGTAAGACTTTCAATTCATATAACGTACAATACACACTTTATGTAAATGACGTTTAATGGGCATATCATGGTTTTTGAGGCGTTATCTGACGTACTAAAAATATGTCACCTACTGTAACACAGCAGAGTTATCTATTAATTGGAAGAATAAGTAATTATTATCAGTTTCTTCCTGAGAATATAGTGTGTACTTATCAGGTGACTGAATTTAAAAACTTACGACAGTCGACATGACGATTTATACAATTAAATGTACTGATTTGAAATTGAAGGAAAATTGTTCATTCTGTAGAGAATTTGGGGAAATTGATATTTGTGTAACAGTACGGGGTACGGGAGATATGTTCATATTTAATTTCATTTAGAAGCTGTCAGTGACGATATGAACTTAAATGTTCCTGCAAAAAAAGGATATACTTACTCCAATTTAAAATTGCCGACCACCAACTTAGGCTGAATTGTGATCAGAATTTTTTAATACTATTGACGATTTTAATTATTTATATTTTTTTCTATTCAATACATTTTAAAACATACATCACTTGGCACTTTTAAAGGAATTGATGAAATTTTGGAAATTTGCCGAGTGCCGTCTTTTTTTTCTAAAAACTTTGGCGGGGTGAGATAATGAAGATATCTATGAATTGTGTTCCTAAGATACCTATTATACATTTTGTATTTGTGTACGCTGTTCATCAATGTAGGCGGGGGGAAAGGCACCGACTCTTTTATAATAGACTTCTAGTGTAAAAATGCCAATTAGTGAAACTTGGGTCGGTATTTTTAATATTTTTTGTTCGACATTTTTTTTTTTTTTTTTTTTTTTTTTTTTATTATTATTATTGTTTTTCCATTCGATTTTACTGTGGATCAACTTTAAAAAAAGGGCTAAAAAAATTTCAAAAATTTGCCGACTGTTCAACTTTCTAAAACTTTGGGGGGGGCGAGGCGCCCCCTTCGCCCCCTGTTCGCGTCGTCCCTGATGGCAAACTCGTTAATAATGTCCTCATATAAAAGTGTTTTTGTTGTATTTTCCTCAATACAAAGCAAGGAAAGTGAGTTCCACCGTATTTCAGAAATACTAGTTCGCATATAGTTCTTAACTCTTCTAAGGCAGGAAAAACTGTGTTCTCCCGCGCAATCTTTTCTTCCACTGGCAAACTATTAGTTTTAAAAAACAAATCTAGCTTTTGGTTCGTTTCAGATCCCGTTCTTGTTCTTGAAGTTTCAGTTTTGTTCGTTTTTTGTATTCAGCGCCATTGAGTCTCTTCCTACCGTCACTCATTGAAGCTAGTAGGGAGTAGCCTACTTGTTAAAAACTATACGTTATGTATTGGAATACTCTAAACTATAAGGCAATATCGTAACAAACAACTGGAATACGCCTCGCTCAACATAATCATCAACGATCCCTGAAAATTTGCCGCTCTAGGCTGCAGTCTACTTAAGTAGGCTATTTAGAAATATGGCCCTGATCAGAATCGCCCTTCTTCTACAAGACGGGAAATGGGCTCTGTAGCGTATGTACTCTAACCGGGGAGTCTAACCCGGGATTCCTAGGTCAGTAAACAGACATGCTAACCGCTAGGCAAAAGTGACCACTAATGCCTAGGTGTTGTATCTGTCATTTGTACTCGAGACCACCACATTGTCCCTTCCCAGTTATTCCTGAAGGGGTCGAACGATGGAATTGCTTGCGTGTGAGTTGAGTGCGTTACGGGGGAGCTGAGTTGAGTTGGAGTTGAGTGCGTTGCGTGAGAGTTGGGAGTCGTCAGATGTTGCTTGCTGAGTTGGTAGTGTGGAGATTGTGCAGTATTTTCAGAAGGGGTCGATAGATGGCAACATGATTCAGTTGTCCAGTAGTCACCACTTTGGAGCGAATGTGCGTTAATCGGAGTCGAACCCGGGACTCCTAGGTCAGTAGGCAGGAGTACTAAAAGCTAGGCAAAAGTGACCACTAATGCCTAGGTGTTTATGCATGTCATTTGTACACAAGACCACCACAGGCTCCATCCCGCGAATGGGCTACTCAACTTTTCTCCTCGACTCGAATTGAGATTAGAATCAGGCCTTTTGCATGTAATAGCTTTATGTAGTACAAGCGATATTATATATAAAAACAAAGGATAACCTCTGTAAAAGCTTCTTACTATAATATAGTGCAGAACAATTCATTTTGTACTTGGATAAATCTGATATGGTCTGATAATACTCATACTGTTCAGAGAAAAAAAAATCGATAACTTGCTATTGTATTTCAAGAATCGATAGTATTGCTTTTCTTAAAACAATCGATCTGTCGATAGTATTGCTTTTTTCGATACTGCCGATTTTTCACTCGATTGCTCCCCTCAACAATCGATGAACTAGGAGTGTGGAACATCGCACAACTTTCAATTACGCTATATTACTGATGTGGATTTCTGTCATTTATAGTTTTTATATTTTCATCATTTTCTTAGAAAAAATGGCCAGTTTGGCAATAATTCTTATATTGGTCTTTAAAAAAAATAAAAAATAAAAATTAAAAAAATTTAAAAAAATTTAAAAAATAAATTTAAAAAAAACACCTCAAAAATGGTATTTTTGGCGAAATGCTTTTCGAAAATTCCTATATTATCCTTTGTTATAAGTGAGTAAGTGAAACTGAAGAGAGGAGAAAAAACGATCGTTGATGAGCTATGTTCAAGCAAAGAGGACTCTGTGCTGAAGGCATTCGTTTTTCAACTTTTTACGCCATTAAAGCATTTTTACGGGAATTTCAGAGGTGGGGATGTTTAGAACACCTTAAGAGGCATTAGCACAGCAATTTATATCGAAATCGTTAGAGACGTTTTTTGGCAATCATTAAAAAACATTAATTTTTCAATGGCAGCTCCCTTATGCGCAAGCTCAATTTTGACGAAAACCTTAATAGTAGGTCCTTGAGCCATCACCAACCTGCTCAAATTTGAAAATCGTTGGTCAATTTGTTCGGGAGTTATGTGGCCACGTAGACACAGACACACAGACAGACATTTTTTCTAGATCACTTTTTTTAAGATCAGGATGTTCCAAAACGTAGAGAAATGCAAAAAAAACCCGAGGTTTTTTTTTTTTTTTTTTTTTTTTTTTTTCCACCTAATCCTATACTTTCATTACCCTATGTATAAGTAATTGAAAGTAATAATCGATGTTTAAGGAACACTTCTGTTCAATATCATTGATTTATACCACAAAACTTGTGGTCAATCCTAAAAAATTAATAATTTTCAAAAGCCTTTGGCCAATTCGAAGTACGTATTTTAAATTTCCAGGTCAGACAGTGTGAAAAGTAATTGTTTGTGACGTCATCTATTACTAGGCTTGGGCACTTTCCCTTAACTGCAGCCTTCACTTTAAGCATTAAAATAGAACAGGAATGGCAACAGCTTTTTTAGAATATGACCATGTGGTGTTTGTTATGAAGTGAGAATTGCTCGCCGGCTGGGCTGGTTACGTCATTTACTATAATAGAAATTTTATTTGTATTAAAAATATTTCCAATCGTATAACACTTATTATGACAAACCAGCAGAATGGAACTTCCAGTTCAGATCTGGAAAATAAGTATGAATGAAGAAACGTTTTTTTGTTACATAATTAATAATTTATTTACTAGTTTGCCATAGCATGCAGCAAATTTAGTGCTTAATTCTTTTTGAACATCTACTTTTTTCTTTTAGAATCCGCATACAGATTCAATAAGTATTTTTTATTTTTTTATTTCTTTTTTAGGATAGTTGATGTCCTAAAGAACCGCCCGAATGGCGTGACCCAAAAAAATCTTGAAGAATCAATTCCTTCTTTGTCAGTTGCTGAATTGGTTCAAGTTCTAAATAAATTTATATCTCAGGTAAGTGAAAGTTTGTTTCATATTCTCTAAAAATTAATTGAGTTTTAAAAAATAGAGGAAATACAATGTTAAAAAGGTACATCAGACTACCTGCCATCATGAATGAACCCATTGCGTCATTTTTTCAAGCTCAATGTCATTAAAAAATACTGCTTCAAAACATAAATTTTTTTACGAGATATATCAACAGTAATGTGTTTTAGTAAAATTTAAAGGTAAAATAATTAGAGGTTTTTATTAATAATTGTTTTGAAGTTTTAATAAACTAGCTTATAAAAACTTATAGTGTAATAATGAGGCTTTATCGCTGTCAAGAAGATAATATGCACACTTGAAGTACTTTGCAGTAAGCTTTTCTCTTTTAAGAGGAAGTCCTAGTAAGTGTCATTCCCTTCACTCGCTATGTTACAATTTTCTAGCCCAGTGCATTTAGAAACTACTTTGTATAAAATCTTGAAATTTGACGAGTAGATATGAAAAAGATTACTTAATAAAATAGCATAAATTAAAAACTTGAAAATAGCATCTAATACGTTTTATAATATATTTCGAATCCTTCCGTCAATGCATATGCAGTGGATCTTCCTTAGTTTTGTCTGTTGCTATTTTAATTATCATGTATATAGCATTGGTGGCTTGTGCACTACAGCCAGTGCAGCCGGACTGCTTCTAAATTTATCAGTTCAAAACTAAAATTATATATTTTATAATTTTCTTAAATGAAGATCCGATTTCTACGGTAAGGGTAAAAAAATCTGATAAATAGCAAACTTGTTGCCTCGATACTCAATTCACATGGGGAAAGAACGTTTCCAATCAAAGTGATCTTCCTCCTAACAGCAGTCGTGTGTTCTAGAAACTCGTTTCGGCTGCGACGTTGTCATGCGTTACCATGGTAACCGATGGAATCCAATAGAGCCTTCTCTACGTAATGTGTACCGAGGCAGCCAGATTAGCAATTTTCTGACTTCGGCCCCTTCAAAAATAGGTCAAATGTGTTTATAGTTTTTCTGCTTTAAATTAATCTCTGGATGGAATTTTCGCAAGATAATGGTATCCTCTGAAGGCTAGAGAGAGATTTTATTATTTTGAAGTACTATTATGTGCCGAAAATAAATTTGAATATTTTAAACTCATTATCTAAAAAACCTTGTTTTTGGCATGTGAAACTTCATTTAAACAGTGATACCTGAAGTTTGATATAATCTTTTTCAAAAATGATTTGAAAATTCAAAACTGCATTAACTATTAGATGTTTTGAACCTCAGCCAAACTGATTGGAAAAGAAAATGAATTTTGCTAGATTTTTTAATGCAAAAGTTTTTAGAAAACTGCAATTTTTTTCTACTTTCAAAATTAAAAAAGTTCTATATTAAAAAACTATATATTCTGGAAACTGGATGGAGGTTCATAACATTAAAAAAGATATTGCGAACAATTTCCAACCATAATTTATTTTCTTGGCCCCATAAAACTCGAGTAATCACTTTTCAAAAATATGCTAATTATACTGATTTAAACATTGTTGGGAAGTCGCATGCTTTCAAATGCACTAACATTTTTGACTATGGGCGCTCCCAGGGGGGTGCAAGTGCACCCCCCTGGCTCTTGAAATTTTTTAAAAAATGATGGAAAAGATGTAAATTCCAAGTTATAAAAAGCACTTATGCCGTTTATACTTTTATGTTACAGTGAGCATTTTTTTTCTGTTAATTTAGTCTTTTCTTTCTTTCCTATGTCATTTTTTATAGCTACTTCCATGACGATTTTCTGTCGCTTATGTCTATGATTATTAGAAGCAGATGAGTAGATGTATTTATTCCTTTTATTGAATAATCATTTCCTGTGTAGCTTTCAAAATTCTAGGAAAATGTTTTGTTTTTTAAGTCATCAGATATATTATCTTGAAATCTATTTTTAGAATTCAATTGAACATATTTTATTACTGCCTTCGTGTTTCATTTTAATTTTTTTTTTTCATTATATCCGAAACTTGGAAGAAATAAAAAAATTTTACTCTTCTGGTATTTTTGCATCTTCAAGATCCTCTATTCTAAACACTATCTCTTGAATGCCGCGAGATCTAGTTGGATAATAAAAAAATCGTTAAAAATATATATATATTTTAATATTTTTACTATTTTGCATTTTTTTCTCTTTAACAGGGTTACCCTTTCAAAAATATATACCATGAATTTTAACTATTCTCAAAGAGTATAATTTATAATGCATAATTATTAATTAACATTCTAAAAAAAAAAAAAATGATTTTGATAAAAATCTAGTCTTGCACCCCCTTGCAAATATTCCTGGGAGTGCCCATGGCTGCCACTGATAGATAGACATTAAATGAAAACAATTTATGTCATTTCAGTAAGTGATCATTTTCGTACCTACTCACCAAATTTCAAGGTTTCATACAAAGTGATTTGTAAATAGACAGGGCTAAAAGATTGTGGCATAGCGAGTGTGGAGAACGATCCTTACTCAGGCTTCCTCTTAAATTAAGGACTCTTCTTGTGATTTTTGACACATATTGCTAAAAAATGCAGATAATTTAATCAAAATCTTGCAGTTTTCCCCGGGTGTGTGTGTTTCTATGATGTTTGTGAGGAAAATATAAAGAAATAGCTTTTTTAATGTTATAGCATAAACGTCACACTTCATTTTCAATTCAAATATTAAAAAAATTTCCCCTTAAACTTGACATATCCAGCACATTATAACTAAACTAAACTCAGTAGCGTAACAGCCCCAGGGGCTGTTGTCTGCTATGCCCAATCCAGCTTACTTAACCATGGGCTCCGGGGTGCCATACAGCAAAGTTTTGGTCAGTCTGATGCGGAACCCCCAGTGTTTAGTTCCTAAACACATGCTTAGTTCTCATTTAATCAACCACCCACTTAACCCATTGACGATCATGGGAATGGGCGAAATTCTACAGTTGTTTTCCCTTCAATAGTTTTTAAGTTATATTTCTAATTCAAATACATAATTTTTTTTTTAATTCTTTTTTATTTATTTTGTTTTAGATAGGTTATTAACTATCATCATAGTAAAAATATTTGAAAATATTTTATTTTAAATTTTATTTATGAATTTAAAAATGTTGTGTATTGCTGAAAAAACTGGGTATCAAATGACGTATATATACGTGCATGACCGTCAGTGGGTTAAGGGATGAAAAGCTGAGTCAACCTTGCTCAGTCCGGGGATCGGACCAGTGGCATGGCAACGCAATGCGCGACTACTGGGCTTCAACACAATTTGACAAAAACCATAATTTTGGGAGCAGGTATGTTCCTATCCCTTGGTTATACATGTATGGCTTTAAATATATACAGACATGTTGTTTTAGTATTTATCCAAACATAGGTATGGTAACGATTAACTGTTACATTATTTATGTTTACTTTCATTGACGCCATTTTAATTCCAGGATAAGATAAGCTTGATGCGAAAAGGCAAACAACTTGTTTATGTGTTAAAAGATGAAAAATCTGCCAAGTAAGTTTGAATTTACTGTTAGAGTTAGGAAGTAAATGAACTCCTGTATAAAAGGGATCAAAAGTGATATTTTTTAATTTTGAAAAAAAGATAGCAAAATAATTTTTAAAATTAAAAGAATTATTTATCGTTTTATTGTGTTGTCTTTTCATATTATTAAAATCAACATTTCCCAACTTACTCCATACTTTAAGTGGTATTGTTGAGGGGTGACTTCCAAAAGTATTTCTTGCAAATTTAACCCTCTGAGCGTCAAGGGAATGGGCGAAATTATACAGTTGTTTTCCCTGCAATAATTTTTAAATTTTATTTCTGATCCAAATATATAATTTTTTTAAATTATTTTTTATTTGTTTTGTTTTAAGTAGGTTTTAAACTATCATCCTAATAAAAAGATTAAAACAATATTTATTTTACATTTTATTTATAAATTTAAAAAGGTTGTGTATTGCTGGAAAAACTGGGGATCAAATGACGGACCGTGACCCTCAGAAGGTTAAAAGAATAAATATTCAAACATTAATTTATAATTTCACCCTCATGCAAATTCAGAAATTTTACATTGTTTACCAAAATCTTTGTTGCTCAAGTTTAGTTTTAGATTATTATTATTTGGATATTATGATACCTATTAAAGGCTGAAGTGAAAAATGAAGTTTAATTTTAATCCTACATTGGGGTATTAGACTACTAATACCCCAATAAAATAGGATTTATTTAGAATCTGGGGATGTTCTAAAAATTGAAGTATTGCATTTTAAAGCCTGAGAGAACCTGTCCCAATTTCTAAACATTTAATTGCAAATAATATTTAAGTTTTTTTTAAAGAAAAAATTATTTGCAAGAGTGCGTAGATTTGTATTAATAGATATATTATCTCTTTCTTTAAAGTATGTATGTTGCTTTAGATAGAATTTTAATTTTTATATAAGATATAAGCTTTATTCTTGAGACGTGCTTGAACAATAAAATTTTTTGGGAAAAAAATTGTGTATTGAGAATAGAAGCTTCTGATAAAAGTTGGGAAATACTGTCCCTTTCATGCCTGAATTTATCTATTAAAAAAAAACTTATTTTTTTATTTTTTTTTCATTTTACATACGAAGTGGTTAAAATGGCTTGTAACGCCGGTTCTACCGAACGAATCCGAATGAAACGTATATTAGGTAAATCATGCGGTCAAGGTTTCCGTAAAAAAAATAGTTTTAATTGTTGCCAATAGATGGTGCTGTACAGTACTGGTAAAATCATATGTAAATGAGTAGTTAATGTATTTTTGCTACAAAAGCAATAGGTATGGGTCGAATAAATCAATTGCTCACAGTGAATATGCCGCTGAAGAAGAAATAACGCACGTTAGTTGTAAAACTTTTTTATCATAATGAGAGCCATGCTTCAGCAGCACTCCGTACTTATCGACGGAGGAAAAACTAAAGGACCCATGTCCATAAATGTAATTGAAGGCATGTTTCATAAGTTTGAAGAAACTGGTTCTCTGGATAGGTCATTGAGCGTACAAGCCAATCAACCAATCTATGAAATATATCAGAATTGATATGCTGCTGATTGGTTGGGTTATATGCGCAATGACTGCTAATCAGGCCAGGACCTACAGCTTAATGTGGGTTCCGAACCACAACAAACATCCACTCCAGAAACAAAACTCGTACCCGGCACCTATGATATGCAAGGCCAGAGCGCTATCCACACAGCCATTAATTAAGTGATATGCTGCATGCACCTGTTTATAACATGGGGGTACGCTTTCAACTTATTGTTGACCAACTAGGTATGCACATAGAGCATACAGGTGTGTTAATAAATAAATTATATTATTCTTGGTTTTTTAACTGTTATAATTCTTTTTACTTCGTTACAACCCCATCTGTTGGCAAAATGTGGAACAATTTTTTTTCGATAGGAACCTTGACCTCATCATCTACATAACTTACATTTGAAATTTCATTTGGATCCATTCACTAGAACCGGAGCTACAAGCTGCCGAGTACCATCAGTTTAATTTTAACCTCCCTGTATGTATTATTTGTTTTTTTGTAGAAAACCTCAAGGTAGTGCTGATGTGGAGGAAAGAATCGTTTATGACGCAGTTAAAAGGGCTGGAAATGATGGTAATTCAAGACAAATTTTGAAAATAATGTTCTAAATCTTTTCTGTTAATGTTCTGTATCTTTGAGTTTGGAGAATGGCGTATTAACTAATAAAGTTGTTTCTTTAAGCCGTTCGTATTATTACAATCGTAAACACTTAACCATTTACAAGTTTGTTATCTCATCGACATCACTATATCGATTGGATGCAGACAAGTTGGATGCTTACTGCAGTCTTTGAAAAACTACGAAGAAAGAAGATCAACCTGTTGGAAACAAGAGTCTACATATCCAATCTAGCAATGATACCTTCAGACAAAAGTCTTTTAAGAATAACTACAACTCTAAACGACACGAGAAGGACAAACCCATGTTCAAGACCGAAGAGGGAAAAACTTTTAAGTGCTATGGATGTGGATCCCCAGGTGTTATCAAATCCAAATGTCCAACCTGCACAAAGTCAAGAAATGATGGGGAAGTCTCTTTCGGAAACATTCAACTCCAATCCTGTGCACCTTTTCAAGTTGCTAACTTGAAGGTCTCAATTAATGGAATATATGGGATCGTATGCGCTGACAGGGGAGCAAGCCACTGTATTGCAGGAGAGATGCTACATCATCTTCTTTTAGAACAAGGAGTACAATTCAAACCTGAACAACGAGTCATGAGCATGGCTAATGGACATAAATCTACGGTGAATGTAAGCACTGCTGTTGTTACCATTGAACTTGAAAGAAGAGAATTCCAAATCAAGTTGATTGTTCTTCCAGAAGCTAAAGAAAATCGAACATTGTTGGGCATCGATTTTCTACAAGAAGCTGGAGTTGTTTTAAACTTAAAAGAACATGTATGGTTTTACAATTACAGACCCCATAAATGTTACGAATTGGCATCTGAAAAGAGTGTTCCAACTTTAACATCTCCACCTTGTTTCAAAATCAATTTGTGTTCTCTACGTGACGAAGAGGGTCAGCAATTGACCGGAAAGCAAAGAGACGCTTTGAATTCTGTATTGAGAGATTTCGATGATGTGTTTCGTCCAGGGGGAGAAGCCACTCCTTTTATAGAACATCACATTGATACCGGTACACATGCACTAGTAGCCGTACCTCCATATAGGATTCCTCCACCAAAGAAAGATATTCTTCGAAAAGAACTGGATCGATTATTGACAGAAGGAGTTATTGAAGAATGTGAGTTGCCATACGCCGCTCCAGTCGTGCTTGTGCCAAAGCCTAATGGAAGCATACAACTATGCGTTAACTACAGGAAGCTGAACGAGATTACAGTTCCTGATTCCTATCCATTGCCAAGAATGGACGATTTGCTACATGCAGCCAAACATACTCCATACATGTCTACAATTGATCTTTGTTCAGGATATTATCAAGTTAATGTCGCTGCTGCTGACAGAGATAAAACAGCATTCGTTACTCCGTATGGGTCTTTTAGATTCATTCATATGGCTATGGAACTTCGAAACGCTCCAACCACATTCCAGAGGCTCGCCGATCGTTTCCGAAGTGGGCTAACTGATGTATTAACTTTGGCATACTTAGATGACATTATCGTCTTATCTGAAACCTTTAAACAACATCTGGCTGATCTTCAGAAGGTATTTCAGAGACTTTTGACTTTCAAACTATGTGCTAACAGGGAGAAGTGTAACTTTGCATGTTCACGAGTCAAATTTATTGGACACTGGATCACAAGCTCCGGATTAGAAGTAGATCCAGAGAAAACAAGTTCTGTCATGAACATTCCTCCACCTAAGACAGTAAAACAGCTACAATCTTTCTTGCAGTCTTTCTCTTGGTACAGAAGATTTATCAAGAATTTCTCTGATTTAGCCAGACCATTGAGTAACTTGACTAAAAAGAATGCTACTTGGAAATGGCGTAAAGAAGAGCAAACTGTCTTTGAAGAATTGAAACAACGACTCATCACAGCTCCTGTGCTTTCACAAGTTCAAGAAGACAAACCCTTTGTATTGAGAACAGATGCTAGTAGTTACGCCCTTGGAGCTGTTCTTTTACAAGGGCATGGTGCGGACGAGCACCCTGTTGAATATGCAAGTCGTCTGTTGACCTCTGCTGAGAGAAATTACTCTACTACAGAGCGGGAAGCTTTAGCTGTCATATGGGCTCTAAACAAATTTCGTGGCTATATCGATGGATCGGAAGTTACAGTTGCTTCTGACCATCAACCGTTGAAGTGCCTCATGAGTCTGAAATCTCCTTCTGGAGGACTTGCCAGATGGGCCTGGCAGTTACAGTCATTCAAAGTTAAGATGACTTACATTCCGGGTAAATGTAATGTTATGGCTGACATGCTGTCACGTCCAACTTGCCATGATGTATCCAAAGAAGTTTGTGACCTATGTATGGTTGTTGCCGACTTTCCTACAGAGATACGAACTGAACAGCTGAAAGATGATGACATAAAGAATATCATTGAAAGTTTTGAAGGAAAAGATGCAGATGTTTCCAGATGGACTGGACGGGGTTATCTAATGAATAATGGAATTCTTTACTGGTACTCTCCAGATTCAGAATCGGAAGATGCTCAGTTAGTTGTCCCCTCCCATGAACAAGAGTTGGTGTTGAAAGAGCACCATGACGCTCCCACTGCTTCTCACTATGGTATAGAAGGAACTTTTCAACGGATAGCTACTCAATATTATTGGACTGGAATGCGCAAAACTATTGCCGAGTATGTAAAGAATTGTCCTGACTGTAGTAGATACAAAGCTTCTAACCAAAAGCCTTCAGGTTTATTACAAACACCTGTGTATTCCCAACGGTTTGAAACCATTGCCATCGACTTCTTTGGTCCATTACCTGAAGGAGAAGGAGGGAAAAAGTGGATTTTCATAGTCGAAGACTGCGCCTCCAGATGGATTGAACTGTTTGCCCTTGAGACATCTACAGCAAAAGAGTGTGCGCTTACGCTCTTGAATGAAGTTTTTCTTCGATATGGCTCAGCCGTCGTGTCATTAGTGACAATGGTGCGCAATTCGTAAGCATTATAATGCAACAACTGTTGTATTTCCTTGACATAAAACAGAGTCTCACTCCCTTCTATCACCCTCAAGCAAATCCTGTCGAAAGAAAAAACCGGGATCTAAAGCCGCGTCTAGCGATATTGGTCGGTAATGACCACAGGACTTGGGTAGAGCGGTTGCCTTCCATTCGGTTTGCCATGAACTCATCGAAATGTGAAAGTACAGGACAGACTGCTGCTTACTTACATTTTGGTAGAGAAATGAGGACTATTGATGTTGTTTCTAGTGATCTAAGAGCCATCATTCAGAATGATAACTTTGTCCCAGAAATAACACCCTAACTTAAAAGATTTGCTGAGACATTGAAAGGAGTTCGGGAGAGGGTAGAGATACAGCAGGATCGTCGAAAAGACTATGCTGATCAATCCCGAAAAGAAGGACCTCGTTACGTTCCTGGCGATATGGTATGGGTTACATCACATCATTTAAGCAACAAGAAACATGGAAAAACATCGAAGTTTATGCCGAGAAGAGACGGACCATATGTAATATTGACTCAAAGATCTCCAACAACATATGAAGTGGGTAATCAAGACAATCTTGATGTGCCATGAGGTACTTATCATAGTTCAGCACTGTGTCCTTACCAAGGTCAAGATTCTTAGCCAAAAGTACCTCTTCGAAAACGCGGACGGCCTAAAAAGAAAGCTGCAATCCCAGATTCACCTTCACCAAAATAAGATCAGAAGAACATTTCTGTGTCTGGCTCCTGGTCGGGACGACTTCGGACCCAGAGGGGAGTCTGTAGCACAATAAATATATCCTCGTGCATCTCTAGCTTTATGAATATATCCTTGTGCCATCACAACTAGATATCCTCGCACTTTACCTTGGTAGTTGTGTTCTATAGATTTTAAGATAGCAGTTTGAGTTTGGAGAATGGCGTATTAACTAATAAAGTTGTTTCTTTAAACCGTTCGTATTATTACAATCGTAAACACTTAACCATTTACAAGTTTGTTATCTCATCGACATCACTGCTATAATAATTGTTTTAATCTTAATTTTTAAGTGAATGTATAATTTACTCTAGGTTGGAGTAATAAGCCTCTTCTGTTCATCAATAATAAATGCCTACTTAACCCATATTCTTCTGAGTAGTATAATACAATACTTTAATGCACAAATAAGATAAAAGTTTTAATAATACTAATACAAAGTATAATTATTGTTAGAAATTTATTCCCTTGAAAGTATAATAAAATAATTTCTTAACTTTTTTTTTTCTATACTACTATGAGAACATAAGGATATTATATCTGACTTGTAAAAGGAAAAACTTTATAGCTCAAATTCTTGCCATTAGATGTAAAAATGGCATTTTGGATAGTTCTATGACAAAAGAAAGTTGTAAATAAAGTTTTTGACTAGTAATAAAGAAAACCAATAAGTTCGAATGTCTATCAAGTAATTGGCATTCTTAATGCACCATTATTTTCAAAAGTTAATTTCTCTATAGTAAAATTTTATAAAAATCTGAAGAGCTACGG
The DNA here is from genome assembly GCA_963978545.1 of Linyphia triangularis. Taxonomy (NCBI): domain Eukaryota; kingdom Metazoa; phylum Arthropoda; class Arachnida; order Araneae; family Linyphiidae; genus Linyphia; species Linyphia triangularis. The sequence continues at coordinate 31,598,216 of OZ021731.1, read as the reverse complement.
CAAGCAATGATCAGAGTCCATTATTTCACAATTCTTCAGAGAAGCTAATTTAAGGTTCCAAGTTCCATGGCTTGTATCAGAGTTAAGGTAAATGGTTGCTCAAAATCTTGCATACCATGATATTTATTTGCCAGAGGACTCCACTTGGTTGAACTATCTGCTATAATCTTGCAGATGGCAAAAAAACCTCGATTTAAAAAAAAATTGGATTATGATCGTTCTTTGGCATGGTCCTGTCCATCATCTGTCAAGTTCTAAGTTTTATATTGCTCTAAGCAGGTGCAGTTTTGTCATCAGTTTGTGTATTTATATATACATTATTTTTTTTGCAGGCATTTCTCCTAAAGAGTTGAAGTTTGCGTGCAATTTACCACAGCCACAAATTACTAAACTGTTAAAAGGTATGGAAGCCAAGAGACTTGTTAAGTCAGTTGTTTCAGTAAGTAATATTACTTATTTTATTTAGAACTGTAAAAACCAGTATACTTTAAGAATACCTTTCCATAAATACTGCTGCATGTTTTGCGATTTTCTAGTTATGATTGCAATGTATGTGTGTTTCATGTTCTTTTAAGTTATACAACACATGGTACTATATCATACTAGGATTCATAACATAGTGATTTTTAAAAGGTAACAATAACATTGAGATAATAGCAGTTTCTTGATCAGCTATCCTGTTCATTTAAGAGAATTTCAGATACTTTGTCTTTGAGGCACTGATGTAGTATAATGTAAGTAGACTTAAGTTCAAAATTTCAAAAAATAATTTAAATTTTTTTAAGTATTTAAATTTATTGTAATGAGTAGCGATATAAATCTAGTTCAATAGACCAAACATTCTAGGAATAAATTCATAGGGGAAATTCTGGTTATTTGACCACACCGATCACAAAATTTCAACTTAGAAAGAGTGATAAACAAAAAAATTGCAGATGTTATTGAATTGCAGTTTTCATATAAAAAAAAAATTTATTGTTATTTTAAATCATACTTTTGACTTTGTGTGATAAAATATGTTTTTAGAATTTTTTCTAAATGCCATAACTGAGACCTTGTAAAAATCCTTAAGTAACCTTCCATTCTTAAGTTTTAAGGTTCCCAGATATTTCTGCAAAATTTTAAAAATTAAAAAAAAATTATTAAAGTTTTGCTTTCATAAAAGTTTCTTAGATGACATCTTTTTAAATCATATAATTTTCATAGCAAAGCTCTCTTGCTTTAATTTTGTGTTGTGCCAGCAGATTTCCTACATCTTACATTAAAAAAAAAAGCCTAGTTGAATCTAAGTGTTAAACAAATCAAAAATGTGATATCTACATTTCTTGATTCATTTTTCATTGAGCATAATTATTTTTCTGCAGGCTTCCAAGAAAAAAGTATTTTTGCTGTTTGGATTGGAACCTAGTCATGCTGTAACTGGTGGAACATTCTACAGTGGACAAGAGTTTGAGACAGAATTTGTTGACGTCCTTGGTGTACAATGCCACCGGTATTTATCGGAAGCTGTAAGTTGAAGTTTTGCTCCTTTTGTCTATTAATAGAATTTGTCATGTTAGTAGTTCCACAATTTACTTTATAATGCTTATTTAATTTCTATATTCTAGAAATTTGCTAAAAGTAACAATTTAATGTTTTTTGCTTTCATGCTACTTTTTTGTTAAATTATATTTTTTGATTAGGAGTGTTGTACCTGCTACGATTTTTAATTTTTTCCCCCAGAACTTCATGTTTTAGCTGAATTTTTCCGAAACTACTCCATTCTTAAAACCATTTTCATAGAAGTAAATATATTTTCAAATTTCTTCACTAATTTGGAAATATTTTGAAGTAAACATTTGGGATTGTTTGGAGACAGTTAGTGTATTTTATATTTAACTTAGCTATTAATTGTTTTATTGCTAAATTAGTAATGAATGAATATTATTATGTATTTTCCAGAATAAATAATTACACGGCTGCACAATGTAAAACTATTTTTTCTTCTCAAATGCTCTTTGTACAACAGCAAGCTATGACAAAAAAAAAAAAAAAAAAAAAAAACTTATACAGATTGAGACACAGCAATAATTCAAATTCCATGAAAAACAAATAAGTTCAGAGTTCCTCCCAAAATAGCTCTAAATCTGTAAGCCAACTAAATGCTACTTCCCTGCATCTTATATATTTTTACGTATGAACTTTTGCTTTCCTGAAAGATTAGGAAGAATCCCTCTGATGACCAGCACACGAACAAAAGTTTCTTCATCAACCCCTAGCCATTGCCAATTCTGTCAAGCCTGTATTATCGCTGCTAATAGATAAACTTAGAAAATAAATCTTTAAATAAAAAAAATATGTAACTGTCAACAATAATACACTGGACAATTCTGTAACATTATAATGAGGTGTTTTAAAACAATAATAAACCATTCTGTGAGTAAGATATTTTATTCCTAAGTTGGAAATCATTGCTTCAATGCAATTGTTTGGCTGCTCTAACACTTTGATGTACTTCTGATTGGCCTTTTTTTCTGGTTTTAAAGACTTTATATTGGTTCAGTTTTTGTTTCTCAAAAGAATTTGGACAACCTGCTTGATGGTTTGTATGACCTCTATGTTTTGTTTTATGCTAAAAAAAATCAAACTATTTAATATTTTTAGAAAGCAGTAGCCGAGAAGCTTCCGGATCCAATTTCTCAAAGACGAGCTTCTTTTAAATCTTCCAAAGAAATCTGTGATTATATAAATGGTCTAAAAATTAGCAAGGTGAGTGTTGAAATTTTTTTATTTCGTATATACAATTAGCTATTTTAGTTGATTCCACTTGACAACTTTTTAATACTTTTTACTAATAGCATTAAATTTTAGCTGATTTATTTTTAACTGAAGTTTAAATTGAAGAAAACAGAAGCACAATTGTATATGGAATCACTCCATTGGAACCATGAACTGTTAACATATTTTTAAATACATTTTTACAACAGAATACATCAAATATACTGAGTACATCCAATGATAACGCTTTGCAGATACGAAAGGCAACTCAACATTGGGTAAAAAGAAATCTGCAATGCATCAAATTACCTCCCATTTAGAGTTTAAGCTATGTGTACTTTTTTAGTGAAATGTTAAATAAATTTCTTGAATGCTAAAATTATATTTAGTTCTTTTGCTAAAATATTTAACCACAAAATTTTCAAAATCACCATTTTTGTTTTCCGAAAATTCATCACTGACCTACAACCAAAAAAAGGAAGAAAAAAAGCTGAAGGTAGAAAGGTATTTTATCAGATGCTTCTGGTATAAAATAGTTTTATATCTTCATCAGTTCTTCATGAATTTGTACTAAACACAGGGATGTAAGAGCTGCTCCAATTGCGCCGAAGTGCGCCAAACTGACTACCCTGCTCCAAACTGCGCCAAAAACCTCTTTTCGGCCAAGATTGCGCCGAACTGCGCCAAAAATCATTTTTTGACTTAAAAAAAAACTACTTGGCAAGAATTTTGGCTCGAAATTTTTAAAAATTATCATGGAACGTCGCCAATAAAGCGATAACGAATATTTTGCACTTCAAGGGCGTTTTTCGTCAGCTAACGTGCCGGAACGGGTTCGCACTTGAAAATACATATTACATTCTCTCAGTTTAGTTGTAGGTTTTTCAAACTGTAAAGAAGTAGTAAATGAATCTGTGTACATCTGATTTAAATCTGTTTTCTTGGCTGATTTTAGTTATAGAAAATTATTATTTTTTTTATATATATACTTATAGAATACATGATTATTTTTAGAATTTTTTTTACCGAGGCTCCGTGGTATTCTATTTTTCACACAAGCAATCTTAGTGCATCCGGTTTAGATTTGCTCTCTTGCCTGGTTTCAATAATAAAGAAATACATAGCTTTCTTTAAGCTAAAAGAAAACTCGAATATTTTTTTTTTAATTTCTAAACTTCTTAATCCAATTGACAGCCCCTTCTCCAAACACTTCCGGGCTCAATTTCTAAGTCATCGGTAAAACGGGATTTGAATTTTGAACTTGCCGTGGTGATTAGGTGGAAGGTTTGGTGACTAATAGTAAATGATTTTTTGGTAACCCTGGATGTTGGATCATGATTTTGACTTGGCAACAAACGGGAAAAAGCATATTGCGTCATTCTTTTATTGTAGCCAATTCCCAGAAAAAGCGCCAAGTCGTACCGTAGGTAGACTAGAAATTCTAGGAAGAACTTGAATGGGGGAGGGGGATTTAAGCCTCTATTTAAAAAAAAAAGTAGATTTCTTGTATTTACAAATATTTGTTTTTAAATTAGCCCCGGGAAAGATCAGGGATTCGCGGCAGTATGACCTTTGCGCCGTTAAACTTCAATCAACCAACCAGGGATTCGCGCTTTGTATTCAAACTGTAGAAGGCATGAAATCAATCTTTATGCATCCAATTTGGATATGTTTTCTTGCCTGGTTGTAACTAAAGATAATAAATATTTTTCTTAGTACTTTAAGAGTACATGATTATTTTTTAGCATATATTTTAATAAAAAAACCTAACCAAATGTGTCGTTTTTTTTTTAAGGATTACACAAAACCACAGACTTAAGATCATTTTGTTTCCATTGACCTTGAGATTTCACATGGGAACCCTCTATAACCCTCTATTAGACAATGGAGAGTAGTGTTATAAAACAAACCACTACAAAAATTATTATTTTTCAACTTGCCTTGTTTTAATTTATTATTTAATTACATTAGAAGTTATTTTTTTTATATATAAATTAAATGCTAGTATAATTGTCAAATTTCAGTTAAAGGTATAAATTTTTGAGTTAAAAAAAAATATCTTCCAATTAACAAATAGCCCTAAAAAAACCTGCTAAGTGAAGCTACCAGCCCAAACAAGTTATGAAATCTAATGCTTGCTGCTAAGCAGCCTTGTTTCACTTTTTGTGCATGGGGAGGTGGGGGGGGGGGGTAGTACTTTGTATACAGTTAAATTATTTTGGATTATTGGGAAGAACTTCTATAGGTAATTTAAAGAAAAAAATCTTATTTCATCAGTTGTTAAAAGTAGCTAACTGAGATTATTTCGAAAAACTTTCAGTGATGAACCGAACCTAATGATTGGTTAGTTGGTTAGTTTTTGTGGCACAAAGCAACACTAGAGCCATGCTGTGCCCTGAACCTTATGATATCATTGAAAATTTCTAATATTTTAATTGTTGACAAAGATGTTGATAAATGTCATGCTTTTTAATTTAGTTTTTGAGTAATGCAATCAAATTAATGTAAATTTAGAATGCAAACTTATTTATATAATGAACAAGTTACACCTTTTTTTTACTTTAAATTAATTTGAAATATCAAGGTTGAAATATATAAAAATATTTGCTCCATCACTAATTTCAATGTAATAATTTACTGCTCCAAAATCTTATTTTTACTGCTCTGACAGTGCTCCAAAATCACATTTTGGTACTTGCATCACTGCATTAGAGATAATCTTGGAAATGCGAAGTATCCTTTACTATCTAATTTTATCTAATGCCCTTCTGAGTCTGCCTCATGGAAATGCGGATGTAGTGAGAGGATTCAGCATAAATAAGCAACTGTTGGAGAGTCTATTAAATTTAAATATTTGCAGTATAAATGGTCTAAGACAAATGAAATCACATGTTGAAACACTAGGAGGCTTGGACACATTTCAGGTTATAGTTGAGATGCTAAAAGCTTCACGAGGTGCTTACAAAAAGTATTCAAGCAGAATGGAGCAACAAAAACGAAAAGTTACTAAGCCAAAAGTTGAAGTCATTACAGACACAATGCAATTGAAAGCTGAAGAATCTGATATACAACAAAAATTAAAAGCATCCCAAGAATTATTAAACAATTCTGAAAAAAATATTGAAGAAGGGATTAAAAAGAAGAGTATGCATCTCGTAGAAAGCGGACAAATGCTTCTTAAAGAAGCAAAATCAAGAATCAGTATGTACTTAAAGAAACAAGCTTTTGTTTCATTGCATTCTACCAAATAGGCAAAAAAATGTACTTGTTTTCATTGCTTAAAAATACATGTATGTACAACATTTGTAATGGAGGACTTGTACATTTTAATTGGATTATTATTGGCAGTCTTATTATTTAGAGTTGATTATTGTATTTCGACAATTTATCATATTTAAAATCAATATAATGTAAAAAAATATATATATATATTCTAAATACTTTTTAAGCTAAATAGGTGTGCGAATTTTTTTGCAGAGTTTATTTATTTGTTTTATAATTGTATTTTCAAATTTAATTAGACATGCAATGGATTGTTGAAATACTTGTAAATTATCCATAATCGAATCATAACATTTGAGTAAGTAAATATTATTTTAATGAAGAAAAATAATAGTACTACTAATATAAAAGAAACCATTACAACTATCAGCTATTAATTTTACGAAATTTACTTTTTAACTTTTTAAATTTTCAGTGTTTGTTTTGTGCTCAGTATTACAAATATGAATTCATGGTTTCTTATTGGTAGTTTGAAAGGGAAATGAATTTCTTCAGACTTTTATTGTTGGGGCAGAAGTTAATGATCACGTTCTTTTTTTCCTAGCACTGATAATAGCACGAAAAATGACAAAAATGCCCTGTCTTAAAATAAACACTACCATTTCATTTATCTTTTACATAATATATTCAAATTAATAATTATTCTTATTGTAAATTAATTTACACGCAAATTGACTTTTTTGACTTTAAGTTAGCATAAAGTAGATATATTTCGGTCAAAATACTAACAAATGTTCGACAAATCGTTAATTTTAATGCAATACTTTACTGCTCCAAAACCGTATCTAACTGCTCCAAAATCCTATTTTTACTGCTCCAAAACCGTATTTAACTGCTCCAAAATCCTATTTTTACTGCTCCAAAACCGTATTTCACTGCTCCAAAACCATATTTTTACTGCTCCAGAAGTGCTCCAAAATCACATTTTGGCACTTACATCCCTGTAAACAGTTTTTCAATTATTTTAGTTTAAACATCAAGAGTTATAGCTTAACCATTTTAGCATTTTTGCTAAAAAGAAAATTAAAACTTAAGCTTTTTCGCTAAAGAAATTTTGTACCCCATCTTAAACACTTATCCCATTTTGTACTCTTTAATCGTAATTTTTCTCTTATTTTGTCACTGATAAATTAAAAAATTGATTAGATTTTTATATTCTTCTTGTTAGATTTTAAAAATATGATATTCCTTTGTTTATTCGTTGCAAAGAAATTATTTTACTGGGATTGAGATTACTTCCTTATTTTTACTCATACATAATATTCTGCATTTAATGTTTCGTTAATGTTCAACTATTTGCTTTCTTAGGTGGAGTTAAAGCTACCAGATATTGAAAAAATTCTAGATGCCTTAGTTTTTGATGCTAAAATTGAACAATCAGTCTCCTTGAGTAACAGTAATTTGCTTAAAGATTCCGGGTCAGAAAACTTCTATAGAGTTATAAAACCTTTGGTATCCAGTGCTGGACTCATGAGAATGCCCTGCGGTGTATGTCCTGTAAGTACTTATTTGACATTTTAATTTGAACGTAGATTCATTTATCAGTAATTATTTTTGCTAACAAATCATCTAATGAATTCATTAGTGACAGAAACTAACACTTAATGTGATTCTACAAATAGTTTTCAAAGCATATTTGAAGTTTCACAATACTTAAATGGGAAAAAATAATGAAAATATGCCTCTAGCCCTAAAAGAGTTAATTGAATAAAGCAAGGCTGTAACAGGGTACACATTGCACTAATACACTACCTTATATGTTTGGCAGTATGCTTTATAAACATTTTTATACAGCTTATTCTTTAGACCTAGACTATTTACTTTGAATTCAATACTAAACGTCTTTCTTTCTTTGATTGATTGTAAGATGTTTTTTCTTAATTGAAAGATGATTTTTCTGAATTGAGGAGAAGGGCATGTATTTTTTTTTATAGTTAAATCGAAATTTTTTTACTAAAAAAAAAAAAATATATATATATAGCAAGTCACACATATTACATATTTTTGGAATTATTAAAGAAAAAAAGTGTTTTCTTTAATAATTAAAGGAAAAGTTTTTTCTATTTTAAAATACAATTATAAACTCTAAAATATATCTTTATTTATGTATAGATTAGTTGGGTATCTAATTTTATATTAGTCACCCAACTTTATATAACTTTTATTGTTCAGAACATACTTCGAATTGATTTTATTAATCCATTTTTTAACTGGGGATAAAAAACACTATATACAATATTTGGCCATTTGAATTTTTTATATTAACCTTATGGGTAGTTCTTTCAGTCCTTAAAAGTGTTATAATTTAAAAATTTCCTTATTTTGCATACTCTTCTCCTTCGAAACAACTTCTGTGTAATCATTTTAACGAAGTCCAAAACAGATTAAGTGAGAGTTTTTCTTTAGCAAAAGGCTAAAGATCTTTCTTAAATGTTAAATTTAGAAAATTTGACAGAACTCTTGCTAAAACATTTAACAACAAAATTAATAAAATTGCCATTTCTATTATCTGAAAATTAGTCAGCAACAAACAACTTGAAGATTGAAGTGTTATTCATGTTGATATTTGGTATAAAATAATCTTATAAATACAGTTAATAAGGAAACTAAAAAGTTTCTTAATTGTTTTAGATTAACAATAAAAAAGGAATGAAACCTGTACCCGTTTTAACAATTTACTGAAAATTGGGAATTTAGCTTTTTTATTTTTCTAAAAAAATTTCCTACCCAAGCTTATACACTTGATAAAATTATTTAGTTTTTATTTCAAACAAGAAGTTTAAAATACAAATAAGTAATGACATTTAGTGCTTGTTTTTGTACTATCTCCCCTCCTTTGGATTTTGAATAATTATGTGCTATAAAATTTGAATAGAAAATTTCTAAACTTGTATTTTTATTTCTCGATGTTCAATTTTTGTAGTGTGAAAGATGTTATCTGCAGTTTGAAAATCTAAAATTGTTCATAAATTATCTTTATACAACGTGATAATCATATTATGAATAAGACCGAAAATAGTTGCCGAAATTTTAAAACGAAATATAAATAAAAATTATATAAAACCAAAAAAAATTTAGCTGGTTGGAGAGAAAAACTTAAACTTTCTACTATTGGAAACTTCTTATTAAAGAATTGTATAAATATCCACCAAAAAATTTATATTGGTTGATACAGGGTTTCTGTGCACATGGAAAGTTAGGAAATGTCATGAAAAGTCATGAATTTGGACATTGGGTAAATTTTGTCATGGAAAGTCATGATTTTGAGCAAAAAACGGCCATAAGTCATGGAAAAACAGTAAATGTCATGGATTCCTAAACATTTTAATTAAAATCACATGACTATGACGTCATAAACGGCAATATCGCTATTCATCTCTTTGATGATCCATCTACATTTTTATTTACGTTTTGAAAGAAGTACAGTCACAGTTAAAAACCTCGACCAATACAAACATTTCTGAACTTGTGACTTCACACGAGTAAGGGGTCTCATAGGTGAAAAATGTTCATAATGTAAGAACTAAATTGAACTGTTAAAAAACTACCTTGTGTTTACAATTTGATTTTTTTTCCTTTTGTCTTCGTAACACAGTACACTATGGTTTTGCATTGTTGGTATCAAAACATTTGATTTTTGATTATATTATTTAATATATTATTATTGGCTTATTCCTTCTTCAAATTTATCCTTATTATTAAAAATTAATTAACTTTTCAAGGAATGGAAAATTGTTTCTCCCTTTTTCTTCTGATTTCTAAGGATCTTTGTTACTGAAACAAGGACTTTTTGCTTATTATAAAATAAAACTTTATAGAAATCATTTTATGGTATGATTCATCTTAGTAAAATTCTTAAGGTGTGTGTGTGTGTGTGTGTTGTGCTTTTTTGAGTCATGGAAAATTATTTGATTTGGTCTTGAAAAATCATGGATTCACAACATTTTCCATAACCCAAAATGTGTGTTGTTTAATTTAAGATTTTACCCAGCTATTCATGATAATGCACTGCTAATTTGATATTTTTTTAAAACAGTCAAAATTTTGACCTAAAACCTTAAAGAAAATGTTGACCTTAGAATATGAAGAGTACTTAAAACAAATATCTTTTTTCATCTGAGCTGCACTCCATATTTATGTTTTTGTCTGGTTAAAAAAAAAATTATGTTTATATGAGGGTTATTAACATGATAATCTTGTTTTATAGGTATATAAAGATTGTGGTGTAGGTCGTAATGTTTCTCCTTCTACTTGTATATATATGAAAGAATGGTTGGATCTATAGCACAAATTGTAATGTGATAAACCTGAACGATAGTCAAAACCATAAATTATTTATAAGTGTAAATAAACATTGTTAAGTTGAAACAGTAGTTATTTACTTATTACAAATAAGCATTGCCTGATGCTTTAAACACCTGTAATACAATAATTACAAAAACTATTTAGTGACCTCTGTAAAAATCAATGATTTTAAAAAAGGATTTATTGTCAACTTCTATTTTAACTCTGAATTTAAAAAAAGTTTAATTAGAATATTATTAATTTTTCTACCAATTTAAATATTTAAAACGTTTAAACTTTATGGTTTTTCAAAAACTGTGTAATACCACATTTTAGTTAGTGTTGGGTAGACATTTTCTAAATTGAATACAAAATCTATTAACTCTGTATGTTGGCTACAAACTTTTCTACTTTAATGTATGAGACACTGTATATTTGAAGTGCCATAATGACATTAAAATAGCAACATCGCACTTATAAAAATATATTTGTTAGAGGGCTATTTCAAATTAAATATGATCACATTCATAAAAACTTCCTTATTTCTTAATTGTTCATCTTCTGAAATAAAGCACACTGTCCATTTTAAGGGAACCCTGAAAATTGTGCCTAATCATGAATTAATTTATCCCTTAACATGGACTACTGGTATAACATTGCCCAATGCACAGGGATAGTATAATCTAATGTCCAAACTGCCTGGTCTTACTATTTAAAAATATTTTATTGGTTTTGTAAGCAACAAATTTTTAAAAATTATTGAAATCAAAATGAATTTGTTCCACCATGTTATTAAAAAGATAATTTCTGTTTGAATAAAACTTAAAGCCACATTGATACAAAAGTATTCAACTCTGACTAAGATCTTTTCTTCAATAATTGAAGTTCAATGCGCACAATGTTGGACATGCAATTTATTGTCTTAGACAACTATTTATTATTTTTGTGCATGCAAAACTTACATGAGAAGAGAAGATTAACTGTTTTGGAAATTTTTTATCCGAGAAGCATTGCATCTTGATCACGACCTTCAGTGTGTTTATTTGTTTAAAAAAATATATATACTATAGTATACAAATGGAATGTAGTGAGTTTTGTGAGTGATATTCTTAACTGATCATACAATTTCTTGTAACTTTTTTATTATTTATTCAGTTTCAAAGAACATTTAATTTAAGATAAACACATACTGTAATATAAAGCCTTTATTTGTCAGCAATTACAAAAATAATCTGGAATCTTATAACTCAGCAGAAAAAGGATGCATGTCAAAAATACAAATTTTATTTTTTAAACCCGCTAATAAAAATCGAATATTGGGTGGGAAATAAATTACCACTTGCTTTTTTAGCAAAAAATATTAGTTAAAAGTCGTAAAAATGTTGTATACATAGTGGAACTTAACATTATTTTCATGATAATTAGGTGAAATATTTCTCTTATTGTTTGTATCGGGATAAAATTTAACAAACTGCACCATTAGAATATCATTTGTTTTATGCACTTTATTTATGCATAATATTATTTATATTTATGTGGATTAGTCCTTTTCTTATATTCCTTGTTATGTTTATCATTATCTCAAATAAAGCAAACTCGTTTTTATTGCAACTCAATCCTTGGAAGGATGTGATATTAAAGAATTTGTATTTCTGTTGATTCCTTTTCCAACAAAGGCATAGAATTCTTTTGCATAGTCATGATTAATAATAATGGGCGACTGGCAACAAAAGGGTTTCTCACAATAAGATTATTCTCCTTCAATTAAACAAAGAAAAATACAATATTTTATAACCAGTGGTTGCAAGTAGGTGGAAAAGTTGACCCTAGTATAATTTTTTAAAATTATAATGATATTCACATCAAAATGCCATTGATTTTTGCTTTTTGTTCTCTTATTGCACCCAATTGCTGCCACTGTAGGCCACAATACGTTGTGTCAATTTTAATGGACATTTCCTGCATTTTTTTAGAAATGTTTGTGTCTGAAAACAATATTTTGAATGAAATCAGTCATTAAATGAAAATTGCAACGACAACTGTTTTGACACTTTAACAGTCGCATCATAGCCATGCTCTAAATGTGCAGTTATTAGTTTCTTCAATTAGGACGCACGTAAAGCAATCATAATCAGTGCATGTGCAGATTATTCAGTTGCTTACTTGGATGCTATAAAACCATTTCTTACTAAAAGTTCTCATTGGCCAAGTCAGGTTTACTTGTATTCTTGATGTCACTGGTATATGCAAATAAGATATCTGCTATTTTTATAAGAGGTGAACTTTTAAATCAAATTAAAAAGTAACAATTAAAGAAAGAAAATTTTTGTGCCAGTCACTACTTTTTTATCTGTCGAAATGGATTAAAAAAAAATGCAGGAAGAACTCACTTTTGATTAGTGAAAAACTTAAAAAAAGGAAAACAAATTTTTAAAACAAAAACACATTTTTTAAGATAAAAGTACTTCTGAGTTAATATCCCAATTTGCTCAATTCCCTCGACTGTGTTGACCGTTATCATTGCATTGGTTTGTCTCTTTGTTCACCATTCTTATCTCAAATGAGATATTGTTCCAGTTTGGGGTCTTGTTAACAAAAAAATACTAAAAATTACTTTTTATACTGAGTTCATATTTCACAAATACTTATTCATTTAGTAGTTGCAGCTTATTATGACTACAAAAAAAAGCTGCAGAAAGCGAGAAGCCTGTTGCTCCTGAAATGACACGAGTAGCTAAGGAATCATGAGTAATAATAGCAAATATATATATATCAATATTAATTACATAGTACAAAATAACAGTAAAAATAGTTCAAACTTAATAATCTTCAGTAATAGTATCTTATCCAAAAGGAATGTTATGACAGTTCATTTTATTTACACCTATATTCATTTAAAAAAACAATTTTAGCTTTTACAATTGGGTGACTACAAAAAGCAGGTTACCTTCTTAGGAGTTACAATGCGCTTACCTGCATTTTGCATAAAAACGTTCAATTAACACAAAATAGAAGTCTTCAAGACAGTGTCTAATACTGTTGTCTTTATCATTAGTTTTCTGAATTCCAATATTCATAACCTAACTAAACATTAGCTTATAAGCAACTTAATATGTTCTTAGTTAAAATAGTAAATCATGATATTAATCTTTGCGAGTACATGCCGACAATTAAATTCTTGTATTTAGATTTGCATAATAGAATAGTTAGTTTTACTTATACATTGCTCAACACAACCACATTCAAAATGCAGCCTAATGTTGTAAAACATAAATAATCGATATCGAGCCTTTATCAACTAGGAGGGCAGATAGTGCAGCCTCAGTTTTCATTTTGTCTCATGAACTAAACGCCGTGTACAAAATTGATTAAGCTAAATGCATAATTTCTTTACCATCACCTTCCACAGTGTTTAACAAACATATTTTCATTACTTGATTCTTTGAAGTATGAATAGCTCTAGTTAAATTCATCACATGACTTACTAGGGTAAAAATAAAATATTTACAGTAATTTGCAAGGTATGCCCATCAACATCATCTATCTAGATGTTCAAGTAATCCACATTAAACTGCATGGTAACAGTCATTTTTCCTCCATACTTTTCTTTAGTGTAGAAACAGTGTAGCTTTTGTTGTCCAATATTACCTTACTAGTAGCATACTTGATTTATTAGACGGGAAATGAGTTAAATACGTTTTTTTCTTTAAATAAAAACGGGCGCAATAGAGATAAGCAGTTTACCTTCAACAATCTAGTATAACATTTACCACGATGAATTACGTTGTTCAAAGTTGGCACCCGGAATGAGTATGTACTACACTGTAAATAATATTCTATGCAATTATCCTATTTCTTGCATGTTAACATCTGGGTTAATATGTTAGAAAGCACTGCTATCTTCTCAACTCCATCTAGATACCATGCGTGTACTAGTTTCTTTCATAGCTCCAATATATACCCTAACATAAGGTGAAGATAAAAGTCAGTGAATGGACAAGATATTCTCGACTGCATCTCCAACTCCCTAGGCAAAATATCTACAAATCTCGATAGGTTATGGGCACCAGGCTGAAGAATAGTCACGTTATTAGCTCACTAGAACAATCTTAAGAGGAACCATCATCATTTGAAAATCCTGACATTCAATCTTGAACATTATTGGCTCTGCTCACGAGCCCTCGTTAGAACAATCAAACATTATTAGCGTTCTAGTAAGAAACTCAAGGGGTTGTAAACATATTGGTGTAGTGATCGTCTTTCTGAAGATAACGAATTGGAAACGCCCGTTTGATTCGAAATAGTCTGATTGAAACAGTCTCCTATAAACGGCTTGTCTTCATTGGCCAATTAAGCAATTGGAGGGCCTCGCTCCAGTTGACGTGGATGCATAGACATAGTCGTTCATTTGGAGGTCCACTGTAGAGGGTGAAAATTCGGAAGTCCTCGATTTCTCCCCTACTATGGACACAATAACAATTACTGCGAACTGACTGATTCATACGTGTCCACATCCGTATTGTTAAATCTGTAGTGACGCCTTAGTGAAAGCAGCGGCTGGTTAAGTGGCGCTTTAATGAAATTCCTGGAACGGCTTATTGGAATACACATTAATCAAATATTTACAGCAATGTGTCAAGAGATGTTTGTCACCATTGTCCAGCTCCCCATTCATCTCCCGCGTATACACATCCATGCCATACTGCCCATCCTCATTGAAGTTCAGGTGGAAGGTGACCAGATCTCCCACAACGGACTGAGTGGCATTCTTCGACAGCCTCTTCTCCTCCACGCCATTCTTATGTAAAGTGGCCATGAAGTCAGTGAGCGGTCTGGACATCCTGAACTGAATCTCCAACTCTCTGGGAGAGAATATCAGTGCATCCTCATGAGTGATTGGTACCAAACCAAACAGTCTCGTGGCCTTCATGGGCCCCCACTCGCCACTGGCACAATCCGGGAGTGGAACCATCACCGTCTGGAGATCTTCGCAGACGATTTTGAACTTACATACACTCTTGAACTTCATGGGCTCTCCGGTGAGGTACTCGCGAGGGGTGACTGCATTTGCAAAGATGTCCAACAAGAGTTGTCCGCTGGAAGGGGCGTGGACTCGGAAAGCAACGATGTTGCCCACGACAGACTGCATGACGAATCTCTTGAGGCTGACTGCTTCGTACGTATCTACATCTGTGTCGTAGAACTTGAGATTGTAGTGGAAGATGAGGCTGGATGACATGCGAGATGGCATGCTAATTCGCACAGTGGCTGCACCCGTGCTGTCAGTGCTCAGCACTGCCTTGGTCTCTTCGTCCGGGAAGTAAAGGCCGTATCTGAAATCGGGAAACGTATTAAAACCATGCCGTTGTCAATATAATCGATTTAACTAAAATACATATAAACTTTTATTTGCTTCTTAAGAATAACTTCGATCAAGATATATAATTAAATCAGCGAAAAACACGGCCATCTTATTTTCTGTTCTCATCAGAGAAGTTTGAAAAAATTGCAACAAATCAATTGTTGCGGATTTTTTTATATAGATATTACGTCTCTCTTAAAATATGGACTAATCTCGAAGCTTACATTTTTGAAGTTAAATCGTATAGTTCCTCTTCGATAAATAAAAGTTGTCAACTTTTGACCAAGACTATGTTTACGAAACCATATTGTTTAAGTGTACCAAAGACCATATAGTAACCCTTGACCATCCAAGTGCTGTTTAATAGAAACACAAGTGGAAAAGGTTCAAGGAGAAATGTATAACCAAAGTTAAATGTTTCTAAATCCTCTTTTGAGCCGTATCTCGGGGGTATCCACTGCTTAGTCTAACTGGTGCAGTGTTTAATGTTCAGTGAAAGACCAGGATATTTTTAGGGGTGTCAAAAAGGCGAAGGAATAGCACATTATGTTTTATAAAATTAGTTTTAAACACTTTATCCTCTATTAATTATTTCTTTAATTTCAGTTTTATTTTCCTTAAAGCTTAAAAATCTATCAATACAAGTCTTTAAAAATGCATATTTTTACGCTACCATATTCGTTCCATATTTAGAAATTTCATCATATTATGTCATTGGACTGATGTGCATAGTAGTGTAGATTTATGACATTTTTCACGCCATATGAAGGTTACATTCTAATAATCAAAATCGTTGAAAAGAATAATTGAAAATATGTATTTTAAAGCATTTGGATTTATGACCTCTAAGCTCTGAGGGAAAATATTCCATAAAGATTTAAAATATAAAATACATACCTGAAAAACAATGATCGCACGAACGGCAATTCTTCAAACTCAGCCAATGTAATAGCTACTTTAAGCAACTGCCATTCCTGCTGCAGCGGGAAAAACTCGTAAATAAACTCCTTTGGATCTGTCAGAAAATAATGGTCATCGTATTCATAGCGCAGACTGTCAGATTTTCCTCGACTTCCAGGTTTGGGCACCTCCTTGGCATTGACCAAATGCCTGGCACCCCAATTGCACTGGACGAATCGCCAAGCACCTGCTACGTAGACCGCATTCCACGAGTTTCTGAAACGATTGTCCTCGAACTTCACACCAGGTTGGTAGCCTGCACTCTTTGAATAGCCTTTTATCACAACACAGTGGAGACCAGCGTAACTGAAACGTAATAGAAGCAGACAGTTAATCTCTTAAAATTGCCATCAGCACTCGTACACCTTTATGTTTATCGTTGAATATTGGAAATGTACCATGAACTTTTACTCCTCTCCCCTTTATATGAAACTTGCTGAATTCTGACCTGAATACTGACTTCGCTTTGAAATTTACCATGTATATTTTGACAAACAAAATACATTTATGCATTCTACATGTTAGACGTTTGATCCCGTTTCAACCCCTGAAAATTGGATTATCGAAATCGGAACACCTTATTTTATTTATGCTTGCTTTTGCAGATATTTATTGTTCCAAATTTTATAATTGGGATTATATTGGAAGTGGAGTATTATATTCCTCGTATGGTACGTTATGACTGCTTAAAGTTAGTTAATCGAGATCGAAATACCTTATTTATTTGTGCTTTTCCTTTGGTTCCAATTTTCAGAGAAGTGACTATATTGGAAGTGGGACATTTGAATATCTCTCATTTGAAACGTTTAGAGCCCGTTCGACCCCTTAAAGTTGGTCAATCGAGATCGGAATAGCTTCTTTTTTTCTATGTTTGTCCTTGTTGACATTTGTATCAAATATCAGAGTTGTGATTACATTGGAAGTGGAACATTTGAATATCCCTCATTTGGAACGTTTGACCCCTTTCCGTCCTTTTAAAATGGGTTAATTGATCTCGGAATAGCTTTTTTTTTTCTACG
Organism: Linyphia triangularis; assembly: GCA_963978545.1. NCBI lineage: Eukaryota > Metazoa > Arthropoda > Arachnida > Araneae > Linyphiidae > Linyphia > Linyphia triangularis. The sequence continues at coordinate 31,580,552 of OZ021731.1, read as the reverse complement.
TTTGATCAATTTTCAAAGTTGTGACTGTATGAAAGGAATTAGTGAGGGCTTTACCTTTTATGCATAAAGATTAAAACTAATTGATTACCTGCATAATCTCTTGAAGAGCACGTGGTAGCTTTCAGTCCCATGCTTAATGCCTCGAAGAATGCCCATTGGGGTATCAGCATTTACATTGTCATCAAAAGTCATGGTGTTGAGGTTTTTTACTGTTATCCAACGAAATATGGCCCTAAGAGAAAAGGAATAAATTTGAGAGCGGAACTTTTTAGTGTACGAAGACGTGCAATATTTTTTAAATAGAGTGGCGTCTTAAGTCAAGCATCGTTCATGTTTACCTAGCCTTTTCCACATCAGTTATACAGCTTCCTATTAACTGTCTCACTAAATCAGTAAACGTCTGTTGATCACTTTGTGCGACCTGAAAGTACAGTAAGAAGGAGTTAGATATTAATGCAATTGCACTAGTGTAACACTCACCAAGGTTTTTCAATGAATGTAAGTGAATCACTCGCCATGACTTTTCCACGAATGTAACATAACCAACTGAATAGCATAAAAATAAGTAAAGCTTAAATAGAAAAAGGCAAAAATCAACCATGAATGACTCAGAGTTGTGTAGAGTTTAGAGAAATTTATTTATATATATTTCACTTTTAGCGAATTCTACACAGAATCAGTCTGGAGTCGAACTTGCGGCATTAGTTATTGCACTTTCCGCAGGGAGTTTTAGGGATTTGTAAATAACCACAACAATTTTTTACTGTTTAAAATGTGGTAAATACTATATCTTGCTTCCTGTCTTGTCTTGCATGGCGTTTTATTGGTTGGTAACAAAAGTTTGAAATGGTATCAAAATCTCGTATCGCACACAAGATTGCGATTATACTTTTTAGTCTAAATTAGTACTTGAATGATAATCAAAATTATCCACATTAGTTATTATCTGCCGGGAAATATTTAAAGAAAACACACAATCCATAGAGCGGATTGAGTATAAATGAAAGCAGACCCACTTACGTTTATGGCTATTTGATCAAGATCCATGAAAACACTGGGATCGCTGTATATCTCTATTTTAGAAATGAGAGGCGGTCCTGGTGGCGGTGGATGTGTAGGGTATGGTACCAGTTCCTCGCTCAAATAACTTTCCCTGTCATTCAAGTTCTGACTCTGAAAGTATTAACAAAAGTATTGCTTTAATGTAAAATTTATGACATAACAAACAAAACAAACTTATTGGAGGTTGTAATTGTATTAACTACAAATAAATGCAAATATAAAATTGACGACGTTACAAGAGCACAAGATCCATCTAGGTTGGTCCAATTTAACTTTTCTCAACAATCCCCCAGTATAGATCTAGCTATCTTTTAAAACTGTTGACTCCAATACAATTTATATAGTGATCCCGCAGATTGTTCCATTAATCAATAACTCTGTTGTAAAAATAATGATTTATGTTCTCCAAGTTAAAATGCGATTTAAATAACTTATATGGATAACTTCCTGTTGTACTCGAAACTCTTGAAATAGCCCTATTTGATAAATTTAAACAACTGAACAAATCCAATAGACCTTCTTTTTTCCAAGGTACACATTTATAGGTTCCTCAATCTAGAACAATAACCTTAAAACTCTAGTTCTTGTGTACCATTTTTATCGCTCTTCGCTGAACCTGTAAAAACAAGTCAATATCCTTCCAAAGATTATGTGACCAGAATTCCACTGCATACTCAAGATATGTCCTTAGAGTTGGAACATAGATGGTGGTGCCTAAATTGTAAAATCGAAAATGAAACAATTCGATGCATCGAGTTTCCCTTAGAAATAATCGTTTGACACTGCTCCAAGAGCGAAAGAAAATATTAACAGTTCGAAGCGAACAAAATAGTTTTATATTTTTGAGGTTACCTTAAAAATTTAAATATTTTCACTCATTAACTTTGTTTTTCAACATCCTTATATAAGAAATTGAAACGCAACCTTATTTAAAAGTGTTCCACTGAAGTTGGTCGAACAAAAAAACGAAATTACGCAAATTAAAAACACTGAACAAAGTACCCTGTAAAAACATTTCCAGCAGCATTTCTGGAAAGTTATTGCTTCACAGAAGAAAATGCTTCACAACATTGCTTAAGAAATTCTTTTGATCTAGCCGACTCTGAATGAGCAATATAAAACTGCTCAATGCAACTGCATTTCTATTCACAACTTTGCAGCAATAATTTATTTCTATTCATAACTTTGCAGCAATCATTTTCGAATGTACTTTTAAAAAAGAATATTGATGATTATGGTTGTTTAACTGGTTTCGTTGCCGATAGGAAAAACGGAAGCAAAAGCCTTCAGATCTTTGAAAATAACCATGCCAGTTCTTCACTGTGACCATGGTTCTACGTATAGTATTTTTGTACAAATTCTCCTCACAGAATTTAGGCTACGATATTTTTACCTTTTGAAACATCATTTGACTCATACTACAGTTAAAAAAAATATCATAAAATCGCGTCTTCGCAAAACCGACAATGTGCAAAAAATAATATTTTTGAAAAATCAGAATTTTATTCAAAATTCATAGGCTCACATGTTGTAGAAATATTGCATTCTAAGGTCGCTTCTTTGCGCACTGTTGTGATAAAATATATTTGATATCAAGGAATTTTCAAGTTATTGAAGTTTTCAATATTTTGAAAGTTCCAAGGCATATTCAAATATTTTTTTTATCCATTGCATTTATTTGAAATATTTCCACCACAAATTATTTGGTTCAGTTTCAAAGTGGCTATTCGTATAATTGAGTTTCAATAACGTTAATCTTCAAATTTCATTATTGTTTAATTAACAGCTTTCTCATTTAAAATACATGCAATTTCCGTTGGATTACTGCAATTGTTTGGAAGAACACAATAGGAAAGTTAAAATTTCGATTTTATATTAACATAACGAAATCAATTCGTTGACTTTTCTGCAAATTTTTCTTAAAAATGTCGATTTCGACACTGACTCATAAGTCATACTTTCCAAATTGGATATTAAAACTAATGCTGAAGGGTTGAATATATAACATATCGTTCATTCGAAAGAAGACTCATAATTCAAAATACCTATATTTGCGTTTTTATGTTAAGAGACGCTTGAAATCGTATAAATATTTACAGAAAACATGATCATAACTTTATTTCCAATATGTTACTGAGAAGAGACACAGAACGAGAGCTAAAAGTATAAAATTGCAATCTAGTCAATTTTCCAATAAAATTAAGAAATTTTGTTTACGACAGTCTTCTCCCGAAGCAATAGTTGCACTACTATATTCTACGCTATAACATCAGTAGATCAAGATCTGGACTATCGAGAGAATCCACCAATTATTATAGGATACTCACCAGTACATACTCTGTCCTCTTCTCATTGATGAGATTGAGCATCTCCTTGGAGTGTTTCTCGACCAGGTCCGCTGTGGCAGCTCTCTCCTGCTCCAGCAGCTTCCTGGTCAGCGACTCCTTCTTGCGATCCAGCTTGATAGTCATGTTCTTCTCCAGGTCGTCTTTCTCACGCTGGTGCCTGGGGAAAGATGTATTTGTAAATGGTACTGCAGCATGATACACAGTCAGAGCATACCCACATATTAGTTTTACTCGTTCGGGACCAGTCATGATACCAAATGGCCTAAATTTCCATTACTTTAGGTATCCATAACAAGTAAAACATTTCTATAACAGATAAGATATTGTTTCTTATCGTAAGAGACATTATTTGATGGATTCTTTATTTATATACATAAAAAAGAACTGAAAAGAAAACATTTATCCACATGACCTCGTGGTCGAAAGGGTTAAGAGATCGATTGTGAAATACGTGGAGTTCCCAGATAAAACATTTGGAAAAATGTGTTTGGGACTATTGAAACATTTGGAAAGATTTATGCAAAAAGGAAGGCAAGCTGCAAAGGAATAAGAATGAGCCTATTTTCCATTTGCAAAAAGTCATTAACTTTTATGGAATCATTTGAATATTTAGAAATTATATTGTTGAACTTTGGGACAATTTTAATATTATAAAGTCTCATCAAAATCGAAAGAATGGTATTAACAATGGAATCTGGATATAAATGAAGGGATTGTTGATGTTGGTCATTTGGATTATTTATGTTTCAGTTCGATTTTTCGCTATGGGTGAAGGTGGTATGTGTTTAAATAACTTATGACACCAACCGCAATCCTCTAAAATGCTTAATGACAGATATTTTAACTTAAAAAGTTTATTATTACAGATATTTTAATGTTTTTATAGATATTTTAATATAGAAAGTTAAAAAGTATAAACTTGTAGAGCTAATATTTTAAAAGTTACTTTTTGATGTATACCCATTCTTTCACTTAGCCCTTCAAATTACAGTGAAAACTTATTTTACTAGATTTGATGAGCAGCTAATAGATACATGTTGATTTTTAAAAATGTAAACCATCGAGGCTCTCACCTGAAAGTAAGAGCTCTTTCTTCGTCCGTCGATATCCGCCTCTTCTTCATCTTTATTTCATAATTGAAGCGTGACGTCAGTTTTTCCAATTCTTTTTCCCATTCTTCCTATAATAAAATTGAGCAAAACTATTAATATTGGATTCAAAGTTGAGTGAAGCATTTTACAAGCAAATCAAACTGAAATGATCTCCCAAACATTTAACAAAATGTCTTTCCGTTATTATTAACTTCCAAGATAATTATTGTAATGTATATACAGGTGTTCCTTTTACTTAAGCTTCAACAGTATAATAACAACCTCAAAAGTTTACATGCTAGTTATGTGCTATACATAAATTCGTAAGGATTAGCAGAACTAGAAAATATTCTAAAATCCCAAACGGACGCGTCGTAATTTTTACCAAAATGCCTTTGTTACGAAGCTGATTTTGCAATTTAAAGTCTCAATACCTAGTTTCAAATTCAATCTAAATTGAATTCTAAAAATTTATCTATAGCATTACCCTCTAGGTTTAAATCTTGAATTATTTATCGGAAAGTGTTATTTTTATTTTTTAACAGTAATGGCTATAGCAAACCAATACAAATTATTTTAGTCTTCAAACTGTCTTATATAGTTGGTGTAAACTGTAAATTTACATCCTGCTGATAAAATAATTTAAAATAAGTTTTTAAAAAAATATCACCCACGTGGAATTTTATACGCTAACACATATTATGCAGTGTGTCCAATCCTCAAATTTTATTTTCGTGCTTAAAATTGGAACAATTGGATGACCTTCCAGGTTAAGTCAATATTTTTTGCATTTTCGAAAATATATTAAATAAATTCATTTATTCAATGTGCATTGCAAAAAGTTATTTTTATAAAATGGGCCACAATGGAGAAAGAGTTCGAAAAAAGAATGTTCCATTCTATTTCTGTTCAACCTTGTTATTAAATCGAACAAAACGGATTTTCATGGATACTTAACCGCATCTTTCTAGAGTTTAGGTTATATTAAACTACAGTTAGTTATGATAAAAACGAAATTTCTATTTGTAATATGTTCCTTCTAAACTGTTCTTTTATGAAGAGATTATATTGAAATCTAATGGGTAATACCAATTACAAAAATGGCGATGAGTAAGTTCATCGTTAATACTCTAGCTACCAAAAATAAGTGTAATTTATTTATACAGCAAGTTGGTGTTATACTATTAAATTTTAACACCTACTTAAAATTTTTAAATTCAGTTGGTTTTTTTAAACATAACGATGTAACTTTCACACTAACTTAATAATCAAAGATATATGTAAATAGGTTCATCTGTAACAAGTTAAACTTCAATTGTTTTGGATAACAAATATCAAACAATTTTGGAAATTACTTAAAAGTAAGAAATTATGTTTATAAAAATGAACTTGGATAAACAGTTTTATATCTCCTAAAAAACAACTACATGTTGTAAAAAAAACGCCAAAGTAAAATGGTCAGACAGAAAAAGTTATGAAATCTAATGTCAATATCTAACGTGACAAAATGAAATGCGCGATTTTGATTGGTAAATGGAATTTACAAATTCGAAATCGTCTCAAATAATTTTAAATGGTGTTATTGTGATTGGTTGCAAGTTTTGTCAGACGATAAAAAAACGATTCCTAATAACGTCGCGCATAAATTCTATTTACATTTTTAGAAGCATTTTGAAATCATACTTGAATAAAATTAAAACCAGACTAGCTGTACTGATGCTACAAGATTTTTCAACCCATTTGGTATCGTTTCCTTAGTTTGAATAAGATTACCGGCATTCGGCATGCAGACAGTCTAATTACCTGACTACTCAGCCGTGTCCTTTTCCGAAACAAGTGACTCGTTAACGTTACGGTTGAGTATCCCGTCTGAAACCTCTACGTGGCACATTTACCTCTTGTGTGAGAATGAATCAACACTTGCTAGGATAATAAACAATGAAGGGAGACTTTTTTCTCTTCTGGCTACTGAAAAACTGTACCGAAAAAGATTAAAAGAATATTGCATGCGCAGGTTTGATTACAAAACTGAGTGCAGGTTTCGTGTATTAATTTGCCGTTTATTGAGTGATCTCTTGATAATACTGAATGTGGACCAATTAGCTTTTCCTTAATTTTTAGTGAGTTTGAACTTATTATCATTGGTTTTATGTTTTAAAAGAAGAGTTAATGTTTAAAATGGGAAATGGAACATTTTACAAAAATTTATCACAATTTGCTGCATTTTGCTGTACAAACTTAGCCAGGGAAAGTTTTCCCTGAAAATATCCTTGCAAGTTGCCATGAAAATTCTATTTTCAAATATATATTGCCAGATTAGGTATGTGTCACAAAATACTGCTATTTTTTAATAATTTTTTACAAAATGGATAAGGTCCATTTTGCACAGAAGCTCTCAACTTCATGGTATGGAACGTAAAAGCCTACTCAATGCTCATTATAACCATCGATATAGATAAACAACTGGATAGACTGCTCCATTGTTAATGCAAAGAGAAAAACGCGCCGGGGATTGCGAAGTTGGTGGGATGATTAACCAATCACAGTTCACTTTTATAGTTGGATGGGAATGCGAAAAATCTTGTTTAGTGTTTAGAGTATATCTTTTTTTGCACATTATTACTAATTAAGGTCTACTATTGACATTTCTGCTGTGTACAACCCAAAATTTTATTTTCAATCCTCGGCAATCCGTATTTTTTATCCCACCAGCGGCATCTGGCAACGGATTCATTTTCCCAGCGTTAAGCTGTCTATCCAGTTGTTTATTTATATCGATGATTATAACGTGTTATCATATTGTAAAACCTCCTTATAGATATTTTCCTTCATCTAGGTTGTAATATTTAAAAATAAATTGACATCAATAAAAACTTTATCGGTACTGACTACGAAAATTAGGTTCTTCCAAAGTATACAACAATTTTGAGCATCAGTACAATGGCCAAAAATGTATTTAACTATTTCTCAAAACAGTACAATCCACTCTTTACTATATGGTTGATTTTAGGCAGCCATTTTGATTGCACATCTCCATTGTGCCTCAGATACTAATTTTGTTCGAAAAATTAAATCTTTCGAAGTATATTCTTTCTTTGAAAAAGCGCACCTCACGGTTAGCTCCTTTTATTAGACAAAACTTAAATAGAATTTCCGAGGTCAACATTCTCAACCTGGCAGGTTGATAATTTATCGGTCTCATTACCGGTGAATTGAAACTTTGTTCTTCATTTCCGTTAAAAGACCTCCATGTTATATAATGAGGCCTCTTAAGTCGTCAAGGGAACGTGGTGTAGAAAGTAAACTTACAGACTTCTTAAAAAGTATTGTCTGCTAGTACCTGCTCCATATGCCTAAAATATTCAATTTGTAGCGGGATGAATAAATAATCCTCATGCAGTTTCTTCTCGCTTCGTAACTAAATATCCTCGTGATGTTTCTTCTACTAATACTTTATTTTATTAAACTGTTTTGTTTTACTTTACGCTACCTGAATACCCGTGCTTCGCTACGAAATTTTACCATGTGCAATATTTTAGCTAGCTGCGAGGCCTTGCGTTGCGGAAATCCGTCATTGGTGTATAAGGCCCAGTATTTGGCGCTTCGCTCGCAAGAAGGTTCATCGCATAGCAAAAAAAGTTGTTTACCGCATATTTTGATGATAAAGATGTTTTTAATGTTTAATGTTTAAAATTAGATGCAAACACCAAGGTCACGCTGACAACAGAAACGGTGCTATATTAATGAATCTAAAAATTGGCATTGCCAATTAAAGGATTTCTATTAAAAACTTTGTTTTTATGGGTAATATTATTTACTTCAGAAGTTAGCTTAACATTTGATTTTTTTTTTTTTTTTTTTTTTTTTTTTTTTGCTATTGAGATTGTATAACTGAATAAATCAGTTTCGAGACAGGTCTGCTTTGTTTTTTATTCTGTAATGTAATTTTTCGCTTTTTAAAAGTAAGTTGTTGTTATACCTGGTATAAATATTCACACGTGTTTTAAAGCAATATTTCGGCAGTTATTGAAGCATTCAGTTTTTGGAGCTGGCACAGACTGAAGGACCGTCTTAAATTGACCTTATTTAAAAAAATTTAAATAAACGATCGGTTATTAAAAGAGCTTCACACATTCGGTTAAATTTTGACTAAAAAAGTAATGATACTTTTTCCAATTAAACATTTAGTTTTACCCAAGTACATAAGACATCAAAAACAGTTATAAGTAAATTAAAAGACCAAATTCAATTATTCTTACTGCTTACCTTGACTTGTCGCTGAGCAGCATGAATATAACAAAACATTGTTAAATTTTACACCATTAACTATGCATACAAACAAACTCACTACAATTTATTACTCTGAATTCTTGTTAAATAAAGAAAATATTATGGATGCAAGAGGTCAGAAAAAGATTATTGCAATAAAATATAAACATCATTGAAATATTATACAGGCATATGACAACCTTGTAGAGTTACCAATAAATAATCCTTAAAGGCCATATTTTTTTTCGCATAACAGAATGAATGAGCTACTGATTTCACATTTTAAATTGAAAAGTTACGGAAAGAAAATCTATATAAAATTATGGATGCTAAGGAAGAAAGCGTGGTTTTACGAATATAATTAGGCCAACTAGTAAACGGAATGGAAATTATGCTTCAAATTTATTAACATTTTACTGTTAAGAATAAGATTTAACAGTATTAAGTATTTTAGTATAATGAGTTTTATAAACCATAAAATGAAATTCCTAATTGAGATAGGATATTATTTATAATTTCTACTAAAAAAACTACTTAAAAAGCAAGTTTACACATGCTACTTTACAAATAAAAATATTAAAATGAGTTTAAATTTAAATAACCAAATGCTCTTAATGCTTACTATAAATACGCACTCTTATTTTGGACTCAAACTAAGAAATATAAATGTCTGGAATATATGTCAGTTGTTTCAATATGAAAAGCTTATTAAATTCTCAATAGTCAGCAATTTTCTGATAAACCAATTTTATTTTTTTTTACCGTAATAATTGAGTCTGCAAGTGTGGCATCAATTTCATCAATAGAATCGAAACAATCCGTTGCTAGGTTAGATTCTATGTCTTTTAATAAATCTCGAATAAGTTTGATTCTGAATTGAAATTAAACCAGGAATAAATAACATTTAAAACTTTGTATTCATGTAAATGATAAGTCTTATTTTTCCGTCTATGTATTTTATCATAATTTTTTTATGTAAGATTTTGTTTTTATATATTTTAATTTAACCATATATTTTGCTGACATTTTGTAAGTGCGGTGGATATAATATGTTCAGTGGAAGATTTAAAATCAATTAATGTTAAGGTTTTCAGCTAGTTTTTTGCTTAGTTTCCATTTTGTTTTGTTTTAAAACAAAATTTAAGAACTTGGTATTAAAAAAAAAATTCATTCTTAATTCTTTTTAAAACATATGCTACAACTGCACTTTAGTCAACGGGTGTATTTTGTCTATTGTGTTTTCCGATGTTTTGTATATGTTAAGAAAGATACAAAATTCTTTTACGAATGCCAACTAATAACGTTAATATTATATCTATATTTACAAGATTTTAATTGATCAATAGTTGTTGGTTGGATTAATTTTAATTAGGAACTTGACTGGATGAAAAATACACAGGACCTAGCAAAGCAAAGAATTATTTAGATTCAATTTGACGTCATGATTTACAGCCTCTATTTCTATAAAAAAAAAACTATTGTCAGATATTATTGCAATTATTCATGATAGTTCAAAGAAATAACTCAAACAATATTCCAACAAATGACTTTTCCCACACTATGACACAGCGAATATCAACAAATTACTCAGAAAGCTTCAAAGAAATCGTAAAAAAAAAAAAAAGGGAACGCACCTGTATTTGTTCTGTGATGTGTACTTCCTCTTCTTGACGCTTCTTCGCAAACTGCCGATAGAGGGCGTCCTCTTCTGCCCTGTGTCTCATCTCCAATTTGGTCTGAGTTTCTTTATCCTATTTGGAAAAGACAATGGAATACGTTAATGAAACTCTTTTTGTTCCACAACTAACACTCTGTCATCATCTTATTAAAAAAATAAAAGCAAATAGAATTTACATGAACAAACTAAATATAATATTGCAAATGTAGAGGCAGCGTTAGAACAGGTTAAAATTGCAAAGATAGACCTCATTATTATTTTTACTCTGTTCTGTCACAGAACAATATGCTTCATGTTGAAAATATTCATTTCAAACGAATGTGTACTTATTTTATGTAGCTATTTACATTAGATGCACAAATATACGCTGATAACACAACGGCATAGGACTTTAGCCAATATTGGAAACAGGGGTCCTGTAAGATTGGCCAGTCCATTTAAAAACTCGAGCATCGTTCAAAAGTACACGATTCTTTAAAAAAAAAATCAAAATCATCGCATAACATATTTTTACCCTCCCCCCCCCCCCCATCCTTCTCCGTCCTTCCTTATAACACTATTATATCTCAATTTTAAAACTCTGCATCAAAGTTTCAAAAATTCTTGTATATTTTACCGAGCGCTGGACGTGATTGGCCAAGACCATAGGAATGCTCCACATCGGAATTAGCCAGTGTTGAGCGATATTGGCCAGTGTACTTGTACTACTGGGGATATTTATAATAAAAATAGTAAAATCTGTAACGATACACTATATGAAATATATAATGATAGTCGGCATGATTATTTGAGGGAGGTGGAGATCTTATCTAGAATCGGGGGGAGGGGGAGCAGGTGGGGATGCATATTACCATTCCCTACTCGCTGTTGGGTCACAGAGGGGAAAGGAGCACTTTCATTGGTTATTTAGCAGGTGTCGGCAATAACGTCACTTGCGAGGTGGAGGGATTTAAGTCGGTTGCATATCCGTCGATTGTGAAACTTTTTTTGGATTTCTTTACCATTCGGAAACTTCGCAAGATATTTCAAAATTGGGATTTACTATTTTTTTAATTAAAAACATTGAATACATTATTTTTCAATTCTGCTGAAAAGGAAAGTATTTAGAACTTAAGAACCGTTTAAAAGAAATAATTCATTTTGTTCATATGCGTAAAATAATTGTTTTCTAAAGAAGAAAATTATGAATGGTTCAGAAAGTTATTTTCGAATGTTTCCGTTTTTCGACTTATGTTAATGAATGGGCAATAAATGAGTATTACAGTGAGTATCAAAATATGTTTGGAAATAACTTTTACGCCTATTTTTTTTTTTTTTTTTTTTTTTTAATTATTTTTTTTTTATTTTTTTTTTTTTTTTATTCTAGAAATAACAAAAGTTATCACAATATTAAACAAAATTGCGAAATATCATCCATGTACTTTGTTTATATATATATATATATATATATATATATATATATATATATATATATATATATATATATATATATATATATATATATATATATATATATATATATATAATTATATTTAATGGCATCTTTAAAGCATACCATGGAAGAAGATTGTAATTCATTAATACTTTTAATAAAAATTTATTAAATATAATTTATTTTGTGAAGTTTTATTAATTGTATATTATGTATTTGCTTTATATTGAATGTATTTTAGTCTATTAATATTTTTATAAAATCCTATTAAATGTAATTTTTTTGTGTATTCGATTATTTATATTGGTTTTTGTACAAATTAGGTAAATGATAGTCATTTGTAGAAAAATTAATAAAGCAGTCATAAAGAAACTTTTCGCAGTCATATCTTTGCGCACGCGTTATATCCTAGTATAACAATATCTAGACCGATAACATGCTGCTATTTCTGATGGCTTCATTTATATTGCCTTCTTATAGATGCGCATGTGTCTCCTAAATACGTTACTTTTATCGGACAATGGTATATTTACCAATGTAATTATTAAAATATATACTTTTTATGTTGAATAAAAGCACCCCAAAGTAGCAGTTTGATATTTTAATAATATCAATTAAAAATTCATATTAAAAATTATTATTACAAAGTGCTAATAATATTACTTGATGAATAGTAATTTTTAGTCAGCGTGAAATGAAACAAAAGCGAACGAAGTTGAACACGAAAGGAAGAAAGAGAGAGGGCAATGAGTCAGTGACTTGCGTGATATCATTGCCGACACCAGGTAAGCAACCAATGAAATAGCTCTTTTCCCCTCTGTGACCCAACAGCGAGTAGGGAATGGTAATATGCGGTGGGGATGGGGGGTACAAGCCGACTAAATTTTTTTTTCAACCCTTGATTTTTCATTACCGAAAAATCAAGGGTACTGAAATATTAATTAATACTTAGTTGTGCATTAATTTTCTGTTCAGATAAATAATTTAAATTTTACATTATACTTTTTTCCCCTGAATTTCCCCTGTTTACTTTCCAGAGCATCCACTTGACCCTCCATGGCAACGCCCATGGCTATTTATCCAATTTTAATCTGTACAGACAATGTTTGATAATTCCATTTCATTTCAATTCATGTAAATTTTTTCGTAGTCCAAGCAGAAGGTTAAGACTAAGTTAATGAATTAGCTAACAATACATATTTCTGAAAATATGAAGAAAATTAATATTTTTGTTTGGCTGATGTTTTTTGGTATCACTTGACCTTACTTATTGTAAATCAATCACTTATAAAATTACCACCCAAGAAAATTTTCGCCTCTGTACGTATTCTTATTAAGATTTGTTATCCGTTTACCACTAAAACAACAAAATTTAGCCTTCCGAGTACAAAGTTTGGCACCCCATCAAAAATTTAAATTCAGCACCAAACAATGAAATATCTTCGTAAAAGGAAATATCGCGAGTAACCAACAATTAAAATAAATTTAAAAATCGGAAACATGATGCTCTATTACGACATCGAATGCAAAAATAACTTTTAAGTTGCTCAATAACAGGAAATAAACAAAGCATACCAACAGTGCGTGACCCTGAAAATGAAGTGGGTATTGAATTTCGTCCAGGAATCAGGAAAGATAGTCTGGTGTGTGGAGGAAGATTATGAATGAAACACGCATTCTTTGATTTTTTTTAAAGCTTTTGTAAAAAACTTCGTATTCTGTTTCGAAATTGGTGAGGTCTTTTGAAAGTAAGTTCTATTCCAGGGTCATATGAGGTATCTCTAATTCGTAGTAGTGCGTTTATTCTGATGAAACTGGTGAGTAGATCTGAAACTAAAAAATTTTGACATTGATCCTTTTATACCAAATTTCAGAAAACAAATGAATTTCATTCATATTCAGTTTGCGCGAAGTAAATTTATTTTAAATCATAAAAATTCAGAAAATTGAAATTGTGTGCATGTTTTTTTCAAATTTTATATCCCTTGTATTCTTTTTTTCAAGGTAATGAAACGTTTGTGAAAACATGAGGATTTCGACCAGAATGCATCTTTTAAATACTTGGCATTGTGATTTCTGGTCACAATCACAGGAAAGTTAACTGGCTTTAATAGTTTTGTAGCAACAAAAAAGTTAAAAATGAAATCAGTATAAAGAACAATTTAGAGCAGTATAAAAGAAATTGTTAGCAGCACAATAAATGTAACTCGAGGAAAAGATTAACAATTTTGGAACAAAATATCTATTTTGCAGAACGGTGAATAATTTTTTTTTTTTATAAAACAGCAAATCATATTCATCGTTTTTAATTTGGCAAACAATTACAAAATTAATTAATAAAATTGTCAGAGTATAAAATACTCGACTAAACTCGCCAAATTGGTTACAATTTTGTTCCGAAATATTACTAAATTATCGAGGATTTTTCATGACGTGTTTATAGCCATGACTAAATTGTTAAAAAGGAGGTTGTGAAGCAATTTAGTAAAATTTGAGTCCAGAGCAAGTTAGCCGAAATGACAAAATGAAGGAGTATCAGCAATATCCATGTGTTATGTCTAGAGGTCGGCGATATATCGATACGACGATATTTTTATCTATACTCTTTTAAAAATATCGATAGTAAAAATATTGATACAAGTCATCGATATATCGATATTTTCAAACATTTTTAGTTTTTTGGGGATCGTTTTGTAGTTCCATTTGTTTTTTCGATTTTCTTTATTCCCATTTCAAAAACTTCTAAAGTTTGGACTTGGCTGAATGACAGTTAAAATGGCACCCTATCCAAAAAGAAAACACAATGTAATGGAAAGATAAGATCATTTATTAGTAGTCATTAACATAGCGCCGTTTCTGTTGCCAACATGTGCCTGGAATTTGCATCTAATTTTAAATATTACAATAAAAGCATCTCTATCAGAAAAATATGTGGTAAACTACTTTTCAAAATTTCTCCTTTAAAAATAAATGTGGATTTATGCATTGACATCCAAATGTATTTTATTTATTCTGATTGATAAGATAATTTATTTATTGAAACAATTTGTATAATTAATTTATTGAAGCAATTTTTATAATTTATTTATTAAAATAATTTTGGCATAAATTCATGAAAAGTAGAAATTTTCCTAAAAAAACTTCGTTTCTGGCAAAATTAAAAATAAAAGAAGCATGTATCGATATGTTTTTCTATGCAACGATATAGTATCGATATTTATTTTGATCGATATTTCCGACCTCTAGTTATGTCACTTTTAAAAATATACAAATATAGATGTTCTTGGTTGTTTATAATGTAACTACATATTAGAATTAGGTATAAAACTATCTTAATAATTATTCCCATAAAAAATTACATCTTTACACAATTTTTATATGAATAGTTGTAAATAGTGTACTATTTCTTTTTAAAGTTCTATATTATTATAATTATTTGTAGATAGCGTTATTTTAGACTTGTAAAAGTTGGCAACACATGAATGAATCGAGAAATTTCGAGATGTTTCCCAGTGGGTGTTGATCACCAAAATCGCTTGCTCTACATTGTTCGGTAAAGTTTGGATGCGAGGATGTAAAAAAAGCCAAGGCATGGAATCGTGGTCAGTTGGATTGTGAAAGTGATACCTGAATATCTCTAGGCCAGAAGTTGTGCTCACTGAAACTTTTGTCAAACTTTAATAACGACTTCACTGTCGATAAAAGAAGTTTTGTGAGCTTCTGAATGAACAATACATAATCTGTTTTATTTTTGTTAAGCTGTGCCATCATTTACTTTGGTGAAAGTTCGTAATAATATGGATTAATTTCATTTTACTAACTTCAGCTGCAATATCTTGTACTGCGATTCAATAAACAATTCCCGTATTTTTTTATTTTTTTTCATTTTTTTTTTTTTTTTTTTTTTTTTTTCCTTTTATTATTATTATTATTTTAATTCTAAATCTTTCGAAAAGGACATTAACAGAAAAATTTCTGCTCAATGCGATTTTTCTTTTTTTAATTAGCAATCAAAGTTCCCATGTTACACGTTGGCTAGAAAACTATGAATTCGGCTCGAATTGAATGTGACGTCAAGACTTCCCAAACATCTTGGCTTTAAATGCGGCAGCTTTAACTAGTTTTGCAAGTTTTTCACAAATCGCGCCAACCCATGCGGGATATGGCAATGATCTACCAACGCCAACAATATGGCCGAAACCTCACGATAACCATAGAAACGGAAGGAAGCGTTGACGTCACAAATTTTGTTGAGTATTTTAATCGGACTAGTTTTGGCGGAATTTTCTTTTCTTAATATTTAAATAACTAATTTTTTTAAAGAGCTTTTGTTCAAATATTTGGAATCAGAAAGAAATTCTTCATAAATATAAACTAATTTCACTCGTTTTTTAAAATATGCGGGAATTGTTCATTATAACGAGCGACGACACAGTGACTAACTGTAAATAATAAATTTTCATTAACATTTGGATGATTCCACTCAAAAGATAATTCTAGACACGATTTTAGAAACAAAAGTTATGTGAAGAGACAATAGAATACTATATAGAATAAACAGAGGTGTCATGACCCATCATGTTCTCCATCAATCCATTTCTTAAAGAGTTCTAATTAGGGTTCAGATATATAAACAGCGAGAAAAAAAGATCTTGCTATTGTCTTACAAAGTTACGAATGAGATGTTTCTTTGTTCTAAGACATCAACGAGCTAAATGAATTTCTTCTGAAATCATGACACAGTAAGGCAAAGTTTCTTGACGTTGTTGAGAGGTTGTGTATATACATTAATCAGATAACAAGATTAATAGAACAAAAACAAATGGCTCGATACACAATTGTTTTGTGATCATTCCTTTCCAATCTATAGTAGTCAATCTGGCTTCTTTTATTAAAAAGTACGGAATGTATTTTATTATCACGGTGCTTTCTAATTTTAGTGATTGATAAGTTGATCAAATTCCCTGATAAATTTTGACTAAAAGGGCTTAAAGTTAATTTGATCTGCAATACATTGTTGTAAGGTTTTAAATTAGACTAATCCGGCTGTGCTTTGACCACAATAACCACGATTCAATGTAAACATAAGGAAATCCTAGTAAATATCATTACCTATACTCGCTATGTTACGATCTTCTAGCTCAGTGCATTTAGAAACTACTTTCTATAAAACCTTGACATTTGAAGAGTTGATACGTAAAGGATTATTTCATTAAATGACATAAACTAAAAACTCGAAAATAGAGTCTAATATATTTCATTTTGCATTTGAAATACTTACGCCAATGAATTTGGTAGTGGCTCCCCTTGGTTTTGTCCTTTGCTATTTTAATTTTCATTTCTAATATATAGACATTAAATGAAAACAATTAATGTCATTTAATTAAATGATCTTTTCCTTACTTACTCACTGAATTTCAAGGTTTTATAGAAAGTAGTTTCTAAATGCACTGGGCTAGAAGATTGTAACATAGCGAGTATAGGGAATGATCCTTATTAGAACTTACTCTTTAACTTTAAATCAAGGAAAATTTTCCATCGATAAGGTGAATAACTAACGCCAATAGATAGCTCTCTACAACGATACGATACGATACGATACAACTCAACTACAACGATAGTCCAGATAAGCTTTCAATTTTAATGGTTGATTTCGACATAACCTGGCGCAAGAGCTTCACTAGGGTTATGTTACATCAAAACATGGGGGGAAATGTATGATTATCAAAGGCAATGCCTTCAAAAAGGTCTTTCAAGGGGGAACGATTACATTTGCAATATGAATAGGAGAAAATGCGAAATATAGACAGCCCAACAACCCTCCTCTATAAAACCCGACAACCTTACAATCGTTGTCGCATATACTAATTTTAAAAAGTAGAGTTTGTCGAAAGACTACCCCATTGGGATTCGATCCCGTGAATTTTCGCATGCTAAACGAATGCTATGTGCTCCAACTCATGAGTCGGTCATTTTTTAAAACATAAGAGGGAACATCAGTCCCGTCCCATAGACCTCATGCTATATTTTTTTAGCCTCAATTTCTGCCGAAGCTATGAAGCATATGAAATTTTACAACGGGCATAACATGAGTAATAACTGTTAATTAAAAAATTAGATGCAAATTAACTATTGTATTTTTTATTATCATACTTAAAAAGTTTTTGTAAGCCTCCTTATAATTACTAAAAAAATTAATAATAAAAAATACTAGTTATTTTTCCTTCATTTTTTTTTTTTTTTTTTTTTTCTTTCTTTCTTCATTACCTTTTATTACTTATGTTATTTTAATTGTCCGTCCAGTTCCGTCTCGTCCGTCCCTGTTTTTTCACAACTTTTTTTTTACTATGCCAACTTTTTTTACTGTTTATAAAATTTAATTATCACCCTTCGGGCTTCGGTGAAATAAGTGGAACAGTGTCTACGATCTGGGACCCCTAGAAATCCATTATTATAGTATAGTAGATGTTATTTGTAGTAAAATTTCATATGCTTCGAAGCAATACTCTACCAGAAATTGTGGCTGAAATACAGTAAAATGGGGTGAATAGGAACAGCGGGGTGAATCGGAACGAAACTTCATGAAATTACAAAGAAATTATTATTTTACACAAATAAAGCAGTATTATTAATTATATATATATTCTTCATTTGGTTAACATGTTCTTAATCTTGGAACATGTTTTGTGGGGCTTTCAACACTGTCCTTTTTTTTTTTTTTTTTTTTTTTTTTAAATTCTGAAACAGCGTGCATACAATCCAATGAGTTTTAACCTCTCCAAAACTTATCCCGTAATTAAAAACATGTACCAGTTATAGACATAACTAATATATTTTTAGATAAGTATAAACATCCACAACAGCATGCCATACTTAATTTAATTTGGTTTTAAAAACTTTTTGTTTTACGAATTTTTATGTTTTGACTCGTCTCGATTTTCAGATTTACGGGGTGAATCGGAACACTTGAAAAGTGATATTAAAAAGCTGTTTTTGGCAAGAATATGTTCCACACAAGATTCAACGACTGAATAAGAGTCTAATTACTCCCTTCAAGACAGTAATCAAGATTGCAGGCTTGAATAAATGTCAGAAGAGAAGCCTAGTTTCAGCATGGCAGAAAACCCGATTGTTCCAGTGGTTTTTTCTCTAAATGACTTTGTTATCTTTAAGTTATATGGAAAAATGTATGAAGACTCTATGTGAGCAAAGTTTTACACCCACAAGGTTATTGCTACATAAGTGTGTTTTACAAAAAGCGCTTATGAACGAAGAGATTTTCTGAAACAAATGAGGATGCTTTTCTCCTTTCTCAAGATATTTTAAAGAATTTGCAGTCATACGACACGCAAACATAAAGTAGATTAAAAAGTATTTTTAATTTTAAAGACTATTTGGATGAGTTATAGGAGAGTTATATAATAGTTGATACGCTTTCAAACATATGATTTGTTTTGACAATAATTGACAAACACAAATTTTATATGTCATATTAAATGATTTTTTTCATGATAATGTTGTGTTCCTATTTACCACAATGCATTATTATTTGCTTTTAGTCACCCTGTAAACATTTAAATAAGATCAGACATAAATTGTAACGAGTGTTCCGATTCACCCTTTTCTGCGGGGTGAATCGGAACACCATGAAAAAATTCAAAATAAATTAAAGTCCTAGTTTTTACAAAATTTTTTGGGTTGATTCTCAAAGAAGAAGGTAAGACCCAAGTTTCTATGTCAAAAATATGTTCCTTAACGATCTTATTACAACCGATTATTACCTTGAAAGTTGAAAAGTGTTCCGATTCACCCCATTTTACGGTATAGCATAACGTCTATGGGGCAGGTGCAGACTGATGTTTCCTGTTAGTTTTTTCATTGAGATTATTGAGTTTATTGGCATTCAATCCTGTAACGGAAAGTTCTAATAAAGCACTCGTAAAATAATTCTGAATACCGAAGGTATCTTCTTCTTTATTGTTGATGGCAAGCTAGTGCCCTGTAACGAGTAACTGAACTTCAACAATACCGGAAGACGAGAAAGCCTCGCCTGCTTAATAACAACGTCGAGGCGTCACATTTTCAAGACATTTAAATCACCACCGACCGTGAACAGAAGGCACTCACGCTTCCTGTTTGGGTGTCACGCCAAGTCGTTATGTCCTTTGTTAGGTAACTAGAGAACCTTCCAAGTTGTTATGTTCCAGCACACGAACGTCTTTCTATTCTTAAAGTGGATAACATGCATAGACGCCAAATAGGTATGCTACTTGGTAATACTAAATATCGTTAAACTAGAGGTGTGGAACATTGCACAATTTTCAATTACACTATAATACTGGTCACTACATTGAAATTTGACGTGGAATAGTGTTATTACCACTTTCATATTTCCATTCAGTTGAAAAAAAGGCGAGTTTGGCGATTTTTTGGCGGTAATTATTACATGGACAAAAAAAAAAAAAAAAACGGCAAAATGGCTTTATACTTTTCGACGTTTAGAATACCTTAAGAGGCATTACCATAGCAATTGTTATCAAAATCCTTTGAGCCATTTTTTAGAAATTACTGAAAAGCATGCTTTTTTGCATTCATGTTTTGCGCATGTGCAATATTGACGAAAACCATACTGACATGCGTAATTTTAATTACCTAACTATTAGAGCAATTGACAGAGTTGAGGTTAACTTAAAGATAAATATTTTTTTATCATCTAAAATGCCACGCACTATAAATATGTCAACTGCAATTAAAATTTTATAAACTAAACAGTGTTGTTCTTACACTTACAATCTATGCTTATAGTAAAACATAGTTAGAAGGAGAAAAAAACAGTTTTATTTATGGACACCAATTTGATATTCATTTTCCCAGAGCTCTTCCAAGTCGAAATAAAGCTCTGCTTGGAAAACATTTCTTGGATTTTTCATCAACAATTTTAAGATCTTTTTATTACTGGACCATACTTTCACTGTACAGAAATTTCATTATCAAAGAATCGTCAGGACATTCATTGAAACTTCTTTGTCAAAAAATAATTGAACTATTCAGTCACTGGAACTACATTGTTCAAGAATTACTGAAACATTCCTTGAAACTTATTATCAAAAAATCATTACAGTATTCATTTCTTAGAATTTATCTTGGATGTTTCGACACAATCTTGAAATATATATATATATATATATATTTTTTTTTTTTTTTTTTTTTTTTTTTATCACTGAACCTTATTTTCGCTGTAATTTCACTAAAATTTCTTTCTCAAAGAATAAAAGAAATATTCATTCTTTGAAACTTCATATTCAAAGAATCATTAAAATATTCCTTGAAACTTCTTAATCAAAATATCATTGAAATATTCATTTCTCAAAACTTCATTGTCAAAAATTCATTGAAATATTCACTCCTTTAAATCATTAAAAATCCATTGTAAGCTCATTGCCACTAAAAAAATTGCAGTGCTTATACAAGCTTGAGTAAGACCTTGATTAGTCAAATTTGTCTTCAACGTTTTCAGAAAAAATCTTGAGATCTTTTTGTCACTGAACCGGTAAGTTAACAGCCTATCCTATTCAACCCGTCAATACACTTTATGTACAGTCAAGAATATATACTTTAGGAATAGCTTCAAAGTGTGTGAATTATAAACGTTTCTTTCCAGAATCCCATTCTGTCAAAACGACTCCTTTCCCGTTAATGACTCGGATGAGTTTGACAATCAGTCAAGAGCGATTTGAAAGAACTATTTGAGACAAGAACTATTTGAAACATTCACATAATTGTCAGGCTGAAAGAGTTCATTATCCTCCAATGCCTTTTAAAACATATAATAAAGCGTATTTTATGCTCTGACGTCATGTGTTACAGGAGGAATATATGCTTTCCAGTTTGCTTCTGGTTTGCGTTTCTGCCTCAACTACCGGATGTTCTCGACTGGAAGTCACACTACAGGGTGCAATGGAACAAGAGCTCATTCTGTCTGCTTTCATTTGAATCAAATATCCGTTAAAAACTTGGGATTTCTTATCCTTATCAAACACCCACTGCTTCGGTACGGTTTTCTCTTGAACATACACATTACATTTTGGATGCGAATACCGACCTCGGTTGGATACGAATGCTTTTAAAGTAGCGTGGTTAATCGAGGAATTGTCTGTTCTATAGGGCTGCGAAAATTGAGGAAAATGTACGAATGAGCATCGTTGCTGTGAACTGCAGGATGAGGGAATGCAACGTAAATGGAGTAGTTACGTTAATTAAACCATAACGTAAATCAAGTGTGTAACTGGACAGTAAGGCCCGTTAGACACATTCCCAAGGCGTTCGAATTTTGAAGGCCCAAAAATGCCTGAAAAATTCTGAATTATTGTGTAGCTATCAATATTCTTTTCCGTGAATTTGATCATGACCATAAAATATGATAATACATTTTTTTTTCACAACAAGCAAAGAATTAAACTATTTTTAATCAAAAATCGTGGCGAAAGTACTCTTTATTTGAGAGGCGTGCAATAAAATATTTTATCACACTAGTTTGATAAAGTACTTTACCGCACGCCTAGGGCTGAAAATATAGGTATTAATATATTTTTTGCGCATGATTATAAGAAATATTATATGCAGCTAATTGCAAAATTATTATTTTTTCGAATTCGGTTAATTATTTTACTTGTGCTAACCCCTCGTCAAAAAAGTATTTTGCCTCATTTGAAAAATTATTATTTCCGCTACTACAGTGACATAATAGTGTCAATGGATCTGCTATGCTGTACCTGTAGTAATTAGTTTTCTAAATTGGACCCTGAGTAATAAATTTCGCACTATACCACCCATAACTTGCATATTTCGAGAAGGAAAAAAAAGAAAAAAGAAAAAAAAAAAAAAAAAAAAAAAAAACACCAACAGATTATACTTTTTTGTAAAGTAAAAATACTAAAGAAAACCTATAAAATTTTTTAATAATAAACGTACTTTACTAATGCCATTTTATTACTAAAACTATCTAAAACTTTAAAACCATCTTCGATGAATTTCAAATCGGACCCATATCTGAAAAAAGTAATACTCGAATTTCACGATACTCTTTAATTTCAAGAAACCCATTTAGTAATTTATAGTGAGACAGATTACCACTAACCACAGAATTCGTATTTGCAACCGATAAACAAAATAAGAAATGACAGTTTAAAACTCCTTCATGTAGTTGATGCTAACTTGCTGACTAACTTATTATTTTTTTTTTTAATATTTCCCGTCCACATACACCCATTAATCTTCATCGTTATGTAGACCAAATTACAGAGGTAATAATAAGCACCTGGTAAAAATAACTCAATTTGGTCAAAAATGAATATGCACGGTCTCTGCATACTTAGCAAGTCAGAACATTTAGCATTTCCAGAAAATGCCCTCTAAATTCAAACTATTCGAAAGATATCCAACTTTTGTGTCTTACTGGAAAAACAGGTGCTCAAAAGATGGATATCTTTCAAATAGTTTGAATTTACAGATTATTTTTTGGAACTGTTAAATGTTCTGGCTTGCTAAGTACAGATTACCGTGTTAAGTATGTATCTACATTTCACCAGAATTTAATAAATAGTAATTTTAAAATTATTAGTTGAGCCTTTTTTTAAATTTACGATTCATTTTCGAATTCAAAATCGCTATTTTAAACATCTATCGTCGAAAGTGAGATGACATATTTACTCCCAATATCCACAAAGCAAAAGCTTAACTGCATACTAATATCCCAGAACGATTAAAAAGGCGCAAGTAATCAGCCACTCCATATAGGTCAGTGCGTCCAACTACAAACCGGCATTGTTTTGATAGCGAAACCACATTGATTAAAAGGAAACTGGATAACATGCGTCAAAGAGAGGGATGAAAAAGAAAATAAAGAAAAAAAGCGATGGAAGAAATAAAAATGACCACAGAAATAAAAGTTGCGTCAAAAAAAGCGAAAACGTTTTTGCCTTTCATTGAGGGATTACACGAAAGTAGAGCAGTAGGTCAATTTTGGCACTGACCAAGCGTAGGTCAACGCCCACTTCCGAAAGGGTCAAAAGCCTCGACGTGAATTAACAGCTATCCAAGTGAGATATGTGATTTTACGCATTTCTATGGGTTGACCTTAAACATAAGTCGAGCTGCGGGTTTTTTTATGGGCAGCATTGTTGATATAAACATTTGTGAAGGAATAGGAAATGTATCCGTTTCCGTGTTGGATTAAAAATTATTTTCACTTATGAGGTATTTTAGGGTTTTTAAGGAATATGTTGATGTGTCTTTTCAGCATAGATTTTTTTTCCCTTCATGTTAAATAGAATTTTTCTAATTGCTACTTAACGTATTGAAACTCAGTTTTATCAAGGTCAAAATTGAGTTGGAGAGCTTTTCAAGTAGGTATCTGTAAAATTCATTTAGTGAGAAGGTATAATGAGTGACCAGAAAGAGTTAGAAAAATGAAAAATTATTTGAAGAAGTATTAAAACTCAATTTTATCAATGTTTAAAATGAGTTTAAATAGCTTTTCAAGTAGTTATCAGATCAGTAAAATTCATTTATTGCGAAGATATAATGAGTGACCAGAAAGGATTATAAAAATAAAAAACTGGTTTGTGCTTGTTTTGTGGGGTGCGTCACTAACGGCAGTTGAAAAGTCTCTCTTTTCAACTCAAGAACTCTTTTTAATACGCTTTTATTAGCTTCGTATATATCTATGTGTGTAACAGAATCTTTGAACTTGATTTTCAACCACTTCAAAAAGTTGGATTAATTTGAAATTTTGCACAGTTATCAAGGACCGATGACAATACAATAATTCAATAAGTTTGTCTCATTATCGCAAGGATTAGCTCGTGTTTCCCTTGCGCCGCTAAACTTCAACCAACCTTCTCCGGAATCGAACCCTGGTGTTCCGTTACCCGGTACAACCCCAGTAGCCACAGAACCTAACATCGACAGTTGATACTGCAGACATTTGAAAGATATGTCGTGGACACAACGGTTATACTATCAGCAAAAAGTTATTCAGATTTATCATATAATAATGATGGACGAGCCACCGATAGGTTTTGATCTAATATTAAAACGCTCCTTTCATATGGTCGGAACTCTGGATTACAAGGATTAGCTCTAGAATTACC
Organism: Linyphia triangularis; assembly: GCA_963978545.1. Taxonomy (NCBI): domain Eukaryota; kingdom Metazoa; phylum Arthropoda; class Arachnida; order Araneae; family Linyphiidae; genus Linyphia; species Linyphia triangularis. Next base: position 31,555,521 of record OZ021731.1, on the reverse strand, counting down.
ACAGTTTTCCATGTAAATGTGGACACGATATAAGAGGCAATAAGGAGCCAGTCCGTATCGATTTTGGTTCCGATGGTACACAAATTAATTCAATACAAAATTATACAACGCATTAAAATCATAAAAATATTTTTTTTATATATATAAATCAAGATAGCGATAGTTGAGCAATTCAAATAAGCTACAAACTATCAATCTGTTCTATTACAAGTCTATTGAATATCCGTTTGAAATATCTTTAAAAAACATTTGAAAACACTTGTGCAGACATTTTCATGGTTTATAAGTATTTAAAACCAAAACTAAACAAGTGCAAACATGGTTCATGATTATACAGCAAAGTTGCTTTTGCGACCTTAAAACTTTGAGTCAATAGAAATTTAAAAACAAATGAAGTAATATGGAACAGCAAAATAGCAGTAAAACTTAAATAAAAACCAGTAGTTTAAAAATATTTAGTTTAAATCATTTGTTTAAAACTAAGTCAACTCAAAGTTAATAGAGCATTGTTACCAAGTTAATCGAACATTTTCTATTCTGTCTACTCAACCTTTTCAGCTACGAAGTTAAAAGTAAACTACGGGGATTAATATTATTTTTTTTTAAAGTTTCAGATGATTTTAACCAACATTTTTTTTCCTTCGCACAATTTAAAAACATGTTTGAAAATTAAATTAAGAGGAAGTTGGAAAGTTGGATCTTTCGGCGTGACTAAGTTTTTTAAAGCAATTTTTGTAATTAAAATCAACTATTTAGTTACATGGTTTCAGAACATTTAGGTCTTAACTCCTAACAGAAAAACAGCTGCAAAATTCTGTTTAATCAACGAAATGTATTGTAACAAGTACCGACATGGCTGTATTGTTGTATATCATTGGTGATAAATAGGTATTGCACTCTATATATCAAAACTTGTTTAAAAACAATCTTTAATAGTTCGCTTTGTTTTCAAAATAAATCCACACATTTGTAAGAAAAAATGTAACGTATTCATAATGATTTATTTGAGGTACCTGCCAAAGCTGCAGTTGAAGCCCTGACTGACTCTTCATCAGTAATTCTGGCACACCCTATGATTCTGAGTGCTGAAGGCAGACACAGGTGCCCCTTATAAGCTCTTTAAGAAAAGCTAAGAAATTTATTCAATGGTTTTGTGATTAAAGGGGTGAAATCGGAGAAGAGGGGCATGCTTATAATTTGATATTTACAGAGCCAATCTTAACCAGGTACTTTTTTATAGGTATCCTAACCAATACTGATTGTCACTAAGCCAGTTTTATCGTTTGATAACCGTTTTCGCTTGTACTAACTTTTACAAAAACTAATTGAGGAATAGAAATGGAAAACGACCTAAGTCCAAAAAAGAAAAAAATTCCAAGAGAGCCGAAAAATGAAAAACACTCGCATTGATACTTAATACTAAGAACCAGGGTGAATTTGAACTATTGCTACTGGAGTTCGCACTTTGTGCGTTCTCCACTTTGTTTAGCTTGGTCTAGACGAAATTTTTTCGTTAAAAAATTATTTTCGATTTTTTTTTCGGGGGGGGGGGGGGTACTTAGGTAGTTTTTTATTTCTATTCCTCAATTTTAAGTACTTGTACTAACTTTTATATACTAACCTTTGATATTTCTAAAAGCTAACTGTATGCCTATTTTAGAATAAAATATATTGTATTATCTTACAATTTTAGCGCCATTTAATACTTAGGGAAGGTTGCGGAGGAATGGGACACTTGCAATTATACATAATAGAAACATTGCTTTTTAATTCTGACACTTTCACTAGATAGAAAAGATATATTATCATATTTATTACTCTGAATCATTTTAGTTGTAGTTCTTTTTTTTTTTTTTGTGTGTGTGTGTGTGTGTGTTTATGTAACAAAAAGGCTATTTCATAGAGCTAAACCTAACTGAATACTTATATTTTCAATAACTTATCAAACTTATTGATTGTTGCTAACATAATTCCTCTTAATGTTTCATAGATCCAATAGTATAATTTTTATAAATTAGCAGTTACTATAAACCTAAAATCATAATGTTTCTAATAGCAATTAACTATTTTATAGAAATGTTGAGTCTAGTGAGGGATGAAACCTTTTTCTTGATATTTTAGACTTATAAAACAATATATTAGTAATTACCATCCTATCTAAATTTTTCAAGTGTGTTAAGGGGAGTTGATACCCTCTATACCAGTAATGTTAATTTGGTTAATTTTCACCTTTTTCTCAGAAAGTAATTCACATAGACGCCTAATTTTTTTTTTTCAGTGCATTAAGAAGACACTTGTTATTCTTCTGAAGTTAGTTTTTGATTGTGATTAATTTACTTTTTTTTTTTTTTTTAATGAATTTTCGCGAAATTCACTCAAATTTGTTAAAAATCACAAGTTTTTTTTTGTTGCTGAAAAGAGCTAAAAAAATATTTTTATAATAAAATCTCACTTTAATATATACAGATACATAAAAAGAATATCTGGTGAAAATTTCAGAAGGATAGTTTGTGCAGTTTCCGAGAAAAAGGTACATGAATAGTGAAAAATGTAGTTTTGAGAAAAATGCCTTTTAAAGTAAACTTTACTTACACTAATAGTTACCAAATTTGTCTTCAAAAAATTATTAAATGCATTTCTAGTTGAGGTATTATCCTTTTAAAGGGAAGAATTTAAATTTTGTTAAACAATAATAAACTCAAAGTCGATTATTTATAAATTTTTGCGTGCCAACTGACCTTAAAACGTTGTCAATATTTTATTCTGAATATTTCCATGTTGTAAGAGAAGAAAATAATAAGGAATAAATATTTTTATATAAAAAAATGTCCTATTCCTCCCCAACAATAATTAGATATGGGCAACTCTAAGCATCTAGTACCGGACCATGCAGCTGCACCAAATAAAATTTTAAAACATCCCTTGTGTTGCAAACCCAATGCATCAGCGAACACAAGAAATTCTTTGTAAATTATTTGTTCCAATTTAGAGTGTTCTTCAAGGGGTTTACAAGAAAACAATGCTCATTGTTTTTTTCAGACTCTCGAAAGCGAAGCTTCTCTGCAACAAGGCGCGCCTTTTGACCTGTTTCCCTCTCTATTTCCCAATTCGAACATGTTGCATTCTAAATATTTGAATTAGTGTAGGTCGTCCCTTTTCCTACGTTTGTGCAAATGGCCTACACAAACTTTGTGACGTTCAAGCAGAGGAAGGGGCGTTCACACGAGTTGTTGTTCTGCGTCTAAGTTGACGTAGAGTTGCCTATATACCTACGCTGTTGTTTTTTGTGTACACAACAAACGAGGCGCTCTTGTCTTGTGATGGAATTTCGCATGGGTTCTGTAATCGCTCAAAAAACTGGGCGATTATTATTTCTATATTGGGGCATGCTCGTGGACAGCTGAGGCATTTCTTAAGGTCTTTGACATTGTAGGATGGATAATTTTAAAATGTTGATTTGTGCGTTGTTTTATGAATAAATATTCGTCAAATTTTCGGATTCGAAGAAATTGCATTTTTCCAAAGGTCAATGGATTCAGAGGTCAATGGATAAATTTACATTTTAAGAAGGAACCTCAATCTGTCAATGCTTCATGGATCTAATGGTTAATATTTTGGTCTCAAAATCAGCCTCAAGTATTTTTACTTTACTACACGTCAAGTATATTACCAGACATACCACAAGTAAAACTAGGGTTGTGGAACATAGCACAACTTTCAGTTACACTATAATACTGATGTGGATTTGTGACATTTACCGTTATTATATTTTCGCTCTGTCTTGCGACGGAATTTCGCATGGATTCTGCAATAGCTCAAAGAGCTGGGCGATTATTATTTCTATATTGGGGCATGCTCGTGGACAACTGAGGCATTTCTTAAGGTCCTTGACATTGTAGGATGGATGATTTTAAAATGTTGATATGAGCGTTTTTTTATTAATTAATATTTACGGGGAAAAAAGCTTTGATTTGCGTTACTATGTGACTAGTATGTTGATGCATAGGTCAATGGATAAATTTATATTTTAAAAAGGAACGTCAATATGTCAATGCTCCATGGATCTAATGGTTAATATTTTGGTCACAAAATCAGCCTCAAGTATTTTTACTTTACAACACGTCAAGTATATTACCAGACATACCACCAGTAAAACTAGGGGTGTGGAACATCGCACAATTTTCAATTACACTATAATACTGACTTGGATTTGTGTCATTTACCGTTATTATATTTTCATCATTCCCTTAAAAACAATGGCTAAATTGGCGATATTTTTTGCAATAATTCTTATATGGGTCTTTTTTTAAAAAAAAAACACTTTGCCAAAATAGTAATTTTGGCTGTATACTTTTCAATAATTCTTATATTATCCTTTCCTATAAGTGAAATTGAGAAGAGGAGAAAAAACGATCGTTGAGCTATGTTCACGCAAAGAAAACTGTGTTGAAGGCATTCGTTTTTCAACTTTTTACGCCATTAAAGCATTTTTTCGGGAATTTCGGAGGTGGGGATGTTAAGAACACCTTTAGAGGCATTATCATAGCGATTTCGGCGCATGCGTGATTTTGACGAAAACCTTAATAGTAGGTCCTTGTGCCATCAACAACCCGCACAACAAATTTGAACATCGTAGATCGATTTGTTCGGGAGTTATGCTGACTACAGACAGATGATATTTTTTCTAGGTCACTTTTTTGAGATTAGGGTGTTCTAAAACGTAGAAAAATGCAAAAGAATCGATTTTTTTTTTTTTTTTTTTTTTTTTTACAGAATACTATACTTTCATTACCCTATGTATACATATGGGTAATTGAAAATAAAAAAAGCTCGTTAACAAAAGTTGAACGTAACTTTTTTAAAAATAATAAAAACACCAGATAATTTACTTTAAACTTTTTAAATCAGCTTTTGGTATTTATAAGCTAAACTTATAAAACATTTTAAAGTTTAATAAACAGTTAGTTATTAGTAGTATTATACCAGACAAAAAAAATGAATAGACTTTTTATTAATACCTCGGCCGATATTGTGGAAAAATGCCCAAATATGAAGCAATGAAGCATTAAGTTATCTAATGATTTGGTCTATCTAATGATCCATCATAATGATTTTAGAAAACTTTGTTCAAAAAGAAGTTTAGCTAAGATTACTTATTGCAAAAAGTTAACGCCGCGCAATCTTAATTCTTACGTCATTGAATGGGTTTTCAAAATTCTCAGTACCTTAAACTGATAAAAGGATTTTTTTTTTTTTTAATTCTTTGTAGAGACCATCTGTTGATGGTCCTGGAACGGGTCGTTTTATAGATTTTATACCATACGCTTTCCAAGAAGACTTCCAAGGTAAAAAATACCACTCTTGCATTTGAACAAAAACAGAAAACCCGGAAAAGTATCACCACATGTCCCAATCGCAGCCACACTTACTCATTTTCCTAATCAGATATTGTTCACTGCCCGTGCCAAGAATCCACTGTTTGTTCAACTCCAAAGTGGATCATGAATTGATTACAAACAGACTTACAAACCACCTTCCCGTACGAAGACCCACAGCTACGCAACTCTTCCAAGTATTCGGCAACATCGCCGCTTTTGTACTCGAAGCGAAAGAAAGAAGTTGGAAGTTAGCAACAAAAACCTTTCGCATGTGTTTTCCTCTGACCACCTCTCCACGCATCGGCGGCAAACTGCGACGGAATTGGGAAATGTTTCGGGTCAGCCATGACTGGATTTGCCGCCTGTGAAACACGACCATTTTGAGTAATGAAAAGCCAGTTGATGTTCCCATTCAACTCTTTCTCCAGAGCTCCATTTGACAAAATGCTTCAGATTAGAGAGTGGAACTTTCACTCCAGTTAAACGCCTGTGGCATCTCGTCATTTCTTTTAACAAACAACTTTTCAACGTTGAATTCCTTCGCTTATGTTATCAAAGTGGAAAACTGAATCAAAGTTCAAGGAAACTAATGAAATCTCTCTATGTATATAAATCCACAATGTGGTCTTTTAAAAATTATTTGTCTGTCCGTCTTAGGTAAAAATTCTCTCACAAAAAAGGTCAAGGTAGCTTTAATTAAACTATAAGCTGAAACTTATAGGAAAATGTTTAAATGAAGTTTTGATCAAAAAGAAAACAACTCAACAAAGTTTTCATTATATGCAGTGCTAGAAGTGTGGGTAAACGCGGTGTGACGCGTCCCCCTACTTTTCAAGAAAATACCCCCTATTTCTAAAACCACTGAAATCTATCCCCCTACTTTTAAAAGCACCTAAAAACTACTAACGAATAATGACATTAACATTCCAATGTAGTGACACTGAGAAAAATTGAATTATTTTTACTTTTGAAAACTTTTGAACTATTTATGGTGTATATATCATATTATAAAATTGTATTGTACTACTTTGTATAAAGATATAAGTATTTTTACTAATGAATGCAGTTACATTTGATCAACTTTTAACTTTGGAGGAACTTTCTTTTAAGTTACATTTCCATTCTTGTTTCATAAAAAGACAAGCTATTTAAAAAAAAAAAAAAAAAAAAAAAAAAAACTTTTTAGAATTCTCTATTAATTTAATTTCATAAAAGTATGCCCATTTTAAAAGTAAAACAACTAAGTCGCCGAATATTCATTGAAATAAAAATGAATTTGGAACCCTCGTTTAATGTTAATGTTAGGAAGTATAAATAATTTTTTTTACTAGTTAATATTTTTATTATAAATTACGAAATTATAAAATTTATCGTTGTGGAGATGGGGGGAGGGGAGGAGGGCACTTATCACCAAATTTTGGGCTTCCCCCCCACTTTTTTTACACCACTTCTACCACTGAATATATATCATTTTGATGTTGGGCATAAAGCATCATTGGTGAAATGTAAATACTTTTGTTTTTATATTTTTACTTTCAATTACCCATATATATACATATTGTAATGAAAGTATAGTATTCGGACAAAAAAATATTTTGATTTTTTTTGCATTTCTCCACGTTTTGGAACATCCTTATTTCAAAAAAGTAATCCAGAAAAAATGTCTGTCTGTGTGTACGTAGTCATCATTACTCCCGAACAAATTGACCTACGATGTTCAAATTTGGTGTGCGGGTTGAAGAGGCATAGTGACTTACCATTAAGGTTTTTGTTAAAATCGCGTATGCACATAAGGTAGCTGTCATAGAAAAAATCATGCTTACAGTAATTGTTAAAAAAACGGGTCAAACGATTTTGTTCAAAATCGCTGTGGTAATGCTTCTTATAGTGTTCTAAATATTCCCATAAAAATGCTTCAATGGCGTAAAAAGTTAAAAAACGAATACCTTTAACAAAGAGTTCTATTTTCTTGAACATACCTCATGAACGATAATTTTTTCTCCTCTCCTCAGTTTCACTTATAAGAAAGGATAATATAAGAATTATTGAAAAGTATATCACCAAAGTCTTCTATTTGGCGAAGGGGTGTGTTTTTTTTTTTTTTTTTTTTTTTTATGCAAGAGTTATGGTAAAATATATTGCCAAACTGACCATTTTTTCTAAATGAATGATGAAAATATAAATACGGCAAATGACACAAATTGACATCAGTATTATAGTGTAATTGAAAGTTATGCGATGTTCCACACCTCTAGTTTTCTTAAAAATACTATAAAAAATTAGAGAAAAACAACATTCAAAACACTATCATTTGAAATAAATTTAATGAATAAATGATAGTAGTATTTGTAAGTGAGGCGTAAATACATCCCTTCTATAACTGAATCACAATTTTAGAAGGTTTTATGGATCTCCTGAAAAGACTCAAATACTCTACCGGACTTTCGGTATGAATTCTAAGAACACGAAAAGAACTCTCAACAATGTAATAATCATCGAATGGAACAAGAATAATTTTAAAAGGTTCGGCGAAGCCTAAAAAAAATTACGCATTCAGGGAAGAAACGTTCAAGAAAGTTTAGCTATTGTGAAGTCGCTAATGTCTGACATTAAGTCAAATCATGCTTCACCAATTCAGTAGTTGCGTCGCCATGCCTCGTCCATTTTAGGATAATTTTTTATCGATATTATAAACAAAGAAAATTCAAAAGCTGTTTGCATTGGTAATTTTTGATAAAAAGAAAATTGACCATGTCAATTATCCTAAGAATTCGAATGTTTGGGTTTATGTTTATATAATACTGATTCACTTATTTTGAAGATTTTTTTTTTCTTTTCTTTTAGATCTATTTCATTGTTAAAAGGGAAATTTTGTGAGTGACCTCTTTTAAAATGATTGTTTACATTTTAAATTGGTTCTTCGAAAATATACATATTTGGTTTTCATGTATCTATATTAATACTGTAATAAGAGTAATTAACGTAAAGTAAAGAAATAAAAGTTAAAAAAAAAAAAAAGTAATTAGTAAAAAGTATAAAAGTAATTTAAACACTTTCGCAATTAGTGATGTACAATACATTTCACCCCACCAAAAAAAAAAATCCACAATTAAGTTTTTTACCTCCCACTCTCTCCCCTTCCAAAATTTGACGTTCGGCACAAAAACACTTGCTCATATCAACTCCAAAAATCTCACTTGAGCACCAGTCAGGGGGGAAAAAAAGTTGAAACATTTTATAACAAAAATCTCCGCATTGTTTGAATTAACCACATGTGAAAAAAAAAACCTGCCAAATATTAATTTTTTAATAACAAAAATCTCGTCAAATTAGTGAATGTGTTGACAAACGTCAAGAAAACTTATAATCGAATGTTCCAATTCTAATCAGATATCTCCCTTTAGAGTCTAAGCGATGAGAACTTCCACTAGAATTTATAAAAAAAGCACTCTTACAGTTAAGCTTGCACACTTCCTTTAAGCATTCAGATCTTCAAACTGTCTGTAGTAGAATAATTTAGGCACAACAAATTATTAATTTATTCGTACTACTAGTACTTCTTCCAATTCGGTACGGGAACTCATCTCAAAGATATCTTTATTTTGAAACATCGCACACATCTTTAGCATTTACAGTTTTACCTAGGAATGTTAACCTCAAACGCCCAAAGCCTTTGTAAAAACTTCTCACTCTATTAATATAGCGTTGAAGCTAAAAAAAAAAAAAAAAATAATAATAATAATAATAACCCGGAAAGTTCAACGAGCTGGCGATTTACATTAATCTTAACATAGCATCGATGGAGGAGAAATAAAATGTCCAATAACTCTTCGACAAATAAACAAAACCAAGTGCCAACAACCGGTTACATTTTTCTTCTTTTTTTTTAAAAAAAAAGGGAGAAGATAACTAGTCCTAAATCTCGGTGGGTGTTCAGAACCTTGGAATCGCAAAAACTACAGAAAAAGACACAGTTTGGAAAACGGTTACCAAATGAAATACAAGCTTTCTTTCTGATGGCCTATTTAAACTGAGAATGAGAGGTCTTTAGATATGCTATCGATTGTGTATGTACATCGATAAGGTTTAACCACTTGATTGATTGAGGTTTCCTGAAACCTACAGTTGAATTAAAATAGAATTTGAAGAAAAAGCAATTTAAGACAAGTCAAATAAGTAGTATGTGTAGAGTATGAACTTTAAATTTACCATGGGGAAAACTTAATTCGAATCGCTAGAAAGATTTTAAATTTAAATGCTCCATTTGAAAACGTAGTATCAATGTTCGCAATTGACACCAATTTGAATTGTTAAACCAGCTTTAAATTTGTATTTTTCATTGTTGAACTGAAATTGTCGATTACTGATACTGCATGTACACTTCTGACACACTTAAAGCTTGCACAGATACACAACAGCATAATTATTTTTAAAGCTTTTATAGTAAACTTAGGTCAGAGAAGAGCTAACTAATGAGGCATGGTACTTGTTTTCAAAATTTAGAAATATATACAAGATAGAGGAATTGGGTAAATGGACCACGAAAGCATTTACACTATCGAACATGATTTGCTGTAAAGAAAAGATTCACACTGCGATTCAACAGATTGACATATTGAATTCAATAGATAAATACAGTGTTTCTCAAAATCGTTCGCACTCTTACAAATCTCAAATAAATACTACATTATCAATTTCAAAAATTGGTACTTCAGAATAGGAATTTTTTTTAAATAATATTTCTAATTTGCTCTACATATTTTTAAAGCATAGCAAAACTTTTTTTTTCTTTTAAATCAGTAACCTAAAAGTAACACATAAAATATCTCCCAAAAGTCTTCGTACACATAATTTTTGTTTATATACTTGTATTTATTTTAATATTTTGGTAAATTTGCACTCAGTAGGATATATTTTAGCATTCCCGGTGAGTTTTAAGTATCTAAAAATAGATTTCACTGATTTTTTTATTTTTTTTTAATTCAGTAATTTCTGCAATGTTCCTCCATTCTTGGATCATTACTGCTTTTAGTTGGCTTTTCGTTATAATGTCGTACTTCCGTACTTTGATCTCCAATTTTCTCCAAACGAAGTTGACCATTAGATAAACCATATTTGGTCCGTTCTAGCAAGAATAGTATTGAAAAAATTGGGTAGAAACAACAAAAATCAAATTATGGGATGGTCCTTTCTGGTGCTTAACATCTCATGTATGGTAAGGATATTTTTCTTTTTACGTTCTGATATCAAGCATGTCAAGATAATTACATTCATCTGAGAACTGCACTGCATTCACTAAATGAACAAGCATCAAAAAAGAAAAGTTACTCTTGATCAAGATGCCACTGTGCCTCCGTCGTAACAGAATAGACTAATCAATAACTATATGCCGCTTAGAGTAGACAATTCGACTATCTTGACACATGAACTTAGTCCGGCGACGGTCTATCAAGTCTTACTATTTTTTCGTGTTGTTATTAATGATCGAGAAAAACGACAAATTGTATCACACTGTTCCGCTTCGTAACAATGATTTCCAGAAAAGACAATCCCACCTTCCGATTCAGCATGTACCATCACGAAGTCTGATTAAAATCATGCATTGTCATGCGATTGGCTAGACCCAACAATGACTGAATGACGGCATGTCTAGCTCGTAAAGGATTAAGGGCATTAAAGCAGCGGTAATCATAATTTTTCGTTTTATTTTGATGCCGATGTTTGGGAAACCTAACTTTTTTTTTTTTGTGTGTACCAACGTACTTGGACAAATCGATAACCCAATTTTTCTCTATAGGCGACATGAAGAGGGTCTCATATATTATAGTTGTAATAACAAATAACTTTAATTTAAGTCAAGCAATCGATGAAATTCAAACAATTGCCATTCCCCGAGTAGCACAAATACGCTGGTCAATACCGCTTGACACTGATCAATCCCGATGTGAACCATTCTGTACTAAACTCCAACTTAACTTGACATCACTAGACAATAGATCTTCACCGTGCTCATAGGCAATTAATCCATTTTAGCGGAGTGAAGACATAATTCTCGCCAAATCTTATAGCCTTTTGTTCTCTACAGGGTTGTGTTTGGCGAACATTATGCTTTCACGCCGCCAAAATGGATTAAATGCCTATGAGCACTGTGATGATCTACCGTCTAGTGATGTCAAGTTAAGTTGAAGTTTTGTATAGACTGGTCATTGCTACATATGCTCACCCATCAGTGCTGGTTATAATATACTTGAAGTTTTAAAATATTGATTTGTAATTTTAAAATTGAAATATGGTGTTATAAGAAAGAAAGGGGAGGTAAAAAATATGTTTTGTGATGGTTTTGACACATTTATTTATTTTTTAAGAAATCGTGTATTTTGGAACGATGTTCGAGTTTCGGCATGGACTAGCCAATCTTCCCAGAACCCCTATTTCCGACATTGGTCAATACCGCTGTGTTACCTGGGTTTATGCATCACTCCTGTGCATAAGCTCCATGGAAATGACTTCAAATTCCAAGACAAATTTGTAGGTGACTTTCATTTGGCCCTCAAATCCTTCTCCGAGATGACTTTTGAAAACCATTACCAGTCCCATTTCTACATAATACATCAATGCGTTTTGCATACTATTCACAATACATACACGTCAAAATTGTGCCACAGCATAGACTCGTTCTCAGCTAGTATACTTATGGGACAGAGGTAAAAAAAAAAAAAAGCAGACATCCGGTGTTCAGGAAGAGAACGTTGTTAGGCAAAACACGTTTTAATAGCTTCGCGGCCATTTATGGAAACGTGACTACTACACGCTCTTTGGCTTCGTAGTTATCTCTCGTAATGGTGCTCAGAAAGTCGTGAAATATTGCCCAACTAGTAGTCATCCCGAATGAGTTGAGGAACCCAGGTGATTGCTGGGGTGGTGTTGCTCATTGCATCTTTTCCTTTAGCTCGGAACTAAGTCCTGTGATGTTTTCTTTAATGTTTGGCTTTCCTTTCAAATTGAAGAAATTATTGGTTCCTCTGACTATCGTATATAGGCGAAATGAGAGAAAAACTAACCATCAGAGCCACCGGGTAGGGGCAAGGAGGTGTACTTGCAACCCCATGACTTATGAAAAATAAAGAAAAAATACATAAAGTAATCCAATTTGCAAAATAAAGAAGTGTTATGTTAGCTTTAAAAGAGACCCGTACACCAAATATAGAAAAATTTAGATTTTTTTTTTTTTTTTTAATTTGATTGCATAAAATTAAGTTATATATCAAGAAGACATGGGAGAAAGTTCAAACTTCTAGGGAACTGCCAACATTCAATTTTTAAACTTTTACTTACCGATCTGCTATATAGTTGTTTACAAGTTTTTATTTTTAATTTCGTTTTTCTCGAAATCAAGAATTGGCAATTTTGATTGTGTTTAAAATGCTAAGGCTTTGAGAAAAATGTACTTAGATTTAAACTGTTTATATTTTTGAAATCTTGAATATCTGTTTCTTAAATGAAGGGAAATTTTTTTAGTAAATTGAATTAACTCTTTTTTAAGAATTAAAAAAATAGGAATTTTTTGTGAAAATTTAGAAATTTCTAGTGAAAAACACAAAACATTCAAAACTAAATAAAAAAAAATCTCTCCCTACATCTTCAGAGTATACATTAATATAAATAATTAGTTTGGCAATTAATAAAATTATTAAAAATTGAAGGAGTAGTAATCTTTTTAAAAAAGTTTATATTTCGGCCAAAAAAACACTAAAAAACAAAAATAACGAAAAATATTAAATTTAAAAAAACAAAAAATTTTGTCAATAATTGTTTAAAAATAGATGTTATATTAATTTAAAAAATTTGCTGCTACTAACTTCATTAATAAAAAAAATTTGGTTTCTGCTTACGGGTCTCCCTTAAACTATTCATTCGAACATTATATTATTATATAGCTTTTAATTATCATTTCATTAGGAAATCCAATTTATATATTTGAAAAATCAAAGTTTGAACATAAACTTTTGCTGCATTGCCCCTTCTCGCGTAGTCTCTGCACTCCCCTGTAAATTAAACTGCAGGTGCCCATGAATCTAACTTGCGAGTTCTCATACATCAGTTATGTTAGCCAGTTCACCCGGATTAATAAGGAACGTCAATCTATCCCTGCTCCTTATACCTAATGCTTTATTTTTTTTATCCACAATTTTTGCCAGAGTATTGCTTCGAAGCATATGAAATTTTACAACAGGTATAATATCAGTAAAAGTTCTTTAGAAAATTGAATGCAAAATTACTAGCGTTTTTTTTTTTTATTTTTTTTTTTTTATTGTTAATTTTTATTAATTATTATAAACTAGCTTATCTTTTTTAGTGTAATAATGAAAAAAATCACTCGTGATCTCGTTTTTATAAAAATTGTAATGAACTTATATTACTGATATTATGCTTGTTATAAAATTTCATATGTTTCAAAGTAAATTGCAGTTAAAAAATGAAGCATTTTTGGTCTATAAAGACTTACATACATCCCATCTATTACAGACTAACATCTGTTCTAAGATATTGCCATTCTTGAGCCAGTAAAAAGAACTTAATGATTTTTTTCTAGTATGCATAACTATCTTAAATATTGCTCCAAAGCATAGGATATTTTTATTGGACATAAAAACAGCGATACATTACTTTTTAATAGTAATTAAAAATATATTTCGAATATTTGACTTAAATAATAAGATTTTGTGCATTTAATGGATTTGGCAAAATTTTGCAAAAGGACAATGATACTGGAAAAGCAAATGATTGCATTAAAGAAAAGGATATTACAATTATACTTAGGAATGATAAAGACAACTTTCTATGGTATGTATAATATACATACCATAGAGAGTTGTCTTTATATAATTCACGTCTTTATTCATTCAAAGAACATATCATTCATTTTAATTGGAGGGTATTTAAAAAAAATTCATTGTCAAGTTGCTTTGCAACAGTATTGCTACATTCACGATTTCTAAACACACTACATTTACAGTATATCCGGTCGGAAATTGCGACTTATTTTTTTTTTTAATGCAGAAATGTTATATGAACTAGGAATTTATTTAAGCATTTTACTGCGTTTGCATGCGAAATTCAAGTTAAAATCAAAAGCGGAGTTGCGATGAAGAAGTCTTCTGATTCCATCAAGTTTTTTTATTTTGTAGTTGTTTATCCCAGAAAAGGTTCTTTTGTCAGAAAACACATTCTTAAATTTGGGTTACTTGAAAATACAAGTTTTACTATCATATATCAGCTCACTGATCGTAATATTAGTATAAATATATAATAATTATACGAATATTTTGGGAATAATGAAAAAGAATTAGGGAATGTCTTTTTGAAGGTAATTTAACTCTTAAATGCATGGCTTTTTATTTTTAATAAATAATATTTGAAATCAACTGAGAAATGGGTGTAACTAAAAAGGGGGGGGAAAAAACATAAGAATTTTGCATATTGATAATTTTTACATCACAAAAAAGCTACATTTTTTTTTTTTTTTTTTTTTTTTGCAAAAATTTATTAGTATATGCAAAAATATAAATATTATTCGTTACTCTTACCTTATTTCAATCCGGAAAAAAAATCTATGTGTTTTTATTACTTTTTACATAAATTATCGTAATTCATAACACCCGCCGAAATAAAATTGTACTCAGCCAACAATAAAAATTGTCACAGGTAAAGAAATAAACTGTCACTTAATCTAGTTATGTTCGGAAACAATAAAATAGTTTTGGTGAAATTAAAATTTTAAAAAAAAAAAAAAATCGCTATACAAAAGTTGCTGCATTAAGAGGTATGAGGTTTTAAGGAATGTAGATAATTGGCCAACAATATGCGTTTAAGAGTTAAGAGAAATTGGCCGCATTTGCAGCTTGAATGGAAAAAAAAAAAAAAAAAAAAAAAAAAACGAAAACGCTTCTTAAGGCATCGATATAAGGTCAACTTTTCTAGCTACTTGTGATGTCAAACCATACATGCATTTTGCCGACCAAACGGTACAGTGGTTAGCGTGCTAGCTTCTAGACCGCGAGGTTGCGGTTTCGAGTCCTGTGTTAGGCATGGGTGTTTGTAAATGTATGTTGGCTTGTCTAATGACGAATGTTTCGGCGTATTATAGCCCTCGTGTTGCTGACGGCGCCAGATATTCTGAATACAACCAACCATACATGCATTTATAGTTAACCCACAACTTAATATTTTTCTGCAGCATGTGTATAGGATTGGGAAGGACCTGCATTTAATCCATTGCTAGTATCATCAAATTGATCTGCTTTTTTTCTTCTTCAAAGCTGTGAATAAGTTATTTAACGAACGATTTTTCGACAAATGGTCATTCTTTTTTAGAAGAATAGTTTAAGCTCTTGACTTTTAATTTGACGCCAATTCCTCAAAAGTGCCACAAACATCTTTCTGGGTTCTTTCAATAAAAAATACTTTTATAATAAAAGCTCTACTTTACTCAAGCTAGGGTAACTTTATTTAAACAAATTGTTCATTGTTTTGCTTTAAAGCAAATACTTGAGAAAGTATTTATAAAAAGGAACACAACATTTTCAATGGAAATCTAAGAATGATATCTCCGAACTGCTGCAAGTCTCTAAGGCAAAAACATGATTTTAATCATTGGAATTGTAAACCTTGCCTTTCTAAACCATGAAAGATGACTAAACAAAAAACCACTAAGGCAGCAAAAAAAGTTCCCACTATTTTGAGCCCCAAAAAGTAAAGAAATCAAAAATAACCTAACGTCGTTTTTGGTTTCACTACTTGGGGGGTTTACCCCGCTAAATTACATCTGACTCATATCCAATAGGGGTTTTGTTTGGTTCGGTTCTTTCTAAGTATAGACCCGCCATATTTCGCTAGTTTGAGATAATTTACGGTTTTCCAGGAACTATGGGTGGCGTCATCAAGAATATTTGCTGGAAAATGCAGATCACGCACAGAAGGCGAAGTAAGTCTTTGTTCCTACCTTGATTTTTCAAACGCGTTAGTTGAAATTTTTAATGAGATGTTAGTTAATAATTATGCTTTAATTTTCCATTCAAATGAACTATTGAAAATCTGTATTATATTTATTTTTTATTATGAATATGGCGCCCATGTCAGAAACACAAACGAGAATTTGTTTTTATCTACCTTCCTGATGGAAGCCACTGTTACTACACCAAAAACAAACTTGCAGACTGTGTTCAGCCAAACACAAAAACTTATTTCACGAAAAGTAGTTGCCTATGAAGTCAAGCTTTAAGTTCCATTTTTCCTCTTTAAACTGAATAAAAATTACTAGCTTTTTCTTGGGTTGGGGTATATCCAGTCGAACTTAAAACAAGGAATAGTTTCAGGCAGAGGCGGTTCCATGGGGGGGGCTAAGGGGGCTATAGCCCCCCCCCATGAGGGTGAAACTTACACTGGATAAAATGGTTTTCATAACAACCCTGCCCCCTTTCATAACAACCCCCCACCTAAGATTTTAGATTTTTTTTTTTAATGTATTTCTAGATACAAATATTTAAGAAAAAGTTTAATTTCCGATCAGAAAATCTCATTTTTGCCCCCCCCCCCCCTAGAATTATATGAAATGACGCGTCTGCCTTTCTCCCCCCAATTCTCCGTAAAAGGTAAAAGAATGTCGTAGTTTTCGACGTTTGGTCCAAGTGCCCTGTTAATAGGTAACCAAAGTACCCATAGACTAAGAATAAATTAACTAGACCAAGTCTGTATGGCAAAACCTAATAATACGAACAGCGCGGTCACGTGACGACAGCCTTCAAAACGGAACTGGAGAAAAATTCTTTCATTTACTTCAAGGTTAAACAATTGAAAGCTGAAGACTATTTTCTTGAATGCCGAAAAAATGCCAGAATACTATACTGGATTTGGATGCAAAATTGATTTTGAAATAGGGGATTCAATAACCTTTCACAGTCATGTCATTTTTTAAAAATTATCTTAATAATTTTATTTTTTTAAGACTTATAAAAGTTAGTTTGTATTTTGCTTTCTGACATAGCTGCCTTTAATTGGTAATAATGGTCTTTATCATTTACTTACTTCTGAAAATTGTAATTGATAATGAAATGAAAATGAAAGTCTAGACTAATGTTTTATAATATTTTGAAAAGGGTAGAAATGGTTTTTAAAAGGCATTGGAATTAGTCACGTCACGTGTTCCGTCTTGGTAACACCCTCTCTTAATAACAGATATTGGAGCGTCCTGTCTATTTTATTATTCGTTTATGAAAGTACCAAACGAACACGAACAGGTTTTAAAACTAGTTCAGAAGACATTCCAGAACATCCTTGTTCTTCCTATTGTATTGTGTGTCTTTGACTCGTACCAGCCTGGAATTTTTACTGGTCTCCCTATACCAGTTTATAGTTGTGCATAGTACGCTATCAAAATGAAGCGACATTTAACCGATTATTTCGGGGAAAAAGAGAGCAGCGCTAAAAGCCATTGTAAAGAGCTAGATGTTGGAAATTTGGAATCGAAGTCAGAAAGTGCGATAAAAGCCTATGATCCTGGCAAGATAAATCTTCCGGTAAGCTTTACACATAAATATTTATTTTTATGTGTCGTTCAGTTCCAAAGCCAGACAACTGCAGTTTTTCGAAAAATGCATTTTTGAATTTTTTTGCAAGTAACTTAATTGTACATGCAAGTAATTTAATATATAGGATAATAAAAACAAAAACGATATCTATTATACTCTGTTACAAAAAAAAAAAAAAATTACGTATATACTCGTAGTGATTATCAAATTAATCAATTTCTATATTTATATATAGGATACATATGAAAAATCACATGATCCCTGTGATATAGGAAGAGCCGTGAAAGAAGTTTTAACAGATGATGAGAAACTAAAATTACTAAAAAATACTTGGATACCTCCAACAACATTTCCTTTTCCAGAACTAGTAGAAGGGAAACAGAAACGGAAATTTAATCATGATTGGCTAAAAAAATACAAGTGGCTAGCATATAGCCAAATACTAGGCGGTGGACTTTGCACCCAATGCGTTCTCTTTGCTCCTTCATGTGCTGGTATCGGATCTCAGGTAAAATATTTGATTTTCTTTTCTTATGCATTTCATTGTAACTTGTGTGATATTTTCATTTGTATGAAATGTTTAATATTTTACGATTATATCAACAACCAACTGATTGGTCGTTATCGTCGAATATTGTTCCTTAGATATTAAAAAAAAATTGGGTACAATTAAAAATAAATGATTTAAGATTAATTTAAGAATAAAAATTTCAAATGCATTTCTGACTTTAATATTTCAAAACTTTAATAATTGTTTTTTTTAATACTTTAAAAAGTTATAGCCTAAATTCGCCCAATTTATATTGAAATTATTAAAATTTTGACTCCATATTTTATTTTATTACTCTTGAAGTTGTCAATAAAAATTAACGAAATTGTAAGTGACCCGTAAATAATGTACAAAATTTATGGAACATTTTGTGTAATACTATTTTGAAAGTGTAAAGGTACTGTGTAACAGCAAAACTGGCCAGCTCCACAATTTTGCGAAACGCGTTCTTTGCAATTTTTGCGGAAGGCTTACCTATATTGTCGGCATTTTGAGAAATAAAGTTAATACTAATGCGAAACAAATCAATTTAAACTTTCAACTTTTAAATCTTTATTAAAATCCTTTTTTTATACTACTAAACCGGGTGCTTTACTTTAACGACCGAAATGTTCAATTAGTTAGAAAAACTATGTATCCTAAAATATGTATAAATATAAATTTAACAAGCGTGTACATTTTTTAGGCTCTCAAAACACTGGTAAAAGAACCGTTAGCCAAATATAAAAAAGCCACCGAAGATCTACGTAAGCATGAAAATACTAAGTACCACAAATTCTCCATGGAAAAAGCAGTAGAATTTACAAAAGTAATGGAATCAAGCAAGAAAAGCATTGACGTTGTTTTAGATTCCGAAACATCGGCCATTATTGAGGATAATCGAAAACGATTGAGGCCTATAGTAAAAACTATAGTATTTTGTGCTAGGAACAATTTGCCCTTAAGAGGACATCGTGATCACGGTTTGATTTCACAATTAAAAGAAGAAAGTAATGAGGATCTTCTGGTTGGAAAGCATGGAGTTTTCCAAAGCCTTTTGGCTTTTCGTGTGGATGCTGGGGACGAAGACCTCAAGCGACATTTCGCAATTTGCAGGCGTAACAGTGCAATGATTAGCAACACAGTCCAAAATGAAATTATAGACTGTATCGGAGAAACTTTTCGTTCTTCAATATCAGAAGATGTTAAAAGATCAAAATTTTTCAGTATAATGTGCGATGAAACAACAGATGTCAGCACCAAGGAACAGATGACATTTTGTGTTAGGTACATAGATACCCAATCTTTCGTTACCAAAGAAGAATTTGTTGGTTTTACAGAAATGACAGAGACAACTGGTGTTGCTATAAAAGAAGCAATCGATAAAGAGTTGGATGCCTTGGGCTTAACAAAAGAACACCTTTGCGGCCAAAGGTATGATGGGGGTTCTAACATGGCTGAAAAGTTTAAAGGAGTGCAAGCCCTGATATCAAACGAGCAACCCATGGCTATTTACAGTCACTGTTTCAGCCACTCCTTGAATTTGGTTATTTCAAAATCGTGTGACATTCCTGCCATACGAAACATGTTAGGAACCGTAGGAGCGGTAACAACTTTTCTTTCTGCTTCTGCTCTACGAAAAAATGCTCTAGAGGAAGTAATTAATCAACTTCCAGAAATAAAGAAGAAAAGTTTAAAGGTGATGTGCCCCACTAGATGGGTAGAGCGACACGATAGCTTAATTAGATTTAAAGAGTTATTTCTCCCTATTGTAACACTGCTTGATCAGCTTTCAACTTCACCAGATACCAACTCGGAAACATCAAGCAAAGCTTCTATGCTCAGTTCGGCTATTCAAAAAGGAGAATTCATCATAGCCTTGGAAACAACGGCATATTGCATGGCAATAACTCTAAGGCTAAGTGAGCAACTACAAAATCCACAATTAGATTTTGGAAATGCCCTGCAAAATATAAACTGCATATTAGAGGTTTTCAGAAATCTACGAAGAACTGTGGATGTCGAATTCGGTAGTATTTTCGAAGACGCTTTGCAAAAAGCAAGCGAAATCGAATGCGAAATACGCATACCAAGAAAATGCTTTCGACAGACTCATCGAGAAAATACTGATGCTTCAAATCCCGAGGAGTATTACAGACGAATGGTTTTTTTTACCGTTGGTAGACCATTTGATTCAAGAACTGGAATCGAGATTTTCCCAACGATTGGTGGATATATTACCTTTAGAAGGCCTTGTTCCAAAAAATATTTTGAAGTACGAAGAAGAAGAAATCCTCAAGGCTGCAAAAAATTACCAGCAGTACCTAGATGGCTCTGAGCTTATACTAAAGTCAGAAATAAAGCTATGGAAAAACAAATGGGATAGTGAGATTGAGCCGCCTTATACAGCAGTTGAGGCCCTGAAGAAGTGCGATCAACAATTTTTCCCCAACATTTTTATTCTTCTACAGATATTTGGAACAATCCCCGTTACAACAAGCACACCCGAAAGGAGCTTCTCCACATTACGACGGATTAAAACATATTTAAGAAGCACCATGGGCCAGGCAAGATTAAACGGACTAGCACTGGCAAATATTCAAAAGGATAGAAAAATCTCCATAGAAGACGTCATTAACATCTTCAGTCGCAAAAAAGCAAGACGAATGAAAATTGCAAATTGGAATGTCTAAAATCACAGACACAGACTCTACAAAATTTGATGTTTTGTTTTTGTATTAATGTATCGAGAAAAACAACTCAATTTTAACTAAGGTCATCCACCTAGACTATTGCTTTAAAAAAACCACCATTTTGAATAATTAATTAAAATAATTATTTGCACTTAATTACTCAAATATAATTAAAGTTAATTAAATAATTGCCACACTGTATATTAATGTACTATTTCTTGATTGCGATAAAATCTAATTGACCACAACAGTAGCTCTAATTAATTTTGCTTTCTCATTACGGAACATATTTGCATGCTGTAGCCCCTCCCTTGTGATTTGCCTAGAACCGCCACTGGTTTCAGGTAACGAACTTTAAGTTAAAAACTTTCTTATTCACAATTTTCCTGGTTAAGAAGAGTCTTGCCTCTCTTGACTCGATGAATAAAAAACAAGACTTCTATTTTGGGCTTTCGAACACGAACAAGATTCAATAAATAAATGGAAAGGTTAGTATCGCCAATGATATTTGGCTGGTTTCAACTTTGGTTATGATTCTCAGAACCCTCCTCCTTCCTATAACATCAGGCCAAGCCAAGTTGATTTGACTCTTATGTAAACATGCTCAATAATTGCTCTGATTGACCATACATTGCACGCTATTTCATTTGAAACATTTACATTTTATTGATAATCTTACAATGGACAATTCCCGCATTTTTTATTTTTTTATTCAATTCTAAATGTTTCGAAAAGGCCAAAAACACAAAAATTTCTGTTCAAAGCGCTTTTTCTTTTTTTTTAATTTGCGATCAAAATTACCTTGTTCGACGTTGGCGAGAAAATAACTCATTCGGCTGGCATTGAATGTGGCATCACGACTTCGCAAACATCTTTTCTTGAAATGCAGCAGCGGAAACCAGATTTGCAAGTTTCTCGCAAATCACTCCAACGTGTACGGAATGTGGCAATGATCCACCAATGCCAAATATTTCAATGCCAACTATTTGGCAGAAACCTCACGATAACCATAGAAACGATAGGGCCTCTTTACGTCACGAATTTAGTTGACTGTTTTGATCGGACTGGTTTTGGCTCGGTTTTGGGGCATTTTCTTTTCTTATTATTTAAATAATTAATTTTTTTAAAGAACTTTTGTTTAAATATTTGGAATCAGAAAGAAATTTTTCATAAATATATACGAATTTCACTCGTTTTTAAAAAATGCAGGAATTGTCCATTGTACTTGGTTGATGAGATTATATATAATGATTTATAACAGTCTCTCAGCTGATAATGGTTTGGAATATCTGTCTCGATTTTAGTGATGGAAAAAAAAAAAAAAAGATATAATAAAAAACTAACCACTAGCTAAATAAATCATACTTCACTAAATAATATATTGGGGGGTTTTCCTTAAAAAACCTCCAATTGATTGTTGGTACCAATTAACAAAGGAAAATATTGATTTAGGAGAGGTGAAAAACCAACGATTATTCACCTTCAATTCCATCTGATATTCCATTCCTCTCTCCTCTTCTAATACCACTCAGACATTCCGAGTCATACTCCATTCTCCATATCAGTTAGAATAGTGATTTTTGTGTTACTATCAAGTTGCAAAATATCGTTTGGAGTGTGTGAAATCATGTTTAAATCATGGCTCAGAGAAGAAAAAAAAGGTGACTACCATACAAATTTATTGCAAAATTATGTTGCAAAAACATGCAAAATTATGGTCTATTCCCTAAGTCACACTCGGTAATATCTACTTTCAAAATGAATAATACACATGTCGATATTTGCAACAGACAGTCGCGTGTCCGACTGTCTGGTGGAAGTTTCCCAGATTTTCTCTCATTCGAAATACAAATGGGGATACTTCTCCCTTTAAAGACATTTCGAAACGATTTTTTAAAACCGTTTCCCCTTCCAAATTTGGACACCCTTTAGCAGTCTAATATAGGATATTGTAAAGATGTTTCGAGACAGTAAAGCCCTCGAGTAAGCACTTGTGAAGTGAAGAATTCAATTCAAATAACCAAAACGTGTTTATTTCAATAATTTAAATTCTGTATAACTGTAAAATTGTACTTAAATATAAAGAGATATTTAGTATTATTGAACATATAATTGCTGCATTCATTACAAAGCATTATTTTACATTTAAATCTTTTAGGTTAATTGTAGAATCATTAAAATTAGTTGATCAAAATGTGTGCTAATATTGTCATTTAAAAGCAGACGATAAAAAAAATAATATATAAACCATTTCATTCGAATTTTAATCGCAATTTACCAAATGTCAAACGTTGTAAAACTCTAATTTCTGTACCTTTCTTTACAGGTACAATCTTCCGGTCATTAATAGGTTCAACTGTAAAAATTATGCGGGAGCTACCTGGCAGTTGCAAAAAAACGTACCTTTATTGACAGCTGAATATTGTTCACCTGCCCTCGCTTAAATGATGCTGACCGCCGAAGTGAGAAGATCACTTTTTCCGTTACGGATATTCTTTTTTATTATGGACATCTGCCGGGCCCACTTTCTTAAGGGCAGGCGAGAATCCAGGGCTAGGTTTTAGGGGGAGATAGATGCGAGGAGTGATCAGATAGGAGACATTTGCAATACTTTCTTATAACGCTATACAAAGACACTTGCGCATAATTACAACTGGTCGTCTGTTGTGTCTACCTTCATGATGGAACAGAGGTACTGCATAATTCCTAAGTACTGAACATATGCAGAAACAGAAACCTTGCATGAGACAAACGGGGGATTTAGCAGCGTGGACCTTCCCGAAAAAGAGAATTACCTCATAAAAAAGAGAACTACTATTTAAACATTATTTGGTGCCTCAATCTGGTATCTAACATATAGATAGATACATCAAATAAAAGTAATAACAGCGACTTAAACTTATTGAAAAATAAGTACTTAAACTTAACACTTACGTAATACTTAAACTTGCGTAAAAATAAGATAACATATAACAAATTATGTTGTAATGACAAGCGCTTAAACTTAAGCTTTTATTTTTAATTTAGCTTAGCTTCTGTAGCTCAAAAAAAAAAAAAAAAATACTTACGCTATCTCCTATAAAAATTAATTAAGCCTTAATATCAGACCTAAGAAATTTTGTGATTGTTTCAAATTCATTTGATTGCATTTGGGTGGATGCAAACATGCAAAATAAAGGTTTAGGAAGTACTTGATGACTGCTGCCTAATGATAACAGATTCTTGCAGTAGCTGATCCTAATGTCAACTACCCAGATGGCTAATGTTTGGTGGTGACCATTGACATTGAACTGGTGATCATTGACTTCTATCTCTTTTCAGTTAAGAGAATTACTCCCCCCTCCCCCCTCTTCACTCCCAATCATGCAACCAGCCATCAAAGAAAGACCAGCTATATAACAAAAGTACCAATTGAGTGATTTCATCAACCATTGCTTCCAAACCTTTTAAAATTGCCTCCTGTACTTAATGCAGGCTGCATGTATGGATACATCTGCAAAAGACAAAGGGACCAAAGCTGAACGGCCTTCCTGTAAATATGAGACAAAATCATACAAACGCCTTTTTAGTATTATTGAACATATGATTGTCGCACTTGCGTTCATTACAAGGCATTATTTGATGTTGAATGTAGGTAATATTTACGTATAGGAGTAGATTTCCACTGTTATTATGCAAAGTAGGTGAAAATACTTGTCCAGATAAAAGAAATTATTGAGGGAAAGCTAAATATATGTTTTCTAAAAATTCACTAATCAAATTTTTTATGCAGTTTATATGTGTCACGTAGCGGAAACAGTATTATTTAATTAAACCATTTTGAGAAACTAATTACAAATATAGATTAATGGTGATTGCTAATAGTTCTTCTTTCGGCTTTAAGTCAACGCACAAGCATACTCTATTTAGAAGTTTCAGTTAAAGATCAGAGTAATAAATAACCCGTTGCCAGTCCCGATAGTAAAACTCGATGAAGAAAAAGGATCAAATGATTAACTTTGGAAATAATCGTTCTATATATTCGCAAGGTTTAAAGTTTTTGAAACGTTCACATGTAGCATTATATTCAGTACAATTCCACATTAAGACGGGTAATTGTCCATTTTCAATAGAATGATCGGTCACTGTGCCGTTGATCAACCATTTCTAGAGACAGTATTCTGTATTTAACGAGCCGTCATTGTTGTATCCAGTTGATTGATCACTCGTGCTTGGTTCGCCAGTTTTCGAGACACAACATGTCAAAAAAAAAAATCTTTGTTCGGTCTTTTTGATAGAACATTCGGAGAAAAAAGAATTTTCTGATTTTTGTTTAAATATTTTTTCTGACTAAGCAGATTATGAACGCAACACATTTCTAGAAAATAAGGGGCCAGATAGCGGAACCTTTGGTCAGGGTTGAAAGAGGATGATAATCGCCCATGTGTATGTCCACTTCTGTTGAGTAAAGCTGGGTTGGTTGATGGGATTAAAGATTTTCTGAAGCAAGAGCTAAACGAATACTATATTTCACTAGAACTTTGTACGAACAGAATCTAGACTACAATTACTGATATCAAACTGTAACTTCTGATTACAGTCAGACCCCGTTAACGCGAAATTGCTTAACATAAAATCCCGTTTAACGTGAAGTAAAAGCAGGTCTCCGTACTTAAAAAACTTAACGTTAATTTGTTTGTTTAACATGGAATTCGGTTAACGCCAACAATTTCGGAAGCCAACTCGACTACGCGTTAACGAAGTTTGACTGTAGTTTATAAGCGGTTTCTGCTGTGCAAGCAGATTATGCCATTTGAATATTCCCCACCCCCTATAATACTATGAAATAGATTGGTCATGGTTACAAACATTTAGCTAGTTTTAGTGGAAGTAGCTGGTATAGATTTCTATGGTACTTGTTAAGCTTTCTTCGGCCTCAAGTCAATAACCAAGCATGCACTATCCGGAAGTTGTAGATAAGAAGGTGGATCCGGAAAGTGTAGACTATAAGTAGAGCGGGGGAGGGGGGGAGGAGAGTTACGTTCTTATTGTGCTGGAACCAAACTATAACAATTTTAGGCTTCATAAATGAAGAACAGAACTAATTACTAAATATTATGTATGGGCAGTTTTAAGCGGATGATTTTAATGAATTTTGTTAGCAAGTAAGGCCTCAGGCACGATACGAGCGGTGTAAGACTTGCGGCAGACCAATTGAATAATAGAACGATGGGAGCTGTTCTGGTTACGATGAGAGTGAAGGCGACATTTTCCATAAATTCTAAACGTGACGTCATCCAGCGAACTAGCTGAGCGCTTCATTTTGAGTGATTATCACATACAAGATGAAGTATATTAAAACAAAATTGTTTAATATAAGGTGAGATTATCACAAAATATCACTTAAGCATACGTTTTTTTAAAAATAATAAAATAACATTTCAAAAACCGACTTCTCTCTCATCGTGGCCGAAACAACTTACACCGCTCGTATCGTGACCAAAAGGCTTAGTTGTCAGTCTTTCGGTAGTTTACCGAACGCAAGATTGGACAAATATGAACCTTGTGAGTGATGATACCACGTGTCTAGAGGAAAAAAATTAAATATGGATATGGGCTTGTGGTTAGATAATGTAATTTTAAAATTCGAATTCATTTGTAAAAGTCCATTGCGATTGGTAAAACGATTCTCAGACGATAAAGCCTCACTTCAAATAACGACGTACATAAAGTTCATTCCTTTAATAAAGTTTAATTCCGTGCTCTAAATATAACAACTAATTTCAAAACAATTCAACTAATTTTAATTAAGAAATTATAAAGTGTGTGGCTAAATTAGTAACAATACTTAATCCCTTGCGTGTGGAATATATTTAAGAAAAACGTGCTAAAAATGGAAAAAGAAACAAATTGGGGGTTGGTTGAAATTTAACGGCGGAAGGTCAACACGAGGGCCATACTGCCAAACTGAGATCAGGCTTTATGGAATTGAAGCACCGATTTTTCTCTTGCCCGAACTCAGGTCGGGCATTCCAAAATTGGCGCATTTACGTTGCCCGAACTGAGTTCGGGCGTCACAAGCAAGGGGTTAACTAGGGATGTGGAATATCGCTCAACTTTCAATTACATTATTGAGTTGATGTAGATTGGTAAAATTTAAAATTTTTATATTTTCATCATTCGTTAAAAAAAAAAAATTGCCAGTCTCTTGATATTTTTTGGGATAGTTCTATTAATAATATTTTACTATAGTTCTTATACCTGGTGAAATATTTAATTTCTATTAAAGAAAAATGTAGTTATTGTGGCATAGAAAAGCAAGCAGTTATTGATATCTAAAAAAGGCGTGTCAGGTTTGAAAAGTGTAGAAAACGCACATCGTGTTAAGTGTTGTCATTCATATTATTAAAAAACACGACCGTAGGAGATGCATGTTCTATAGCCCAATAATTAAAAAATATTGAAATTAAATTTATTAATATTTTTTTTTACCCTGTATGCGCGTCTTGGCACATCTACAGTGCAATCCCTTTCAAATGACATCTTAATCATACGAATCGGTTGAATAGTTTAGGAGAAGTGACTGTCAAAAAAAAAAAAAAAATACGTCTTGCCTATTAAATACATAGACATCAAACTATAACAATGGAACCCAAAATATCGAAATAGGATGTAGCACATCATTTCATTTGAAGCGAATGACCATTTTCTTCCAACTTTCTTTCAAGTGCGTTTCCCACCCCCTACTTTTTTCAATCACTACACTCTACTGATAAACACACTTTCCCCATCAAATGGCCGGTCCATTATTCGGTCATAACCGAGTAAAATATCGTTTGGGATGGAAGAGAAAGAGGCAAACGACTCTGCATGGCTGGTCAGAGGACCGCAGGTTCTTGACCCGATTTTCGCGGCAACCGTGACCAGGTTGCGGCATTCTCCCTCTGGGTGGACAGAAAGATGGGGTGTGCTCGTAACTCGCGAATCAGTTTTAAAAGGTGACGTCACTACGGGGCAGGATAAGCGCATTTCTATCGCTGTTGGCCTCGAATTTATTTTATTTTCTTAAATTTTTAAGATAATTAGTATTTATAAATGAAGCTAGAAAAAAGACGATAAAAATGTCATGCTAATACAA
Source organism: Linyphia triangularis (assembly GCA_963978545.1). Taxonomy (NCBI): domain Eukaryota; kingdom Metazoa; phylum Arthropoda; class Arachnida; order Araneae; family Linyphiidae; genus Linyphia; species Linyphia triangularis. The sequence continues at coordinate 31,527,217 of OZ021731.1, read as the reverse complement.
ATGAAATGAACTGTTCGTACTTCAATTTACACACCTTAGTGACGTCATATCACCATTTGTGTTTGACTGGAGAGTTACGGGCACACCCTGCTATCTGCTCATCTTGATTCACCTTTCTCAGACGGAAATAAGAAGGAAACTTTGCTTTTTATTTTGTTTCTGATTATGGGAAATATGACGGCGATTTGGTTAAATTTTATTTATGTAGTGTTTTGAATTTGTTCCGTGGTCACTATTTTCATAAAAAATAGTTCTTTTCTGGCGGGTGATTTCAAAGTAAATAACGTTCAAACTGCTTCAAGATTTACTACTTGGAAGAGAAAGAGAAGAGGAAGTGTTGTAGACGTAAAATTTATTTTTCAAAAAAGCGATCGTTAATCATGCATACCACAATAAAATGGAATACTGACTTTAGCCATGTTTGGTAATTTTTTCTACATTAACATACCATCAATAAATTAAAATGTGTCAATTTAAGTTAGTATACAAAATTAAGAATATATTTTGAATTAATTTGCTTTAGTAATACATCAACTGTATTAAGTCTTATATTGTCAATTTCCGTCGAAACTATAGTTGCTATACATGTTTACTCTGTTTTTTCTTTCTTAATTTCCCCCACAAATCAGTTTTTGTTAAAAAAAAAATTCTTCAATAATGGTTTAGAAGGAAAGAGCAAGCATTTTTAAAATTGCATGACCGACACCATTTGAAACTAATAAAATAGTACTACTTAAAGGTTTTTTTTTTTTTTTTTTTTTTTTTTTAAATCTTTAAAATTTATCGCAGTCTTAATCAATGCCATTTAAGGTTTTCAACCAAAATTTAGAATTTCTTGTAAAAGCATGTTGCAATTTTCTTCTATGGTCGGTTAAAGACTACTTTAACGCGATTGGATGACGGCAAGTTGGTTTATTAGTATTCCGTAAAAGCGACCTTTTAGTGACAGTTACAGTCCCAAAATATGATAGAATGCATTATCATGGACATCGAATATATCTGCCAAGTTTCAGACCGATTGGATAACGGCAAGGGGGTTAATTATGCCTCGTCAGATTTGCACGCCATCGACATACACAGCCAACCACTCACACACACACAAAATCGAAGTTAATATAAAGGATTTAAAAAAAAGGGCGACGTTAGTGTTTTAGTAAGATAAATACTTCAGTCCCTGCAAAATATTAGATTTTTACAGCGGTTAGTTTTTCCTGGAGAAAAATATAATTCGCCAATTACAAAAATATAATTCACTTCGACGTATATTAATTCAAAAACTAAAGCCTGCATCTCATACTTCTTTCATCGGCAGATTTCCAAACATTTTTCTGCAAATATACAAAATTCATAGTTTTAAATTCAATAGCTTTATTGATGTAGGAAAGCGAAGTGCGCGGCGGAAAATTCTGAAACAGTAGCGACTAATCTTAATTCATACTTTTTTACTTTCAATTACCCATATATATACATAGGGTAATGTAAGTATAGTATTCGGTCAAAAAAAAAAAATCTATTCCCCTCCCCTTCTTCATGTTTTGGAACATTCTGATTTTAAACTAGAAGTGTGAAACATCGCACAACTTTCAATTACACTATATTGCTGATGTACATTTGTGCATTTATCCCATGGTACATTTGATGTACATTTATCATTTTTTTATTTTCATCATTCACTTAGAAAAAATTGCCAGTTTGGCGATATTTTTTGTAATAATTCTTATATGGGTGTTTTTTTTAATGAAAAAGAAAATAAAAAAAATAGGAATTTTAACAATATGATTATTAATAATTCTTATATTATCCTTTCTTTTAAGTGAAACTGAGCAGAGATGAAAAAACGATCTTTGATTAGGTATGCTCAAGGAAAGAGAACTCTGTGTTAAAGGCATTCGTTTTTCAACTTTTTACGCCATTAAGGCATTTTTACGGGAATTTCGGTGGTGGGGATGTTTAGAACACCTTGAGAGGCATTACCACAGCAATTTTGAACAAAATCGTCAGAGCCGTTTTTTAGCAATTACTGAAAAACATGATTTTTTCAATGGCAGCTAACTTACTCGCATGCGCGATTTTAACGAAAACCTTAACGGAAGGTCCCATGGCTACCACCAACTCGCACACCAAATTTGAATATTGTAAGTCAATTTGTTCGGGAGTTATGCTGACCACATACACACACAGACAGACATTTTTTCTAGATCACTTTTTTGAAATCAGGATGTTCCAAAACGTGGAGAAATGCAAAAAAAAAAAAATATTGAATGCTATACTTTTATTACCCTATATATACATATGGGTAATTGAAAGTAAAAAAGTGATCTAGAAAAAATGTCTGTCTATGTGTCTGTGGTCAGCATACCTCACGAACAAATTGACCTACAATGTTATAATTTGGTGTGCGGGTTGGTGATGGCACAGGGACCTACATGAGCATTAGGTAGCTGTCATTAAAAAAATCATGTTTAAAGTATTTGCTAAAAAACGGCTCTAACGATTTTGTTCAAAATCGCTGCTGTAATGCTTTTTAAAGTGTTCTAAACATCAACCACCTCCGAAATTCCCGTAAAAATGCTTCATTGGCGTAAAAAGTTGAAAAACGAATACCTTTAACACAGAGTTCTATTTCCTTGAGCATACTTCATCGACGATTATTTTTTTCTCCTATCCTCAGTTTCACTTAAAAGAGAGGCACATGCAAGAATTATCGTAAAAAATATCTCTAAACTGGCCATTTTTCTAAGTGAATGAGGAAATATAAAAACGGTAAATGACACAAATTGACATCAGTATTACAGTGTAATTGAAACTTGTGTGATGTTCCCCACCCTAGTTTAATATAGATAGACAATCTCTTATCTTATCTTTAATCTTTAATATAGATATCTCTTATCTTTAATATAGATTAGACCCATTAAAGATAAGAGACATTTAAAAAGACCAAAATTTTTAGTTTTAAAACTTCCATTCTTTTCATTAACACTGATGGTGTTAAATCAGTGTCCCCCCCCCCCCCATTTGTATGTCATGAATAAAATCTCATGTGTTACAAATTTTTAATCTTTCATTCCGTTTAACTTAAGTCTAAATCAGTCCAGCTATGAGATTAAACAAAAAACTTTTCAAGAATAAGTTTTAAGACTTAAGACAGTTATTTTTAGCCTGACAAACCCAATTCCCATTGGCACTGAAGTGTTCCTTTCTCAGGAATTTTTTATATTCACTGATTATGGTACAGTTAACCTTGAATATCAGACAAATTGAGCATTTATTTTGTTTAATGATGCTTATCTTTCTCGGTCAATCGATTTATAAGTTGTAGATTCCTTCGAAATAGCATCAGAAGTAGTAAATCTTAGCAGAGAATAAATAAATGGAAAATCTAAACTTTTTCTCTCTTTTTTTTTTTTTTCATACCTGGGAGTACAAAGAATTAAAAGGAACGTCCGTGAAATTCGTAAGAAGAATAGGATTTCGTAATATTTTTGCATTCTGTTGGCAATTATGCAGGGTTGTTCAGAATTCCCTCTCGGGTTTCGAAGCAAGGACTGGACTTTTCGGTAGGAACTGGACTATCGCATTGATGTTATGCCGTGTGACCAAGGATTCACACACAGATAGAAAACCTGTAAGCTATGTAAATAAAACTTGAATTGTTTCTGTATTCTTTCAAATGTTCTTATTTGCTGTATTAGTCTTAGTTTTTTTTACTATATAACGCTTCGAAACCCGGGAAGGAATTCTAAATAACCCTGTATTTAGTATTTGGTAAGTTCCAGCAGAAAACTTGGCTATCGGGAGTCTTCTGCTGAAACGCATTAATATGCAGAAAGCTAGTATTTATGCTATGAAGATATGCTATGAGGTACCCAGTGATCTCTAACTACAACTGCTGGATAGTCTACAACTCTGTCACTGACTTGAAGCCGAAGAAGGCTTAACAATCACCAAAGATATCTATATTAGCAACTCCCCCCCCCCCCCAAAAAAAAAAATAGTTAGAATGTATTTGTAACCCTGGCTAATATATTTCGTAGCATAGATGAGGGGGGGGGGGAGTAGAATTGGCTTCATCATCTTGCAGAACACAAAACGCTTATAAGTTACCCATAAGTTGTAATTAAGAGATCAGCGAAAATACCACAGGGTACAAAAATGGCGTCATTTTGGCACAGTTCTAATAAAATATACAAACTCTGCGAACAGACTTGCTTGAGAAATAGAAGGTTAACAAAAATCTAGAATGAACCCATAAAAGTCGCGGCGCCAAACAATTTACCTAAGGTGTGCCTCGTCTTTTGAATTCAATGAATACTCAATTTATTTCCTTCCGCCGCCGCAACAGAACAAATACATTCCACTGATGTCACGTGATTTAGAATTTTAGCCGCACAAGCATTCGAACGAGTTGGGTGTACATATTTAACATCTTTCTTTTCAGTGTTTGATGGCGATATGGTGGTTATTGAAAAGACAACAAGTATTCCACCCAAAGAAAGGAGTAATATCCTTTCAGTTCCAGACTCGACGCCATTGAACTAAGATTTAAAAATTTAACGTTATTGTGTTTTCTATATCTGTATCCAGGGGGTAAAGGACACCATGACACATTTTTGTATTTGTTCAAGAGAGCTAATTTTCCATAACTTTGAGCTATTAAAATTTGTTTCTTCGTTACTTATAGAAACAGCTTAATGCGAGTTTTTCACATTGTTATTGGCATTGATAAGCAATTGAAAGTATTGATCATAGATTAATCAAAATCATAGGTTAAATCAAAATGGACATTAGTGTCCTTTACCTCCGGTACACAGATATAACACAATACATCGCCATATCTCGTGTCTCTATAGAGTCATTAAATTTAAAATGTATTAAGAAGTTCTATACATATAATGTAGAAATCGGACTCGAAAAAACATAATTCACCACTAAGAGCGATTTGAGGGTCAAATTAAAGTTTTTTTTTTTTTTTTTTTTTTTTTTTTTTTTTGTAATGAAGCATGTAATTTAGTGGTATTCTTAAAAATTAATTATTGTCAAATTTAATCTTAATTCCTTAATTTAATTTTTTTAAATTAATCCAGTCTATCATGGTCAATTATAAATTTAACTTAATTAATAATGACCTGTTGTAAAGCGTAGCTCATAGGGATAGGTGAATTTTGAGGATCATAGTTAATTTCGATGGATGACCAGAAATCAAAGAAACGTTACATTATAAAGATTTCAAAAAGATATTTCAATTTTTCTTTCTTAATTTGATATTATAAACCCTTCTATATTGCTAAGCACAAATTTATAAACTACGTAAACAGCCATAGAAACTGTTAGGAATTAGAAGCGAACTAAAGTTCAAGCTATTCACAAATCTCAATACCTTAATTGGCTCCCACTTTAAACAATGTACTTGATGACGTCACGAACTAAACGCATACGTTAAATCTCAATACGTTAATTAGTTCCCACTTTAAACAACGAATTTGATGACGTCACGAACTAAACGCTTATTACTATTATCGTCTGAAGAATCATTTGTAAAAAAAATTGCCTTTGGAATCGTTTTCTATTGAGCTCCACCTTTAGATCACGCTTTCCGATACAATTGCAGATGCCAAGATGGAAGATGTGAAGAGGGCAGGTTTGCAAAATGATCGTTAGATAAACATCGTTATTGGAGTACTTAAAAGGTGGGGCTCCGATTAAAGGAGATCCTTCAGTCGGGAAAACGGAACTGATTTCGATGAATCACGATTGAATTATTACGTTTTGGAAAATAACATGTTTTACGAAAAAAAATTCGAAAAGGATGTCATTATAATATTTCTTATTTGAGTTTGAAAACCTATGGATTGCATGGACTGGTATGTCTAAATTATTTTCACTAATTTTGGGTAAATTGACATAACGTTGAACCAACACCAACGAATTTTATGCATGGCGACGTCAAAGACAAATTCTCTTCAAATTTCTGATATCACCATGGCCAAGTCAGTTTGTGAACGGATGAAAATTATCAATAATTTTTAAAGGTGTAGTGATTGTTCAGAATTTTTGGCAGACGATAAAGCCCCACTCCAAAAAGAAATTCCACTAGTACTCATAAAATTCCATTATAAACTGTTTCCCACAGTCAAAGTTAAGAAATTAATAACCTTGGTATTTTGTGTCATTTAACTTAGCGATAAAAAATAAACTGGTCTCCAAATGGCACTCTATAAATAACTTTTTACAGTGATATAGTTTTACATTTCTTAACATTTACGGTCAATTTTTTCGACTACCCAAACTTAAATAAAATAACAGAAACATCACTTTCACAATCAAAGACATTCATAACATATAGTATGATTTCCACTCGTTTTAATAATTTCTATTAAAAGCAATAGAAAAACCCAAATCCATATATTAAATTCCATCCAATTAATCCATATCCAAATACCATATATTTAAATTTCAAACCATAAAATATCACAATATACTACCAATATTCTACTCAATACATGCCTTCAATAACACGTTGACCTACATAATACAATATTAATTTTTTGTGATAACTTTCAAATTTCGATCACAAAGACTCATTCAAGATGCACAAAAAAGGACAATTTCCCTTAAAATGAAATAAAATTGATACCTTAGTTTTCCTAAATGTTCTATGGTACATTTCGATAAATCGATCGTAAATTTTCAAGTTCAATCACCAAACGATAATGGATCGAAAAGTAATAGATAATTCTAGGAATTAATAATTCTAAGAATAAGTAGGTACTATATCGGCAGTTCGGCCGTTGTCCTAGAAACAGGATGGACGTGACAAGACTAGGTTCGCTTTCGTCGCTTATCTTGCACGCGATCATAAAAGATGTAAGGTCTGAACTAAAACAAAATGTTCTTGGATAATAAAACAGTAAAGTATCTTTGTTAGGTATAGTATTTTTAGAATTCATATTAGGGCATGGTTGCTTAATGGTATGTTTCCGTGGACTTTTAAATGCTTCATACTCGAATAATTTTTCAAGGGTTCTCATAAAACCAATTGATATGCAAGGGATTAATTTTTTTATGGATTTCATTAAATACCTTTTAGTGATACCGCACAACAGAAAGTCTTATCTCCAGACACCATAAAACTACTGATATTGGCTATGAGCTTATTGTCTACACATATCGATGGACACCATGCAACCAAAACAGTGGCGGCCAATAGTGTGGGAGCTAAAAAGTTCCAAAAGTGAGTGGAACAATTTCAAAACTTTGAAGATAAGCAATAAAACTGCCAACCTGATGGCTGTGGGGTTAGCGCTCTGACCTCGCATGCCAAAAGTGTCGGATTCGAATCCTGGAACTAGGAATGGATGTTCGTTGTGTTTCAGAATCCACGTTAAGCTGTAGGTACCGGCCTGATTAGCCGTTATTTTGCACAAAAATAGGTCGTTGAGCATACAAACCAAACAATATAACTTTAACGTAACTACTCTTTCACGTTACTGTCGTCAGTGAATCAATGTAATCAGTCACATTTTAACTCAGATGAATAATTTTGACAACTTTATACGATCTAGAACAACAAAGTAGCATCATATTCGCTCCTTTGACAAACTTGCTTTGATATGTCTATAATGTTCAATGCTTATGTTAAATCTAAACTAACTTATTACATGTAGAATAATTTATTATTTTTTTTTCTAAATATCATCTCATAATGGGTTAGTATTACACAACATGCACAATTTTACTTTTATTTCAACTAAAATAATACGCTAAAAAAAAATGTCGTTTGTGATTAATATTTTTTCAGCGGTCTAAAAATATAATTCCGAGTAAAAATAAATAGGTACTTTCATCTCAAGAGAACACTTTTAACTTTATTACTTCCCCGATGTGGAATGTTATTGCGGATTCCTAGAACGAAACACAAGAATAGGAATTCCGTCATCAGTGAACCACCTGGTACTGACGCACATTTGTTAAAAAATGAAATCACACTCTGTGATGAAATCGATCAACCAGACGTGGTGTAACCTAGACAACAATTCTGAAATATCAACAGAAGAGCGATCATTCCGTCATTGTTTATATTTGACTTGTTAGTTGATCATATTCTTTATCGTATCTGAAGAGCAGATGTCACAAACATTCCTTTCTAAGATTTATGGCGTAGGTAAATCAGAACGGTTTTGTATTGCTTATGTTGTAAAATCTGGAATGTGCCCTTGAATTTCGATTACGACAGGAAGAAATCAAATAGCTGAACGTTATTTTTATTCCAAAATCAAACAGTTTCCTTTTCAAAAGCACTTCAATGCTTTATTTTTACTATTCAACGCATTCTTAAAAATTTTTACAGCAAAGTTTTTATGCGACTTTATTCTACAACAAATTTAAGTATGCTTTGCGAAATTGTTTTAAAAAATTGTTTCCTTTAAACTCCATGCACAATAAACGGAATTGGTCATTAAACATTCTGTAACGAAGATACAAAAAACCGTCATTAAACAAAATCAAAAATATTTAACAACAACGTTTAATACAAACTTTGTCTATTATCTTAGCTATAGCAAATTGAAGTGCGCACAATGTAATTTGCTCCATAGCAAATTTAAGATTTTTAACTTAAAACTAAAACAAATTTAGCGTGCGTAACTGAAACTGTTCTACAATAATATTTTATTAAGCTTTCTTACACAAAATATAATCGTGCTTAAGTTAAAATTCTAGTAGAAAAATTGCGCTACTTCAGATCATTTTAAAACTCAATCACCAAATGAAGTAAACGTTTTACAAAATGTTTAACAATTTCTTTTACTCTTACCAACTTTGAAAAGGAACTATTCACTAAGCAATGGAATTCTGAGCATGCACCATCTCTTTGCATTTGTGCAAAAGGATTTTCTGTAGTGTACTATATAACCCAAAAGAAAAAGTACTTTCTTTTAAGATACTCATATATATCTAGCTAACAAGTAGTTTGAGAATTTTGATGGAGTTTTATGAAATTTAACACAAGGCCAAACTAAACATCATAAAACGTCAACTCTAGCCCAAAAGTCAGGTTTTAGTATTAGGCGACCATTTCTTCTCAAATAATGTGAAAAGTTTGTTACTGTATGACATTATTAAAACAGCTGAACGTTCCAAACAAACTGAGGGAAAGCAGAAAATATATATATTATGCATTTTTATTAACGCATCGCGGAGTTATATAAGTAAGACCGATTTCTTTCGCTGACTAGCGTACTATGTAACCCTGTACAAGTACTTTTCTTTTGCGTGTTGTTTATCAACCGAGAAACAGTACTTATAGGTTACTATAGCTCGCGCGCTCGCTGTTTTTACCTATTACCGAATTATTTCTTTTGCAATATTATTTTGTTGAACTCGCCATGATATGTGGAAAAAAGGAATACTTAAATTGTTGTTTTAAAAAAAAATAAGTAGCCACAATTAGCTTTTCGGAGCGGGTCGTCGATAAGATAATAAGCCTAAAATTTATGGAAAAATACATTATTATTAAAATATAACATGCTTTATTTAGACCTACTTATATCCAAATTGTCAATACAATTTGAATAACTATTTTATAATTTGGCACGTGTCTTTTTACAATGCTCCGTTTCCGAAAGAGAAATAATGCCACACTTATAAAATGGCTACCAAGTCTGAGTAATAATATCGAAATAAATTTAATTAAATTTCTTTTTTTTTTATTAAGTTTCTTTTATATCGAATATGTAAGTATAACCCAAATATAGAAAAAAGTTTTTTTTTTTAAAAATTACAGAATTTTATAATCTTTTCTTTCACTTTGTGAAGGAAAAAAATTAAATTGTGTTGTTTGGGACCAAAAGGCTTTGGTAAAGAAATAAGCTCATGCGCACTATTCATCTCAATAAACGATAAAGATCCTTCTTTCCTAAATTTTGAATCGTAAAGACAGGAACCTGTCAAAAGCCTTTTGACCTTTCTTAAGGAATCTGGTTTTCTTTGACAGGGGGTCGTAAAATAAAGGGGTTGGTGCAATATTCCCTAGTGGAATCAGCACCTAGGCTCAACTGACCTCCCCATTCACTATGACTATGACTATGACTATCGTAAAGACATATGCTATTAATACTATTATGTAAGAGTATGATTAGTTTTTAAAAAAAAATATTTTAATTAACAAATCATGAATTCGAAGACATCATTGAAGGGGAAGTACAGAGTTCAAATAAACCAGACCATAAAAGGCAACCCTCAGAAAATGGCTTATAAACTTAACAACCTCGTCTGTATGCAACTTCAGTTTTTTAACAACGCAAGACTTTCCTACTAAATCAAGTTAACTGCAATGCAATGTAAGCAAAAGATAGTGTTAGTTCACGCAAACTCTGAAACTTTCAAATTTGAATTGACCCTGAACAGTTCCCTGTATTTCGATTCTTTGTGACCAAGCAGAGATCACGAATCACTATTATCGACGACGTCACACCGAAATATGACGTCACGTCACCTCTTCATATCGTGACTTCTGTTTGATAGGAAAGTGGAATTAAAATGTATGAGATGAAGACGTTTCACAAGAAAGTTGGAAGTCGTCGTTGTTTGCCTCTGATCGTTGTTGCGTTATCGTATTTTTCGAACTGAGATGCGCTTTTCTATCTTTGAACCACTCTACTCGAGTTCCTGTTCAATTATTTATGAGGGAGCTAGTGACCTTGAACCTCCATTGTGACTGTTTCGATGACTGTTTCCAAGTCTCTAGTGAAATAAGACTGCTTTGTCATTGTTTGAGTTTTATCGTGTGAGAATTAAACTTCATATTTTGGATGAGAATGTAGTCAATGTTGACTGCTTTTGAAGGGCAATAACGTACTTGTAACGTACATGTTTGTTGAGTAAAAAAACAAAAGCTTGGTTTTGTTCGTACTGAGAAAAGGAATTGACTATATTGTACTTTAAATAAATTACAATATTAAGAAATAAATTAAAATATTTAGAAATAAATTAAAATATTAAGAAACAAATTATAATATTAAGAAACAACTTATAATACTAAGAAACAAATTACAATACTAAGAAACAAATTACAATACTCAGAAATAAATTTCAATATTAAGAAATTAATTTTTTGTGTTTTGTTACCTAAAGGTGTAAAACGCAAAATATTTATATTTTCACTAAGCAATGACTGTCTGTCTGAGCATAAAAATATTCATTTATAAAAATTATTTAATATTATATTTAATAAAAAATATTATTTTATACAATATAAGTAAATATAAAAATATTCATCCACACTAATAAAAATATTCATTAAAGTTTCTTGAAAGCTTTTGTTCAAATACCTGAAACTAGCCTTAAAAGATAATTATATGTTTAAGAAGAGTTATAAGGTCAAGAGCGTTGGAAATATCTAATAAAGTTTTCCATTCATTTTTACAAATTAAATGCCAGAAATTTTTTATAAAATATTAATAGAGACACTTCGTGTATTATGGAATATATATATTGATGTGATATAATGTATTTGTACTTGTAACCCATCATTGAAGGGATTGATTTAAAATTCTATCACCAAAACTTCAAATATTGGTGAAGAGTTATTTTTTTGTTAGAAATCATATTTCAGAATTTCACTTCAGTACATTTTCTTTTTAAGAAAAAGTTGCATTTAGGGAGTAATACGAAATAAGTCAGTTATAATATAGAATGGGGATTGATATCGAAGGAAACGAACTAAATTTGACAAGAAAAAGAGATTTACGAAACTTTTGTAACTTTAGTTGCAGAAATCACAAAAATTAGTCTATTTTTTTAGTTTGGTAAAATTAATGAGGGTTTATAGAGTATACCTTATCTTATGATTTCATGTAAAAAAAAATTAAGTTGCCTATACATAAAGAGTTGCTAGAAAAAAAAATAAGAATTGAATGAAAACTGCCGCCCTTTAGGAAATTTCTATTAATTTGAAATTATCAAGACAAAATTCTAATAATAAAAACAGATTCTGAGAAATTTACAGCAAAAGAAATTTTGTAAAAATACAAAAAAAAAAAAAAAAAAAAAAAAAAAAAAATGATCGACAACAAATGTAATGATGCATGCAAAGAAACGATACTAATTTCAAAGCATTACGGCAGTATATAGTATTTTATGATATTCCCAAACGTCTAAATCTTTTAACAGAGAACGACTTTGGTAATATATATTTCCCAACTCTTATAAAACACCCACTAAGTTCCTTCATAGAAGATCATGACTATAAATTATTATTAAAAAAATTATGTTTTTCAAATAAGCATAATTTAAAAGGTTCCCTTATTATTTTTACCGAAAGATATTTATAGTATATAAGAGTTAATCATTCCTGTCCGGCACTTTGATAACTTTTATTTAACGTGTTCACTTTGCAACCTCGAAAATAAACCTTTTTCATCTTCGGAAATAAACTTTTTTCAAGAACCTTTTTCACTAATTACTGACCCTTTTTCATACAAATCAAGCTTCTTGCAAAAAGCGCAGGAAACTGAAGTAGGAAAACATGGACCAAATTGAAACAAAGTTACCCATATTTTTAATTTATGAACCACTGTTTCGACTTTAAATCAACCCCTAGCAAAAATAAAACAGAATCCTCATTGCTGGACATTACAGATATTATCTTTCCAAGATCCTTGTCCCAGACAGATAATACCTTTTCTTTTTTTGGGGGTAGAATCCATACATGTGACACTTGTCTTGTTTGTGGGTTTGGGTTTGTTGAAGGTCATTTGTTTGTTGAAACTAATTTGAATGGAAAGGGCAAGGTGAATAAAAGACTTTATAATGCATCTTCAGCAATTGAATGATATTTCAAACAACAGAAATACTTAAATGTTTCTAAAATATGAAGCAAATATAACTGCAATAGCGCAGTAATGATTCACCAAACTTATTGTTTGTATACTAATCAATCTAGTACTCGAAAGAATATTAAAGAAACTAGTTGGATATGACTGACAAGAATCTAAATAACATGTAAGCGTCGTAAATTAAAATTATTTAATTGGAAAAGATCAATTCTATTAAAGGAATAGTATAGAGTAAATAGTATACATTATAAATATATCACTATAGTACAAATGGAGTAATGCAATTCATGTAACGGAAATAACCAACAAAGAAATTAAAAGCTTGTACATAAAAATATCAATGAGGACCGTATCTCAAACATTTACATCAACTTTCTTTCACTATTTAAGGTTTGCTATGGCTCACAAAAATTCTAAAGTCCCTCTCAAATATTGTCAAATTGAATCGCATTTTAAAATAAAGGAGAAATGTGTTATTGAAAATCTATTTACATGTCTCCCTTTTAAGAAAGTCCGTTTGATTTGAGCTATGTGCTTCAAATAGTAAATGTTGCTAAAATTTCGAATAACCATCAACCACATCAAATTTTTACAATTTTGGAACAAATGGTAGAACTCGTATGTATCTCTAACTGAACTCAAATTGAGAAATGAAGGTTGAAAGTTTAAAAACTTTCCATGTAATTAATGCGAACCTATTGACTAACATTAACTTTTTTAATATTTCCCGTGCAGATACAACCATTAAACTTCCCTATTTTCTAGGACAAATTACAGAGAATTACCTGGTAACAATTACACAGTTTGGCTAAAGAATGCTAATGCTACCTCTATGTTTACCACGGCAGTATTACTGAAATTATTATTATTATTATTATTTTGGAGATGTCTCCCTTTCCAGTTCAGTTACAGAATATGAATAACAAAATCATTACTCACCAGATAATCATCGATTCTTCTCTCGTACTGGTACCCCCTCTGCACCTTAGTGGCATTCAATGCATGAGTTATATGAAGAGCACTCGCATCAAACCTCCCAGCCATGTGGTCTCGATTGCTGATCACCACCTCGTGCGTCCTGGGCGAAGACAGAGCACTCTTAATACCCAGGGCATCCGCATCAAATGTGCCCTTGCCGAACCCTCGGATCTGATCGTTCACCAGATGGTTGGTCTTGGGTACACTGAGGGCTGCCTTGATGCCCACCGACATGCCATCCAGGTGCCCTGGTCCTGTTTTGGGCATGTGACTCTGGCAGTAAACTTCCTTGTCATCCTGGTCCTGTTGGTTGTTATAGTAGGTCCTCAGTGTGAGCTTGGTACCGCATATAAGGCACTTAAAGCAGCCCTGGTGGAAGAAGGTGAAGTCCTTCAAAGGTCCGACCTTGTCCACCTGATACACAGTCTGTCCACAGCGGAGGCAACTGTTCTCGTATCGGTTCATGGCTGTTTCACTTAGAAGCACCATTCATACCTTGGAGTATGTCCACCAGGACACGATTGAAATAATGTCCAATTGAAGTTTTAGGGTTTCCTGTTCAGGAAAAAGTATATGAAACAAATGTTGGCAAAAGGAGAACACTTTCAAGAACTAGAAGTCTTGGACAGTAAAATGTAGCATATAAATGAGAATGGTTTGTAGTTGCTTATGTAAGTACTTTGAATGATAGTGAAGATATAGTCTTCACAGGTAGTGTTAATAAATGTGTCCAATTGATGGACAACTTGAAGAACAATAAGTTTTTGAGAGAAATATACGACACCAAAAATCAAATGAAGGGAGTTTAAAATATGAAATGGACTGAATACATAAAGTAATCACTTTAGAATGACTTTCCAAATAAATTCAACAGATTGTGGGAATAACGTGAGGTCCAAATACATAAATTTGAATGCTACCCATAAAACACTGTTTAATAATTCAATTGCGAACTGTAAACACCGATGAAGCTATTGACACGGCACATTGAGAATCAAATGAGAAACGGTTGAGGAAAGCGGCTGATCAGAACCTACCGGATGTTGACGCAACTTCAATACGTCTGGAATGTTTACAGGAGCACAGCTGATATCACTCAATCCGGTGCTCAATTACTTTTCATCAACGTTGACGGTTCCAATAACAAACTAAAAAGTCAGTTCCAAGCTGACACTTCGCAGAAAAGCACTCAATGTATTCCAACAGGCTATCGAAAATATTTCAAAGTTAGTGAACAGGTGTCTCCTTCCAAACGAACGGTTTCTTTTTCAAACACCAGGAGAATTATTCCAATTGCTTGGTGACAAGTGTGCAATGAGATAAAAAAAGGAAAAATTTCATATGAAATTCGAAGAGGTGAAATCCAAAGATGCAGCAGCCATGATGGTCTAGAGTCGAACTGTGTTCTGCAGAGTGTGAGGGATAAGCGTTGGAGCGTATCTCACTTTGCACTGAGTTAGTTTGAAACTCGTTTGGGTCGAGCCCAAGGCCTTTTCCCTCATCCCACTTACCTTGGGGTGGGTGGACGGGCGCGCGCGCCATCTGGTCACAGGTAGGTAGGTGGGATGCGGTACGCAGAATGGGACCTACACCTGTGACGATAACTGTTTCTTTTTCTTCCTAATTAGGGTAATGATAATCGGAAAGGGCATGCTGTCGTTGATCGTCACGCAGGTGAAAAACGGGACTTGGATTGGTATTGAAATAATTCTTTAAAGGGCTTTATTGAACGATATGAAGAATAAAGATTCAAGAAAAAGTATCAATTTCTTGTCCAAGATATTTCAAAGTTTTAAAAAGTATAATATTTAAGGAATTGGTTAAAAAAAAATTATAAAATAGTTGATTTTGTTTCACTGTTAACTTCGAGATAGATACGTGAATTTATAAATCTAAGAAAAAGTTTATGACAATCTATAGCATAATCTCTTTATAATTGTTAAAAGATCATGCAACAAATATTCAAAAGTACATTGCGGTTTGTCTTAAGTAAAGAGTAATATTAAGTCCCATGGAATGATATGAAGAATAAAGGTTTAAGAAAAAATATTACAATTTCCTGTCCTACACATTTCAAAGTATATATATTTTTTAGAACTTAACTTGAAAAAAATTGTGTTCTAACTTTTTTCCTTACTCTGTTAACTTATAAATATTGAACGTCTCGGAGAAAGTTCCATGAAGAATAATTTTAAGAAAATATTTCTATCATAGACATTTCAAACTATGCAATTATTATACTGAAGTTGTTTAAAAGTGTATTGCAGCTTATTTTTCTGAACATATGTATAATATTAAAAATCTGATTGAAAAGAAGGAATAATATTTAATTGAAGAAAAAAAAATCCTATCGTGTATATGAGGATTGGTAAAGGAAATATTCAAAAGCAGGTACTTGTTTTCTAACTTAAGAATAATATTAAGGGTCTTGCAGAAAGTTATTAAAAAAAAAAAATTCATAAATGATAATAAATTATACGTTTTAATTACACATTTTTATAACAGTAAATGTATTTGGATGTGGACTTTTCATACAATTTTAAAACTACACTTTTACTATACATAACTGACTTCAGTTATTTCATTGCACATACACTATTTAAAAGCGAACTCTCTTTTAATTTAAGAATAACATGAACTGCCTTAAGAGGGGTCTGGAACTCAAAATTTAAAAAAAATTTGCATTTTTTAATAAATGTAAAAACTAATAAAAATATTTCTAAATAAAATGATATAAAAATTTTGTTTCTGTCATTTCAAGAACTTGAAATATTTAAGTTTTTGTTACATGACAACTTATCTCGGACGTGGTATTTTAAAACTTTTAAACTGTTTTTCCCGGTGATGGTTATTTATCCCTTTTGAGTTTAAAGGGATATAACTTTAAAGCTAGTACTAGTTATTAATGTATGAAACTTTCCACAATTATTTTTCAAATAAATTTTTTATTTTGTCTTCAGAAATTGTGCATTTTTTAAAGTTTTTTTTTTTTAGTTTTTGGAACTTAGCATACTTTGGGTTTTATATAGTTTTTGCACAAAATATATATATATATATTTTTTTTTTTTTTTAATATATTTTATTGAAAAGTCGTGAAGACAATTTATGATATGAATTATACGAATTAATTTAATGCAAAAATAAAGGGATTTTACACAAAGTTTTATCAAATTTAAGAAATACCAAAATTTGAAGTTTTTTAAATAAAAAAAAAAGTATTTTTTAATTTGAAAATTTAAAATAGTTTTTTGAGTTTCTAGGCATAATACAGTACTGCATAAAAAATTTCAGAAAAAGTAATTCTAAAAATAAAGATTTTTCAATTTTGAATCCTGGACCCCCTTTAAAGATATAAATAATGATGTAAAGAAAATTATGAATATTTAATAACTTTTAATAAACACTTTATTAATATAATAAGATTTTTTTAATTAATTGAAATATTCCAAGGGAACTTTGTAATGCGTTTCCCGCCTTTACCAATTGCGAGCTACAAAATTTAAACAATAGAGTCAAAATATAATTAATATCTAAAAGTACCATTCTTCTCAATTTAAATAATTAAAATTATGGAAGAGAAAAGTTTAAAAATCAGATATTCCAATTTATTTAAATTATAGTCCATTTTTAACCTATTAATTATTAATTAGTAAAGTGAAAGCGGTAGTATCGAAATAATAAATGTATTTAGTACACAAATAACTATGAAGGCCTTCTTAATCCTTTCTATGTTTTCCTTTATTATAATCATGAATTTTGTTTTTTTTTAATAGCAGTAATTAGAATTTGGGGAAAATCTTTGTTTTACGAGGCAGTCCTAGTAAAGATCATTCCCTATACTCGCTATGTTACAATCTTCTTGCCCAGTGCCTTTAGAAACTACTTTCCATAAAACTTTTGAAATTTGGTGAGTAGGTACTAAAATGATCCCTTAATGAAATGACATATATTAAAAACTCGAAAATAGCGTTTAATGCATTTTATTTTAAATTTCCAATCTTTACATCAATGCATATGCTGTGACTCCATCTGGATTTGTCTTTTGCTATTTTAATTTTTATTTATGATGGATAAACATTAAATGAAAACAATTTATGTCACTTCATTAAGTGATCTTTTTCGTACCAACTTTTCAAATGTTAAGGTTTTATAGAAAGTAGTTTCTAAATGCACTGGGCTAGAAGATTGTAACATAACGAGTATAGGGAATGATCCTTACTAGAACTTACTCTTAATTCAATGTTTCGTTGTGTCACTTAATGATCTTTTGAATAATCATCAGAATCAGATTTTTATTAGAACAAAAGTTTCCAATCTTCATATATCTGGCAGCAATTTTTTAGAAAGTTGATTTAGATACTGAAACTTTTCTTACTTTACATACTGAAAGTTTCTGAAACATACTTTCTAAACCATAACTTCTAATGCATAATTTCTGAAACATACTTCCAAAACAATAGTTTCTGATGCATAGTATCTGAAACATACTTTCTAAACCTTAGCTTCTGACGCATAATTTTAAAAATCTACTTTCTGAAACATAGTTTCTAAACCATAACTTCTAATGCATAATTTTTTAAACATACTTCCAAAACAAAAACTTCTGATGCATAGTTTCTGAAACATACTTTCTAAACCAAAGTTACGAATGCATAGCTTCTGAAAAATATTTTCTAAAACATAACTTCTGATGCATAGTTTCTGAAACATAGTTTCTAAACCATAACTTTTGCAGCATAGTTTCTGAAACATAGTTTCTAAATCAAAACCTCTAATGCATAGTTTCTGAAATATACATTTTAAACCATAGCTTCTGACGCATAGTTTCTGAAACACACTTTCTGAATTATCCTATGCATCAAATGTACCAAACTAGAAGTTGCTACGTATTCTGACATTTACGATTTTAATTTTATTTTTATTTATTATTTTCACATTTTATATTTTTTGTGATTTTATAATATCAACAAGAAACGCACACGATATATAATTTTTGAGACCCATCAAAAATTGGTTACCAATGGCCTCAGTTTAAGGAACGCTAAATTTGAAGAATAAAGAACGATTTTTCATATTTTTTTAAAAACAAAGTTAGGTTTTGTTAACAAATTATTTTAAATAATTTAGTTGTAAAATGATTGCATGAATGGTACAGGAGACAGCTGATAAAGGCGCACTGCCAACTCAAGTATACGTTCAAAAAGCATCTTATTCCTCTCTTACATCGTTCCATAGTAAATCAAAACATTTCGTATAATTTTTACTTGATCAAAGCTTTTAATTTCAAAATAAAAATAAAGACTAATATTCATCTTTGTATACTTCAAGATGGCTTGAAAATCTCAATTTCGACTTGCATGTCATTGCACATTTTCCCCTTGAATACGATGTACATATATTATTCTATTTTATCTATAATTGAAGTTAGTACGGATATGGTGTTTGGAGAGGTATTTTCAATGTAATTCTAATTGTTCTAAAAAGTTAATTAAAAAATTTGGAACTGGTGCTAAGCTAAATAATTATAACAACTATTCGCTGTTCGAAAAAGGAAATCGACTTATATTCTTTTGGCCAGAGGCAAATTTTGAAAGCGTTCCCAATATGAGGAGGCGAGAAAATCTATTAACACTTTTCCGGTGGAACTTTCGGCCACACCCTTTTTATAAACTGATGTTTTAATGATAATTGCTTACCATTTTATGTAAGAGATAGTCAATTATATCCCTCATTATAGACTGGATCATGCCTTTATTTTAGATTTCTCAATTTTTATACACCGCTTCTTTCGTAGTTAGTTGAATTCTTCGTTTTAACTCAAAAATTGTGAACTGATGGCTCTTTTCCTCTGTCTGTAGGAAGACACTATTCCTAAACAAAACTACAAATTCTGAAGACATGTGCATTATGTTAAATGAAAGGTCTTGTCGATGTGAATTACCATACCAAAATTCAACCGGTAGTTATGATTCCAAGTACCAAATATGACGACCGTATTTTGCAATTTCGAACCAAAACCTTAACTTTTAAGTATTCCCGATATTGCCATTTATCAATTTAAAGGTATAAATAGGATTAGTAACATTACATAAAGTGCAAATAAATTTCAAACTTAAATTCTTAAAATTTAATTGAAGTAGTACCTGCATAATCTCTATGGGAAATTCAAATCTTGGCTGCAAACAAAGATATTGGGTTACATCTAGGCCTGACTCAATCCAGTCTGATATACTACCATATATCTAAGATAATACTATGTATGGGTGTCCTCTGGTAAACTAATGATACAAAAATGATACAAAAATTGAACTGGAGTTTTGAAATTATGCGTGTGTATTGTGCGTTTCACTTGCGACCTTAAATTAAAATATACCAAATTTGTTCAGTTTTTCAAACGATTTTTTATTTAATATACCATTTAATATGTATAATAGTTGGGAAACAAAATTGTCTGTAATGTCATTTTTAATATTATTAGTGAATGTAATTGGTAGTTGTAATTAGTAGTTGTAATGAATTAGTAGAAAAGAGTCATAATGATTTTGAATTTAATACAGTCAATTCGCGATGACTCGAATATTCGTTTATCTCGAAGTTTCCATTAGGTCCCAATACATTTTAATATAATAGAAAATAACTTCAGAGTGACTTCCGATACCTCGAACTTTGGATAGCTCGAAGAATTTGGCCAGTCCCTTGAACTTCGAGTTATGGCGAGTTGACTATATTACTCTTTTTATAAATTTCTATATATAAAAAGCAAAGCCCTCACTCACTCACTGACTCACTCGTCACTAATTCTCCTACTTCCCATATAGTTACAACTCTGAAAATTGGTACAAATTTCAAGAAGAACAGACATAGAAAAAGTATGCTAATTCGATCTCGATTATCGCAAAGTTGAAAAGGAATATTTGTTTTGCATGTGATTGAACATTATGATATGCTACACTGATAAATTTAACCTATTCCTGAAGAATTTTTTATTTAGTTCCAAAATCTATGAAAGTTTTTGTATTTTGTGCTGCATAGCCGAACAAGGCTATGGGAAAATGGCTTATAAGGTATGCTAAGCATGCTATTGATTTATGATTATTACTTTTTATTATTTTTTAGTTTCATTAATATTGTAGTTTAAATTTAGGTATGAAAAGTTATCTTTCGTCTTATATCAGGTATCTTTGTATATTGGCTCCCTTATAGCATTTACACAATGACGTAACTGAAGGGCTCATAGGAACCGCAATGCGGGAGAGGAAAGGGGATGGGGGGGGGGACCTACCAATGCGCGGAAAAAATTGAATAATTCTGAAGATAATATAAAGTAACTGCAATAACTCCAAACAGCAGCAGTCAAATTATGTTTCCCAATTTGTTATTCCGAAGAAAAAAAATCGTAAACATACTTTAAAATTTGATAAATTAAAAAAAAAAAATGTAGATTGCCCTAGTCATCGGAAATTGGCTATGTCAATAAAACTTCTCATAAATTGTAATCCTTTGCTGACAAATGATTACAAACAAAGCTATTTTTCAGCAATTGAAGTTTTATTGGAAGAAAAAAATTAGCAGTTTATTTCCTAATGATAAGCTAGTTATCACAGTTACATGAAAAAAAAAATTAAAAAAAAAACGTGTCTTGAGTGTAATAAACTATATATATATTGGTATTAATTATTATTAGCTCATCGACAAAAGGAGAGTATTATTGTGGCTGAATTCGTTATCTGAAAGCGATGTTTGCTATAGTTTAGAGACAGTACAAAATCAACACATTTCCATCACATAATTATTTTTTCATTCTCAACATTGCAAAAAAATTAACTCTTCAATGGAATACCAAATCTCAATTTCAGAAAATAATTGGGGAAGGAGCGAAAAAAATTGTGGTGGGACCAAAACCAATAATTTATGTTCGTGCAACCCTACCGCACAAAGTCAAGATAATGAAGAAGGATTTTTAGCAAAAGAAACCATGGTTACTCGCAAAATTCAGATATTTTTGCTACAAAGAAAAAATAAAATTGTTTTGCTTGTGATGGTTGATTTCAACAAAAGGACACAAATTGTAATTTTACTTGCATTGATTATGAGATTTATTTCAATTTTTATAATTTAAGAGCTTTGTGTTTAAAAATAATTTATTATTATTATTATTTAGTTTAGAATTTGTGACATTGCTGACCAAAAACAGGCTAGCCAAATTACAACCAGAAATGTTTCAAAATTCGGCCAGAAAAATGGTTCCACTTATCAATTCTATGGAAGTTCAGATTTTGACTGTAAATAGAAATATCGGCTTGAAACTTGGATATTTGGTAATAAGTTTCTCACCAAACTAGTGACAAGTAAGTGAATAAATGAACAAACCAATAAACAAAACAAAAATTGATATTAAACATTTTTTTATAAATATTTTATGTTAAGCGTTCCTATGTCATTCCACATTAAATTCCATCACAAGACCGCGTGACTAAGGCGCCACCCAATCACAGTTCATGGTGCTTCTTCATCAACCGGCCCCTCAGTGACGCAGTCCCCTCAAGAAAACTTACGAGCACACCCCTTTTACCTAACAACCTTACCTCAAACTAAAACGACGACACGCAACCTCAACTCGAGTGGGATTCGAAACGCTCTTCCCAGGTAGGGAGAATCCCACTTCCCGTAAGTTTACGTCACTGGGTCCTTATCTTCGTAAAGTAACCCCGACTTCCCTTATCAAACAGCCTTATCCCTCGCCGTCTCAATGAATGAACGCCGGCTATTCTTGACTTTAGCCGAGATCAGGGTTGCAAGATAGGATATTCCATTAATAAGGATTTGATCCGGATGGTTAGGCTCTTGGTGGGTGGACATGTTGGCTAGTAGTGTGACCTATGAGACAGGTTTATTAATAGGAAATGCGATACTTGAAGAAATTTAAATTAGACTTTTTTACGTTTTGGAAGACTGAGTATCAATGTTGGCCAGTTAAATATTTCCAAATGATATTTTCACCGCGTCTCTAAATTTTACAGGGTATTTTTAAAATCCAAAGGATATATATATTTTTTTTTTAATTAAAGCAAGATAAGTTTTTGATAAAACTAATAGCTAAACAAAACTAATAGCTAAAGACAAATTAATAGCTAAAGACAAACTAATAGCTAAAGACAATAATAAAAACTAAAGACGACGAGATAACTACAACAATAACAGTGGTGCATGATAGCGATTTCGCTTATCAGAGCTGAAATATGCTTTTTAAAAACTTACTAAAACACTTGATGGTTATAAACCTTAAACTAACACTTAACACTATGTCGTTCGGTGTTCAAGCAATTTCTTTGACACCACGTTGGTGTCCCGCGAAACTATTTTGTGCAAGAACACGTCAGTGGCGGCTCGTGCACTACAGCCAGTGCAGCCAAGCTGCATCTAAATTTATTAGTTCAAAACTAAAATTATATATTTTACAATTTTCTAAAATGAAGTTCCAATTACTACGGTAAGTATAAGAAAATCCGATAAACAGCAAACTTCTTGCCTCAATATTCAATTCACGAAGAAAAAAAAAAAACTTTCCAATCAAGCGGATCATTCTTCGAACGGCAGTCATGTGTTCCTGAAACGCGTTTCGGTTACGAGGTTGCCATAACCAGAGGAATCCAATAGAGCCATCCCGCCACGTAATGTTTGACGAGGCAGTCAGATGAGCGATTTTCCGCCTTCGGCTCCTCTTGAGAATTTCTGTTCTAAAATAATATCTAGATGGAATTTTTGCAAGGTTATGGTATCATCTGAAGGCTAAAGAGTTATTTTATTACTTTGAAGTACTATTTTGTTCTGAAAATAAATTTGAATATTTAAAACTCATTTTCTAAAAAATCGTGTTTTCGCCACAAAACTCGAGTAATCACTGTTCAAAAATATGCTAATTATAACGAATTAAATGTGAATTAGTTCATTAATTTTTTAATAAAACTGAATTTTTTTTTCATTTAAACATCACTGCCAATCATGTACTTTTAAGAGCAAAAAAATCCGATTTTTAAAATGGTAATTTAAAAAAAAAAAAAGTTCAAGTGTTATTGTACATGATTGTGAATGTGCGTGGTTTGAGGAGGGGGGGGGGGGCGTCGCGTATTTCCGGATGCACTAACATTTTTGACCACGGGCCGCCACTGGAAGGCATTCTAAGTAACCGGCGATATACACTTAGTTAAGGAACATATGAAATTACATTTGGAAATTATGGGATGCCCCCTACAATCTACCTACTAATAACGCACGTGGTATCAGCAGCCACTCAATAACTTCAGTCAGTCACTGGCCTACTCGATGCACGTTTGAACATGAATGCGCATTCGTAACAGGCGAATTCGAATAGGCTGATTCGTATATTGGATTCCGTTGGAAAATAAACGAAAATTTTTGCATTTTTTTCAGAAAAGGGTGCTATTTTCAAAGAAAGAGGGCAGGGAGGTAGTGCCTCCCTTTGAAGAACGGCTAGAACGATCGCTGATTTTATAAATGAATGATTATTTTTAAGAATTTAACCATTATGTGCCAATTCACAAGATTGTTTACAAGTTGAATTTAAGTTGAAACGGACTTATGCCGTTTTTCCAAATTCAACCTGTGATTCTTTACAAGCTTTTGCTCAAAATGAAGAATTTTGAGTCGTGCGACTTTTGTAGTACTGATGGGATAGCTTAGCATGCAGTTTCATGAGCTTTTTCCCAATACTCATAGATAATAAATATAGAAATGCTGAGAATACAAACCCTAAGTCTTAATTTTTGTGTTTTCAGTTATCAATATATCTAGAATATGGTTCGACAAGCTTTATCCCAGTATACAATCAGAGAAACGGTGAGAATACAAAGATATCTTATATGAATTGATACTTTTTGAGTTGTTGATATCCTATGATGCAGTTTGATGAACTTCATCTCAATAAACATAGACAATAATCGCAATGCTGAGAACACAAACGGGTTAAGTACAAATTTGTTTTAGTGAACAATATATCAGGATATAATTTGACGAGCTTTTTCCCAACGCACATAGACAATAAAAAATTTGTTATCCTCCCCCCCCCCCCCCCATAAAATCCTCGCCTTGATCATGGAACCCTTTACCAGCCCCATCTCTCTTCATAATAGAACATAGGTAGGTGATGGCTTTTTCAATGAAACTTTTTCTAACCAACGGTTCATTCATCAATTTTGTTCAATTGTGTTAAGTGGCAATTTTTTTTTTTCAATACAAATTAAATTATCTCTAGTGGTGAATTGTACCGATTTGGCCTATTTCCAGACGTTTATTTTTTGTGTCTTAGAGTGCTCGATCCAAATTTTCCAATGACGCTGTTATTACAGAGTTAAACAATCTGCTCATATCAACAAAGAAATTGAGGAAGAAAAAAAATACCGTACGAAAAAATAACGTTGCCTTTTTATATTCCTTTTTATATCGTTGTCATATCCGGTCAATTGACATCAGTTTAATGTTGTTATGAGTGGTAAGTGAAAAAATTGGGAGACCATGAACTCGTAAATTCACTACACTCAAACTTTTCCCCTCAAAAAAGTTAATGGATGACGATTAGTGAATTATTTAGCACTTAGCAGCAACAAATAGAAACGTGTGTAAAAGCGATCTTATTGTGACAAACCCCAAAATTTGAAATGCATGATCATGATCATCGATAACAAAACTATCTATCAAGTTACAGCTGGACTGAATTACGACAATTGTGTTAATTTGTCCACCACAAACACATAAACAAGAACAAACAATCAAAGTTAAATACAAAGGATTTTTTTAAATAACTATATTGGGAAAGATTTCAACGATCATTGCCGCACCAATTCCGTTTTTGCCTTGCCACATTTAAGCATGTAATCAGCAGCTTACTTAACACTAATATCACATAAAAGAAATATCGTACCTAGCTCTTCAAATCTTAAAAAAACTTTTCCTTGAGAATTTTTTCAATTTCATGAAAAAAAATCTGTTTCAGTAATATTTAATATTTTGTTACACTTTTGGTCAAAATTGGAACAATAATAGGATGACTTCGATCATTGGCATGCACGTCCGAAACGTTAAAAATTTAATAACTCAACAACTATTAATTTAATTGCGACCTGTAGATTTTCTAACACAAGAGCTAAATACGATCAAGACCTGAACTTCTGAAAGCAGTCTGTATATGGAAGAAGAAAAATTTTAAGGGATAACTGGCCCGCATTTGCATTTCGATTAGGAGAAAATGTTGAAACTCCATCCATAAAGAAAATCAACCAACGCGATACTATCTATAACATGTAATCTGCACCTATACAACATTAACATCACATTATAGAAATATCTTACATTGCTTTTCAAATCCTGGAAAAACGAATAGATAACTTTTTAATTTCATGAAAAAAAGTGTTTTGTAGATGTCAGCCGAGGCTCGATCCTGAGACCTCCTGAATGCTAGACGTGCATTCCTCATTCT
Organism: Linyphia triangularis; assembly: GCA_963978545.1. Taxonomy (NCBI): domain Eukaryota; kingdom Metazoa; phylum Arthropoda; class Arachnida; order Araneae; family Linyphiidae; genus Linyphia; species Linyphia triangularis. The sequence goes on along the minus strand of OZ021731.1, from coordinate 31,500,913 downwards.
GAACATAAACTCGTGGGCGTTATTTGCCCGAATGAACCCGACCTTGAACAATTTTAGGACGATTTAAATGAAATGTGGCCCACAGACAATCCATCAATATCAATACCCAAACATAGACACAAAAAAAAAGAAAAAACTTAATTATTTTTTTTTAAATGTGAATTCCAATTTTTACAATAAATTGATATTGTGTTTGGTACAAATGAAGTCTGGATTTATGGGATTTATCGTACCTTTGATATGGTTTTAATTTCTTCTATAATGTGTAGAAGTTTTTTATTTGTCTTGCTAAGTTTATCACCAAATCCACCTATTTTATTTATAAACTTAAAATTGGATCATATGTTGTAGTCTCAATATTGAGGGATTTCAACCTTTAAATTTTTACCAAACTCTGCGAGCTTAATATCTGAACCTGATTCAACGAAATAGAAACTAATGTGGAAAGAGAGCCTCTCAGTGGCTGTTACTGTTATAAATGAACTTAGCTTTTTTTCTGCAACATAGACCAAATGCTCTGTTATTGTATGTCTGGTAAAGTTATTTTTAGTTAATATTTATCAAAATTTGGTATTTGACTAAATATTGCATTTGGTTCAAATGCAATATTTCCGCAGATACCAAATTATGATAAACGTTAACTAAAAATAACTTTACCAGACATACAATAACAGAATTATGTTCAATATTTATATTAATTAATTAGTAATTAGAAATTTAAATAAAAATATTATATATCCGGGACAGTCCATATCCTGTGTTACAGGTGCCTCTACTGTGATTTTCATAAAAATTATTGAACTAATTTTTAAGTTCTAATAAGTAGTAAACTAGAGATATGTAGAATAACGCACAACTTGAGATTATAGTATAACTCTGATCGCACTGCTTTGAAATTCAGAGACATTTTCTATTTAATTTTTCGTAATTTCATTTAAATTTTAAAAAGAAGTCGTCAAATAGATGCCCCAGTTGGCGAGATTGTTGGCAGAAGTAAGTTGCCAAATCTTGCTTTGGATGAGAAAATTGATTCCGAACAAACAGAAGACCATTGCCCTTGTAAAAGCCTATCGCAAGAGTGTGGTGCAGAGTTAAAAAAATTTGTATCATATATTGGAAATTGAAAGTAAAATTAACTATGCATCATTTGTATCTTAAAAGTATGAATTTGTCTTTAGAAAAATGAAACAATATTAAGTTACTCTTAGCACTTGATGTTTCGTGGCGCCATCTAAGAGCATAAACTAATTTAACAAACTATACTTAAAATTGGAGGACTGACCCAGTTTATAGCATTGATAGCAAACTAATATTTAAGTTTTTATTTCGACATTAACACCATTTAAAGTCGAAACATTGGAACTTCGCGTAGAGTTACTATGAAAATGAAACCAACCTCATATTCTTTAGGATACTAAATTTTTAAAAATGCTAAAAAATGTTGCAATCACCGCTGAATTTTTTTATCACAAAGTAATACTGTCATTGCCCCATTTATGAGGTTTACCATACAAAAAGATCAAATAGAAATGTTTTCTCCCATATATTCTAGTATGTTGTCATTCAATAACATGCCGTCTTTTTTTAAATTCTTTATATTAACTTCGATTTTGTGTTTTATGGCAAATCTGCGGAGGCCTAATTACATCAACAGGATTATTTGTAGGGAAGTGCAAGGCTACTAGATTTTTGTTTTTGTTCAATTCGTTAATTTTTTTAAAACATTGAATGGATTTCTTAATTAAATAGTATTTTATAATTATACTTTTTTACCCTTATTATTACACTTAAAAAAAAAAAAAACGTGTGATATATTTTTTGGAATCCTTCCCTCTATAGCTTTTATTTGGTATCAAGCACAACAATCTTAAAGAAAATATTCAAATTCCAGAAATAATAATATCTGTAATATTAAAACAAGCTGTGTGTCTGTAGAAACCTACTTAAAATTGGAGTAGAGCCCTGAAATTTTCAGCATAAGTGGCCTTCTAATTGTATACATCACGAACAGAATGTTAAAATTTCAATTATTTCGTTTTAAATTAATTTTTTTATTTAGTTAATAAATATGTTACAAAACGATATCTAATAGGGCAACAGCTCTGAAATTTTCGACATAAGTAGTTTTGGCCTTTTAACTGGACTTTTGGAAAACAGAATTTTAAATTTTTATTTAGTTCTTCTTTAATTAATTTTTTAATGAATTAATTTATATTTTAAAAACGATTTCTAATAGGGGTACAGCTCTGAAATTTTCAACACAAGTAGTTTTAGCCTTCTAAATAGACTTTTGAAAAAAAGAATGTTAACATTTTAAAACTGTTTGTTAGTTATTATTATTATTATTATTTTTTTTTTTTTTTTTTTTTTTTTTAAATAATATTTTAACAAAAAAAGTGATTTCTAACAGGGTTACAGATCTGAAATTTTCAACAAAAGTAGTTTTAGCCTTCTAATTTTACTTTTTACAAACATCAAGTGTTAAAATATTCTTAAAGGGGTGTTGTATTAAGGAGAACATTTTTTTTCTCGACAGGGGAGAGGCTTCTAATATTAAGGCTTTACGTAGCAATTAGCTTTAGTGAGTGAAGCGAGCTTTCGCAGCAATGAAACTTTCAGCTCAGCGAGCAAAGCGAGCCTATGCTGGCATAGCAATGAACCTTTCAACGAGTGAAGTAGGCCTGAGCTTATGTGTCAATGATCTTTTCAGGGAACGAAGCGATCTCGATTTTGCTTAACGATGGACCTTCTTGCGAGCGAAGCGCCAAAAACTGGAAGCTATACACCAATGACGGATTTTCGCAAAGCGAGGCCTCACAGCTAGCTAAAATATTGCACATGTTAAAATTTCGTAGCGAAGCAAGGGTATTCAGCTAGTAATAAATATAGTTAAGCAAAAAACACAAAGGCAATAGTATACGAAATGCTCAAATGGTTTCTAAAACTAGTTTTCAAGGTCCCATAGCTGATGACTAACAATAGCGAAGATTATCCCAGGAATTGAAAGAACAACACAGAAATAATATTTAACCAAATTTCTGTCCAGAACTCAATAGACACCATCCTAGACTCAGCTTTAAAAAAAAAAAAAAAAAAAAAAAAAAAAAAATACACAAGTGACTTAAAAAGAAATAAGAACAAATGTACATTATAGCCCGAAAAGAAGTTTTAAAAAGGCATTGTGCTTTTTTTCCCGTGAATTTCTCACTTTTCCCTTGAATTTCCCATACTTTCAAATTTTAAAAGCCAGGAGGGTGCAAAGGCACTCTTGCACCTACCTGTAGGTGTCCATGTGAAAGTGAAATTTCTCACTGTCCTTTCCTTTACAATGAGAAATTTAACTTCCTTTCGTATCATCCCTTTAGCTGTTCTTCACCTGCAAAGAAAATGTTAAATTAAATCTTGAAAATGTAACACAAAATTAAGCAACCAAAATAAGAAATTAAATTTAAAATATTTCTAATGTCTCTTACCATCCAATGTACAGTGATTCCCGATGTATAATGTCTTTGTGATACGAATTGAAAGTAAAACTTCTCATTGTCCCTTCCTTTGCAATGAGAAATTTAACTTCCTTACGTATCATCCTTTTAGCTGTTCTTCACCTGCAAAGAAAATGTTAAATAAAATATTTAAAATGCAACACAAAATTAAGCAACCACAATAAGAAATTATATTAAAAATATTTCTAATTTCTCTTACCATCCAATGTACAGTGATTCCCGATGTATAATGTCTTTGTGATACGAATTGAAAGTAAACTTTCTCATTGTCCCTTCCTTTGCAATGAGAAATTTAACTTCCTTTCGTATCATCCCTTTAGATATTCTTCGCCTGCAAAGAAAATGTTAAATAAAATCTTTAAAATGCAACACAAAATTAAGCAACCAAAATAAGAAATTAAATTTAAAATATTTCTAATGTCTCTTACCATCCAATGTACAGTGATTCCCGATGTATAATGTCTTTGTGATACGAATTGAAAGTAAAACTTCTCATTGTCCCTTCCTTTGCAATGAGAAATTTAACTTCCTTACGTATCATCCTTTTAACTGTTCTTCACCTGCAAAGAAAATGTTAAATAAAATATTTAAAATGCAACACAAAATTAAGCAACCACAATAAGAAATTATATTAAAAATATTTCTAATTTCTCTTACCATCCAATGTACAGTGATTCCCGATGTATAATGTCTTTGTGATACGAATTGAAAGTAAACTTTCTCATTGTCCCTTCCTTTGCAATGAGAAATTTAACTTCCTTTCGTATCATCCCTTTAGATGTTCTTCACCTGCAAAGAAAATGTTAAATAAAATCTTTAAAATGCAACACAAAATTAAGCAACCAAAATAAGAAATTAAATTTAAAATATTTCTAATTTCTCTTACCATCCAATGTACAGTGATTCCCGATGTATAATGTCTTTGTGATACGAATTGAAAGTAAACTTTCTCATTGTCCCTTCCTTTGCAATGAGAAATTTAACTTCCTTTCGTATCATCCCTTTAGATGTTCTTCGCCTGCAAAGAAAATGTTAAATAAAATCTTTAAAATGCAACACAAAATTAAGCAACCAAAATAAGAAATTAAATTTAAAATATTTCTAATGTCTCTTACCATCCAATGTACAGTGATTCCCGATGTATAATGTCTTTGTGATACGAATTGAAAGTAAACTTTCTCATTGTCCCTTCCTTTGCAATGAGAAATTTAACTTCCTTTCGTATCATCCCTTTAGATGTTCTTCGCCTGCAAAGAAAATGTTAAATAAAATCTTTAAAATGCAACACAAAATTAAGCAACCAAAATAAGAAATTAAATTTAAAATATTTCTAATTTCTCTTACCATCCAATGTACAGTGATTCCCGATGTATAATGTCTTTGTGATACGAATTGAAAGTAAACTTTCTCATTGTCCCTTCCTTTGCAATGAGAAATTTAACTTCCTTTCGTATCATCCCTTTAGATGTTCTTCGCCTGCAAAGAAAATGTTAAATAAAATCTTTAAAATGCAACACAAAATTAAGCAACCAAAATAAGAAATTAAATTTAAAATATTTCTAATGTCTCTTACCATCCAATGTACAGTGATTCCCGATGTATAATGTCTTTGTGATACGAATTGAAAGTAAACTTTCTCATTGTCCCTTCCTTTGCAATGAGAAATTTAACTTCCTTTCGTATCATCCCTTTAGATGTTCTTCGCCTGCAAAGAAAATGTTAAATAAAATCTTTAAAATGCAACACAAAATTAAGCAACCAAAATAAGAAATTAAATTTAAAATATTTCTAATGTCTCTTACCATCCAATGTACAGTGATTCCCGATGTATAATGTCTTTGTGATACGAATTGAAAGTAAACTTTCTCATTGTCCCTTCCTTTGCAATGAGAAATTTAACTTCCTTTCGTATCATCCCTTTAGATGTTCTTCGCCTGCAAAGAAAATGTTAAATAAAATCTTTAAAATGCAACACAAAATTAAGCAACCAAAATAAGAAATTAAATTTAAAATATTTCTAATGTCTCTTACCATCCAATGTACAGTGATTCCCGATGTATAATGACTTTGTGATACGAATTGAAAGTAAAACTTCTCATTGTCCCTTCCTTTGCAATGAGAAATTTAACTTCCTTACGTATCATCCTTTTAGCTGTTCTTCACCTGCAAAGAAAATGTTAAATAAAATATTTAAAATGCCACACAAAATTAAGCAACCAAAATAAGAAATTAAATTTAAAATATTTCTAATGTCTCTTACCATCCAATGTACAGTGATTCCCGATGTATAATGTCTTTGTGATACGAATTGAAAGTAAAACTTCTCATTGTCCCTTCCTTTGCAATGAGAAATTTAACTTCCTTACGTATCATCCTTTTAACTGTTCTTCACCTGCAAAGAAAATGTTAAATAAAATATTTAAAATGCAACACAAAATTAAGCAACCAAAATAAGAAATTAAAGTTAAAATATTTCTAATGTCTCTTACCATCCAATGTACAGTGATTCCCGATGTATAATGTCTTTGTGATACGAATTGAAAGTAAAATTTCTCATTGTCCCTTCTTTTGTAATGAGAAATTTAACTTCCTTACGTATCATCCTTTTAGCTGTTCTTCTACTGAAAAAAAAAAAAATTAAATAAAATCTTTAAAATGCAACACAAAATTAAGAGACCAAAATAAGAAATTAAATTTAAAATATTTCTAATGTCTCTTACCATCCAATGTACAGTGATTCCCGATGTATAATGTCTTTGTGATACGAATTGAAAGTAAACTTTCTCATTGTCCCTTCCTTTACAATGAGAAATTTAACTTCCTTTCGTATCATCCCTTTAGCTGTTCTTCACCTGCAAAGAAAATGTTAAATTAAATCTTGAAAATGTAACACAAAATTAAGCAACCAAAATAAGAAATTAAATTTAAAATATTTCTAATGTCTCTTACCATCCAATGTACAGTGATTCCCGATGTATAATGTCTTTGTGATACGAATTGAAAGTAAAACTTCTCATTGTCCCTTCCTTTGCAATGAGAAATTTAACTTCCTTACGTATCATCCTTTTAGCTGTTCTTCACCTGCAAAGAAAATGCTAAATAAAATATTTAAAATGCAACACAAAATTAAGCAACCACAATAAGAAATTATATTAAAAATATTTCTAATTTCTCTTACCATCCAATGTACAGTGATTCCCGATGTATAATGTCTTTGTGATACGAATTGAAAGTAAACTTTCTCATTGTCCCTTCCTTTGCAATGAGAAATTTAACTTCCTTTCGTATCATCCCTTTAGATATTCTTCGCCTGCAAAGAAAATGTTAAATAAAATCTTTAAAATGCAACACAAAATTAAGCAACCAAAATAAGAAATTAAATTTAAAATATTTCTAATGTCTCTTACCATCCAATGTACAGTGATTCCCGATGTATAATGTCTTTGTGATACGAATTGAAAGTAAAACTTCTCATTGTCCCTTCCTTTGCAATGAGAAATTTAACTTCCTTACGTATCATCCTTTTAACTGTTCTTCACCTGCAAAGAAAATGTTAAATAAAATATTTAAAATGCAACACAAAATTAAGCAACCACAATAAGAAATTATATTAAAAATATTTCTAATTTCTCTTACCATCCAATGTACAGTGATTCCCGATGTATAATGTCTTTGTGATACGAATTGAAAGTAAACTTTCTCATTGTCCCTTCCTTTGCAATGAGAAATTTAACTTCCTTTCGTATCATCCCTTTAGATGTTCTTCACCTGCAAAGAAAATGTTAAATAAAATCTTTAAAATGCAACACAAAATTAAGCAACCAAAATAAGAAATTAAATTTAAAATATTTCTAATTTCTCTTACCATCCAATGTACAGTGATTCCCGATGTATAATGTCTTTGTGATACGAATTGAAAGTAAACTTTCTCATTGTCCCTTCCTTTGCAATGAGAAATTTAACTTCCTTTCGTATCATCCCTTTAGATGTTCTTCGCCTGCAAAGAAAATGTTAAATAAAATCTTTAAAATGCAACACAAAATTAAGCAACCAAAATAAGAAATTAAATTTAAAATATTTCTAATGTCTCTTACCATCCAATGTACAGTGATTCCCGATGTATAATGTCTTTGTGATACGAATTGAAAGTAAACTTTCTCATTGTCCCTTCCTTTGCAATGAGAAATTTAACTTCCTTTCGTATCATCCCTTTAGATGTTCTTCGCCTGCAAAGAAAATGTTAAATAAAATCTTTAAAATGCAACACAAAATTAAGCAACCAAAATAAGAAATTAAATTTAAAATATTTCTAATTTCTCTTACCATCCAATGTACAGTGATTCCCGATGTATAATGTCTTTGTGATACGAATTGAAAGTAAACTTTCTCATTGTCCCTTCCTTTGCAATGAGAAATTTAACTTATTTTCGTATCATCCCTTTAGATGTTCTTCGCCTGCAAAGAAAATGTTAAATAAAATCTTTAAAATGCAACACAAAATTAAGCAACCAAAATAAGAAATTAAATTTAAAATATTTCTAATGTCTCTTACCATCCAATGTACAGTGATTCCCGATGTATAATGTCTTTGTGATACGAATTGAAAGTAAACTTTCTCATTGTCCCTTCCTTTGCAATGAGAAATTTAACTTCCTTTCGTATCATCCCTTTAGATGTTCTTCGCCTGCAAAGAAAATGTTAAATAAAATCTTTAAAATGCAACACAAAATTAAGCAACCAAAATAAGAAATTAAATTTAAAATATTTCTAATGTCTCTTACCATCCAATGTACAGTGATTCCCGATGTATAATGACTTTGTGATACGAATTGAAAGTAAAACTTCTCATTGTCCCTTCCTTTGCAATGAGAAATTTAACTTCCTTACGTATCATCCTTTTAGCTGTTCTTCACCTGCAAAGAAAATGTTAAATAAAATATTTAAAATGCAACACAAAATTAAGCAACCAAAATAAGAAATTAAATTTAAAATATTTCTAATGTCTCTTACCATCCAATGTACAGTGATTCCCGATGTATAATGTCTTTGTGATACGAATTGAAAGTAAAACTTCTCATTGTCCCTTCCTTTGCAATGAGAAATTTAACTTCCTTACGTATCATCCTTTTAACTGTTCTTCACCTGCAAAGAAAATGTTAAATAAAATCTTTAAAATGCAACACAAAATTAAGAGACCAAAATAAGAAATTAAATTTAAAATATTTCTAATGTCTCTTACCATCCAATGTACAGTGATTCCCGATGTATAATGTCTTTGTGATACGAATTGAAAGTAAACTTTCTCATTGTCCCTTCCTTTGCAATGAGAAATTTAACTTCCTTTCGTATCATCCCTTTAGATGTTCTTCACCTGCAAAGAAAATGTTAAATGAAATCTTTAAAATGCAACACAAAATTAAGCAACCAAAATAAGAAATTAAATTTAAAATATTTCTAATGTCTCTTAATATCCAATGTACAGTGATTCCCGATGTATAATGTCTTTGTGATACGAATTGAAAGTAAACTTTCTCATTGTCCCTTCCTTTGCAATGAGAAATTTAACTTCCTTTCGTATCATCCCTTTAGATGTTCTTCACCTGCAAAGAAAATGTTAAATAAAATCTTTAAAATGCAACACAAAATTAAGCAACCAAAATAAGAAATTAAATTTAAAATATTTCTAATTTCTCTTACCATCCAATGTACAGTGATTCCCGATGTATAATGTCTTTGTGATACGAATTGAAAGTAAACTTTCTCATTGTCCCTTCCTTTGCAATGAGAAATTTAACTTCCTTTCGTATCATCCCTTTAGATATTCTTCGCCTGCAAAGAAAATGTTAAATAAAATCTTTAAAATGCAACACAAAATTAAGCAACCAAAATAAGAAATTAAATTTAAAATATTTCTAATGTCTCTTACCATCCAATGTACAGTGATTCCCGATGTATAATGTCTTTGTGATACGAATTGAAAGTAAAACTTCTCATTGTCCCTTCCTTTGCAATGAGAAATTTAACTTCCTTACGTATCATCCTTTTAACTGTTCTTCACCTGCAAAGAAAATGTTAAATAAAATATTTAAAATGCAACACAAAATTAAGCAACCACAATAAGAAATTATATTAAAAATATTTCTAATTTCTCTTACCATCCAATGTACAGTGATTCCCGATGTATAATGTCTTTGTGATACGAATTGAAAGTAAACTTTCTCATTGTCCCTTCCTTTGCAATGAGAAATTTAACTTCCTTTCGTATCATCCCTTTAGATGTTCTTCACCTGCAAAGAAAATGTTAAATAAAATCTTTAAAATGCAACACAAAATTAAGCAACCAAAATAAGAAATTAAATTTAAAATATTTCTAATTTCTCTTACCATCCAATGTACAGTGATTCCCGATGTATAATGTCTTTGTGATACGAATTGAAAGTAAACTTTCTCATTGTCCCTTCCTTTGCAATGAGAAATTTAACTTCCTTTCGTATCATCCCTTTAGATGTTCTTCGCCTGCAAAGAAAATGTTAAATAAAATCTTTAAAATGCAACACAAAATTAAGCAACCAAAATAAGAAATTAAATTTAAAATATTTCTAATGTCTCTTACCATCCAATGTACAGTGATTCCCGATGTATAATGTCTTTGTGATACGAATTGAAAGTAAACTTTCTCATTGTCCCTTCCTTTGCAATGAGAAATTTAACTTCCTTTCGTATCATCCCTTTAGATGTTCTTCGCCTGCAAAGAAAATGTTAAATAAAATCTTTAAAATGCAACACAAAATTAAGCAACCAAAATAAGAAATTAAATTTAAAATATTTCTAATTTCTCTTACCATCCAATGTACAGTGATTCCCGATGTATAATGTCTTTGTGATACGAATTGAAAGTAAACTTTCTCATTGTCCCTTCCTTTGCAATGAGAAATTTAACTTATTTTCGTATCATCCCTTTAGATGTTCTTCGCCTGCAAAGAAAATGTTAAATAAAATCTTTAAAATGCAACACAAAATTAAGCAACCAAAATAAGAAATTAAATTTAAAATATTTCTAATGTCTCTTACCATCCAATGTACAGTGATTCCCGATGTATAATGTCTTTGTGATACGAATTGAAAGTAAACTTTCTCATTGTCCCTTCCTTTGCAATGAGAAATTTAACTTCCTTTCGTATCATCCCTTTAGATGTTCTTCGCCTGCAAAGAAAATGTTAAATAAAATCTTTAAAATGCAACACAAAATTAAGCAACCAAAATAAGAAATTAAATTTAAAATATTTCTAATGTCTCTTACCATCCAATGTACAGTGATTCCCGATGTATAATGACTTTGTGATACGAATTGAAAGTAAAACTTCTCATTGTCCCTTCCTTTGCAATGAGAAATTTAACTTCCTTACGTATCATCCTTTTAGCTGTTCTTCACCTGCAAAGAAAATGTTAAATAAAATATTTAAAATGCAACACAAAATTAAGCAACCAAAATAAGAAATTAAATTTAAAATATTTCTAATGTCTCTTACCATCCAATGTACAGTGATTCCCGATGTATAATGTCTTTGTGATACGAATTGAAAGTAAAACTTCTCATTGTCCCTTCCTTTGCAATGAGAAATTTAACTTCCTTACGTATCATCCTTTTAACTGTTCTTCACCTGCAAAGAAAATGTTAAATAAAATCTTTAAAATGCAACACAAAATTAAGAGACCAAAATAAGAAATTAAATTTAAAATATTTCTAATGTCTCTTACCATCCAATGTACAGTGATTCCCGATGTATAATGTCTTTGTGATACGAATTGAAAGTAAACTTTCTCATTGTCCCTTCCTTTGCAATGAGAAATTTAACTTCCTTTCGTATCATCCCTTTAGATGTTCTTCACCTGCAAAGAAAATGTTAAATGAAATCTTTAAAATGCAACACAAAATTAAGCAACCAAAATAAGAAATTAAATTTAAAATATTTCTAATGTCTCTTAATATCCAATGTACAGTGATTCCCGATGTATAATGTCTTTGTGATACGAATTGAAAGTAAAACTTCTCATTGTCCCTTCCTTTGCAATGAGAAATTTAACTTCCTTACGTATCATCCTTTTAACTGTTCTTCACCTGCAAAGAAAATGTTAAATAAAATATTTAAAATTCAACACAAAATTAAGCAACCAAAATAAGAAATTAAAGTTAAAATATTTCTAATGTCTCTTACCATCCAATGTACAGTGATTCCCGATGTATAATGTCTTTGTGATACGAATTGAAAGTAAACTTTCTCATTGTCCCTTCCTTTGCAATGAGAAATTTAACTTCCTTTCGTATCATCCCTTTAGATGTTCTTCGCCTGCAAAGAAAATGTTAAATAAAATCTTTAAAATGCAACACAAAATTAAGCAACCAAAATAAGAAATTAAATTTAAAATATTTCTAATTTCTCTTACCATCCAATGTACAGTGATTCCCGATGTATAATGTCTTTGTGATACGAATTGAAAGTAAAATTTCTCATTGTCCCTTCTTTTGTAATGAGAAATTTAACTTCCTTACGTATCATCCTTTTAGCTGTTCTTCTACTGAAAAAAAAAAAATTAAATAAAATCTTTAAAATGCAACACAAAATTAAGCAACCACATTAAGAAATTAAATTTAAATATTTCTAATTTTTCTTACCATCCAATGTACAGTGATTCCCGATGTATAATGTCTTTGTGATACGAATTGAAAGTAAACTTTCTCATTCTCCCTTCCTTTGCAATGAGAAATTTAACTTCCTTTCGTATCATCCCTTTAGATGTTCTTCGCCTGCAAAGAAAATGTTAAATAAAATCTTTAAAATGCAACACAAAATTAAGCAACCAAAATAAGAAATTAAATTTAAAATATTTCTAATGTCTCTTACCATCCAATGTACAGTGATTCCCGATGTATAATGTCTTTGTGATACGAATTGAAAGTAAAACTTCTCATTGTCCCTTCCTTTGCAATGAGAAATTTAACTTCCTTACGTATCATCCTTTTAGCTGTTCTTCACCTGCAAAGAAAATGTTAAATAAAATATTTAAAATGCAACACAAAATTAAGCAACCACAATAAGAAATTATATTAAAAATATTTCTAATTTCTCTTACCATCCAATGTACAGTGATTCCCGATGTATAATGTCTTTGTGATACGAATTGAAAGTAAACTTTCTCATTGTCCCTTCCTTTGCAATGAGAAATTTAACTTCCTTTCGTATCATCCCTTTAGATGTTCTTCGCCTGCAAAGAAAATGTTAAATAAAATCTTTAAAATGCAACACAAAATTAAGCAACCAAAATAAGAAATTAAATTTAAAATATTTCTAATTTCTCTTACCATACAATGTACAGTGATTCCCGATGTATAATGTCTTTGTGATACGAATTGAAAGTAAAATTTCTCATTGTCCCTTCCTTTGTAATGAGAAATTTAACTTCCTTACGTATCATCCTTTTAGCTGTTCTTCTACTGAAAAAAAAAAAAAAATTAAATTAAATCTTTAAAATGCAACACAAAATTAAGCAACCACATTAAGAAATTAAATTGAAATATTTCTAATTTTTCTTACCATCTAATGTACAGTGATTCCTGATGTATAATGTCTTTGTGATACAAATTGAAAGTAAAATTTCTCATTATCCCTTCCTTTGCAATTTGAAATTTAACTTCCTTACGTATCATCCTTTTAGCTGTTCTTCACCTGCAAAGAAAATGTTAAATAAAATCTTTAAAATGCAACACAAAATTAAGCAACCACAATAAGAAATTATATTAAAAATATTTCTAATTTCTCTTACCATCCAATGTACAGTGATTCCCGATGTATAATGTCTTTGTGATACGAATTGAAAGTAAACTTTCTCATTGTCCCTTCCTTTGCAATGAGAAATTTAACTTCCTTTCGTATCATCCCTTTAGATGTTCTTCGCCTGCAAAGAAAATGTTAAATAAAATCTTTAAAATGCAACACAAAATTAAGCAACCAAAATAAGAAATTAAATTTAAAATATTTCTAATTTCTCTTACCATACAATGTACAGTGATTCCCGATGTATAATGTCTTTGTGATACGAATTGAAAGTAAAATTTCTCATTGTCCCTTCCTTTGTAATGAGAAATTTAACTTCCTTACGTATCATCCTTTTAGCTGTTCTTCTACTGAAAAAAAAAAAAAAATTAAATTAAATCTTTAAAATGCAACACAAAATTAAGCAACCACATTAAGAAATTAAATTGAAATATTTCTAATTTTTCTTACCATCTAATGTACAGTGATTCCTGATGTATAATGTCTTTGTGATACAAATTGAAAGTAAAATTTCTCATTATCCCTTCCTTTGCAATTTGAAATTTAACTTCCTTACGTATCATCCTTTTAGCTGTTCTTCACCTGCAAAGAAAATGTTAAATAAAATCTTTAAAATGCAACACAAAATTAAGCAACCACAATAAGAAATTATATTAAAAATATTTCTAATTTCTCTTACCATCCAATGTACAGTGATTCCCGATGTATAATGTCTTTGTGATACGAATTGAAAGTAAACTTTCTCATTGTCCCTTCCTTTGCAATGAGAAATTTAACTTCCTTTCGTATCATCCCTTTAGATGTTCTTCGCCTGCAAAGAAAATGTTAAATAAAATCTTTAAAATGCAACACAAAATTAAGCAACCAAAATAAGAAATTAAATTTAAAATATTTCTAATGTCTCTTACCATCCAATGTACAGTGATTCCCGATGTATAATGACTTTGTGATACGAATTGAAAGTAAAACTTCTCATTGTCCCTTCCTTTGCAATGAGAAATTTAACTTCCTTACGTATCATCCTTTTAGCTGTTCTTCACCTGCAAAGAAAATGTTAAATAAAATATTTAAAATGCAACACAAAATTAAGCAACCACAATAAGAATTTATTTAAAAATATTTCTAATTTCTCTTACCATCCAATGTACAGTGATTCCCGATGTATAATGTCTTTGTGATACGAATTGAAAGTAAACTTTCTCATTGTCCCTTCCTTTGCAATGAGAAATTTAACTTCCTTTCGTATCATCCCTTTAGATGTTCTTCACCTGCAAAGAAAATGTTAAATAAAATCTTTAAAATGCAACACAAAATTAAGCAACCAAAATAAGAAATTAAATTTAAAATATTTCTAATTTCTCTTACCATCCAATGTACAGTGATTCCCGATGTATAATGTCTTTGTGATACGAATTGAAAGTAAACTTTCTCATTGTCCCTTCCTTTGCAATGAGAAATTTAACTTCCTTTCGTATCATCCCTTTAGATGTTCTTCGCCTGCAAAGAAAATGTTAAATAAAATCTTTAAAATGCAACACAAAATTAAGCAACCAAAATAAGAAATTAAATTTAAAATATTTCTAATGTCTCTTACCATCCAATGTACAGTGATTCCCGATGTATAATGTCTTTGTGATACGAATTGAAAGTAAACTTTCTCATTGTCCCTTCCTTTGCAATGAGAAATTTAACTTCCTTTCGTATCATCCCTTTAGATGTTCTTCGCCTGCAAAGAAAATGTTAAATAAAATCTTTAAAATGCAACACAAAATTAAGCAACCAAAATAAGAAATTAAATTTAAAATATTTCTAATTTCTCTTACCATCCAATGTACAGTGATTCCCGATGTATAATGTCTTTGTGATACGAATTGAAAGTAAACTTTCTCATTGTCCCTTCCTTTGCAATGAGAAATTTAACTTCCTTTCGTATCATCCCTTTAGATGTTCTTCGCCTGCAAAGAAAATGTTAAATAAAATCTTTAAAATGCAACACAAAATTAAGCAACCAAAATAAGAAATTAAATTTAAAATATTTCTAATGTCTCTTACCATCCAATGTACAGTGATTCCCGATGTATAATGTCTTTGTGATACGAATTGAAAGTAAACTTTCTCATTGTCCCTTCCTTTGCAATGAGAAATTTAACTTCCTTTCGTATCATCCCTTTAGATGTTCTTCGCCTGCAAAGAAAATGTTAAATAAAATCTTTAAAATGCAACACAAAATTAAGCAACCAAAATAAGAAATTAAATTTAAAATATTTCTAATGTCTCTTACCATCCAATGTACAGTGATTCCCGATGTATAATGACTTTGTGATACGAATTGAAAGTAAAACTTCTCATTGTCCCTTCCTTTGCAATGAGAAATTTAACTTCCTTACGTATCATCCTTTTAGCTGTTCTTCACCTGCAAAGAAAATGTTAAATAAAATATTTAAAATGCAACACAAAATTAAGCAACCAAAATAAGAAATTAAATTTAAAATATTTCTAATGTCTCTTACCATCCAATGTACAGTGATTCCCGATGTATAATGTCTTTGTGATACGAATTGAAAGTAAAACTTCTCATTGTCCCTTCCTTTGCAATGAGAAATTTAACTTCCTTACGTATCATCCTTTTAACTGTTCTTCACCTGCAAAGAAAATGTTAAATAAAATCTTTAAAATGCAACACAAAATTAAGAGACCAAAATAAGAAATTAAATTTAAAATATTTCTAATGTCTCTTACCATCCAATGTACAGTGATTCCCGATGTATAATGTCTTTGTGATACGAATTGAAAGTAAACTTTCTCATTGTCCCTTCCTTTGCAATGAGAAATTTAACTTCCTTTCGTATCATCCCTTTAGATGTTCTTCACCTGCAAAGAAAATGTTAAATGAAATCTTTAAAATGCAACACAAAATTAAGCAACCAAAATAAGAAATTAAATTTAAAATATTTCTAATGTCTCTTAATATCCAATGTACAGTGATTCCCGATGTATAATGTCTTTGTGATACGAATTGAAAGTAAAACTTCTCATTGTCCCTTCCTTTGCAATGAGAAATTTAACTTCCTTACGTATCATCCTTTTAACTGTTCTTCACCTGCAAAGAAAATGTTAAATAAAATATTTAAAATTCAACACAAAATTAAGCAACCAAAATAAGAAATTAAAGTTAAAATATTTCTAATGTCTCTTACCATCCAATGTACAGTGATTCCCGATGTATAATGTCTTTGTGATACGAATTGAAAGTAAACTTTCTCATTGTCCCTTCCTTTGCAATGAGAAATTTAACTTCCTTTCGTATCATCCCTTTAGATGTTCTTCGCCTGCAAAGAAAATGTTAAATAAAATCTTTAAAATGCAACACAAAATTAAGCAACCAAAATAAGAAATTAAATTTAAAATATTTCTAATTTCTCTTACCATCCAATGTACAGTGATTCCCGATGTATAATGTCTTTGTGATACGAATTGAAAGTAAAATTTCTCATTGTCCCTTCTTTTGTAATGAGAAATTTAACTTCCTTACGTATCATCCTTTTAGCTGTTCTTCTACTGAAAAAAAAAAAATTAAATAAAATCTTTAAAATGCAACACAAAATTAAGCAACCACATTAAGAAATTAAATTTAAATATTTCTAATTTTTCTTACCATCCAATGTACAGTGATTCCCGATGTATAATGTCTTTGTGATACGAATTGAAAGTAAACTTTCTCATTCTCCCTTCCTTTGCAATGAGAAATTTAACTTCCTTTCGTATCATCCCTTTAGATGTTCTTCGCCTGCAAAGAAAATGTTAAATAAAATCTTTAAAATGCAACACAAAATTAAGCAACCAAAATAAGAAATTAAATTTAAAATATTTCTAATGTCTCTTACCATCCAATGTACAGTGATTCCCGATGTATAATGTCTTTGTGATACGAATTGAAAGTAAAACTTCTCATTGTCCCTTCCTTTGCAATGAGAAATTTAACTTCCTTAC
The DNA here is from genome assembly GCA_963978545.1 of Linyphia triangularis. Classification (NCBI taxonomy): domain Eukaryota; kingdom Metazoa; phylum Arthropoda; class Arachnida; order Araneae; family Linyphiidae; genus Linyphia; species Linyphia triangularis. The sequence continues at coordinate 31,483,587 of OZ021731.1, read as the reverse complement.
GTATCATCCTTTTAGCTGTTCTTCACCTGCAAAGAAAATGTTAAATAAAATATTTAAAATGCAACACAAAATTAAGCAACCACAATAAGAAATTATATTAAAAATATTTCTAATTTCTCTTACCATCCAATGTACAGTGATTCCCGATGTATAATGTCTTTGTGATACGAATTGAAAGTAAACTTTCTCATTGTCCCTTCCTTTGCAATGAGAAATTTAACTTCCTTTCGTATCATCCCTTTAGATGTTCTTCGCCTGCAAAGAAAATGTTAAATAAAATCTTTAAAATGCAACACAAAATTAAGCAACCAAAATAAGAAATTAAATTTAAAATATTTCTAATTTCTCTTACCATACAATGTACAGTGATTCCCGATGTATAATGTCTTTGTGATACGAATTGAAAGTAAAATTTCTCATTGTCCCTTCCTTTGTAATGAGAAATTTAACTTCCTTACGTATCATCCTTTTAGCTGTTCTTCTACTGAAAAAAAAAAAAAATTAAATTAAATCTTTAAAATGCAACACAAAATTAAGCAACCACATTAAGAAATTAAATTGAAATATTTCTAATTTTTCTTACCATCTAATGTACAGTGATTCCTGATGTATAATGTCTTTGTGATACAAATTGAAAGTAAAATTTCTCATTATCCCTTCCTTTGCAATTTGAAATTTAACTTCCTTACGTATCATCCTTTTAGCTGTTCTTCACCTGCAAAGAAAATGTTAAATAAAATCTTTAAAATGCAACACAAAATTAAGCAACCACAATAAGAAATTATATTAAAAATATTTCTAATTTCTCTTACCATCCAATGTACAGTGATTCCCGATGTATAATGTCTTTGTGATACGAATTGAAAGTAAACTTTCTCATTGTCCCTTCCTTTGCAATGAGAAATTTAACTTCCTTTCGTATCATCCCTTTAGATGTTCTTCGCCTGCAAAGAAAATGTTAAATAAAATCTTTAAAATGCAACACAAAATTAAGCAACCAAAATAAGAAATTAAATTTAAAATATTTCTAATTTCTCTTACCATCCAATGTACAGTGATTCCCGATGTATAATGTCTTTGTGATACGAATTGAAAGTAAAACTTCTCATTGTCCCTTCCTTTGCAATGAGAAATTTAACTTCCTTACGTATCATCCTTTTAGCTGTTCTTCACCTGCAAAGAAAATGTTAAATAAAATATTTAAAATGCAACACAAAATTAAGCAACCACAATAAGAATTTATTTAAAAATATTTCTAATTTCTCTTACCATCCAATGTACAGTGATTCCCGATGTATAATGTCTTTGTGATACGAATTGAAAGTAAACTTTCTCATTGTCCCTTCCTTTGCAATGAGAAATTTAACTTCCTTTCGTATCATCCCTTTAGATGTTCTTCGCCTGCAAAGAAAATGTTAAATAAAATCTTTAAAATGCAACACAAAATTAAGCAACCAAAATAAGAAATTAAATTTAAAATATTTCTTATGTCTCTTACCATCCAATGTACAGTGATTCCCGATGTATAATGTCTTTGTGATACGAATTGAAAGTAAAACTTCTCATTGTCCCTTCCTTTGCAATGAGAAATTTAACTTCCTTTCGTATCATCCCTTTAGATGTTCTTCGCCTGCAAAGAAAATGTTAAATAAAATCTTTAAAATGCAACACAAAATTAAGCAACCAAAATAAGAAATTATATTAAAAATATTTCTAATTTCTCTTACCATCCAATGTACAGTGATTCCCGATGTATAATGTCTTTGTGATACGAATTGAAAGTAAACTTTCTCATTGTCCCTTCCTTTGCAATGAGAAATTTAACTTCCTTTCGTATCATCCCTTTAGATGTTCTTCGCCTGCAAAGAAAATGTTAAATAAAATCTTTAAAATGCAACACAAAATTAAGCAACCAAAATAAGAAATTAAATTTAAAATATTTCTAATTTCTCTTACCATCCAATGTACAGTGATTCCCGATGTATAATGTCTTTGTGATACGAATTGAAAGTAAAACTTCTCATTGTCCCTTCCTTTGCAATGAGAAATTTAACTTCCTTACGTATCATCCTTTTAGCTGTTCTTCACCTGCAAAGAAAATGTTAAATAAAATATTTAAAATGCAACACAAAATTAAGCAACCACAATAAGAAATTAAATTTAAAATATTTCTAATTTCTCTTACCATCCAATGTACAGTGATTCCCGATGTATAATGTCTTTGTGATACGAATTGAAAGTAAAATTTCTCATTGTCCCTTCCTTTGTAATGAGAAATTTAACTTCCCTACGTATCATCCTTTTAGCTGTTCTTCTACTGAAAAAAAAAATTAAATAAAATCTTTAAAATGCAACACAAAATTAAGCAACCACATTAAGAAATTAAATTTAAATATTTCTAATTTTTCTTACCATCTAATGTACAGTGATTCCTGATGTATAATGTCTTTGTGATACAAATTGAAAGTAAAATTTCTCATTATCCCTTCCTTTGCAATGGGAAATTTAACTTCATTTCGAATCATCCGTTTAGCTGTTCCTCATCTGCAAAGAAAATGTTAAATAAAATCTTTAAAATTTAACACAAAAATAAAAAAACTACAATGAGAAATTGAATTAAAATATTTTTAATTTCTTTTAGCATTTAATGTTCAATTATTCCCGATGTATAATATATTTGTAATACGAATTGAAAGTGAAATTTCTCATTACCCGTCCAGTTACAATGAGAAATTTAACTTATTTTCATATTATACCTTTAGAGGTTTTCCATCTGAAAAGAGAATGTTAAGTAAAATTTGAAAATGCAACACAAATTACACAATCACAATAAGAACTTGATTTTAAAGTTTTTTAAATTTCTCTGACCATCTGATGTCCAGTGATTCCCGATGTATATTTTTGATAATCGAATTAAGAGTGAAATTTTTCATTATCCCTTCCTTTTCATTGAGAAATTTAACTTTCTTTCGCGGCTTCCCTTTAGCTCTTCTGTTGTTCACACTGAAAAGGAAATGCTTACTAAGATATGTTAAATATAATGTAAAATTTAAAGACTGCAATAACAAATATATAATTTAATATTTTATCACGTTTTGTAAAGAAAATTTGTCGTAAGTTATAGTAAATTAAAAACAATTTAAATTTACTTAGGAGTACTTTATCTCTAGATTTTTCGTATTTTATAATTATGTACATATATTTTTAACGTTGACAAATTTTTTACAAAATTATCCAACTTATTGTTTAAATTGTTTTTTAATGTTTGGATATTACATTAATAATGTTAAAATATGCATTCGTACAGCATAATTTAATAATTTCTTGTTCAAAATTAAATATACTCTACAATGAGTTGACCTTATTTATTTATTTATTTATTTATTTATTTATTTATTTATTTATTTATTTATTTGTTTGTTTGTTTGTTTGTTTGTTTGTTTGTTTGTTTGTTTGTTTGTTTGTTTGTTTGTTTGTTTGTTTGTTTATTTATTTATTTATTTATTTATTTATTTATTTATTTATTTATTTATTTATTTATTTATTTATTTATTTATTTATTTATTTATTTATTTATTTATTTATTTATTATCATCAAGGATATTCACCAACGAATGTACTGATAGTAATAGTAAGATTTGTTCCAATATCCAAATTAGTATTCAAAAGAAGCGATTGCACTTTTTTCTTTTGAAATATATGAGAGGTTTGTTTGCTTCACTGTGAATTATAGATACAAAAATTATTTAAATCCATAAGAATAACACAATTTCAGGCTATAAATCACTAAACATACAAAATATAAGAACATAAGATAACAACTAAAAGTATCAAACATTTCATTTTTTATTTTTTAAAAAGGCAATGATTTCAAATAATTAAATGTAACAACTTATGAATGTTTTTTAGAAGCAGCAAAAAGTATTTTGCTTAAAAGTATGAATCTGAATGATAGTATGATTATTCACACAAATTCAGTGTATAATTTTCAGTCATTAAACAATTTGAAATGAATGCTTTTAAAATATTTGTATGTAATGTTCAACATGTAAGAAGTGATCATAATAAAAGAACTATTTTCGTTTAAGAAATGATACAATATATTTTACTAAATGCGAAACTTGGTGGTGATGGGGGGTTGGTTATAATAAGTTTTTAATATCTTCAATAGTCATTTAACGTAAATAATGCCACTTTACCAATTTGTTTTTAAAAAATTAGGTTAATTCAGATTAGTTTTAAATAATCGGAATAAAAGCGAAAGGGACAAACAAAATTTCCTCTAATATTGATCACTTGATGAAATTTCATAATTTTAACACCGAGAACATTCTGAGTAAGATTCGATTAAAATTTAAAAAAAAAAACTGGTTTACTTTGTTATTTTATGTTTTGTACGCTAAAAATATTATGGACAGTTGGTTATTTATGTCATATTGAATTGGTATTCCAACATTATTTTAAAATAAATAATTTGTTCTAGTTATTTTTGAATGAAACATATAAAAAATATTTCATCTCCACTCAACTGAACTCTTTGCCACAACTGAAAAAAGTCCAATACAATAACACGTCATAAAAAAAAAAAACGTATTGACAAAATCAACAAGAATTACTAAAATATCAACGATTAAATTTTTTAATCCGGTGCAGTTTTGTCGCCAAGGCATATCTTCTTAAACTGGACATGTTTATTTTTTTAGACACGATAGATTTAGCATTCACTAATATATTTGTGCACATATTTTTTAAAATGTGAAAAATCGGCGAAGTCCCACATCAAACTATAAAAATTAACCCTATTTATTATTAACTAAATGGATTATGTTTCTCATTCACCTCATCCTAAGGAAATCATTTCATACTATAATCCCAAGGTGTTCCTTTCAACCATGTAATTTAAATCGAGAACTGTAATTGGTACAACTTACAAAACTCTTCTCATTCAGTGCCGACCAAACGGTATAGTGGTTAGCGTTTTAGTTTCTAGACCGCGAGGTTGCGGGTTCGAGTCCCGTGTTGGCATGGGTGTTTGTAAATGTATGTTGGCTTGTCTAATGACGAATGTTTCGGCGCATTATAGCCCTCGTGTTGCTGACGGCGTCAGATAATCTGAATACAACCAACTTCTCATTCAGTAGGGTCATCCTATGGTTTTGAAAGAGAGAGCGCGTCCGTCATGCAAAATGCACTGAATTCGAGTCCTAGATAAGCTTGATATTTGTGATTCTGAATCCACGTCAATTTGTAGGTTCCAGCTTGTTTCCTCTTAAATTTGTATAAGACGGTATTTGAACGTATTAAAATTATACAGCGATTCATATGAAAAATAACTACTAATGCACAAGATGAACTCGAAAGTGGAAAATCCCCAATATTCCAATTCATGTATATAATATTCAATTTATCGCTCGAAAATGAACAGGATGGCTGGCCTAACAATGAAGTATATATAAAAGTTGCGCATTGTTGACAACTGTGAGTTTTTTTTTTAATGCAACAAAGTAGAGAACAATTAAAGTGTTATCTTCATTGTTGATATTTAATGTATTAAAACTAATGTTGTTACCAAGTTATAGTAAAAATGTTTTTTATTATTGAAACAAAATTATGTTTTTGCATTATTATAGTTGTCGTTTACACATAATGCTATAATATTGCATAATAGTCCAAATTTATAAAGCCATATGTTAACATTATGAACCATTATTGTTTAACATTAGGATTAGGTACTGTAAGAACCATTATGATTTCACCTCATCCCCAACATTACATTCAAAAGCAAAAAAATGTTGTTGTTTTTTTTTATTTTTTGTTTTTTTTATGCAACGAGTACGTCTCATGAATCAAAATAATCCGAGCTTGAATACCGACATCCGAAATAATACTGTTGTGTGGATGGGTTCGAAAGACTTGAAGCCGAAGCAGGTCAAAACTTGCAGAAATTTATTCCGATAGAACTCTTCGCAGATTCTTTTATAACTCCAGAACTTCCCGTTCTAATAGACTCAATACAGCTCTTTAGACGACAATAGAGCACAACAGCAGTTAAAAACTTGATACACAACTGCTAAAATCGCCGCAAAAGACAATGCAATACAGTTCGCTTTTAGAACTACTCTGAATGCTCACTGAGAAACAACTAACTAGATAACTCATCTCACGGCCGGCCTTATATAGGAAAGTCAGAATCTTCTAGAGATAGAAATTTGGAGGATTTTCCAGATCGTAGTCGAAAAACCCTATACAGGTACATGGGGACCGAAAATGTCACCAAATGGTCGCCAAGTTTAGCGACATTTGGCCATTTCTCGCCAAATTTGGCGACCAGAATTAGTTGCCAAAACCGTCGCCAACTTAGCGAGATTGCGATTAACCATAATGTTAAATGGCCTGTTCCTTGTAAAACTCGTTTTCCAGCATGATCCCTGTAGAACTCATTTTCAAGCATTAAGAGACGCATTGCAGGAAAGCGAAGACAAACGCTTGCACTGCCTTATGCGAAATGTACATAAATTTTCCTTTTTACATAATTAATACTACGAAATATTTACAAATATACAGAGATTCGTAACAATACTAAGTCTAAGGGCTTAAAGCTCATTTCCAAGAAATCGCAATAGCGTACCATATATACTAAGATTTTTACCGTATAATTAAGATTACAATAATGTGCTCGATATCGTATCACAATTGCAGGAAATTATTAACTTGGAACGATGAGTCTCCCTTATAAAAAAAAAGCCAGATCAGTTTAATTAAGAACCCAGTACAAAGTTTAGAAGGATACATCATTGCGCATCTTATTATAAAATAAACAATCAGAAAATTATTTAAATTAGTCGATGCTTAAAATTTCCTGTTAGTATCAATAAAATATTGTACGACACAAGGATTACTTTTCAATAAGTTTAACCACTTTTTTCCACTTTTATTTAAATTTTTCAAAAGCCGGGAGTTGGTGGGAGTACAAATGCATCTCCATTTACCTTTCTCTGGTTGCAACCTTTCTCTTATCGACTTTACAACAAAAAACCTCACATTGTAAAAAGGACTGGAAAAAAAAAGGGGAGGGGGGAGAGGAATAAATATTAGGTATGAGCGAGTCATCAAACAAAAGCTAAATATATCTCGGAATTGTGAAGCTGGTACTGTTTTATCAGACCCTAAAGTTTCTAAAATATACCATTTTTTAGCCACTAGCGCTGCGTGTTTGCTCGTAAGTCGAGACAGTCATTTCCAAAAACGCAGGTAAATGTTGAGATAACGCCTGATAACGTCCACCCTACTTATCATAGGCTTAAGAAGAGATAATAGTGTTTACCTTTCTTTGAAACAACCGTCAAATCTCCCAAGAGTATCATAAACCTCTACCACGCAATGGATCTAAGCTGAGACGACTTTAGAAGGCTGGATATCTTTGTGTTCTTTAGAGTAAGCTTTGTTAAGCCATATGGTATGAGGAGTTTAGGTCATTCCACATCAATTGACGTTCAAGACTTTACTGTGGATGCTCTTAAATAACTTGGAAGGTAGTAAAGAAGGGGATATATTACAGATTCTGCTTGATGTTCAACTGCTGATGGCCTAAAGTTGCAGAGTTTTGGTTTGAAAATCATTATTTTAAAATCGTTGTATGAAAAGGTATTTAAAGCTATTTTTTACATTTTCTTATTGAGAACGTAAATTTATTTGAAAAGACGAGAAATTTTTTGAGAAAATTTTAAATAAATTACAAATTTAATGGGAAATTATCAATTCTGTAGTTTGTCAAGTCTCAAATGCCTGTTCAATTTTTCATTTAACGATGTAAATAGTTATTGAGTGTTATAGTTACTGCACATTTTAAATTATGCAGCTTACCTTAAACTAATTTGAAATTCTATAGAGAGTTTATGTTTTATCCTTTTTATACGGTGATTAATATATACGTTAATTTTGCGTTATGTACTGCAGAAGCACAACAACGCTGCCCAATGTCGCTCGACATTGGTCATTCCCGATGTGGAATGTCGCAAATCGGCCGTTGTTATCGATATTGGTCAATCTCGTCCAATTCTGCATAAAAAGTATACTTAAACTTTTGAAATGTTGATGTACAGTTTTAAAAATGAAATATTTTATTGATAAGAAAGGATGGATGGCAAGAAAATGTTTTGTGGTGTTTTTGATAACACCGGGATGTTAAGGAAGAGGGGGGGGGGGAAGGTTCTTACTCTGAAAACCCTCCCCCTAGATTCGCGCCTGCCTATGACTAAAAAGTGGAAATGTTGAAGCAATATTTTGATAGACATTTCGTTCGGGATATTGTAGTTTTGGCAAAGCAGCGTTGTAGTGGATAAGGAGAAGTGGAGGAACAGTCCTCAACTGCCTTTGTACTTGTTAACGAGAACGTTAAAATTTTGCGTAACTTTTTTTACAAGGGATTGTTAAAAAATAAAAAAAATTCCGGAAATAAAATCACTAATACAAAAAGAAATACCTCTATCTTTAAAATTAGCTGAATTAGAACGAGTTTTAAAATTGAATCCTTTATTTAGATAAGTACATTTATATGATCCAGATGGCGTCAAGAAGTTTTGAATTGTGTGCATCTAAAAAATATGACTCTCAGCAAAGCATTTTATTTAAAAAAAAAAATTAATCAAACGTTGAAAACAAATTGTATCACAACTGATTGTATAACGTTATGTACCGTTGTTGATTGTATCATAGTAATATAACCCATAAAAACAAAGTTTTTTATATATATTATTTATAAGCATTGCAATTTTTATATTCATTAATACAGCATCGATTCAATAAATAGCGTAGGCTTGATGTTTGCATCTAATTTTAAAAATCAAAAACATTTCTATTGGGAAAATGTGCGGCAAACTACTTTTCAATATTTATTTATTAAAAAAGTTAACTTGAGCTTATGCACTCACATCTAAATATATATTGTCTATTCTGGTTAAAACAATTTTATTATTTATTTATTAAAAAAAAATTGGCAACCGGAAGGAGTTTCTTCAATGGTCGGTTAAATAATATTTCAACACGATTGGATAACTGCAAGATGGTTTATTAGTATTCCGTAAAAGCGACCTTTTAGTAACAATTATCGCCCCAAAATTTGATAAAATGCATTTTTATTGACATCAAATCTATCTTCTAAGTTTCAGACCAATTGGATTACGACAAGTGGGTTAGTTAGGCCTTCACAGATTTGCCCGCCATCGACATACTCAGCCACACACACAAAGAACATCATTAATTAAAGGATTTAAAAATAACATACGGTTGACTCAATTTTAAAATCGTTTTGATTCTATCAATTTTAAAAGCAAATAATTATTTTTATCGATGTGATTTGATTTCAGGAATGCATTTGCAATTTAGTACCTTACCCTCCCTACAAAGTTCCATACAAATATTAAAGTTCCGTAATTTTTAAAATATACAGTTCTTATCATCTTGTAATTTTTTCCTAATTTGTGAGAGTTTTAGCAATCTACATTTATATCCTATCTCTAAAAGTTGAAAGCACTGATCTCTATCTGCAACTTCTGTTTAGTGCATGCTTGATTAGTGACTTTTAGCCGAAAAAGGCTGAACAGTCACCAAAGATATCTATATTAGCAACTTCTCCCGAAACTAGTTATAATATGTAGGTAATCATGAGCTACCTATTACGTAGCATTAATGGAAAAAATTCAATGGACAATTTCCTCATTTTTTTTATTTTTTTTTTGTAATTTATTTATTTATTTTATTTTTTTATTATTATTATTTTTTTTAATTTTTTATTATTATTATTATTATTATTATTATTCAATTCTAAATGTTACGAAAAGGCTATAAACACAAAAATTTCTGCTCACTCCGCTTTTTCTGTTTCTTTCTTTTTTTTAATTTGCAAACAAAGGTGGCTTGTTAGTTTTGGCGGGAAAAACGACACATTCAGCTCGAATTAAATGTGACGTCACTACTTCTCAAACAACTTGGCTTGAAACGCAGCAGTGGAAACCAGTTTTGCAAGTTTCTCGCATATAGCGCCAATCGGTATGGGATATGACAATTGTCTACCAAACACCGATGCCAAACACACCAACTATTTGACAGAAACCTCACGATAACCATAGAAACGGAACGGATGTTTTGATGTCACAGATATAAAGTAGCGTTTTGATCAGACTGCGAAGTTTTCGGACATTTTCTTTTCTTGATATTTAAATAACTAATTTTTTTAAAGAGCTTTTTATTTGAATATTTGGAATCAGAAAGAAAACCTTCATAAATATAAATTAATTTCACTCATTTTTAAAAAAAATGCCTGAATTGTTCATTGGCTTCATGTACTTACTGAGCAGAAAACGCACTTAACATTTATATCCTATCTTTAAAAGTTGAAACCAGTGATCTTTAACTGCAATTTCTGGATAGTGCAAGCTTAATTATTGGCTTGAAGCCAAATAATGCTTAACAATCACCATTGAGATCTACATTAGCAACTTCCCCTTAACTAGTTAGAATATGTTGGTAACCATGAGCTACCTATTACGTAGCATTGATGAGAAATATTCAATTGGCTTAGTTTACTTTAACAGAGCAGAAATCGTCTTTAAGCTATTCAGAAGTTGTAAATAGATATAAATGGTTGAAACACCACGTTACAACCTTTTTGGGACATCTTGTACAGTTTTTCAATATTAAACGAATTTGAAGAATATAGGAACACTACTGTATACCAACATTAAAATGAAATAGGTTGAAAAAGAATGTTGAGGATATTGAATTGAAATAGGATTGTTTATCTGTCGAAAAACCTTATCTGTGTCTTATCCGTGTTCTACAAATTCGAACTTTGATAAGTAAGCGATGTGAACTAATTGTAAACTCTTCGATTCATGCTTATTTTGTTTTTTTATTTGATGCGTCGTATTTATTTCATCACAAAGGTGCGACCTGTTGTTTATCTCTTGGTTGTTTAGTTATGGTCAAGAACTTTGTGAATGTTGTGAAAACTCACATTTTTACTTCCTTTTAAAATCTGTATTGTATTTCTTATCAATTGATTTGTTTTTGTTAAATTGTTTTGTAGTCATAACTGTACTCTTTAAACTGAACAAACCATATGTGTTAATTATCATTCCATAAAAAAATCATTGTAAAATATAATCAATAATAACATTTATTGAATTGATTACTTTGAACCGTTTATTTACTAATTTTTTTTTTTTTTTTTTTTTTTTTTTTTTTTTTTTTTAATACTCAATTGTTTTTTTGTTTTTTTTTTTGTTTTTTTTTCAAAGAGAAATAAGCTTAGGCTGCTACTCAACAATTGACGAACGAACTTCATAGAAATTTATGGGACTTTGACCCAATGGATCTCCAAGTGTTTAAAATACTACCATGAAGGAACTTATAAATCTCATGAGTTAATAAAAGTTTAAAGAGGCATTTTCCACCTTGTACAACTATTTTTATTTTTTAAAGGTATCTTAAAATAATATATAAGCATTATCTAATTTTTTTTATTGAAATAAAAATCATTCTAAATATATTTAAGTAAGTCAATGATATTTCTTGGCAATTTTTATCACACCACAAAAAATCGCCAAGTGAAATATAAAAGAGTTATTTCAATTCCTAACTGAAGCCTAATTTTATATGTGTGGATGTGTTTATTTCAAGATTGTGTTTTAGGATACATAAAATAATCTCTCTCTAATTAAAAAAATTATTGCATTAAGTTGAACTTCATATTTTCAAGGTTTTTGTATGGGTTTATGGCTAGAGTATGTAAAAAAAGAAAAGGAAAAAAAAAGAAGGAAAAAAAAAAAAGGAAAAAAAAACTTTGTCCTTTTGCTTTATTGTGCTTTAGTTCAAAATTTTCTTATTTAAGAAGTGTTCTTTAAAATTGGTAAAGCGAATCCTAAAACAACTTTTTTTTTTTTTTTTTTTTTTTTTTTTTTTAAATAAGAAGTATATTGAATTTACACCAACACATTTTAATGGGCACTTTTTTAAAAGAATATAACTAGATCACACAGTGTTCTTAATAGTTCTTGAATGAACATTCTTTTATTTACAGAAATATGATTTTCTAAAATAAATTTATTAAAACAGCTTAAGTGTAGGTACCTTACACCATTTTAAGTAGTAAATGTGTCCGAGTCTGGAACATAAATCGTCATCATGGTAACTCAAAAATTTATTAGTCTAAGATCGGAGAGAGCAGCAGCGTACTGACTTCTAGCAAGGTAAAATATGAAGTGCTAATCAAAACTCGAATCTTTGACTTTTATAGCCCGTTAGAGTGACGTTTACGCTAAAGATATAATGTGAGCTAAGAACCAGTTTAAACTGGCTTTGACTGAATGAATCCAGCCAAATCTATGGAACCACACTAAAAGTCGGATTGAGACCGGTAACACTAGAAAAGAATTATACAATATAAGAAGAGATGGCTTCTAGAAAATACCTTACATTTAGCTTTTGCATTCGTTTATTTTATATTTTTGTGATGAAATGCAATTCAGAGCTCCAGAACATATCTGGGTACACTAACTATCAAAATAAGTTCGAAACTCGTGTTCTATGCCATTCTCATTCACTCTTAACCATTCTGTTTCAGAAACATGCCATTGATACAGCGAATGTTGCTTGCCATAAGGACGCTTACGGAAGACGAACCGCCACAGCCTCGCAGGAAACAAGGAACACCACAGAAGAACAGCTTCAGACACAAGCAGGCTGTCAACATGGTGCTCACTTTCCGAGAACTCTTCGTCTCTGGTGGACTAAACTTCCTCTTGGAAGACAACAATCAAACTAATAGGAAGCACAACTCCTCGCTACGAAAGTCCAACCAACAAACTCCAAACCGTGGAACAATGTCGCCTAACCTCGAGGTAGAGCACACTAAGAAATGTGTGGTGGATTTACCTGAAGAAGGCAATTGTCTGTCTGTCAACTTCTCAACAGACAGTGGAAGTTGTCTGCCTTTCAAACCGGAACACCTAGTAGCTCGTCCATCTGTAAACTTTTCAACAGATAACACAGGATGTATTCCTTCCAATACAGCTGAACGTACGATTGCACTCGTTCATGAGCAACGTATGATACGTTCATCAGAACTCGAGTTGCCCCTCGGCATCGATTCCAGATTCGAGCGAGTTCCGTCCGAATCGAGAGAATTGGAGGTGTTTGGACTTAGGATGGGTCGCCGTAAGCGACGTGAGGCTGTGACCGTGCCCTTGTGTCCCGAAGACGAGAATAAAACTGTGGCCGCTCTGAGAAAGGTGTTGAAGTGGTCACCAACAAAGCAAAATTTGGCCACTTTTGCTGTGTCGCTTCCGAAAGAAGAAGAGCATAAAGTGGTGGCCGTGGTGCAGAATGCCGTGAATCGCGTCAAGGAAGAACAGCAACGTAAAAAGAAACGAAAACTGAGGCTGTTCAAGTTGACGTTCTGTTGAAGACGAGAGGACATTTCTCAGATTCATTAAACATTTGAAATAATATTAAAAATAATTTACTATATAGGTAGAATATAATATTATTATCAGTGAATTTTCTAATTCATACGTATTCACTAATAATAGAATATTTTATTATTCATTTGTAATCCAAATTTTTCCTATTTAAGATGCTTATACCTTATTACACGTTACTTTAAGACAGTAGATTTTCTTTTGAATATAGAATAGAAACATGTGTATATATAACAGGGCAGAACTTTTTTGAGACTCTTAAAAATTTGTTGCTGCTTTTTGAATTTTGAACTCCTAAAATGTTTTATTTATATTGTTGTTTTTAGACTAGTAATATTTATTTATGCAGTTGATGGAGTTTCTGTCCCAATTTATCAAAAGGTAAATTCAGGGTTCAGAAAGCAAATTCATTCTCCATCCACTCATTCAATAATTAATAATAGTAGTAGTAATAAAATAAAAATGAGACATTATGTAATTTTCCTTATTTCTTGCTTCATTTTTTTTTCCATATATATAATTAATCAAACTCAATGGATATATAAACTTGTCATAACTAAGCTTCCTTTTCAGACGCAGAAATGATCTAGCGTTTGTAGTTACAGAGAGACAGAACAAAATTTTATATTACTCGAAATTACAATTCAATGTATTTAGTTTTATATACTAGGACGTTTATAGTAGGATCTGTAACGTTCGCTAACACTTAGGGATTGCTTCATAAACCAAGAAGATTGCAAAGCAATCTACAAGTCACCTGATCGATAATGCTAGGAAAATCTCGAGTTTGCTACTGTTACGGATTGCTACTAAAAAGACGTAATTACTGAAAACCGCCCGTCAGTGAAAGCTACGTGGCGTGATCCTGAAAATCAATAAGTTATGAATTAATAAATATCTTTAAAATATTGAGCACATGGTCTTCGCAAACAATAGCATTCAAATCGACATCAAATCTAACTCAACTTTCAAAACCAAGGTTGCCAAATTTTCGACCATTGTATATTTTACTACTACACTGGGAAAAAAAACTATTTTGTGTATTAAATAAAATATCTTGTGACATTTTTGAATAATTAAAAATACCATAAAGGTATTATATTATTTAAAACCACTACTTAAACTACTAAGTACTTACTAAATTTATGTGAAAAAATGAGGACTGCATAGCTATGTTACTGTCAACTTTTAAAGAATTTTCACCAACAAAGCAAATTAAACCATTTATAGCATTTTGGGACTTAGTGATTGGCCAGGAAAAAAATGTGAAATACTAAAAACACAGTCTTTTAACTAATTTAATTTAATCATATACTTGTCTCTAGTTCAACAATCTGAGTTCTGATTTTTTTAATCGAATCCTGATAATATGGTCAAGCTCATGGTATAATTTATTAAAAGAATTTTATATATTTTTTTTTCGATACTTTTCCACTATTTATATAAAAAAAATTATTAATCGTGCAATCTTAAAAATGAATTGCTCAAAATTGAAATATTTAATAACTCCTAAACTACATTGAAATTTAATAAAGAGCTACTTTAATGTTTTAGTAAAACCTATGTATCTTTCTGATTACAATAGATTTCTACAGTGATTATTTTTTTACTTCGACACATAATAACCTAAAAACTGAAATTTTGAGTCGCTTAATTTTTCTTATCAGCAGTTTTTTCAAACATTTCTCTGAGAACGTGTAAAATTTCATACTTTTAAATCTAATGCTTTGTTAAGCCGTGAGACTGAGAAATACGCGTCACGTCAGAAAAAAACTGAAACAGTAGTGACTCTTTTTAACTCTTTTTATATTTTTTGTAATATAAAGAGTATTTGTATTATAAAGTGAAATACAAATTTTTAAAAATCTGCTGCATTTTAATTAACGATTCTTTCTTAGAGTTACAGAAAAGAAAGGTGAAAAAAACCAGTTGGTGTTAATGACAGGTAGGGGAGTACCTATAGGGCCACTCCACTTTTATTGAATAATGTTTAGTTCTGAGTTTTTTTACCCACTTGGGTAGGTGGCAACACCCAATTGCACTTTTGGCAGACATTTTGAAATCTTAGAGGAAAAAGCTGTGGCAAGTTGAAAGTGGTAAACTTTTTTATATAGTCTGCAGTAACATTTTGCAGCTCATGTCTTTTATTGTTTTACAAAGTTAAGTCAAATACTTTTCTTTGAATTCAATCAAGGGCGTATATATGGGAGGGGCCCAGGGGGCCCCGGCCCCTCCCGAAATTAGGAATAAAAAATTAAAGTAATATGTAGTTATTATTTGCGTTTGTTTGCAAATAATTTCCATTCTCTTAGCTTCCCAAAAATAAAAAAAGTTGATGGCACCAGAATAAGTACTGTGAAATTAAAATATGTATAATGCAGGTGAGGCTTTGGCATTTTATCTGTAGCTCTGTTTATTCAATAGTATGCTTTTTAAATAGGTGTGTATCTGCAATCCTCTGCATTATGCTGTTGTGGAATCTTAATTTGCTTTATTAAGTTAATGGTATTCATAATGAAGCGATAAAAATTCTATTCAAAACTGTTTTGTAAAAAAACATCGTGTAAATAAGCAGTGCTGAAGTTGCCTGTGTCAGTAGCAATGTTCCTTTTGACATCGCAAATTCTAGTACCGTTGATCCAGCATCATTTTCGGAGGATTTAAACAAATAAAGAAAAAAATTTAAATAAAGAAATACAAATAAAGAAAAATTTAACTCGTAGAAATTGCATGGAACCTTTTTACAAATTTCTTTCTTCTTCTACACTAGAGTCTTACAAAATTAATGGATATTTCAGTTTTTCCCTAATAACTTCTCACTGGAGCAGCATAGATACATGAAATTCACATTACAGAGGCATCTTTATGTAACATGACGATAAGTAAAATAACTCGGTGGCAAATTGAAATGCAAAGTGTACAATGGACAGGGGCCGATTTTAAAATTTTATTACTATAGGCACAGCATAACAGATGCCCCCCCCCCCCCATCGACAATTGTTGAAGTTATTTTAAATATTAATTGACAATTTAGAATACCGTCTATTGCTGTTGTGATTAAATTAATGATGAGATATTAATATTTTAATAACTGATAAGAATTATAAAAATTTATTCTTGTATTTTAAGGCATTGATCAAGTGCGCTGAACATAATATTGATAGTTGCATACCAATTCAGGATTTTAAAAAAATGGAGTAGCATTAGTGTGCAGTTGACTTTTAGTGTAAGATATGATCTCCCCTGTCATCAGTGTTTACTCGGCACTGTATTCTCATACATGACATGAGTTTCTTGATTTAATTCTAGTGGCTAAATTACTCGTCCAGTCTTTTGAACTGTTTTCAAGTGATGTAAAGTTTCCAATACATTAAATCTTTACAAAATGCCTATCGTAGAAGCGTTCAAATCATATTTGATGAAATTCGGATTAGAGGAATGATCTGGTTTACTTATAGGGGTGATATTCATACTTTTTTTAATAATTTATTCAAAGCAAAAGTGAAACAAAATTTACTCCAAGCAACAATAAATGCTATTTAAAACCCAATATTTCACCGTTTAAAAATTTGCCTGGATCAAGTTAACATAATCCCAGTGAAAAAGTTGAATTCAATTATCTCTTGCACTCTTAAATGGCATCTAAAGAAAAAAAATTTTAACATTAGATACTTTTTACTGAAAATAATTCTTTCAATCTCATGAGTAATATTGGACGTCAGAGGTTCTATAGAAAGGTGGAAAAACGATATTACGTGGTAAATACCAAATCAAGTTAACGATTTGGTGGGAAAAAAGTTTTGGTCTTTGGGTACAACCCAAGCAGTAGCATGACGTGATAAATGACGTAATTTTTAGGGCATATTTTCTCCAATGACGTTATTCAGTAAAAAATCACGTCAGTTTTTACGTCATTTAATGATCATACAAACTGACGTTCCTAAAATGACGTAATTTTTTTGGTCATCTTATGATGCACATTGTTTTGAGTCATGAAATGACGTCTTTTTATAAAAAAATAAATGACTCAAATAATTTTGGGTCACAATATGCCGTCATTTTTTAGTCATCATATGATGCGAATTTAACTTTTATTATTTATTATACGGGCCCATGGAAGAATACACATTTCTACTTGTGAAGAATACTTGTATGACAATTTTATTTTAATAAACATGTAATATTCGTCGAGTATCTACTACAACCAGAAAATAAATAAAAATAATAGTACAACAAATAGGTGAGTAAGTTTTAGGTAAGTAATCTGACTGAGCAATTTAGTCACTAGAATTCATCAAGAAACTCATGTTAAGTGTGAGAATACAAAGCCAAGTAAACACTGATGACAAGGGAGATCATATCTCACATTAAAAGTCAACTCCATGAGTTGTGAGATTTTTAATGAGAATGCCTTTTTGCAACTGCTCTCTAATGATACTTCATGCTTTTACATGTGTCCCACTGTGCACTTTGCATTTCAATTTACGACTGAGTTGTTTTACTTATCGTTTTGTTACATAAAGATGCCTCTTTGATGTGAATTTCATGTGTCTATGCTGTTCTACTGAGAAGTTATTAGAGAAAAACTGAAATATCTTTAAATTTTGCAGACCAGTGTAGTAGTTCTAGCTCAAACTATACTACAACTTTTCAAATTAAATGGTTAGAAGAATTTGAGTGGTTAGCTTATAATGAAGGAAAATCCCGATCTTTTGGTAAATATTGCGTGATATTTTCGCACTCCGAAAGTATATTCAAAGGAGTTCACCAAAAAACAAGGAAATTAGTAACACAGGTTTTCAGTAATTTGATAAAAGGAACGAAAATTTTCAATCACTGCTGAAGATAAAGAACCAATAGTAGAGATAATGACCTTAAAGACTAATTAATAAACAGAGGAGGTTTTTATTAAAAAGAAAGTTATATAAGGAAAAAAGTAGGGGGTGTGAGGAAAATAATAGTAACTAGAATGCAATTAAGTGTTTTATAAAATAATCTGCTATCATATAATAAAGCATTAGTTCACTTCAGTTATAAAAGTAAACTGAAAATATATAAAAAAAATTAATAACTATGTTTTTTCCCAATATTTCGTTTAAAACCCCTTGAAAACCATCCTTAATCCTTGAGTGAGAGCTCACTTAAAACATAAAAAAAACAAGTGCAAATAATGGTGAGTTTGGTCGTATTGGCCCCTCCCGAAATCGTAACCTATATACGCCACTGAATTCAAGTAAATAATTTTGTTTGTAACATTAAGTACTAAAGGAGATGTTTAAATAAGTCGTTTCTCCATGTGCATTTTTAGAAATGACATTTTAGAAAAGACATTTCATATGAAATTACCAAGTCGTGTACCTAGGGCTACATAGTTACTTATTGTGTTCAAATTGCCAAAACCAAAATCTGTTGGTGCTTCAAAGCGATAATGCATGCAGCTCATTTTTTTTGCAATAAGTTTTTCAAGTTACGAAAATACTTGTAACTTACTAATAATTTGACACATTGCAATTTATTATAGTTGTTAAATGATAAACCAATGACTGATAATTACTTGATATCGTTTCTTTTATAAAATTCATCTGCGTATGTTTGTTTTCTATTTCTTATGGACTAAAACCTCATTTAAAGAAAATGGTCCTAGGTACATCAGCTACTTGCCCTCGGTAGAACGAGGTCTTGTACCTAGGGCCATTTGTGAAATTTCTTTAAGAACCTTCTATTTTAAGTATTTATATTAATCCCAATGGGAAGTAATTTCTATAACGATCTATGCATATCAGTTTCACATTTTTAAATGGCTCGGTGGCTCATTTTTTTGTGCCTTGAAAATAGGTGGTACTATAGGTACAAATAGTCTTCCCTACCATTTACTTATAAAAACTTTTTTTTGTAAATACCCATTACAAACAGGAAAAACTATTCTATCTAAAAAAAAATCTAGTTCACTTATTATTCCATAATAATAAATTGTGATATTTTCTCAAAAATGAAATAGATTATACACTGTGTTTAAATTTGTGGCAGATCGGTAAGGAGAGTATGCATTTATACCTTTCTATAGGTGTTCTGACTTTCCCTTCATACACAATTTAAGAATCTGAACAAAAGATGGCAGCACCACAAATGTTAAATTGTCTTATTTGTTTCTTTGGGAAAAGTTTACAAAGTAAGTTGAACTCCTACCCAGGGCCTGATTTACCATTAGGCCCACTAGGCCCGGGCCTAGGGGCCCCCAAATTTTGAAAGTTTTCTGGAAATTTGAAATATAATAGTCTTTTTATGGGAACTACTGAACAAAAATAATAAAAAAATTTTAGTTACACATCCGCAAATTCCATATTTTTTATAGCCACAGAGAGTTAAGTTAGATAGATTAACCTAATAAAACCTAATTAAGCAAATCTTTCCGGTTTATCCAATCATACACAACTTCTTCATATGTACACGGAGACAAGGGCTATACGCCGCTGTTCTCCTTCTCTCGCCTCTTGTAAAGAGATGTTCACCAACCAACCAACCATATACAACTTCTTATATTATGAAATGAAAGAGTCTTTGTAATTGATTGGTTTGCAGGCTCTTCCGTGGACTTTTTTGGCCCTCCTTTTTAGTGAGATCGTGGAAACAGTGGAAAGGTTACTTTGTATTATTTACAATTATTGTTATAAAATTAAGTAATCTTTATTATTATATAATTTGTGGACCCTGTGGTAAAATGTAAGTTTAAAATACAGGAAAGTGCGCTTTAAAATCAGTGTTCATGGGGGGCCTAGATTAATTCAAAAGTTTTGAGCAAATTAAGATCATACTAATTATAACAAAAAAATCGTGTGAAAGTAAACTATGAGTTTTAATTGTAAAAAGTTAGTCTTAACGAATGTATCTTGATCTGGTAATATTCTGAAGTAAGGAAAAAAATACTTGCTATTGGGGCCACTCTCTGAATGTTGGGCCTACAGTAAAAAAAATTCTAAATCAGTCCCTGCTCCTACCTACTTTAAAAATTTCAATACAAACCCTTATTTTTTACCTTCTTATTCGATCTAGATTATTTTTCTTACACTAAATATAAAATTTCAGTTCGTTATGTTGAAAAATACGTCACTCACTATTAGATTTAATGTGTCATGTTAACAAGGTAAATCAGAAATGAATGTTATTGTAAAATAATTAATAAAGTTTCTGAATGAGTCATGTCTAATCTAGTAAAAGCAAAAAAAAAAAAAATGTATATGTTTCCATTTTAAATATTAAAAAATTTATTTATTAATTAATAATTAATTATTAAATAATTGCTTAATACAAAAGTTGTATGATTTATGTTTGGTCTTTAACAAACTGTCTTTTAAAACAAAAATTTCTAAAATATATTAATTTTAAATACATGGCTCATTAAACAATTGGTCTCTTTAACATTAATTTGTCATTTCCCTTGTTCCTTAATTACTGTCCTTTACTTACATGTACTTGCTCTTCCGAAGTAGTCCCATAAGTTCTCGATCTGTTTAAGTCAGGAGATTTTGCTGGCCATGGTATTCGCTCAGTGTCTTCACTTTCGAGGAATTCTTCTACGAAGTTTCCTCAATGTGGAAGAGCATTATTCTTCATAAATAAAAAGTCAGATCAGTATGCACGTCTGAAAATTCTTACATAATGTTCTAAGACCTTATCCCGATTTCTCTTAACGGTCACAGATCCGCTGTTGAAAACGCGTATTAGACTTACATTCATCGATCTCATTATTACTCCCCATACCATCATACCTCAACTACCGAAATGTTTGCGTTCCATAATTTTTGAGGGATAATTTCTTGTTCCTAACTCTTTCCAGATGTAAACTCATTTAGAATCACCTTTAAAACTAAACCTGAGAAAAACAGCTTCAATGTTAATAAATTTCTATTAAAAAAACAAAAACAAAAACACGTAACAAACATAATAGCGGGCAGAATGACAGAATTATTTTCAGGAGACTGCAGAAGTCATCCAAAAAGGAGCAAGGGGGTCAATTTTTTTTTTTTTTTTTTTTTTTTTTAATTTCATAGCCTTGATTTTTCAATTAGCTATGAAATTTTGATGTATATAGTTATGAATTAAATTTGTTATACATTAAATACTTAAAACCTACAACCAAGTATATCATATTTGTATTATCAGTGAATCACAACATTTTTCTCCACTTTTTTTAATTTTCAAAAATTAAAATCTATGCAAGCTCACCTCTTTACACCCTCATGTTGGCGACCATATGGTCATAAATAAAATAATTTACATAATCTAGACATTCATGAAACTAATTTTTTTTTACCTTTGACGTAGTTTTATTACTGCTGAGCTACCAAATTTCAAGAATATTGAGTTTGTCTATTTTTCAGACAATATCAGAACTCACCCGATAAAATGTTTCTTCTTGAGCAAAAAACTCAATGGCACTTTATAAAGGAAAGGTTTTTCAATCTTTTCTATATCTACATAGGAAGATTGCAAAACGTTTCCTTCATAAAGTGTTCTATATCTAACAATGTCTATATCTGTTAGGAAGTATAAATTATTTCCTTATCAAAAAAAGTAGGAAATTCTAAAATTTATAGTTGGGGAGAGGGGGGGGGCACTTGTCACCAACTTTTGAGCATCCCCTCACTTTTTTCCTATTTTTACCAATGAAGCGAACCCTCATTAATATTCCCGTGTTGTATTTGGGTTTAATTACAAAATTGAAAAGCAAAACAGTACTTTTATTTACAGTTAAAAATTACTAGATTTAAATAAAAAGTTCATAATAATTTTAAAAAAATGGTAAAAATTAATTTGCTTACAGATTCTAAGACGTAAAAAGAGATTGATGGTATTAGAACCAAAATATCATACACGTACTATATGCGAGCGCTGGATGTAGAAGCGGTTCCTATATGAATGATGGATGGAATATTTTTTTTTTTTATTAACTTTATATAAAAACTAACATCTGATTTCAAAGTTTGTAAATTTTCAGTCCAATGTTAAATGATTTTGATTTTCCTATCACAGAGATTTTTTTTTTTTTTCAATTTTACATTAAATAGAATAAAATTAATAAATCACGACAGCTTTTCCATATTTTTTAAAAATATACTAAATACTTAAAAGTTTTCTTATCTTTCCAAGAAGTGGTAATATAGGAAAAATTACCAAGATTCCAATTTTGAATTCTTGTAACAGAAATTAAACATTACTCTTTTATTATTGATTCAAATTTTGATAATTTAAGGAGTATTTTTTTGTTATCGTTAACAGATATATGTACAACAAATATTAATTTAATTTCATAGATTTTGTTACACATTGAGCATTTTGCCAACTCATCTTTAAACAACAACAGGTCTATTAAAAGGATAGTAGTTCGAAGCTCAGATGGAGAAGATATCGTGGGAGAGTTCTTTATTCAAGCAAATTGTTTTTACGTTTGCATCTTTCGTATGTCGGGAGAAAACACATGGTTTCTTTCATGCTGACTCTTCTTCAATCATGCTTTTAAAAAAATAAGCTTTTAAAAAAATATCGTGTCTACTAGTTTTACATCAAAAAACAAATACAACACATAATCAAAGACTACTGAGTTATTATACAAACTAGAAACAATCTTAAAATAACTATTCTATCTATCCCTCCTGAAACTTCTTTCTTTAAAAAAAATTTCACAAGATAATGTGCTGCATAAATATTTGATAATACTGGGGAAAAAATTAAGAAATGACGTCAGTAAAACTTACTTATTAAAAATCACGAATAGAACGCTACCTGGTGTAAAACTTTAATATGACGACTTGTTTTGTGAATGAATCAACAGAAGAAGCAAAAGCAAGCAGACCGAAGAAAGCAGACAGATCAATGTTGAGCTTGTGGTCTTCATGAATGTAAGTTTCACGTCAATCAAAACTCAATTTGTGTAATATACAATGTTTTGAATTGGATTTAAGAAGTGCTTTGATGATTCATTAATGCCATCACACCTGTGATTTTCTACGTAACTTATTCATTTCGGATACAAGGAAAAAAGTTGAAGGTATGGTTGCAAATTTGTATTTCTTAAGATGTACCTGGTTTTTAAATTACTATATTGTAATCTGAAAAACTGACTTCAAACTTTGGATCCATTTCAATAGTGAAAATATCTTTCTTAGTTTTATGAGGTTGTTATCTTTCACGCTTTTGTTTTTAATTTAAATATTTTCTTCTCATATCTATTTATTGAAAAAACTACAACCTTGTAATGAATTCAACTACCTACACTTTCGATAAGTAACTGACAATTTTTAAAAACTTTTTTAAATGATCAATCATTTCATGTTGAAACTTTGAAATTTCCACTAAATTGTTAGATTAATTTTATTGCAAAGTTAAAAAAAATTATGAACTGTGCTCTTATATCTGTCCCACATTAAGCACATTTTCTCTTCTTCGCACTCTTTGAGTTAAAGAAGTATATTTTAAATTGTTTTCTGAAGCCTTTTATCGTTTCGAAATCTTATTTCAAAGTTGTTGTTTTTTTCAATTTTATATAGAATATGATGAACAGTGACATAAGTTACAACCATTTTTTATTTTATTCTAATCGTATACTTTTTCTGTTAAAATGTGCTTTACGCTGCCCAATATTTTTGGCGATTTCTGGCCATGTATGGGAACTTGGTGCCTGTACGGTTCCATTACAACTTGACATTCATTTTGGCAAACCTGTTGTTCATTTCATATGTAGTGTCAATTCAACTTGGCGGCATGTTTCAAAATATCCAATTGAGCAGTGTAAAGCATATTTTAGCCAATTTTTCTTTCATTCGTGTGTTTTGCAAGCTATAATTAATTGCAGAATTGTCTAAGTTACTAAATGTCTTAGTATTTTAACTTTCCCAAAATTTCCTCTTTTCTTATGAAACGCAGTAATTCTTTATTTATTTGAACTTAAAAAAAATACTCTTTCAAGTAACATTACCAGGAAATGGGGTTATTCTTAGTGCCCGTGGCATGATCGGCTAGTGACTTTGGCACCAATTTGTAGGTGATGTAGTAGCAACCCTATTTCTTGACATGATGATAACAGCGATTTTAGGATAATTATTGGAATGTGTGGATGGCTGTTTTTTCATTTGCATCGATCTAATAACATTCTTTGAATGATGTTTGCAGTAATTAGAGATGAATACCTGAACTGGGATTTTTTTTTAAATTTGGAAATACTAGGAAAATGCATACCAGTAACAGAGTTCATCCTAGAAATGAAAAAGGGCAGGGTGCTATTTTCCAAAAAAAGGGCACTTCCTGTTTATGAGGGCACTTTTATGGCAAATTGCAGAAATACGCGTTTTCTGCCACAATTTCAATATTGTTATACTTTTCTACCACGATAAATAATTTTCAATATTCTGAAGAAAAAAAATTCTAATGCAAAAATCCGTGAATCAAAAACTTGCTCAGAAACTTAAAAGATATAAAAATACTAATAAAATGCTTCAGTCCTAATTCTGCTGGAATGAGACTGAGAAAATTATTAAAATTAAAGTGCAATATACACAGTAACATTTTCATCAAATAGCAATTTTTATAAAATTATCAATTTATAATACAGTAAAATTAAGATAAGAATGTTTTAGTATAATGAAAATGTGTTCAGATAAGAACTTTTTACTCTTCAAAATGTTCGAAAGTTTGAATGAATCAACCTTAAAACTTCATCTCTTAGTTTTGCTATTGTCAGATAGAGAATAGAGTTTCTCCAAATTTAACATTATTCATTGTGGGATATCACAAGGAGTATTCCGACTAAAGAACTTGGACTATGTCCTGAAATTTTTTATTTTCCAAATTGGATCAAATTTAGCGTCAAAACGGCGATTTTTTTGCCGTGCATGCTGCTATTATGTAAGCTATAATAGAAGTTTTATTTTTTTAAAAATCGGAAATTATCTGGGATTTTGGTTGTATTCCTGTTATGTTTAATTTTAAATATGAAACGGATGTTTAGAAATTAATTGGTAACAGGCAAATTACCAAAAACACCCCCTAAATTTAACAGGAGGACATCGCGATTACGCGTGTCCAAACAGAACTATTCTTTTTAAATTCTTAGTGTAAACATTTGATAGTTATAAACCTTTAACTAAGTTATTCAAGTCTTTCAAATTCCTTGCTTCACTATTTTGAAGGGGGCATGGTAAAAATCCAGCGAAATACACTTAATCAAAACACGTACGAAATGTCCATCAGAGTTTACTAATGTGCACTTGGGAAATTGTAAGACGGCGCCCTACAATCCACCTACTAATGAAACACTTTATATAGACATCTACTCAATGGTTTCAGTCCCTGATATATACGTTGCGCGTTTGAACATGAATGCGCATGCGAGACAGCCGATTTCAGTAGGGGTGATCCACATATTGCGTACTGTTGGGAGGGGAAAAAAAACGAAAGTTTTTCGAATTCTTTCAGGATGAAATTTTTTCTGAAAAAGGGCAAGAAGGGCGCTATTTTTATAGAAAAAGGGCAAGAAGGGCGCTATTGTTATAGAAAAAGGGCAGGCAGGGCGCGCCGCCCCTCGAAAAAGGCCTAGGATGAACTCTGCCAGTAATGTAAATCAGCCACCATATTGACAGTGACTACAAATGCAAAACATAATTTTGGCCTTGTCGCTAACTTTTCAAAATTGCATCAATCTACCACATATACTATGAATTGACCAAAAACTAAATTATTAAGTTTTCTCTGATTAGTACTCGGTGAAGCAAACCTGTGCTTGTATTATACCTTCCTTATAGAATACTAAAATTTTAAGCCACCTAAAGCACTCGCTGAAAGGTTCATAGCTAACTATACAAAACTAAACTTACTTCGCACACCAAAATTTTTATTGTTACGTTAATGCAATTCGCTACGTTCACTGAAAAGTTCATCGACACATAAGCAAAGACCCCTTCGCTTGCTGAAAAGTTTATTGCTATGCAAGCACAAGCTTGCTTCTCTTGCTGAAAAATTCATTGCTGCTCCAGCACATGCTCACTTCGCTTACTAAAAGATTCATTACTGTGCAAGCATAGGCTCGTTTCATTTGCTGAAAGGTTCATTGCTGTGCAAGCATAAAATCACTTCACTCGATAAAATATTTACTGCCAGGTAAACCCTTAATATTAGAAACCCCTCCCCTGTTGAGAAACAAAAAAAAATCCCCCGTTAATACTGTACAGCCCTTTTATACTTCTGAGAATAATTTAATTTTGTGTTTGCGAAAAGCAAAATTAAAAGTCAAAAACTACTTTTGTGGGAAGTTTTATAGCTGTACGCTTATTAGAAGTCGCTTTGTAAAAAAGTAAAAACTAATTAAAAATAATTAATTGAAAAAACGGATTCCCTTTCAATTTATTGTATCATTGTTTTGCTTGCCTTGGCTTATATTGGTATTATGAATTTTGGATAATCTTAATATTTCCCATTTGAATTCCATGTAAATTGGGGTTCAAATTTAGTGCCTGCATGGATTAGTTGAAGGGAAAAAATATGCAGCTACTACTCCCATTAAACTCTCAAATTCCCGACGTCAGCTTAGAGTATTTTTTTTTTCCAACTCCTGGTGGACAATTTTCTATTTTTTACTTTTGAATATTACTTTGTTTAAGGTAACATTTACTCATTTTATGATTTATATAAAAAAAATTAAAATATAAGATCATAGGATAGTTACAGAGGTGTTTAAAAAGGGATTGTCACCTATAGAGATTTTAATGACGTTTAGTTTGTGAAATTCCCCACATTATGTTTGGTGGTAGATATGAAAATTATCAGACAAATTATGGAAGTAAAATTGTTAAGTTTGAAAATTGCATCGAGCTTGCAGTTACGAGTGTGCTTATAATGTTCCTTCAACAGAAAGAAAAAAAACATTTAAATTTATTTCTCTACTGGGTCCTTCTCCACAGAACGCACTATTTCAGCAGCAAGAGAAGAAGAAAAAAAAAAGGAAATCGTTAAATGCTTATAAATTTTTTCTTCCATAGAACTTTTAAATTACAATCCAATTATGAGATTGGTAGAGATTGTCTGATAATATATAGGGATCTTCCATAATTATTCCATGGATTATGTCCATGGACTTGATGATTTCCTAATAGCACTTTAGGTTTATATACTTAAGATTACTAAATTGATATCTGTACAACTAATATTATCAAATAAATAATTAATTAAAAAACATTAAATTATCCTTTGACTAATTTTATCTTGACCGCCGACCTGACAGTGTGATCTTTAGAGTTACACCTATTTCACATGTAAATAATAAGATATGATTCATGTATTGAAATTATACAATGAGTATTGGAACCAAAATGGTTACATTAGACAGAGTTACATAGACAGAGACAATGGTTACATTAGACAGAGAGACAGAACCGGGAAAACCTGGAAATCAGGGAAATGTCAGGGAGCTTTTTAAAATTTCATGAAATTCAGGGAAATTTTGTATTGTTTAGGGAACATTCATCCATATTTTGGTGCTATTTACATGAAGATTTGTAGTGGTAAGTCATTAGAAGTTTAATGTTACGGAATATTTAAACTTTATTTTACCAGCAAAACTATTTTTTTAAAAATTGCATATTATCTCTTTAGAATGCATGTTCTATTTGATCAGGGTGTCTATATCTGGAAAACCTAAAAAAATTGGGGAAATTTGGAAGAAAGTATGTCCTAAAATCAGGGAATTTTCTAGAAATCTGTCAGGGAATTATCAGGGAACTTTTTTTCCTGAATTTTGTGGCCACCCTGTTAGACTTCTTTCCAATGTCACAGTTGACTTGTTGTGTCATTTGGTGGGCTGTTAAACAACAAAAAACCACTGTCTACGGACATGACGCATCATTCTTTCGACAAGCGGTATTACATTAATTGTAACGAAATTGCTACTCATAATAGTTGTATATTACCCAGGCATAACATGTTTTTAACATTTCTCATAGTTAAAAATAAACATTAAGGAAATACAAACTGAAATTAAAATTTTGATAAAGTAACCATCCATGTCTGTGGTTGTATTTTTTTTAATATCAAAACTATTTTACTTGTTTTGAGGAGTTTTGATTGATTGAAATATATTCCATGGTTAACAGAAATATTCAACTTATCTGTGGGTGAAAAAATTGCAGCGTTTATTTTGTGGGAATATTTTTTTCAATATTGTGTAAATTACAAACTGTTAAACAAATCTGAATTTGCTCAATCTTTGAAACTTAATACCTCCCACACAAACAACAACAAAAAAAACCTGAGTGTATCATCTTTACTCTATTTATTATCCATCCACAGACCAGCCAAAATCTGCGACTCCGTTACTTAGTGTTCCTTTTTGTAACCAGAAGTTGGTGCATAATTAAAAGAAATATCTATTATGATAAAGCCAAGCGTTTCCATCAGATCGGTTCAATTTCGGGAGATTTCTTTGTTCAGCCTCCGGATGTTATTAAATGGCATTTCCGGAAGGTGGAACCTTTCCACCCCGCACTCCTTCAATTGCAAGCATCTTCCTTGTGTTATCACAGGTTCCTTATTTCAGCCTCTCTCTGGCATCCACTTTATCTTCACGAAGAAAAGTTGGCCGTTAGTCGTAATTTTAGCGACACGATGGGGAGAATGTGGTTAAGTTGACTCTGGTATCTATCGAAATCTGAGAAAATGAAACATCCTTTCATTCTCATTGTGGCTAAAAATATAAATTTAGGAAACGGAATTTTTCACCGTTAAAAAAAAACTATTTTTTTTTTTTTCCATTAACAACTTCTTGGGAAAAAAATTTTGCAGAGAGAACGAAAGATTTTACCCGCATAAAAAAAATATTGCGTGGAAAGTATTACACTGATTGATATGATTTGATTTTTTTCTTTGGATATAGTAAGTGCCTTAAATTAATTTTATGAACATCAACTTAAAGTCTAGGTGTACTCCTTTTATATATCCTGATATATGAAATATGTAATCCAGTTCTCGCTACATTTGTAATACTTGACACAGCAGAAGTTGTACCAGGGTTCCCACGGTCATTAAAAGTGCTTAATATTTTTTAACTTGTTTTCAAGGCCTCGAAAGTGCTTGAAAATATTTAGAGTACTTAAAAGTCCTTGAAAATGCTTAGAGATCTTTGAAAGTCCTTAATTTTTGCAGATGTTGTGTGCCCAACTGCAAAAGTTATAAAAATACAACTCAGACTTGCTATCCCCGCGTGATCGCCACTGTATCGGAATTCTCTTGACATATTATTATTACTCATCCACCAACTTGTAACTTTTTTGGTAGGTGCCTGAAAACAACTTTTTGGGTATGATGCCTGAAAACAAATTTTCAAAGGTCCTTAAAAATATTATGTCCTTAAAAGTCATTGATTTTCCTTCTGTAATTTAAGTGGGAACCCTGTGTACGGATCTTTAAAGTTTCGACTTTACGATTTGGTGTGGCAAACACTTCGTCTATGACATTGAAACTTTATAGGACAGGATAGCAGATATTGTATCAAGTGTTACAGAGTAAATTGTGAAGAATACGTAGTTAAGGATTGGATACAATGCCAGCTAAAGCGAGGGGCGTTCGCCCCCTCCGTTATTCAGAGTTAAATAGAAAAAAAAAGAAAAATGACAAAGAATATTTTAAGTGTTGTTAATCATGAGTGTAATAAACAAAAAGATAACATTGGTGTATAAAAGTAATACAATTATTTAATTTATATACATAATAAGTGAATGAACATGTGAATTAAAAATCAAGCTACATGGTCTTTACCGCTCAAATTCTAACGCGCTCTTCTCTCAGGCTATGAGTGTAGTCAATCAAGATTTGACGAATCCGTACTAAACATCCTAAAAATTGGAGATGAAAAAGTCAAGGGCAAACAGTAAAGTGCTCTGCAAAATATATCAGACAAATTTGGTTTAATTCTTGATGATCATGGAACATGGAAGTAGAAATTTGTTAAATAGTGCACTTGAAGGAAAATACGAAGTTTGGTATTTGTTTTGGAAGAATATTTATGTAAAAACACACACACTAAAGTCTTAGAATTCTTTTATTATTCACTTTTTGTTTAAAAAGTTGCTTGTGAATAATCATAATAATAAAAAATAAAAAAATAAAAACGTTTTTGTAGTTTAGATATAAACTTGTTCTATTAAATACATTGAAAGTTATTGTTTTGAAATCCCATGATATAGTAGTATATTTTAAGAACAACAAATTTTATCTAAACTATTCAACAACCCAAAAGCCGACCAAGCGGTATAGTGGTTAGCGTGCTAGCTTCTAAACCACAAAGTTGCGGGTTCGAGTCCCGTGTAAGGCATGGGTGTTTGTAAATGTATGTTGGCTTGTCAAATGACGAATGTTTCGGCACATTATAGCCCACGTGTTGCTGACGGCGACAAATAATCTGAAAACAACCAATCAACAACCCAAAACTAAACATTTCCCCCCCCCCCCCCGTCTCCATAATAATGGATCCGCCCTTGACTTGATGGCTGAATGTACATACTCTTGATTCAAAACGGGCGAACACTGAATTTTACTTAAGTAATTTATATTCATTAAAAAACAAATAACTGTACTTACAAATTTAAAAAATCATATATCAATCAGTATAACGGGATTCACCCAATAATTTGCTTGTCCAGGAAAGACTTTTCTCTTGACCTGTGTTTTGCTCACTTTTTCCAAGTGAAGGACCTTATGTAGCCTTATGTTACCTCAGCTTAAAATTGTGTGCCAAGTCATCCTAAAATCTTCTATATTACATCAAAAAGAAAAGAGGGAGGAGGCTGGATTTAAAGATTTTGCAGCTTGTCTAATCGCTTTCACGAGGCACCACCTAAATAAGCTGAAAACTATCTAAGTCAAATTGATCAATCCTACATCATTGACATTTTTTTTTTTAATTGTTTCTAGATGGAATGCTATCTCCTTAGTATTTGCAATAGGAAAACCCATCAGCACTGGTCCTTAAAACTGAGCAGCCTTTCATTTAGTCACTATCACCTGGTTACCATTCGGCATTGATGAGGGCTACTGTCTGTATGCCAGCGTTTTCTGACACCACGCCCTCGCTTGCTTTCACCATGAGTCCCAGTTTTGCTGCTTCTTCCGCCCACACTTTAGTGCACCTAGGGGGAAACCCGGGAATAAAAACAACTGGCAGGATATGCTAGGCTTGGATGCGTCGCCAAAGAGCCACTGTATGTGTTCATGGGCGATCCCCTCGCGTGCTGAATAAATGACTCCTCTTTTTTTTTTTTCGACGGGCTCCACCCTTCCCCTTGTTTTTTTTTTTTTTTCTTTTTTAAATGCACATTAGCTAAGTGAAGTCAAGGTCAGGGATAATGGTGACTGTGCATTTAACTTACAGAGGATTTTTCCCTTTAAATCCTTCAATTTAGAAGTGTACATGGATTGATATTTTCAGCTATTGTAAACCAAGTTTTGCTGTTGTCAACTTTTCTTGTGCATGCGTCTAAAAGTATCTTCCTTCACATTCAGCTATATGATGCGCTGATAGAAAATGAAAGGTCTAATCCAAGGCGAATGGTCTTTTCTAGAGCAATAGTAATGTAGTACTAGAGGTTTTGTAAATTGCAAATGTCTTCCTCTCTCGCTATTCTGACTTGAGAACGGCAATCAGAGATACCAACTTCTCTACGAATTTTCCGTAGTTTTCATTTATTTTCTGTATTTCCACGGGTTGGGTGCTGTAATTTTTACGGACAGGCTTTGAAACCTAGGGATTTCTTTTTTCAATCTTTTGTCAATACTCTTGAAATTCACCAGTAGTTTCGCTACTGCCGAGATTTACGTAGTTTTCGCTGAATGCTACACTGATGTAATAGTCGCTATTGAATTTCGTATTTAGTCATCGTAGTGTAAGAGTGTTTATTGGCTATGGGTAAATTGTAAAAAGAAATAAAAACTACGGGAATTCCTTAGAAAAGTTGGCATCGCTGCTGCATGAGAATATTCACATGTTTTTTTTCTCATGTCTGTATTTTCTCATCTATTTTCTAATATATTTTTCAAGTATATAAATTCACTGCTCAAAGTTATTCAATTAATGATCCGGTTTTTATAGTAATAAGCAATTCAAGCGTACCTTGCGATTGAGTATTGGTATTTAGGGTAGCACAAGCACTGCTACCAGAGTTCTATTGTATTATCCTACAAATTTAAGTAAAGTAACCAGATATGGTTATAAAAATATAAAATAAGTACTTCATATGCGATTCTCTTGCAATATTCTTGCTGTTTAATTGTGTTAGATCAGTGATAATTAAGTGTTTTGCATCCTAAACATCTTGCATTTCTTTTACGATAACATTGCTTCCGTGTACTTTAAATTTACCTTTGTCATAGTTGGGCCTGAATTGTTATCATTTAAACCACCTGAACGTTGTTTCTCTCTGCAGATGTTGAGCGTGATCAAGTCCCATACTGCCTCGTGTTTCACGCAGATGTTAAATATGTCCTTTTGTTTTCTTTCTATAACTCGGAAGAAAATGCCGCAATTAGAAAGATTGTCGCAAGAACTCTGGTATGGAGCCCTATCCAATCTGATTTTTTTTATCGTTCTTAATTTCCATTGTTGACAAATCCCTTGTGATTAATATGTATTTGCAAAGCTTCCTAATAAGATAGATAGTTCGTATAATTGCGAGACTATTGTTAAGAAGGTAATTAAACCTTTAAAAAAACCGTGTTAATTTCTGGCGGTAAATTAGGCGCCATGTCCCATAACAGCGTTTTTTAGCGGACACTTTGTTTAGTAGTATTCCTTCTGACGCATATCATTAACTATCTTCGTTTTGGGGACATTTACATTGATAAGCTTATTATTAAGTTCTTATGTCACGTCCGAATTGCCGTGTATAACACATTCGATATGCACGCTATCATACATGTATTCGTATTGTAACGAAGATCTAGTTACTATCTTTGATTTGTTCTCAATGTTGTTGTCAAACAAGGTCTTATCTGCGTATGCCTATTGCTTTTTTTTCCTTATGCAAATATTCCCATCTAATCACATTCGCCTTTTTAGATACAACTTTCTTGTCAAAGGGAATATTGTTTTCTTTACTTAAGCCAACTTGCAGTACACCACACTGCAACAGTAAAATATATATATATATATTTATGAAATTTCGTTTTTATATTTCCTTTAATGGATTGTGTGACGTCGACCTAATATTTGTTCAAACACTCCAGCGTTTGGTTTGAGGAAATATTAATTGCAGGAGGGATATGTTTTAATTTTTTAATAAAGGTGCCATCTATCAGGTTGTACGCATAAATCCCAATTTTAATTTAAAAATGACTACAATTCCATATTCACTCCTTCCTAGATTCATTTTTGAGAATGTCGTATAAGTCGATGCCAAAACAGGTAATAAGATGTCCTTCTGGTTAGATGAAAGAGTTAAGAATCTTTTCGGCATGCAGTGGAACCTTATATCTTTTTCAGCAGCTGCCTTTGCTTGTTTTTATGCAAAAGATGTGCAGTGTGCATGACTGAGCGATTGCGATGCGGGTTGAGGAGTCGTTAAATTATGTTTAACACCTGTTGACGGGAGGGAATGTATCGGATGTCAGGTTAGGTGAAGGTGGCCCAACTAATGAAGGGAGTGAAAGGAAGTCGTCTGTCTGGAAGGGGAGTGTGTTTCTAATGGATGGATGTGGGGGTCGATTATTTGGCATTCACATGTGTCTTTGACGATTATTTGCTTAGCCCTTTTACTCTTTAGTTCAAAGTTGAGCTACGGCTCATACCGCTAACTGGAGAATATGCGTTGACTGAATGCACTGCAGATTGAGTTTTTTAAAAAAAGGACCGCCTTCTTGTTTTTCAAATTTTATACTGTACAGTTCTGTCACCAAAAAGCAAAGGGTATTTAATTATTTGATAAGATATATTCGAAAATGAGGGCTATTAATATAAAATTTAGAAATTGTGTTTTAAAGGCGTGTTTCAAGATTGAATATCAAACGTTGGCATTTTAAATTTTTTTGTCAATATTAAAATCATTTCATAGTTTGCACTCCTAAAATACTAGAATTTTCGCTCCAAAGCCATGTTGCATCTGGCTGTCGGAATATTTAAATAAATCTCGACATATCTCTTCAAAGTTATTGATGTTCATTTATTTTCGAATGCATTATTCTATAATTTTCTTCTTTCAAAAAGTTGTTAATTACTGATCCATTTATGGAAGGTTTTACCGCCTTCTTCATTGCCAAGTGTTAAAAATTTGAAAAACACCATTTGAAACCACTATTTAAATAAATTTTGGTTCACTAGGAAGGTCTTTCATTTGTTGTTGTTTTTTTATAAATGCGGGGTTTCGGAAGTGAAATTTAATCTAACTCGTTTCTCTCTATACTTGAAGACAACCTAATTTGAGCTTACTCAATGCTTTACAGCCATAGGGAAACAGGTTCCTATAGCGTATTCAGTGGGCTCACTTCATCTTGTCCTCTAGTATAGTCGTGATTCTACAGTCCTTAATAAAGAAAAGTATTAACCTGTAATGGGATTAAAGTATGCTGTCAACAGGATGAACCACCAACATTTGAATCCACCAGTGCGCACTCGCACAAAAGATTCATGCACCTTAATATTTAATGCAGACCATTCACTTTCAAGTGCTATTCAATTTTCAACCCATTCCAAACTTCCTGTTTCCGGCTATCGAGTGAATCTGAATGTTTTTGAAGTAATTGAAGAGGCGGCAATTGTGGCTCCAGCAGCGATTGTCCGAGAGGGTTCTCAGGAGTTCCTATTCCGAGAACGAGGTCTGTTTCCATCGCAATATTATCGCCATTGTGTTGTGTGGAGAATTTCCTATGGTGCTGTGCTTGGTCGCGCTGTACGCGGCTTGTGGGAAGATTTGTCTTTTGTCGGCATTCGAGCTTAATTTATGGGTTGAGCCGGTTGTGGGTGTGATGTAGTCATTGTCTCCAACGCTCCTCGGTTGGTAGAAATTCGAGGAATGGTTTTCAAGAGACTGGCACGTTTTTGTGGTTTAGCTGTGAAAACATCTCAATTCTAACTGAAATATTCTCAAGTATAATTTATTCCTTTTTGTTACATAAGTGGTGCAGAGATGACGGCTATTTTCTCATCTTTGTTTGTAACCTTCTTTTCAAAAATGACCACTCTTTCCGAAATTAAGAGAAACATTTTTTTTTTTTTTTTTTTTTTTTTTTTTTTAAATCATTTGACTCATTTCATTTCTGATGGTAGAAAGAATTTTCAGGTTCTTTATGAACTCGGATTTCCAGAACTTTCTGCACTTCTACGACATTATTTCTAAAATTTAGTGTCTTGGCTTGTAATGTTGTGCGTATTGCAGTAGTTTTAAAACCATGGTCCCGGAACGTCAATTTTAAAATTACTTCACTATCTAAAAAGTGATTCATGGTTTATCCAGGTGAGGATAGTTTGGCGTGGTTCTATTTTTGGATTCGCATCGTATGTGATACTCGGGCAGTCGGGCGTCCAAAATGGTAAGGTTGTGACTTTTCCGTCAAGCAAACATGACAACTCTGCCATTCCCCGCATTCATTTCATCCCACTTGGTGCGTGTGAGAATTTCCACCGCTTCTCTGGAATGCAACTTTCCATGCAAAAGAGGTTATATCCTTGGATTCGGTCAGTTTGATACATTGCGTCACCCCTGGTAGGAAGCGACGTTTGGCGAAGGTATTTTGCGTGTGTCTCATCATCTTCTAGGTTTTAAAGGAAAAATAGGATGTCTCTTGACATTGTATTAACTGAAGCACGAAGTTTAGCCTATCCGATCAGGCCCTTTACCCAAAGTATGCTACTACGTAATAACTTAACCGGAAATGATACCCAATAATAACTCAAAATGTATATTTAATTTTTGGTTCTGTGTCTACAACTTCGAAATCGTATGCCAAGGACATAAGTACTAATAACTATTTTGCCTTCTTATATTTGGATTAACTTTATATGTCCATTTGATATATTCTCGGGAATGACTATATGTACTGTGGGCTTTTGCCTTAACGCATCGACAAGGTCAGACATGGTTCATTAAGATTTTCCAAAGAATGAAACTTGTGTT
This sequence comes from Linyphia triangularis, assembly GCA_963978545.1. Lineage (NCBI taxonomy): Eukaryota > Metazoa > Arthropoda > Arachnida > Araneae > Linyphiidae > Linyphia > Linyphia triangularis. The sequence continues at coordinate 31,446,968 of OZ021731.1, read as the reverse complement.
ATATTTAGAATGTTAAAGCTCCAGTCACGACTTTATCAGTAAGTCCCTTAATTATGAACGCAGTTTATGATAGAACGGATTAAGCTACGTGTATTCATTTATCTACAGAAATGCGTTCTTCGCTCGAATCTGTATTTGACATTACGATAAAAATGTTGCAAATTCATAATCATTATATTTATAAAAGGAAGGTTTGGTGTATTACGTTTGCGTGGCGCACTACTTTTGCTAATTACGGATAATACCTCTTGGTATAATCCTTTAAGTTTTACTTTTCTATCATGGCGTGGTATGGTGCAGATAATTGTGTTTATTATATTGTATTCAAATACGTTCATTAAATGACGTTCCACCCATAGTTAAATACGTAAAATTTCCAGCCGTGAATTGAAAAATATATTGCAGCGACTATATGAAAATATGTGTCCTTTATAATTGATGACTTACAACTTACCAAATAATTTTGTGAGTTAAATGTGAATGCATCAAGCTGAAAACACTTAATCTCAGAAGGAAGAATTTAAAATTGTATCAGATCACACTTACAATGGACAATTCCCGCATTTTTTTTTTATTCAATTCTAAATGTTTCGGAAAGGTCATAAACACAACAATTTCTGCTCAATGCGCTTTTTTTTTTTTTTTTTTTTTTAAATTTGCTGTCTAAGTTCCGTTGTAAAGCTTGGCGTCCACTATCGCTAAGCAGAGCAGATCAGAGCGGAGTGGATTAGAGTCAATTACAAGGCTCTCAATGTCCATTGTAGCTCGAGGCTCGTGCTATAGTAGACATTGGCAGCCTTGTAATTGGCTCTAATCCACTCCGCTCTGATCTGCTCTGCTTAGCGATAGTGGACGCCAAGCTTAAAGGCGAGAAAACGATTCACTCGGCTCGAATTGAATGTGACGTCAATGCTTCCCAAACATCTTGGCTTGAAATTCGGCAGCCGAAACCAATTTTGCAAGTTTCTCGCAATTCACGCCAACCTGTAAGGGATATGGCAATGATCTACCAATGTCAACTATTTGGCAGAAACCTCACGATAACCATAGAAACGATAGGATCTCTTGACTTCACGGATTTTGTTAAATGTTTTGATCGGACTGGTTTTGGCTCGGTTTTGGGACATTTTCTTTTCTTAATATTTAAATAACTATTTTTTTTTTTTTTTTTATGAATTTTGGTTTAAATATTTGGAATCAGAAGGTTGGTTGGTTGTATTCAGATTATCTGGCGCCGTCAGCAACACGAGGGCTATAATGCGCCGAAACATTCGTCATTAGACAAGTCAACATACATTTACAAACACCCATGCCTAACACGGGACTCAAACCCGCAACCTCGCTGTCTAGAAGCTAGCACGCTAACCACTATACCGTTTGGTCGGCTTGGAATCAGAAGGAAATTCTTTATAAGTATATACTAATTTCACTCTTTTTTAAAAACTGCGGGAATTGTCCATTGAGCATCAAAATGCTTTTTGCTGATGCATCCACACAGCCAGTGCACTATCAACTAGCGCTACAACAACCTATGAATTCTCCTCACATTCTTCAAAAAACAATCCTAATAATTATCTCCACATTGGATAACACGATCAGCTTTCTCCTCTTGATCATCCCTAAATTGATATGAAATTCCCATACTTCCACCCCGTTCCTCTTTTGCATCAATATGGAGCTCGTAACTAATTAGGCGATGGCAAAGCACCGGTTTGCTGGAGCGGAAAAGTGCCATCCTATATCCTTTCGATGCCCATCTCAATTTGAATCACTCTCGGTTTTAACCTGGCATATCTTTACGCCATCCCAGAGAGAGTTCTCCAGCGAGGCAATCCTTCACCCATCCCGCCCTTTGCCTCCATCCTATTGGAGCAACGGTGCGTGGCTGGCGGAATTTGGCATGTTTTGGTGGAAACGTTCTTTCAAGCGAGCCCGATGAGATGCAATTATCGGGTAACGTTGCCCGTTTTACTGCGACCCTTTTCCCGTGTTTTAAATGCCGAGACAAATGGTAGCTGGTGGGCGAGCTATATTCGAAGTTCATATTCCTGGCTTAATGATCGAAGACCACGTATGTGCTCGAACTTTATTGAAGGTTGCCACGCGTCTGGAAAATGGAAGAGCTGGAGTAATCAAGGGAGAAGAAAATGGATTTAAAATTCGGTGAATTTCAGGGAAGACATTAAGGTTCAATTCTGGTTTCAATGAATCCGTTTCGAGTGCGATACTTGTAACTACTGTATATTGTGACAGGTTTATTTGAGCTTACTGAATACGTTACAACGATGTGTGAGCCGGTTTTACTGCGTCCTGATTGGAACGATGTGAGGTCGATTCGTAAATTCTTACAGTGTCCGTGGTTAGGAAAGTAAATCATTAATTAAAATTTAAACTTAAAAGCGCTTACTTTCATTTTTTAAATCGGCATTTATCTAAGTTTAATACAAAACTATGTGCGCAGGTTATCAGTATTACTATAAAAGTTGTGATTTGCCCGGAACTATATTGTTACGAATTTTTGTATATTTGTAAATATTTCGTAGTGTTAATTTTGTAAATAGGAAAATTTATGTACATTTCGCATAAGGCACTGCAATAGTTCGTCTTAACTTGGCTTCCCTGCAATATGTGTCTTAATGCTTGATAACAAGTTTTACAGAGATAACGCTGGGAAGCGAGTTTTACAAGGAGCAGGGCATTTAACATTATGGTAATGGCAATCTCGCCAAATCGGCGAGATAAAGCCAAGTTGGCGACGGTATTGGCGACTAATTTTGGTCACCAAATTTGGCGAGAAATCGCCAAATCGCCAATAAGACATTTGCGACATTTTCGGTCCACATGTACATGTATAGGACTTTTTGACTACGATATGGAAAGTTCTCCAAAATCTACCTCTAGAAGTTTCAAGAAGGTTTGATTCCTATATAAGGCCGGCCGTGAGTTGAGTCACTGAGTTAGTTGAGTCCGTTAGTTGACTGAAATTACTGGGTTGAGATACTGAGTGAGTGGAGTTACTGACTTGGTTGTCTGTCAGCGAGCATTCAGAGAGTTTCCAAAGCGAACTGTATTGCATTGCATTTTGCGGTGATTTAGCAGTTGTGTGTCAAGTTTAACTGCGGTTTGTGCTCTATTGTTGAGTATAGAGCTGTATTGAGTCTACTAGAACGAGAAGTTCTGGAGTTGTAGAGGAATCTGTGAAGAGTTATTTTGAAATAAATTTCTGCAAGTGTTAATCTGCTTTGACTTCAAGTCTTTCGAACCCAACCACGCAACAATATCTTTATGCGGAAGGATCCATCCTACAACATATTCTCAAGGCTGAAGTAATGTTGTCCCGAGGTATAGAAGAGACACTTGTTTTGTTAGTGCATGGCATAACTATAGAATTCCTTTTTGCCAGGGGCGTGCTTGGACATAACATCTGCCCGGTGATTTTAGATTTATGCCAGGCCAAATTTTCGGTACAACCATTAATAAAATTTTAATAATTGTTGTTAATAATAAAACAATTCAATAATAAAGCAATTTAAATATGTATATTTAATAATTAATTTCAATGATCAAATTGTTTTAATTATTAGTTTAAAGTAACTTTTCTCTGTCTTTAGTATTTAGACCTCCTTTGAGTGAACTTTGTTTCCATTAAACCATTGATAGTTTGTTGCAAAAACTAAAACATAGAAATCTAAATTGCAAAAAAAAAAAAAAAAAAAAAAATCAGTTATTTAACTACTATGTTTATTAGAAAATGACATGCGAAATGATAACATATACTTATCCATATAAGAGTCATAAAATATGTAAAAAGTCATAATACGATAATATTGGGAACTGGTGGAAGTGACTGGGATTTGAATACATCTGGCTTCAAAAAATAGTCAAGGAAGGCAAATTACTAGTATTGAAAAGAAAAAAAAAAATAGATTCTGTACCGACCCATTTTTTACAGACACTGACCGGTCCGGTGATTGCACCGGACAGTTCTATGGCCAGTACGCTCCTGCTATTTATTTTTTTAGTTCAACATGGGTCAGTCATTTATTGGACACCCTATAAATGATTATGGATTTTTTTTTTATTACCTGAAAAACCATGAATAGTCAAGGGATTAAATTTTTTTGGTGGTAGTCATGTATCTTCTAGGAAAGCTTAAAATTTAATGTTTCTTCAAGGAATTCCAGAGTTATATTTGACTCAAAGTATTTCTCATCTCATGCTTGCAGTGTTACGAAGTTTTTGTATTGAATGGTTTTGTTCATTTATATAAACTTTCTCACGTATGTCCCAAAACCTCCAATTTGTATGTTATGCGGTATTAAAACGAGGCCATTGACATGGAAGATTGCCTTTCTTCAGCACTGTTATTATGATATTATAAAAATATATTTCGAGGATTTGGGGTAAATCATTAGTGACTCTTTTGTTATGTAACGAAGCGTTGATGCTCCAGATTTAATAGCTGCATGTAGCAATTTAAAATATTTAGAGGTTTTTAGGGAGGACATTGTAAGATAATTTATTTTATATGTCGTCTAATTGCAAGTTGTTTGTCAAAACCTTAAGCTGACATAATTGATCCATTTTGTTTGATTTTTGAAGATTGAAGTTGACGAAATTGCACTTTTGAAATTTGAAACATTTAGACCAGAAATTCGACCAATTCTTTTCCCTGTTGCTCTTCAGTTTTTATCACCGGTGGGGAAAACTAATACTAAAGTTATCTAAAACATGTTTGCTGCTCGCTTGTCATCCTGTTTTAAATCGTCTGTTGCTGTGTCATGGTTTTTAATTTTTAATTTTTTTATCTGCTTCTGCAAATTGATGGAATGTTTTCAAAATTTAACTTACTACGTTTTGTGAACATCGGATAACACATGTTTCTGAATACCGTCCCTTTTTATTTTGTAATAGCTTATTCAATATAAATTTGATTGTATTCGAGTTTAACTAAAAGCAAATCTAGCCGATTTCTTGTTAAAAATTATATATATATGTATCTAACAATTATCTGGTGCGAGTTTGCTTTACTCATCCGTTCATTATTTGCACGAAGCCTTTTCTTTTCAAATCCAACGGAATCATATTTAGGTCATGCAGTCATAACGAACAGACACCATAACTCACGAGGGGAAAAATCCAGTTCAACGAACCACCCTTCATCATCGTGGTTTGATTGCAAGCGGGGTGTCTTTCATCTCTTACTTTCTCCCCCCACCCCTCCCTATTTATTCAATCTTCAACTAACTATCAATTAGACACATTCCTCAAATTTCTCAGAATCGCCGACTGCAACCAGTTAGGAGGTATTCGTAAATTAATTACCGCCTAAACACATCAGTATTCGTTTCGGCGCAATGTCAGACGTAGATTGTGTTGGAGTGAAACGGAATATTGAGAAACCAATTTTTTTTCCTGCATTAAGAATAAATTATTTTTTAACGAAATTCTGGTAGTGTGCTTATAAGTTTTAATTATTTTTTTTTCTTTACCTCTGTTTTCTTTTGAATCACTAGTAATTTGGATCAATTATAGTCTTTATTCGGAACTAGCTGGGTGACCTCGCTTTGCGGTGACCCGTCATTGTGTATAGGTCCCAGCTTTTGACGCTTTACGAACCAGGATAGTTCCCCTTGCTAAAAAAGGTTCATTATTACGGAAATTCAATGAACCGCAATGCAAATGCCTTAAAAAGCTACGCAAATGCCTTGTGTTCCAATGTACTCCAAAAACGCAATTGAAAGACCAAGACTACTTGCGTATAAAATTTCAAAGTTTTACTTTTATTGGAAGTCGCTTCCTATAAAGCCAAAAGGATAGACAGATTCTTTGTTTTATTGCTTTAGATGCCATCGATGTGAAGTTTTGGAGAGCCACTAATCGACAAGATTGTATTTTTAACGATTTCAATTTTCATTTGTCTCGCTTTATTTAGAATATGACTGATAAGATTAACACAATTTGAGTGGCATACTGAGAGCCTTCGTTCTGTTTCTATTATCCTCACCTTTTGCATCTACATATTTTCTTTTGAATTACCGCCATTTTTACCTTGCAATTCTCACTGACTAAACTCAATCTAATTGGGATCATACAGTTAAGCAAGGATTGGCGATTCTGTTGTATTTAGAAGTCGTCGCACTGCTGTCTAAGAACAAGATATGCCTTATGTTCCAATAAGAACGACATAAAGAAAGGCAATTATTGTTACTTCAGGCTCCCCGCGGCTGTTGTCACAACGTTCGTCTCTTTTGGATGGAAGCCAACACACGTGAGATCGGTATCTCTCTGGGGTAAAAAACCTTCAGGTGATTAAGGAAATTCAAATTCCTCAATGAACGTCCTCGTTTTCAATGGCCTATTTTAGAATGTGACGTAACGAGTCGACGTCTTTCGTAGTAATCTGCAATCGAACGCGCCAACCTCGGTATTCAGCGGATAAGGAGGGACTTAATACATTGAGCAAATTTCGAAGATCGGTTCGATTTTTAGCTCATGCATTAGGAATGATGGCGCGACCGCATACTTTCAAAGAATTCAATTTAAAAACCTTTTGGCAGATACAACTGTTCAGTTTCAAAATAGAACTTGGTGGTTTTGTTATAGGCGCGTGCTTATCTGGTAGCATTGCTCTATTCAATTTTTTATGTCGAAATTGATCTCTGACTTTCAATTTTGAAGCAAAATTTACGAGCCAAACATTAGAAAACATAGGAAATGTAGATGTGAGAAAGGTGTCCGAAATCATTGCTTTAACCCATTAACTACTGTTGACAAGAATATTTGCCTATCGACATTTAGTTTTTTTCTCTGCTAATAAATTGCGATTGTGGTTCCAATTAGTGTTTTTCAAAAATCATAAAAATAATTTTCCAAATAAATCTGAAAAATTCAAAACATACTTTAAATGATCTAATTAAATATACAAGGTATTGGATAAAAAGTCATTGTTTTTAATTATTTTCAAAGTCGTCTTTAAGATATTAATTCAGATATCAGGGTTCCCATGGTACTTAATATTTTTGAACTTGTTCTCAGGGCCTTGAAAATTCTTAGAGGTCCTTAAAAGTCCTTAATTTTTGCGGATGTTGTGTGCCCAACTGCAAATTTTTTAAAAATACAACTTAGACTTGCTATCCCCGCTTGACCTCCACTTATTCGTACCGTATCGGAATTCTCTGACATATTTGTGTTACGCATGCATTAACTTGTAACTTTTTGGTAGAATATACTTTATTAAAAATTTATATATAGACATGATGGCTGAAAACAAATTTTCAAATGTCGTTAAAAGCATTAATTAGGTCCTTAATAGACATTGATTTTCATTCTGTGATTTGAGTGGGAACTCTGATAATGCTGGATCTCCGATACCTGATATTTCGCCGCATATTGAAACGAGGAAATTACTTGTAAAAATTTCACAAGGAAGGAAATTAATACAACGCAGGGAAGTAAAAAATAAAGCCCTCAGAACAATAACACAATTAAATACCGCATAAATTTCACGCACCCTCGACCTACTACCTTCCTGTATCACAATCCTGTAGTCACTGGCTATTTTGTAGTCACCTGTTTCCAACTCGTAACAGGTGTAGGGTCCACAAAAAGAGGCGCTATTCACACAAGGCTGGTATTCTGTCCAATTTCGCGCATCGATTGTTGCAAGAGAAGGACATTGTTTCCAGTGAGGTATCATTTCGCAGTTTTTCCTCCCAAAAATACTACCCGACACAATGGATGAAGTGTCTTTTCTGTCGCACAAAGACAACATTGAGCTGGGGGGGGGGGGGGGGGAGAGAGAGAGGAGGCAGCCGGCGGAAACGGCATATGCCATTGGCCTACAAAATTGTCGAGAGGATTTTACGCTGATTGCGCAAGAAGACTGGCTTATAATAAGAAAAAAATATATAATGAAGGTCTTTAGATGTGAGATATACGACAAAACACCGAATCGAGAGATTTTTTTTTGCCAGAGAGTGGACTATTCAGACCCATCAACCATGGCAATGCTTAAGTATAATTTGGGATTTAAGTGTGAGGATTGAACGGCGAGGCATATTTTTGATAGATGATGGATGCGACATAGATTTTCGTTTGAATTTTTACATGTTGGTTATCAATGGCGTGGTTTTACCCTTTGGAAACATTCGTTGCTAAAAACGATCGAAATTAAACAGGCAATTAATAGTGCCAAAATTTTCCATAAAAAGAATTCGACTGTAGCAAAGTTAATTGAAATAAAAGTATTAACTTTTGCCGGTACTGGCCATTTAGCAAGAGCACATATCAAAACACAATGAACTTAGACTTATACCCATATAGCAACGCCGACTCATATTTTTTACTTGCTCATCAAACATATGCAGAAAGTGCTGCTATCGTGCTAAATCTCGACTTCTATTTCTTCTGTTTATCAATCTAAAATGACTCGCTGATTTCTAAAATGTAATCTAACCCGTAACGCTAACAAATTGTACTTGATCTAAGTCTTTAAAATACCGAATCGATTCTAATGAAACTGGAAAGTTGTATGTGATTAGGAGAGTATTGAGTCCTAATGAAAATTTAAATATGTGCATTGTGCAAGGATCTGCAATCTCAGTAATTGGTATTTTCGTCCCTTTTAAAATAATGACAAAAAGAATTTTTGACATAATAATGAAAAGTTGACGAAAGTAATTTGCTATAATGAAAATAAAAGTCTAAAGTCTTCAATTATAATTTTATTATCTGTTGCCAAAAAAAAAAAAAAAATTATTTAAAATAAATAATTTTATTATTTTTTATTTTATTATAAAAAAAAAAAAATTAAAATAACTTTTACTTCAAAATATTTTTTTTTTATTTTAACTTCTACACAATGTCGCGAAAAACTTACACAATATTACTATGTGCTTAGTAGAATGTCAACATTCTTAGCTTAAACAAAAAAAATTCTTTAACTTTGCCGCCAATTTGTAGAGGTTTTTTTTAATTAAAAATTCTTAACTGACGAGTTTCTCCAGACTCCAATTTGTTTTACAAGTATATAAATATACCAGAGAAACATGTATGTAATTAAACTATCATTGCACTAATGGCTACTCTCACTAACAAGTCAATGTTTCTTTAAAAAGCTTTATCTTGATGACGACGAAATCCATTAATAATGAGAAGACATTTGAAAGATATTTCTTTGAAATGAACTAACTAGTCTTTCAAAATAAACGGACCCGAAAGGTCCTTAAGTTTCCTGCATCGGTTCAGAAGGCATTAAAAGCGGACAGGAAGGCATTAATGACATTTTTATAAAGACTTTAACGACTCTCCATGTTTGGTAATGAGCGACCATGCCTTGAGTGCTTGTTACAAAGTTCTTTGCCAAACTGAAAAATATATTATGAAGCAAAGTAGCCGTTTTGAAAATAACTGAGTTGTATTTAATAATAGATTTTACAAATGTTCATATCTTAAACTGTTTTACTGTATCGATGTCAATATATTAATGAGATACCGCTATCCTCCTAAAATTAGTGTAATTCATTCGGAAGTATTTCTGGTACACGTAGTGATGTTATAGCTTCATCGTACATAATGATCTACAAGAGTCTTTCAATGATCCTTTGCAACCCTGATTACAGCTATTTTTCTGAGTCGAAATGTTCTAACCCGGTTGTGCAAATAACAAATAAATTTACACAATTACCTAGACAAATATCCCATATCAACTGCAGCTAACGTATCTTAAAAAAGTTGTGCCTGTTTACGAGTAAACCACTGATAAAAAGTTTTGGGCTTGTTACCATTTGACTTGTAGTAAAAGTATTTTTCCCCAAAACCCGATTTAAAAAAAAAAAAAAATGATTTTTGAACTCCCACTTTTATCTGAAAAGTACGTCATAACCTCACTTTTCAATAGGAAAAGGGAATACATTTCTTTACAATTTTGGTTGTGCTTTTGTTTCATTTTCAGGATTCTTCATTTCAAAACATTCTCGGGCTACGCCCTGGTGGTTTGAGTATTGTACAACTCTTGTGTTTCCTCCAACAAGAGCTTCTCCTATTCACCAGCACTCCAAAATCGATTGAAATCCACTTGTTGTCTTTTGTTGTTTGCGAAAGTAGGCGTCGGGTTGGGTGGAGAATGAAAAAGAAACCTTTCAAATGTTGTGTACGAGGTTCAGCTTCCAACATCATTATTGCATTGGAGCAGCTCAGAAACAAAGAAAGTCAGATGGTGCAGCCATTGCTGTCCCCAAAAGGAATTGGTTGGTCTTTTACCTTTATTTATTTTCTTTCTTTATTCTTCCAACAGTGTGGACTGTTGAAGGTCAACAGCACAGCCACAGGTCATATTCTCCCGTTCTTAGGTTCTCTACTTTTTTTTCTTTTTGTTTGTTTGGCCAGTTAATTGTTCCATCTTTGTATTCTAAGATTAAGTTTTTTTTTCTTTTTAAAGGTCTCTTTCGCTATTGAAAGTGGTTTAGATGTTGCACCTTCATACCTTGGCAGTGTTGTAAACAATAGCTCGTGCCCGTAAGTGCAGGTGGAAATTTATCCTCTTGAGCTAATTACAGTAATTGTTAAATCCACTCCCTTTCGTGTTAGAACTTTGAAATATATTTTTTTTTCTTTGTCTTTTCCATGCATTGTCTCATACATTTCATACATTGTTTCTTACTGGGGCTTCTGAATTATACAAGAGTTTTTGCATGATAATTCCAAAACAACTACCTCATTTCACCTAAAAACAACCTTTTCGTCTGAAAACCATTTCTACACGATATAAATTTTTAACAAACGTTTGTAAGTTTTTGAGAGTGAAGAATGATAGATTTCTTATGATTTAGATTTAAAGCCGACCAAACGGTATAGTGGTTAGTGTGCTAGCTTCTAGACCGCGAGGTTGCGGGTTCGAGTCCCGCGTTAGGCATGGGTGTTTGTAAATGTATGTTGGCTTGTCTAATGACGAATGTTTCTGCGCATTATAGCCCTCTAGTTGCTGACGGCGCCAGATAATCTGAAAACAACTTATGATTTTACAAAGCCACCTTTTGGATACCTAACCTTATCAGTAATAAAATAAATTTGCAGGATAGTTTTGTCAACACCCGAGCGATAAGTTTATTTAGTTTTATATATATATAGAGAGAGATGAGCATTTTTTTTTTTTTTTTTGGTAGACTTAACTAAATGGTGACATTTTGATTGCATATACCTTCCGTGTGACATATTGCTTTGATTATTTATCAGTTTAGGAGTTTTCCTAATTTGCGCTGTGCAATTTTTTAGCATGTACTGTTCCATCACGAATAGTTTACATTGTAGCAAACTTGAATGCTTATTTTTCTGTTTAGTATGATCAGTTTTCAATTTTAAATGTGTCCTTGTCGGGTAATAAAAAATTCAATTATGATAGTGCTTTAATTGTATAAACAGATACAGCAATCTTCATTTCAATTACATTGAACTTCAATTCAGAAGATATTCGAACACGTACATTAGTTGTTATTGATATAAGTATTATTCGTACAGAACACCGTCGTTGTCTCTACGTCGCAAGTTTCAATGTTTTTACACTTTTCAGAAAATGTATGTACTTAGTTGCGTTCCCTTCCAAGACACTAAAATCTTTTCAATGATGTTAAATCTTTCTCTCCAATGCCTTTATTTTCCCACATAATCAGCAGACAAAAGTGGTTTTAAATTAACAGTTTCATTCAGAAACTTTTACAATGCGCATGGAACACAAGTTTTTTTTTTATATATAGCCATTATATCTTTTCATTCCAAAATCTGTGCACTGATTGTATTATTCCTGTACAATTGCCCTCTTCTACTTGAAACCCTCAAAAGAAACCATTGAGAAGACGTGATTACCAAACCAAAGAAAGCCAATTCTAATTAAAAACTGAGGGTCGCTGACACCCGGGGTTATGCTCACACAAGTCACACCGATCCGCAATCCTTTTCTGAAGCAGATACAGACCCAAACGAGGAATCATTCGAGCGAATCGGCAATGTCGACAACCATCGGAACAACTCGGGATTTTATACAAGAGGAGATGGATGCTCATAAAGGAGATTAACCTGGTCCCTATTACAAGTTGCCCAACAGATCGTTGCTTCGGCCATGGTTCATCAATCTATTAGCGTGCTTTGAATGGTGAGGCAACAGTGAATATGGCAACGCGTGGCTAAACACGGAACAAAAAAGCCGCTCGGTGCTTCTTTTTTTTTTTTTTTTTTTTTGTTCTTTGATAAGAAGGGGGGAGAGGGTGCTTTTCCCTCTTGTCTTAAAATAGAACCGAGTTAATATGAGGACTAATGATCTGCTTCGAGAAGTTCCGGTGATAAATGCTCAAGTGGATTCAAAGCGTTCTTTGTATTTGTGAAAAAGCTATTAAAGGACTTCAAGGGTTCAAAATTAGCAGGATTGCTTTGCACCTGAAATATTTTTTCTGTGCTTATATTTGTAATTTGGACGCAATGCTGTAAGATTTTCTAAGGGAACAACCTTAAAAATATTTGTCAAATATCCGTTTTTAAAATTGACTTGAACCTTCTGTTCACCTTCCTGTGTACCTAAACCACTATCACTCGGAAGTTTCTCGTTGGATTTCAAGTTAATTTCATTTCAGTAAATTGATGTTGCAAGTAAAAGAAAATGTAGACATAACATAACTATTTTTGTTGATAAAATATTTCAATTGATTTTAGTGCAGTTAAATTCTGATCTGCTTCAGCTGTAAAAGATGATGAACCAAAGATTAAATTTTATTTCCAAATAAAATTTAAATGACAAAGCCAAGCCTGAATATTTTAGTGAAAATTTCCAAAGCTGAATATTTTAATGAAAAAAAAAATTAAGAGTAAGCAAATATACTATAAAGAGAAACAAATTTTCATAGTACATCAATTCTGCTTCATTTACTGCTGGTGCCTCACCAATCATTGACTTACAATTTTGTGAAATTTATTTTATTGACAATTTCTGCTAAGAGGTCTTATTCATATTTTTCGGATAGCTGTTCTCACATTTTGCTGGTTTATATATCTATTCCCGCAACTTTTCTTATCTCTCCTAAATAACCCTTTTCCTAATTTCAAAATTTCTATACCCTTTACAAATGGAGTAATTCAGTTTATATCGTTATTTATAATTTAAAAGCTATTTTAGGAAATTCTTTTAATTCAAATAGATACTACTTTCTAAGTAGATAGTATTCCTAGTCTTCGTCGATCATTGGTCAATCGTTTTCCTTTGTTACATTTACGAACGGGTTTGTCGTCGCATAAATATATAGGCCACCTGAATCTAATCTGCCCCTGAAAATAAAGCCCCATACCTTCATAAGCTTACAGGATTGTGAGATTTCATATCCATTCCATTGTCAAAAGATAAACCAGATGTCCCGACCCATTTTTTTCCTGTCATTTAAGTTATGATATGTACAGTCACGTTAATAAGATTTCATCAGGCGTTATTCTATACCACTGCCTGTAAGTAAGCTTATGCTGCTTCTTTCTACTCTTACACGGCGGATTGTGAAAGTCGCGATATTGTCGTATTTCTGTAATATAAAACGATGCTTTTTCATTGTTCCTGGTTGACTCCTCATTGTTTATATCTTATGACCACGACGCAAGTGGAGATTGTTGGTCTTCGTGTGTCAAGTTCTTAAAAAACAAAAGCACGAACATCAGGTTAAAAATGACTAAATTATCGAGACAGAAGAAGAATGTTGTGGTTTTACGTCATGGTTGATAACTTTTTTCAAAATTAAATCGCTCTTATTTTCTGAGATAATTTTCCTAGAAACAAGTGGGACATTGGATCTTTCTCTAATAAATTCTTCAGATTTGGAAGCAGTTGACTGACGTAACTCAAAACTATTCCATGGCGAGTGCTATAGACCACAAGCATGCTTCACTTTTCTTTGTCGACTTCGCTCGAAGGCAATGTCAGTTCTTTCAAACCCAAGACTAATTGGGTACAGGTTAGCTTTATATATCTAACTTTTCAATAACAGTCATGTTAAATTTGTAGTTACGTCATTACAGTTAATGTTGATGATTTAAATAATATGGAAGTATTAGGAGGAGTGTACAAAACAATATTACATTTACAGTTCTTGTGCATAATTTTGATCATCTGGTTTTATAAAGTGAAACGTTTGTACTCTGATAACCAATGCGAATGTAATGAAGTTTGACAAATGTAATCCATAGCAAAAAGCTTTTGTCCTTCGAACAAATATTTTATTCAACTGGATTATTCACTCGATCATTAATTACACTGCAACCGCTAAACTTAAACACCAAACATCCAGGAATTTTATTTATTATTCTTAAACTATTCCGCTCACGAAAAAACTTGTTTCCATCAACTATGAAAATGAGAAGTTTACTTTCATAAAAGGTAACATGTGTAGATTGATAAAGAAAACATGTTACCTTTTATGAAAGCACTCCAAATTTAGAATTTCAATTCCACTTTTTTCGGAATACATATATACATGTCAGTAATGAGGATGTTTTGAATAAGTGTTTCTCTTCTGTAAATAAATTAGCAAGATTCTGAATAAAATTTCGTGACATTTGAGGACCGTAATATGTTTTGTTAGTTCAAACCAAAACCGGACTTCTTGACTTTCTAATACATTAATTTCACTGCTTAAAGGAATTTGAAATTGTATTAATGGACTACTGAATTTGTTATTTCCTGTGGTAGAAACCCATTATAATAACAGGGTGTTTAACATTGGTCACTTTGTCCCTTAAAGTCTCTTTTCTTGGGTTCCTTTTATCCCCCTTTTTTTTTTAAACTTTAATCCTTATAGTCCAGTAGCGGCCCGTGGTCGGAAATGTTAGTTGAAACATGCGACTTCCCAAATAAATTTACATGCAGTCCGGCTGTACTGGCTGTAGTGCACGAGCCGCCACTGTTACAGACCCTTAAAAAAATATTGGTAGCTCGTGACTAGAACCTGTCATTTCTCTCTCTTCTTTCCGTAATTATTTTATTGTCAAAAGCGAAAAGGATAGGAGATGGAATTTACGTTATTTTTTCGTGTTTATAGTAGGTGAAAGAGATGAAGGCCGAAGCTCCAACGGGGCTTACAGATTCTAAAAATCTTAAAATGTAGATGTTTTAAAAATTAACTTTAATTGATTGAGAAATTTTTTAATTGGATATTTTAAGTTTCTTCATGTAATTTCATGTTTTGAAATGGGTCTTAAGGGTGCTTGCTCTTAAGGGTGTACACCCGGTTAAGGCAGAGGGCCTTGTGATCAATTAAAAAAATATTAGGTTGACACTCCTGAACTTAAATTATGTAAGTTAAAATTAAAAAATAATAATAGCAGTGATGTAAAAAAAGACAATTTTTAAACAAATAGTTGTATAAATTTCAACTAACCATTTCTTTTTATTAAAATGTCAGTGCAGTGCCAATACCATGTTAATATTCATTCTAAGACAAATTAAAAACAAAAAGTATAAGTTTAAGCTTATCAGTATAACACAATTTCTTATTTTTATGTTGCATGTTCGTTGCTTTTATGAATAATAATTTTTTTGTCATTAAATAAAAAAAAATTTGAAAGAAAATGCATTGATATTTTCCAATTTTTTATTTTTTTTATAACGACTTTTTTCAAAAAATTTATTGACAATTTAATAGAATTAATATATATCAGTAGTGAAGATTAAAATAATTGTAGTCTCTTTGCTAGTACAGTAACAGCATTCAATATTATTTGGAACTCAACTTTGTGTAATAATATATTAAAAGCGGTGACGCTGTGTAAAATTTTATTACTTACATTTTGAGTGTGATTATAATTGTAGTTATTGCTTGAAGTTATATTGAAGTCTGCTTGGGGGACGTCTAAAGACTGTTATGTCAACTATTTAAATCAATGAAATATTATGTCCTTAACCATGGAAAAGAAAAGATAACTCAATAAGAGAAGAAAGGATAATAATAATAATTTTAAAAAAAAATTACAAATGATACACAAGTCTTGAAAGCGCCACATTTTCCACCTGATGTCAAAAATTTTGACTGACTTCTTTTATTGTATTTATTCTGGTATAATTTCCATGTGGTCCCAATAATGCGCCGAATTTTATTGAGGTATTCATTAGAATCAGGGGCTCAACTAGAAATTTTTTGTGAAATTGGTTTTTAGTCAAGCATTAAGTTTGCTCCTGTATTTTCTGAATAAGAAAACAACGTTTGCTTAGAACTTTCTCCCTGTCCATAATCGAAATATTAAAATGGCTTTTGTGCAGTTTTCAAGTATTACAAAACATCCCAATATGGGCTACATTTTATCTAGGTCCCGTACTCCCCATATTATAGATTAATCTAAAGTTTTTGCTGTTAACTTAAATTCAGTCAGTGTATGAGTAATATTTTTAGGCGAACGGACGAAACACCAACATTAGACTGATTTTATTGGTTTTTTTGGCACATGAGATACAAATTTTATGTGCAAGGTGTTCTATAAATGGCGGACCTATTTTGAACTTTAATAATAAAAATACGGTTTCGAGATAAACACTAAATGTTAAACTTTTGTATTTTTCAAAATTGACTATTTTTATAGTGCCTATGCAGCAAACGATATAGTCCTATCTCCAATCGTATGTTAATTATTCACCTTTAAAAATTAATAGTGGTCAGTCATTTATTGAACACATAGTAGTGAAACACTATTACAATATTTGGAAATAGGAAACATCCATATTTTTAAATTTTTTTAAATGACAGTTTGCATTAAACCTAATCGACAAAAAATGTGTAACGATTTTTTGATGCTATGATATTTACAAATCCGTTATTTATTTCGATGGTCATCGATCTAATAACTACTTTAATGCGATAAGTAGTCTTATTCTGTCTCATTGATGGTAAATTAAAACCGCGTTATTTTGAAATAATTTATGATTACTGTATTTCTTATTATTTCGTAAGAAAACGTTATTGAGATGTTTGAGAGAAGGGGGCGAGGGGGGGGGGGGGTCTTAGGAAAGGGTGATTCTGATTCTAAACCTTCCCCACTCTCCGATTAACGAGCTTGATTGGAACAGGGTTCTATAAGTCTCTTAACAGACTCACCCCGTATAAAGGATCTTCTAATATTAGACAGAAAATAATTTTATTATAGTCCGAAATTAATCATGAAAAATATTATTATTCAATGTCTTTTTTTTGTATAAAAAGAAATTTAATTATAAAGGATGTATAAAGTGCTCTTTTTAGTAGAGGAAATATCGATCAAAATAAATATCGATACTATATCGTTGCATAGAAACAAATATCGATATATCGATACATTTTTTTTTTAATTTGATTTTTAATTTTGCAAGAAACAAAGTTTTTTGGGGCAAATTTCTACTTTTCATGATTGCTTTTTTGTAAGGTGAGTACTTTCTCAACTGAAATGGATCTATTACAAAAAAAAATAATTATATTTTCGCTTAATTGGTGCAGTGATTTTAAGAAGAATTTATATAATTTTCAATAGCTTTTAAGTGTCGGGAAAAATATTGAATATTGGTGATATTTTAACTGTCTCTCAGCCAAGTTCAAACTTTAGTTTTGAAGTTTTTGAAAAGGGAATAAAGAAAATCGAAAAAACACATGGAATTACAAAACGATCATCAAAAAAAACTAAAATAATTTGAAAATATCGATATATCGGTGACTTTTATCGATATTTTTAAAATCGATATTTTTTTTAAAAATATCGTCGTATCGATATATCGCCGACCACTACTTTTTAGTCCAGAAGAGATCCTCAAATCCAGTCTTTTGTTTAAAACTTATCATCGCAACCGAGTATGTCAGTAAGATTAATGGCGTATCAGTTTAATTTCAGACGCACACACGAGTACACAGAAGTCAATCTTCAGAATATGAAATTCGAGTTGTGTTGCTTTTGAGTGTCTCCAGGCCACCCTATTTCAACCGAGATTGGCAGTCACCTTATCACCTGCTGAATATCATCAAAAACCCCTCGGGGCCAGACTCGGATATTATTCTTAATGGCGGTCATTGCTCTAGTAGCTTGCTTGCCAGTCTATTCTTATGACTGTCCCAGAGGTGCTTCGAATGAAAGTCGCCAGAGGACGCTTGCTGTTGTTGTTCGAACGCAGAGATTAGCATCGATTGCCTACTCTAGTTTGCCTAGCTTGAGTATTTCTCAAATTTTATAGCTATTATTTTCGGGTTTCCGTTTATGACAGACACGTTTTTTTTTCTCTGGAAGTTTAACTTGGGAATCAGTTGTAGGTTGTCCACGGACATGTTAACTTTCTAAGCGTATTTTGTTTTTCTTTTAGTGCGGTTAGTCCCTTAAGGGCAAAAACGGGTCACTAACTGGATCAGTTTGATTATTGGCGATGAATTTAAATAGCGCGAGGACACTTAGTTTGACTGGAATAAAGTTTAGTATACGTAAACTCCGTAAGTATTAGAACAAGACAGACTAAAACGAAAATTCTTAAAAATAAACGTTTTTAGAAATTAAAAATAAAATTTAGGGATTTTTCTTCTGCGATTTGGTATTCTATGAAGGCAATGAGAGGATTTTAAAAATGTAACCTCAATAAGTATTGACGAAAATTTATTAAAACATCATAAAAAAAAAAACTTAAAAAAATTGGTCACCCTTTATTGTGAATTTTACAGACAGAAAAAAATAAAAATAAGGAATGCAACATAAAAGATGAAAATTTACATAAAAATTAGTAAAAAAACACATATTGATTGTTTAAGTTCCCTAATTTGGCTAAAACGTGCCTGATCAAAAAGGAAAAATTGGATTGGTAGTACTGTCTAAAAATTAGACCCTAAAATAAAAAACGTTTTGAAGTTCGCCTTACCGGAATACTTTCTCCGCCTGCTAAAAATTAGTTTCAATTATCCAGTTTTTATGTATAATTGTTGTATAAAATTGTAATTCTATCTGTAATTGTATGCAAAATTGTTTGTTATTTTAGCTTGACAAACAATTTTACATTTTAGCTAAATTTATAAACAATAGAAGTTTAGTATTTTTTATATTTCTTTTAATGAACCTTAAAAATTAGAAAACTGTGTTGAATGAGATTCATCTTTACGTCAACATATTATAATGGACACTTTCCGTGGTTTTTAAAAACTAGTGAAATTAGCTCATTTTTATAAAGAATTTCTTTCTGATTCCAAATATTTCAACAAAAGTTCCTTAAAAAAATTAGTTATTTAACCTTTAACTGCTGTGGTTGGGTGGTTTGATAATTTTGGCGCAAGGGTAACACGTGGTCCATATTGCATCGAACAATTTAATGACAAGCATCAGTTTAAAATTTAAGAAACATAGTATCGGAAAAAAATAATAAAAAAAGTCAAACATAAAATATTTTAGGGGGCGGAAGACGATCCGCTATAGCTGTGACTTCATGACATCCTTCCGTTTCTATGGTTATCGTGAGGTTTCTGCCAAATATTTGGTGTGTGTTTGGTAAACAAATACCATATCCCGTACCGGGTGGCGTGATTTGCGAGAAACTTTCAAAACTGGTTATCGCTGCTGCATTTCAACCCAAATTGTTTCAGATGAAGTGACATCACATTTGATTCGAGGCGAATGTGTCGTTTCCCACCAAAATCTAACAAGCGAACTTAGATTGCAAATAAAAAAAAAAGGAAAAAGCTCAGTGAGCAGAAATTTTTGTGTTTGTGGCCTTTTCGAAACATTTAGGTATGAATAAAAAAAATTACGATAAAAATGCGGGAATTCTCCATTGTTTCAGAAGCGGCACATAAATTACAGTCTTGTAAAATTGTGACTTTTTGGGATTCCCCCCCCCCCCCCCATCTCCTCCATGCTCACTCGCGTATAATCCCCCCCCCCCCCCCCCCTTCTCCTCTCTAAAATTACTTCACGTTACTCCATCTCCCTTTTAAAAATTAATTTTACCGCACTCAGCTTTTTTTTTTTAAATGAAACTAGGTGTGTGGAACATCGCACAACTTTCAATTACACTATAATACTGATGAAGATTTGTGTCCTTTACCGTTTCGATGATTATTATAGTATCTTTTCTTATCAGTGAAACTAAGGAGTTGAGAAAAAACGATCGTTGATGAGCTATGTTCAAGGAAAGAGAACTCTGTGTTGAAGGTATTCGTTTTTCAACTTTTTACGCCATTAAAGCATTTTTACGGGAATTTCGTAGGTGGAGATGTTTAGGACACCTTAAGAGGCATTACCACAGCGATTTTGATCAAAATCGTTACAGTCGTTTTTTAGCAATCTTTGAAACACATGTTTTTTTTTCAAAGGCAGCTAGCTACCTTATACGCATGCACGACTTTGACGAAAACTTAAACGGTAAGTCCCACGGCCACCACCTACCTGCACACCAAATTTGACATTGTAGGTCAGTTTGTTCGAGAGTTATGCTGACCATAGAAAGACTTTTTTTTCTAGATCACTTTTTTAAAATTGGGATGTTCCAAAACGTGGAGAAATGCAAAAAAAAAAAAAAAAAAAAAAAAATGGGGGGGGACCGAATCCTATACTTTTATTACCCTATGTGTACATATTGGTAATTGAAAGTAAAAAAAAAAATTTTTATGGTACTTTGTAGTTTTTAAATTAGCTGAGATGAAATAAAGTCTAACTTATTGCAAATTAACTTGTATTAATATCATTCATGGTCAAATTATCGGAACTAATTTTTTATATTTTAAATTAAAATAGTATATATATTAGATTAAAAAAAATATATTATATAATTGTTTGAAGAGGACGCACTAAAATTTCGTCATTTAAATTTGTGACTTTTTTTTGTATCACACATGATCACGTTCAGTCACTTATGAACACACCCTCGTTATCCCCCCCATCTCCCTGTCATGTACCATCACGTTGGACAAATTCTCTCCCTCTGCGCATGAAGTAATTTATATGCGTTCTAAAATATGTAATTTTTTTTTAAATAGTTGACTTGTGTTGTTTTTTTGAAATTCTAGCATTTTAGGCTGGTTATCGTCAGTGACGGTAGGGGGGAAAAAAACTTCACTTCGTGAGAAAGTGACGGTAACTTTCACTTGAAGTTCAGGTTTTCCTTCCCCGCCATGCTCCAGAACTCTACCACATCTATTGTTGAAAAATAAAAGATCAACAATCGTCCAATTATGAGCGCTCTCAAGATTTTTTTTTTGTTGGGGGGGGGGGGAGGTGCAAATCACATAAATGAGGGTGCAAGTCTGCTTAAGTTTTCGTTTAAATCTTGATTTTTATAAAATAATAATTGGATTTCCTGCTGAAATATTTCGAATTAGTTATGCATTAATTTTCTGTTGTAAAGAATAATAAAAAACCGTAGTTTTTGTGACTTTCTGTAAATTTATGAACTTTTATCCACAATATTGTTAATTTTTAAACGCCGGGGGGCGCACGCGCATCTTCATAACCCTTCAAAAGCGACTCTCAAGGGCTGCGCCTTATATCCCATATGGCCCGTGGCCAGAGCTCACAAATTTCCACAAAATACTGTGTTCTTAAATTAATAATACTTCTCTTATTAAAATTAATTCATATTCTTTTCGGTGCACTTGATCAATTCCATAAAATATTATATTTTTAATAACTCGTTAGTTATTAAGTATTCTAATATGACATTAATTTAATGAAAACAGTAGTCAGAATGGTAATTAATATTTAAATAACACAGACTGCCAAATAGTAATCAGTTTTTTAAATCGGGTCTTGAATTTTGAAGAGCTTCGATGATGAAGAATCATGCATTGTCCATTTAATTCTTGGGAAGTCACGAGAATCTGCGCCGTGCTCGAATGTCGAAATTTAGCGCTGATCCCTGTTCTCTGTGCCGATCTCTCAAAAGATTGCAGGAGCCATCCGACAACTTGAAAGCAACATGGCCGAAACTTGTTGCGTCATCATCTTTCGATTGTTTGGCGCGAAGGGCTCGACTGGACTTCGTGCTCTAGATGGCTTGTGTAGCTTCTTTTTTGCCTCTGCTGTCTTGCTTGTTTGTTTACTTACCTCTCGTTGAACTTGGCCCCGTGCGCAAGATAACTGGCATTTCGAGTCAGCGCGATAACTGTTCTTTTCAAGCGGGTTTTTAAACTTGAACCTTTTGGCTGGAAGGGAGACGGCAGTTTGACCTCGTACCATCGCTCACGAGTGCGTGGGATTTCTTTCTTGCTGGTTCCTTATTTTTTATTTTTTATTGTCTGTTGAAGGGAGACTTTATGGTGTCTTTCTGTCAAAACCAGCCTGAAGATTTATGCAGGAAGCAAGCAAAATAACTGGGAAAGAAGTAGTTGCCTTTGGTTAACCGCGACGTTTGACCGTCCAATGTACTTCAAGCCAAATATGAAATTTTCTACATTCCTTAATATGAGTTGTATCTTATAAGGAAAATGAAACATGCCCAAAATGAAAATAGACTTGAATATTAAAAGGTAATGATTATACTGTAGTATTAAGAAAGTGCTAACCGCGATATTGCATATTCACAAAACGCACACGTTTATAAAGAGGCTTGCAAACTGCAAAATTACGTTAAAATTGGTGTCGGATTTCGTCGTACGATTTTTTTTTTTTTTTTTTTAAGCAGATTAAAAAAAAATATTCTTAAACAAAGAAGAAGTGTTTAGTGACGATTATTAGGCAACAAGAAAAGTAAAAAAACAAGGGGTGTGAAACATCGCACAACTTTCAATTACTCTTAATACTGGTCACTGCATTTATATTTGCCATGGATTGGTGTAAGTTACCATTTTCGTGTTTATATTTTCATTAATGTAAACAACAAAACACTAAAAAGGCAAAATAGTCGATTTTTTTTTTTTTTTTTTAATTATAAATATTAGGTTATCGTTTCTTGCAACTTGTAAGTGAAACTACCGAGGAAAAACAATCGTTGAGGGTCGATGTTCAAGGATAAAGAATGTGTTAAGCATATTCTTTTTTGAACTTTTTATGCTTTTATCGGGGATGTGTAGAGCACCGTCCTTAAAAGGCTTTACCACAGCAATTTTGACCAAAATTGCTAGAACAATTTTTTGACAATTGTTGAAAAACATAATTTTTTCAGTGGTTTGCTACCTTATGTCCACATGCGCTATTTTGACCAAAACCTTGCGTTCCATGGACACTACTAATTCATACACAAAATTTGAGCAACGTAGGTCAATTCGTTCGGGAGTTATTCTGACCACAGACATATATTTTTTAATGGATCGCATTTTTTAACTCTGGATGTTCCAAAACTTTGAGAAATCCGTTGAGAATCCAAAACTCGGAGAGTGATCCACAGCTCAATTTTCTAGATGGAAATATGGTACTTTAAGGACTTATTTGAAAGTTAGGAAAGTTGCAAATTATATTTTTTACCAAAATGAAAACAATCAAACTAAGTTTTAAATGTCTGTCATATAATTGTGTTTTTTGAAGTGCCATTTGTTTTATTAATTTTTAGACATTTTCAAATGATCTTTTCCAGCAGTACGTATGCAAACATTTACGATTAGTCAATTAGTCAATTGCTACAAGCTCCAGAAAACTCTAATCAGTTGAAATTTAATTACGAACATCCTCTGATACTCCATTGAACACATTTGAATTACGGTTAAAAAATTATGAAGGACAATTAAATATAATCCTGAAGAAATCCTATTTCATTCGGGTTCAATTTTCTATTATCCCGCAATAATAATTTCAGGAGGAGATATATCTCCATATCCGTCGTCCTCCCCTGACTACGCACCTGAATAGAGCCAATATTCTAAAGAATATCCAAAGCCTGTTTCTGAACTCTAAAGAATATGGGACAGCACGCGTTGCACGGCGCTCCCTCAAATCCGAATTTCCGTCAAAACATCTTTTCCCCCAGCTTCACTTGACGTTTCGAAGCACAGGGCAGAGCTTGTCGTTTCAAGCAGCATCCTGCGTTTTGTGTTCCATTATTCCTTAAAATCCCCCTCCCTGCCCCTTCCCGATCCCTTCACCCTATACGTTCGAATCGAGGTGTGGAAGATTTCTAGAGACCGGTTTTCTCGTCTGACGGAAAGATACGATCACGTGACCGGAAACTTTACCGGATGTGCTTAGCAACGCAGGTTCTCCCCTCGGCTTCTATTTTCCAGTGTAGGTGTGTTGATATAGCTACGGATGAGCATTTTCCCGTTCATATATTTATCTCATGCCGTTAGTTTGTTTACAACCGACTGTCACTCATTAAAGAATATATTTCCTTGTGGATGCCCGAAGTTGGATTTTGTATCGTTTGGTTCGACGTGAGGATCGCTTCTGCTGTTGTGTCATTGTTTGGGCCAAGCGTCACAGTCTTACCTTGACGGATAACTAACTCCGCAAGGTGCTGGGCTGTTTTAAAAGAACCGTCCAGTGATGAAGCTTTTGAGTGTGAGTATAGCGTTTTGGAATGCGGCCAATATGCAGATGTTATGTTGTGTTTTTCGGATTGAAAAATTGGCAGGTGCGCCCGTGCTTGAGTGCACTTTGTTTTGTTTTCATTGTTTGTTTCTGGTTTGTAACATTTGAGTTGGACCCTCTTTTTAGTATAAATGTTCAGTTCCTTTTTTGTGATTCCAAAATCAAAATTTATACATATATAGCCCATTATCAAACTTATTTCTCACCTAAAGTATAGGTACTTCGCTATTTTGCTTGAAATTTATTTAAGGAAATTTTTTTAAGTTTTAAGAAATTCTATATCATGATTGTGATTTTTTTTTTTTTTAAGTTTTTATTTTTGAAGATATATTACCTTGAAAATCAAAAACCTTGAAAACAAAATTTAAATTTTTAAGGAATCATCATTGTAAAAAAAAGTTAAAATTTTTGGGGACTTGTTTAAATTCAAGAAATAGTTTTAAAAATTGTTCCATGCAGTTAAAAAATTTCTTTTTTGAAATTCTAAGTTTAAATTAAAATTCAATTGTTTTTCTTTTTCCAAGTTTTAACTGTTCTGTCAATTGGCAACACATTTTACAGTTGAATTTATTTTTCAGGGTATGAATGGCATTTATGGTCCACTGACATGGTATTCCCACTCTTGATCGCTGTCATGTACATGAGGAAAAGCTACCATGTTTGCCAGAGGTAGGACCATGACTCAGCAGCATGGATACGGGAGACAACTTGCGATCGTCAGATAGCATTGGCGGAACCCTCGTTGGCAACGGCTTGACTTCCGATATCCTTCGTGCTCGAGCCAAACAATACTACAACAACTGCCATCCACATGTGCCAAGACCCACCTTCCAAAGCAATGCCATCCACAAATGTGGTAGCATGACACAGATCAATGGCTATGTGAACGGAAACAAGACCCCTTCCAAAAACGAACAAGGCTCACGCCATATCGTCACACCATCTAGCTGTCCCCCACCCCCACGGTATAGGAATGATCGTCCACACCGTACGCATAGTGAGCGATCCAATAAATCCCCTGGTGAGAATTTGAACTATATGGTAGCTACAAATAATGGTGTGTTGCCTAACAAGGCTGGCCTATATCGCAGCAACAGCAGTTTGGACTTGGATCATAGCGGTGAAATGCTGGAAGAACGATCAGGTATTTTGAGAAGAGATTACGGAAGTGCTTCGTCTCTTGACTTAATTAGTGCTACTGGCGAGAGCTTTTTTGCCATGTTGAGAGAGTTCAGGCGCGAGAATTTCGATCAGAGAAGTCCAGGTCCTGCCAAGATTCAGGAGTTCTTGAAGGGCAAGATCGATCCTACTCCATCCACACAGAATGCTTCGAACACTCTGGCCAACGGCACAGATTCCTTTGAGGAGTCACACAGTCCGAAAATAAAGACTAAGTTCCATAAGCTCTGGGATATAAAAGACAGAGGCAAGGGCAAGAATAAGCTCTTGAACAGCGAACCGTCCATCTTTAAGAAGCTCCGTGGCAGCAAGACAGACATGTCAGACTGCACAGGCAAAGGGTCTGACAACTCCTTAGACGCTGAAGTGAGAATGGAGGACAAACTACGGAGGAAGGCCTTTGCCCACTATGACTGTGAAAGTGTCATCGCCAACCTGAGTTATGCTTCAAGGCTCAGGAGTCTATTAAGTCGGCGAAGAAATACTACTACTGGTGCTTCAGCCGCCTCGATGCAGAATCGCTCATCAACAAACAACCATGAAAACTCAAATCCTGAGGACAGTGATCCTGGTGATGGACAAAGCAGTGAGCTTTTGCTAAGCTGTCCTTTCTTCAGGAATGAGCTTGGTGGGGAAGAGGAACGAGTTATTAGTTTGAATAGAACAACGTGCAAGAAGCAGAAACAGCCAGAAGATGCTTTTGGTGTATCTCCAACGGTTCACAAGCCAAATATGGCATATGGTGTGTCTGTTTTGGAGAAGAGTTCTGGGTCGAGATGGAGTCAGAGGTTTTGTCCTTATCAACGACATCCACTTCAAATGGAGAAGACTGGTGCTGGTGCTTTATATTATAGGCTGTTCTTTCATGGTCAAGGTAGGAAAGATAAATGTTTTCTTTTACTTGTGTAATATACTACAGGGTAATTCAAAATGAATATAGCGATTACAAACTGCTATAATGAAAAAGAACTTATCGATAAGATTAACACAGAATATAGAGGGAACTTCAAAATTTCTTTATGTCCGTCTGCATTATGTGTTAATCTTATGATAAATTCTTTTCCAACAAATAGTTATAGCCGTTTATAATCGCTATATTCATTTTGAATAACCCTGTTTTAATGATGATGAGTAGCTACACTTAAAAGAATATAATACATAGTATCACTACCTAATTGAATTTTTTGCTGTGAAGGGCTTGATCTTCTCCCTTTTATTTTGTAAAAGTTGGTTTTTGAAGTCTTTTTAATTCTAAATGCTTTTGGGGTATTTCGTCTTAAGGGCTGCTATTTCTAAGTCTACCTTATCTCCATTTAAAAGCATTAAAAGTGTCCCATCCCAAATTCAAAATGGTTTTTCCTGTATGAAATGAGAGCCTCATATAAGAAGCTAAGGGGTCCAAGTGACTTTTCTTAACTTATGAAAAAATAAACTTTAAAGTTTCTTATTTATATTAAATTTGTATGAAAATTTTTTGCTGTTCAAGTACTAACCTCTGGAATGAAGATATCACTAGTTTTCATAGAATTTAATATAAATAAACTTTTAAGCGTATTTTCTCAAAAGTTAAGAAAAGTGACTTAGACCCCTTTGCTAACTCAGGCCTTTAATTATGAGTAACATTTCTCTCAAATATTCATTCATGATTATATTCACCAATGTTGTAACATGAATATTCGGTTGAGATTTCCATCTACTTTTATACTTGTGACAGTATCGTACTGAAATAATATATACTATTAGACCAATGTGCAGCTTGTACAGTTAAGATTGTTCCAAAAAATTACTTGTTTAGAAGCTCATTAAGGTTAGATGTATTCTATTGCTAAAATATATTATGAAACTTGATTTTAAAAGCAGAACTTGGCTCGATTCATGTAGCTGATTGGGTTAGTGATAAATTGTATATACATCCATCGTAGAGTATACCCAATGGAAATTTTGAAACAATCAAGTTTGATTTCCTAAAAAATAATGTTATGAAGGAATTGTTTAAAGCAGAAAACTACATTTTTAAAGAGTACCGAAATAAAAATAAAAAATTAACTTTAATTTTCAAACAAATAACGGAAAATTTTAAGTTAACTATCAGAAGGGGAGGTCTTAGCTTTTAAATTGGTGTATCATTTATTAAGGTTGCTTTTTACAAAAGTTAAAAAAAAAACTCATTACAACTCATTGCAAAAAAACCAACATTATCCACTAGAAATAATACATCTAATATTAGTTTTATATTTTTATCTAATATTAGTAGCAGATGTAGTATAGGACATTTGGCGACCAAAATTATTGCTAAAATTCAAAACACTGTATCTGAAATGTAATAATAAAATTAAAAAACATTGCCAAAAACTGCATTTAGCCAGAAAACTCAAATAAAATCATGGCAAAGAAATGTCCTACACTACATCTGTGCCTGTCTTAGTAAAGTTATATTTTTAGCAATCTTCTTTCTTAATTCTTCAACTATTTAAAAGAATATCATTAATAATATAAAAGCAGCTTTTAAAAAGTAACATTGTTGTAAGCAACATCAAAATTCGGATTTGCAGAACTCGTTTCCCCTCTATTGGTATTTCATCAGAAATGTTCAATTGTGCAAAGATTTACGATATAAAATGTATTCTATTGGCAATTTCCATCGACAATTTAAAGAAAAAATTTAACTTTGGTTGATTGAAAATGTTAAATAATAAAACCCTTTTAAAATTTCTTATGCAACGAATGTAATTGAGTTATTTTAAAATAATATTTGAACTATACACTTTCAGAGCATTATAAAACACTAGTTACACAGTAGATGTTTTTAGTAGAAAAATCGTTTAAAACTTTTTTCTCTTGCAGATTTTGAATGAAACTACTGCAAATTTGTAGAAAATTAAATTAATACTTGGTGAATAAAAAATTGTATTGTGGAATAAATACAGTATTTAATGATAAACAGTTTTGAACTACTAACATAAAAGCTCGTTGCACCTGTATTATCCATCTGCAATAGTTGGATTGCACATACTTAGGTTCTGTGTACTTTCTGGTAACTCACATATTTAAGCTCTTCAACAAGAACTATTAATCGCTCTTTTTGGCAGTAATACGCTAAATCTTCCATTTTATGTTTATGATTTCTAGGCTGTGTTTATTATATTTCCCATACATTTTAGCATGTTTGTTTTATTGTTTTAGTCTACTGATATTTACTTATTCCTTTTAAATTGTGAATGTGTTCGATCTAAAAGACATTAACCACATTAAAAGCGTGTATGAAAAACATGGAAATTTTGTGACACTACTTCAAAATGTTTGGAAAATCTTTAAAAATAAATTGAGTGAATGAAAATTTATTGGAATACATATACAAGCAATATTATTGTTACATACAAGCGAGAATTATTATTTATTGTGTTTATCCTCAGTCGATATAATGCTCCATAGATTATTTTTTTCAATTATCGATAGCATACAATGAAGTAGAACTATAATTTTCAGTTTATTGCAATACTTCCATAAAGATTTTCTTTTCTTAATTATATATAATAAAAAAAACATTTCATAAACAACTTTTTGGGAGGAAAGTTTGTGTTCTGTTTAAGAAATAATTTTACAAGTAATCCTGCTAGCAATTTCCAGGGAGTGGCGATGATTTTGGACATTATGGACGGCATTTGTCTTAAACCTATCATAACTGTCTATAGACTTTCATTATTTACTTTATTATTGTTTATCATATACTGTTATTATACTATTTTAAAAAAATACTAATGCTTTATATTTTTGTAACTAGTCATAATTATAGACATTTTTTGTGATGTGAAAGTAATGGAATTTTAACTACTATTTTTTAAAATTCTATGTATTTTTCCTTGCTTGTAAAAAAGAGAGCACCCATTTAACTGTAGAATATTTTAAGTCAATCGGGTCCAATTGTAGCTAAATGTCACAAAATTGAAATGTCAAATTATTTCTTGTCTTATATTTTTATAGTTTATCAGGATTTTTTATAAAGAGTACTGATATTATTTCAAAAAATCCCTTTGTTTCAGTTTTTCACTGAGTCTTTCTTGTTAAAAAACTATTAGGATATATTTGTTAACGTATATAATTTTTTTCCTCTTGATCTTGCATTTTATAATGCATATTTTTCGTTTAACAGATCATCAGAATTGGTTCGGCAATGACGAAAGTTTGGGTCCAGTGGCCATCAGCATTAAACGTGAAAAGACGGAGCATGTTGATAACAGTGCTAAAAACAGCAGTGGTACAATTACGCACTACCAGTATCGAATGATTATTCGTACGAGTGAGGTATGTGTACAGATTTCAAAATACTCTTTTCTGCTAAATTATATAACATGCATGCATTATTGCTTGTAGAAGTAGCAAAGTTTATACAAAATCTCGTTTTGTTTTTAAGGTATTTTTTCTAAATTTCTCACTTACTAATTGAAAAGCAATCTTGCTTAATTGTTTATTGCAATTTTCGAATAGTTTAATATATACTCAATACTCTTCAATCTTTTATTCCATGTGAGCTCATTTAAAAATGTAAACTTTTAGATTGTTTTTGTAGAATTTTAGTATTCAAATGCATGGAATTAGGAATATATGGATTTTTTAATCTTATTTTACTGGTGGTGTTTTTTCTGCTAAATACTTTAAATTTGAGTATTTCGGGTGTATTGTATGTATTCCCGGTAGCAGGAGGCGGACGTCGCAGATTTTTCAACAGCCTGCAGATCATTTTACAAATCTAACTTAAAATAATAATAATGAATTTTTTATTTAGTCTGATTTGTAAATTGAGTGATTTGAGTCAACGCACGAAAGCGATAACTTCATTTCATGAAAAAGAAATCAGAATCGTGATGCTCTCCATGCGTGATTTCACAGAGATCGTATAGAAACATAATGAGTTTTATTTGCTTTCGCTCGTTGGTGTGTAGTAGTTAGCTTCGCTAAAAGTTACGCTGGTGTAAGGACTGGTATTGCTGAGAATCACACTGCTAAGACGGGACATGTGTTACGGTTGCGCCGATATAATAGTTGTCTGCATCGCCGAGATTACGTGGTTGTGATAGTCAATTTTGTTAAGTGTTACATAATAAGTGTTAGAGATAATCGTCTCTATTGCATACATTTCCAGATTTCTACCGATATTTACGTTGGTATAGTGGTAATTTTTTAGGATAGTTACTTTGTAATTGCCAAGATTTGCGCCTGTAAGGTGGCCGATATTTGTGTTGGAGTAGTGGTAATTTTCACCTAAGTTTAAGCTGTTTTAATAGCAGCTATCGGCGAGAATTGTGATGCCGTTTTGGTGTCATTCACCTAAGCTTGTGCTGATGTAACAGCCATTATATCCATGATTAATGTGAAGATCGCTTTTGCCGTTTCGTTTGAATTTATACAGAATGATTGGAATTTTAATTTAAGATACAATAATTTTAAATATTTCCGTTTTGATATTTAATTTATTTTGCCAAATTTCTATGTTTATGTAAAACAGGAATTTTTTATAAAATTGTTTGAATATGGAGCTTATGTATTTTATGCAAACTTAAAAGAAACAATAATTACTCAGCAGAACATTTTCTAATACCCAAATTAGTGTCGCAGACTGGCAGAAAAGTTTCTGCTACTGGGTATTTATTATGTTGCAAAAAAAAAAAATCAACATGGAATTTGTATGATGTTTTCTCTCCACTGACTGGAAATCTATTAAGTGCTTTTTAATGTTTTTACTACCACACCACTTTGTCCTCAGTATCTTATGTCTGTCTGTTTCTTGTTTTGTCTATCACTACTAGTTGTTGGTTATAATTTGAGAATATAATAAATATTGTTACGAATTTTTGTATATTTGTAAATATTTTGTAGTGTTAATTTTGTAAATAAATTTGTGTACATTTTGCATAAGGCAGTGCAATAGTTTGTTTCCCTGCAATGAGTCTCTTGATGCTTGATAACGAGTTTTACAGAGATAACGCTGGGAAGCGAGTTTTCCAAGGAGCAGGGCATTTAACATTATGATAATGGCAATCTCGTCAAATTGGCGAGATAGAGCCAAGTTGGTGACGGTTTTGGCGACTAATTTTTGTCGCCAAATTTGGCGAGAAATTGCCAAATGTCGCCAAACTTGGCGACATTTTCGGTTCCTATGTATATGCATAGGACTTTTCAACTACGATCTGAAAAGTTCTCCAAATATCTACCTCTAGAAGTCTCAAGAAGGTTTGACTCCTATATAAGTCGGCCGAAGTTAGTTAGTAGTTGACTGAGTAGAGTTAGTCAGTTAGTCGACTGGAATTACGGAGTTGACGAGGTTAGTCA
Source organism: Linyphia triangularis (assembly GCA_963978545.1). Lineage (NCBI taxonomy): Eukaryota > Metazoa > Arthropoda > Arachnida > Araneae > Linyphiidae > Linyphia > Linyphia triangularis. The sequence continues at coordinate 31,414,994 of OZ021731.1, read as the reverse complement.
GTTAGTTGACTGAAATTACTGAGTCTCAGTGAACATTCAGAGTAGTTCTAAAGCGAGCTGTATTGCATTGTCTTTTACGGCAATTTAGCAGTTGTGTTGTCAAGTTTTTAAGTGCTGTTTTGTGCTCTATTGTTGTGAAAAGAGCTGTATTGAGTCTACTAGAACGAGAAGTTCTGGAGTTGTAAGAGAATCTGTGAAGAGTTGTATTGGAATAAATTTCTGCAAGTTTTGATCTGCTTTGGCTTCAAATCTTTTGAACCCATCCACGCAACAATATTTATCAAATTTTATTCTAGCCTTAGCCTATGCATATAACATTTTGGTAGATAAAAATAATATTTGAAGTACAAGAATTGTGTAAAAAGCTATCTTATGACCATCACACACATGAAATTAACCTACTTACTATATAGAAAAACAAATAGTTTATCATTTTCAAGAGTTAAATGTTGGCATTAATTGCTTATTTTAGTTGCTGGTAATGCGAGGGACCGTCTTGGAAGAATCGGTTCCAACAATCGCCAGATCGAGCCAACCTAGACTATGCCATGTTAAAGAGGTTATTGAATATATTGCACCAGAACTTCATCTTCCATGCTTACGACTTGCCATTCCGAGTCCACAAACAGAAGAGCATTTGCTCAGGCTGGACGAACAAGGAGTACGTATTTTTCCTATATTTGGTCTTATTAGTTATTTGTTAATGCTATTTCTTATTAATAAAAAATGATGCTCTGGATTATTTATGCTAATGATTAACCTTAGGACCATTTTAAAGGTAAGCGTTAGTCCATCAAATTTCTTATTCTAGTATTTCATTATCAACTGACCAAGAACAAATTATGCCCTGTTGAATAAGTAGCTGTTATTTAACCAAGCTTCTGAAAACTAGATTGAAATGCAAACCTTGTCAAATGTTCATAGTTTACCATAAAAAATATGTTAACTTTTTCTATTGAGTTTACAACAGGGTGGAAGGTTAAATTTCAAAAGCAGTATTCTTTCACTAAAACGGAGTTTATAAAATTTAATCAATAACGAGGATTTATGTAGTCTATAACTCCTGCCAAATATGTAGGATAGCAAAAAGCTAAATTACTTGTTGAATTTAATTTTATCCCCTTAATTTAAAGGTTACTGTTTTTCCTTGACATAGAAAATTAAGAAAGATTTGGCTAATTGTTCTCAACCATTCGATCCAGTTTTCAGCACCTGTTAGATTAAATAACCGCTAGCCATCAGCTTGCATTTCAGTTTGTTGTTTAATACGATATTGACTTATTAAAATATTCAATTCATGTCGCAACATTTGCAAACATGTTTATCCAATTGCTAGGTGCATCAGACAACATTATCACCTAGTTCTTCACTGCCCCTATGATTTTAAAAACTGGTAATTTTCTAAAATAAAAATTAGAAAATAAGTAATCAAAAGCTCAAGATATGTTGTGTTTCTTTAAAAAAGTGTAACTTTATTTTTATGATGTTCTTGTAAATTCTCTGTTCAATTTTGGTTTTAAAAATTGAATTTGTTTTGTCAATCATCAAAATATTAAAACATAAAGATAAAAATTTAAGTATGAGTGCTTAGTCTATAACAAAATGGAGAGAGAAAAAAATAATCGAATTCACACAGGTAAAATTTTAAGTAAACAGACCTTGTTTTGTACAGAAGATATTAACATACCTGGGCAATAAAGTGATATTAAGAGTGGGTAAAAAAAAAGTTGATTAGAGTTATTTTCCCCTGGGACCTTCAGTTGATTATAATGTTGAACCCTGAACAATTCTATTGATGCTACGCAAGACTCTTAAAAAAATTCTTCCCTGGAAATAAAATTTTTTAAATCATTTGTTTAAAAAATGGTGAGTTTCATAAAAAAAAATAACAAAAAGAATGTACTGACTTTGTTTCCCAAATGAAAAAAAGAATTCAACTTAATTGATTTACAACTTATATTCTGCAATGCTATTCAATATTAGATTTTCAACTGCCTTGCACTTGTATAGAATGAGTTCTTTTTTTATGCCTTTTATGTTTGAAAAAGTTGTTTCAGAAATATATAATATGTGTTGAATAAGAATTGTTGCATAAAATTTATTTCACTTCTTGAATAAAAATACAGGTGTCTTAAGTTGAAAGAAAGTCAGGATTCATACGCCTCAGGGAAAACCTGGAAATCTCGGGGAAAATAAATCAGCCTTAAAATCTCAGGAAAAAAAAGAAAAATCCCCCTTACAACCTGGAAAAAGTTACTGTTAATCTGGGAAAAATCCTACTCTTCGGTTTTATTTCTTTAACCCTAACTCGAACTGAAGTTACAGAATTATTTGATAACATAGACTTGCAGAAAATGTTATTCTTAAAGTAAAAGGACTTTTTTCGAATTATCGGAAAAAATTCTGTAATCGAGATTTGATTATATTTATGTGGCTAATAATAAATAAGCAGGGTTCCCACGGTCATTGAAAGTCATTAAAAGTGCTTAATATTTTTGAACTTGTTTTCAAGGCCTTGAAAATGCTTTGAGGTGCTTAAAAGTCAATGAAAATGCTTAGGGGTCCTTAATTTTTGCAGATGTTGTGTGGCCAACTGCAAAATTTATAAAAATACAACTCAGACTTACTATCCCCGCGTGACCGCCACTTATCTGCACAGTATCAGAATTGTCCAACATATTTGTTCTACGCATCTACCAACTTGTAACTTGTTTGGCAGAATATACTTTATTAAAAATTTATAAATAGACATGATGCCTGAAAACAAATATTCAAAGGTCCTTAAAAACATTAATGAGGTCCTTAAAAGCCATTGATTTTCATTCTGTGATTTGAGTGGGAACCCTGATAAGCCCGTGATGGGAAATTTCATGGAGTTTTTTTTCTGAAAATGAGTATAAACCCTGAAGGTTTAATTTTTCTAGTCTAGACTTTTTCTTAATTATTTTCCCATACCCAAAATAATATTTTTGAGAAATATTCTGTCATAGATATTTCTAAAGTTTTTCATCACCTTTTAAATATATTACATGCATCTTATTAATATCCCTTTTAAACTAGATCTTATGTTTTAACAATTATCTCTTTGCCAATTTCCTATTCTATCCTGTGATGGATTTCTATCTAAATTATATGTATAAATGACATTTGTTGAATAGAATATTGAACCTTCTTAATTGATTTAATAATATCCATCTATTATAACACAGCTTACCAAAACTTTTAAAATTGGTGTGATGTATTGTAAGGCTGGACAAGGAACAGAAGAAGAGATGTATAATAATGGTATGTGATTTCTTTTAAATATTTCATAAATGCTAGTATAGTAGAGTTACAACTTTTTCTATTACAGTATTGCTATAACCATTTTTACTAAGATAAAATCGTATCCCAGGCACGTTTTGCTCTCGATATAAATAAAGTAGCCCTTTCTCTTATGAACAAAGTTTTAAACTCTCACATTTAAGGTACAGTTTTTCTTTCTAACAAATTACTCTCCTCTGAAGATTTTACTGTATTCACCCCTTTGCCTACATTTATTAAATCTTGTTGATAAAAAATGGCTGCATTTTTTCTCACTGAGGCTCAGTTTGGTACTAAGGTTGACAGTGTATACTTACATTTACTTGCAATTTTTAAAGTAGGTTGCTAGATAGTAACAGATTCAAAAGAATATGGTAGAAAAAGTATATAGGTAGGATATTTATTTAATTTTTTCAAAAGGAAATATTTTGTCTGCAATCGTGATTTTTCTGTAAAAATAAACTTGAACTTTAGTTCATCGCAAAAAAAAATAATTATACAGTCGAACCCAGTTAGCACGAAATTGAAGGGGCCACCGAAATTGTTTGCGTTAACCAAATTTCATGTTAAACAAATAAATTAGAGTTAAGTTTTAATAACGGGAACTGCTTTTACTTCACGTTATGCGATTTTACGTTAACCGGTTTTGACTGTACTAACTTCGATATGTTTCTGCATGTTTATTAATTTACTTACTTTTACTAATTTGTTATATTAATAATCTGACCATAGCTCAGTAAATTATATTGCAGTATATAACTGTTGCGTTTGTAATTTTAAGCTCGTGAATGCTATAGATCAGCGATTCTCAACCTGTGGGGCGCGCCCCCTAGGGCGGCGCGGGCACATTAGAGGGGAGGCGCGAGAATATCCAAGAGAAAATATTATTTAAAAAAATTGATTAACTGACTGAAAGGAAAGCACACATACACATAGAAAACAAAATACATTTTGATATATTTAACAAATAAAGTAAAACAACTTACTATATCAAAACTAATTTAATCAAAACATACTAAATTAAAAACAAATTTAATAATTATTAGTGACTTCCTTGGGCCTGTCTTGCAGAACAAAGTTTTTCGAAGGGAAGGCTTAATATTAGAAATAGCCATTCTCAGTTCTGTTTGTATATTTAGCCGAGATCTATATTTTGTCTTCAAAGAAGCCACAGCAGAAAATCCAGTTTCACAAAGGTAGGATGTTGAAAATGGTAATAGAATGCGAAATGTCCTTGTTTTTAGAACAGAAAAAGCATCGTCTACTCCTGCCCAAAATTCAAATAGTGATTTATTACTAAATTGTCTTTTGGTTTTGCCACTTGTCGTGAAGTCTATGAATTTTTCTTCCTCATCAATTGAGAGTTCTTCGGGAGTCTTATGAAATGGATCCCTAACCCACTCGTAAATTGCTATCAGTTTGTCGTCAGCAAGAAAATACTTTTTAGAATTCTTTGCCATCATGGCTAAATGATTTACAAAAACAGCTTTTACATGTTCTTCAGCCTTGTAAGTTTTAGTACAATCATCCACATTTGCAAACATTATTAGGTTTTTTTGCTTTAAATTTCTGTTCCGCAATTCCAATTTTCTACGAAAAGTATTAAATTTATCACTCTTCTCCAACATATGTGTATTTGCTCCTTGGAGTTGGAAGATTCAAGTTATTTAATTTCTCGAATATGTCGACCAAGTAGCTCAATTTCATCACAAATACACCATCGCGAAAATTCTCGGCATCCGGTCTGTTTTCTCCTTCTAGGAAAATGGCGATTTCTACTCTTAATTCATAAACACGTTGCAAAAATTTCCCACGCGATAACCATCTTGCCTCGCAATAAAATAGTAACGCTGAATGTACTGAAATCATGTCTTTACAATGTGCGGAAAATATTTTTGATTTCAGGGGTCTCATTTTTGTATAATTTACTACGGTTACAACCGTAGTTAACACAATATTCAGACCAGGACTCATTTCTTTCGAAGCCAAAGCTTCTCTGTGGATCATGCAATGTGTCCAGACGCACTGAGGCGATTTTTGTTTTACAAGTGCTTGTATACCTTGGAATCTACCGGACATTGAACGAGCACTATCGGTGCATATTCCGGCGAAATTTGTCTATTCTATGTTTGCCACTTTCATAAAATCATTTAAAATAGCAAATAATGCGATCGCTGTTGTTTGGAGTTCTATTAGTTTGCAGAAAAGTAGCTCTTCTACTGCTGACATATTATCACAAAATCAAACATATGCAATTAAATGAGCATCTTTATTAAGCTGTATTGAAAACAATTTGTCACGCAACTTCGAGAAAAGCTGACACTGTACATCTTCAGCTATATCACCAATTCGACGAGCAACAATATCATTTGAAAGAGGTATGGACTGCAATTGTTTTGAAAAATTATCTCCAAACATAGTTTCTACAATCTCAATTGCTGCTGGTAAAATAAGCTCTTCACAGACAAAGTTTCTTTAAAAAATAATTTTTGCTTTTATATTATTTTAATTTTAATTCGAAGAATTCTCTGGGTTAGTTGACAAACTCACTATAAAGCGTTTCCAAATGTCGTTTAAGTGTATTAGGTTTCATGCTGTCTGCGGCCAATATTTGTGAGCAAATAATACACAAGGGGATTTCTTCTTCATTTACTTTAGTACTGGTAAACCTAAAATTTAAGTTTTCTTGATTTTATTTTCGGAACCACGCTCGTCTGTGGTCTTGTTGATGCTTGACTATCATCTAATGCTCGCTTTGTTCCGCTTAAAAATTTATCCATGGGTTTACACAAATCTGCTGCCGTGAATATTTAATATGCTGAATTGCAATTAACACGAAAACATATATAACATACACATTCACGATAGATTCGATAGCGAAAGAAGGATCGACTCGAATGAGACTGGCTTGAATTGAAACTTGTGTTATCGAACATTTTCCTTCTTCCTATGAGAAAACATTTGCTCTGCGCATGCTCGAGACGGCATCGGTCGTGTTCACCGCCCGATCGGCAAAAGGCCAGATGTGGTTCCTCGCCAACATTGGCTCGCTTTTACTCTTGTTTTGGCAGTTACTTAAAAATAATTTAAAACCAGAATCCAAAATACTCAATATACATTATTGTTGAATACATTTTATTGTAAGCGGGGGCGCAATGAAAATTGTGATTGGAAACTGGGCCGCGAATACTGAAAGGTTGAGAAACGCTGCAATAGATGAAAACATATTTGTGCAATGTAGAAGCTTTAAATAAGAGAAAAAAATCTTGATATTAGAATCAATTGTCTTTATTGTACCATTTCCAATTTCTCTATGACTTTAACTAAGATTTATTTTATTTTTGGATTTGTTATCTCTAGAATTTGCTGGACCTGCCTTTGAGGAATTTTTAGATATGCTGGGGCAACGTGTGCGATTAAAAGGTTTTGATAAATACAGAGGCGGACTTGATACTAAAAGTAAGCCTAATTTATATTTTAATTTACAAGTATGTTAAATTTTAAGTTATATTATGTTCTTCTATTGCAGTTGTGGTTTGGAGTGGTGATGATTATTTTTTAATTGAACTATACTTGTTCATTAAAATAATTTAACATATAACATTTATTAAAACATTTTGCTTCTTTATTTTGTATTTTATTTATATGCTGTTTTTATTTTAGCTGATACCACAGGTCTGTATTCAATATTCACCAATCATCAGGATTGTGAAGTCATGTTTCATGTGTCAACTCTCCTACCATACACTCCAAATAATAAACAGCAAGTGAGTGAATTTTTCAAATGAAACTTTTTTATCAATATTTAACTGCACTGGAGAGATTTTGTTTATTGTATAATTTGCATTAAATAAGGAAACAACTATAATTATAATCATTTTCATCTTTAAAAATACTAGACTTAGCTTTATACAAATCTAGAAACATCTTTTTAGGTAACCCACCAGATCTTCTGTCTCCTAACTGTGACACATACTTTTAAATTGAACTCTGAAATAATGGTTAAATATAATGTTTTATAATTTATTTCAGTGTTAAATATAATGTTTTATAATTATTTCAGAGTTATCTGTACAAACTTTTTTGTTGCCATGTTTTTAGTGAACTGTAAAATATAGCAGCTTGTACTCTTTGTTTCTTCAAATATTGATTTATAATTAATTTTCAATAGCTGTTGAGGAAGAGACACATAGGAAACGATATTGTCACCATAGTCTTCCAAGAGCCAGATGCCCTTCCATTTACACCAAAAAACATTCGATCTCAATTTCAACATGTCTTCATAGTGGTTCGTGTTGTCAATCCGTGTTCTGACAAAACTTGCTATAGGTGAAAATATATTTTTTTACTTGCAGTGTTTGCTAAAAAAAGTTGAATCATTATAATTTTTATGAAAAATTTCTAAAAATTATTTTTTGAATTTATATTTGTTTATGTGTAATGCTTGAGTACTTAACATTTGTATAACATCTTTTACAGAGTTGCCATTAGCCGCTCCAAAGAAGTATCTGCATTTGGTCCGCCAATTCCAACTGGTGCTATTTATCCAAAGTCAAAAAAGTTTGCTGATTTCTTGTTAGCTAAAGGTTTGTTAAATTTGTCTTGTTTCTTTTGTTAAAAGGTTTAAATTTCATTATCCTCTAATTACTACTTTTTGATACAATAATATTATATTCCTTAGCCGTGTTATATGTTTAAAAAAAAGCATTAATTTATTTCTTTTGTAGTTATTAATGCTGAGAATGCAGCTCATCGATCTGACAAGTTTGTAACTATGGCGCAAAGAACTCGTCAAGAGTATTTAAAAGATCTAGCAACAAATTACTGTACCAACACAACAATCGATTCGGGACCAAAGTTTTGTAAGTATTTAGGCCTTTACCCTGCTAGAAGTGTGTGTAGACGCGGGGGTGTCACCTCACTTTTCAAGACCCTGTTATCCATCCCCCCACTTTTAAAAGCATTCAATCCGCCTAAAAACTACTGATGAAAAATAGCATTAACCTTTAAATGTAGTAAAACAGAGAAAAGTTATTTATTTCTACATTTGAAAACTTTAAAACTATTTATGCATGGTGTTGTATATCATATTATTATAAAAATGTATAGTACTACTTTGTATAAAGGTATAAATACTTTTACTCACAAATACAGTTACACTTGGTCAACTTTTAACTTTGGAGGAACTTTCTTTAAAGTTAAATTTCTTATCGTGTTTCTTGTAAAGAAAAGCTTTTTTTTTTTTTTTTTTTAATTCTGTTTTAATTTTATGAAAGTGTGCACATTTATAAGTATTATTTAAATCTAAATGAGCCTTTATGTATACAACATAGAATTATTATTTAACTTTATCTCTTTACTCCCAAGTAAAAAAGCTAATTCGACGAATATTTATTAAAATAACAATAATTTTTAGACCCTCGTTTAATGTTAGGAGGTATAAATTATTTCTTTACTAGTTAATATTTTTATAATTAGTTAGCCAATTTTAAATTTCATCGTTGAAGAAGAGGGGGGGGGGGGGCACTTGTCATCAAATTTTGAGCATCCCCCACTTCTTTTTCACCACTTCTACCACTGGGCCTTTATTTAGTATGATTTTTTTTTCCCCTACTGTACAAATAATAAAATATTCTGTAAATGGGATTTTTTTTTTGTTTTTTCAAACTATTTACTTCTTCTAACTTTCTTGCTTTGATTTTGAACTTTCATTTCTTTAAAGGAATTTTGCTTGGGGTATAATAATTTTTTCCTTACAGCAATCCTTTCATTTGGTGGCCGAAAAAAGGAGCGAAGTCGTCCTAGGTTTATTCCTGATAGTTATGTCTTGGGTGCAATATCTTGGCAAGTACAGGTTAGTTACTGCTTATTATTCGTTTTTATCTAATCATGATTTTTTGCATGTTATAGCTTTTCATTTACAAAAGTATGTTTTTGGAGTGTCTGTGCTTGTGAAGTTCCTTTTTACACAAAGTTTCTGAAGGCACAGCTGAAATATTTTAAGTTTATTAAAACAACAAATTCAAATGTGGTCTTATGAGAAACAAACTCAATACCAGTTCAGGCCCTAGTGGCGTCGGCTTTACACCTTTATAGCGTGGGAAAAAATAAGTTCCGGTGTTGCCACTCTCCAGACCTAAAATAGAAAAAAAAATGAAGGCCACATGGTTGCATTGTGCTTTCCTGGTGGTTAGGATCAACCAGTTTTTTTCTAAGGTACCTCAATTCTGCATCAAATTATTTTACAGCATTTAAGAACAATTATATAAAAAAAATAATTTAATTGTTCTTGTTATTTGTTGTAAAATAATTAAATGCACAATTGAGGTAACATTCCTAAATTGCTGTCCTTTTTACATTTAAATAGTTTTATGATGTTTCTTTAAAAAAAATTACCAATAGATTAATTATCAAAGTTTTGTTCCGAGTACATTTTCATGTGTGTTTTATATCTTGTATATATTGGACAATTCTCTCTAGTGTAACACACAAGATATTTGGAATTTTTTTCTACTTATCAACAGATTTGAACTGTAAAATTATGAAGAATTTAATAATAAAGTTTTTCTTTTATATAATATTTGTTGGTGGCAATGTTTTGTTGAAAAATATTTATTTTAATTAGGTCGAATATGCATTTACAAGCATGAAGAACAGGAAACGTTTGTTTCCTATGTTTGTTTAATTCATACTTAAAAACCATTTTGCTTGCTTTAATTTTCTATATGAATTCCTTCAAATAAATTTAGCTAAGAATTATAATTTTTCCCTTGCAGTATTCATAAATTTCAACGTTTATTATATTTTAACTTTTTAATGTGCCATAAAGATTATTATATCAAAATAAGCTATATGTACTTTATAAATATATTTCTCTTTATAATAGGCTGAAGATTTTGGAAGATCCACTTTAGTTGACTGCTTACTTGCTATTTCTGTGGATACTCTTGTTGTGATGGATGAGACATCGCAGGAGGTCATATTTGTTTGTCCATGTGCTTCCATTCTTGGTTGGTCCTCCCAAACAACAAGGTAAGAATTACAAACTTGAACAATGTTTTCCATACCAATTGTATTTCATATCCTTGTATATTAATTCCTGTTTCACTTTCAACAGTTTAAAGATCTTCTACCATCAAGGGGAATGCCTTGTAATCCGATCCAAAGATCCAGATGTGGATGAAATTCAAGAGATTGTGAGCAGGCTTCAGGCTGTTTCTGAAGGAGCAGAGGTAAATAACTGTCCTATACTTGATTCACTGCTTCACTTATTAGTCATAAAGAAATATTTATTTATAATAATTGGGAGGGGTTGCACTCTCTAGAAACTGTTTAAATTACTCAATATTTTGTTCAAACTGCTGCAATTCCTTAATTTCTACTTTATTGCTCCAAAACATTTAAATTTAACCAAAACTTTTCTAACATAGCTATTTTCTCTTGGAAATGAAAAAGGATTTTTCAAATTCTTACTACTTTGGTCATTTTTCGAAACAATAATGTAGCTAAGTTAGATAGTTTGGCAAGGAGTTATGTATTGTATACTATTTTCATTTTACTATTGATTTTTAATTGTCTATATCAATTAGTAATATAAGCTAACAGGAGTTTGGTATAATAATGATAGATAAGAATATATTCAGTTATAATTCTAAAAAATGTCCTATGTGTATATTGGTTACTTTTCAATATTATCTAATTTTAATAACTTGTATGTCATCTTTTTAAATAATATTGTGGTCAATTTAAGGGAGAAGATATTCAGACACAATAAAATGGTAGCTAAAATATCAGTATTTTCATTTATTTTTTTACTTTGGCGAGTAAATAATAAAACTCAATTATTTACATATTTTTGTAAGGGTTCTAAAAAAATCATGTATATTCTTCAATTTATTGATTTAGTGTTTTGATTTATTAAACTTGTTTATAAAGCGCTTATAGTTTTGATTTAACAACTAAGCACTCTGTTGTTATTTTTTAATTATTTGTATTTACTGTAGTGAAAAAAATAGTTTGAGTTCTTTAAAATGAAGGGATTTAGTTCTATATTCATTATCTTATTTTGTTTTTCTAGTCCCAGGAACTGATACTGAGAAGAAATAGTCTTGGGCAGCTAGGCTTTCATGTGCAATTTGAAGGTGTTATTACGGAAGTTGAAAACTATGGCTTTGCTTGGCAAGCTGGTCTGCGTCAAGGAAGTCGCTTAGTTGAGGTAATGTTACTTTTTAAGTTTTTCTTCTCAACTTTATTACTGCTTTTCTTTGGAAGTTGATAGCATAGCTGCTTGTATGATGGCTACATTGTCTTAAACATTGATGTATCATGTGAACAGTTCTTTTTATTGCCTTTGGGAAAATAGGAATGTCCAATAATACATAACATTTTGTCGACTTACAAGTGAAACACAGTAAGTTAGTTTTTTCAGTTTTAGAGTCATTTGGTTATTTAGACTGCAAAAGCTAGTGCTGAAAATGAATATTTATTTAATAAAGACTGAAAAAATTTGTAAATCATGGAATTTGAATCGTGAATTTTCATAAAGTTAGGATTTTGATTTACTTGTAAGGCGACAATTTGTGTTGTTTGACTTCAAATATTCTTGACTGTTGAACTTATGTTACGTTAACTAAAAATGAAACATAACGCAAGAACTAGATGTGATTTTCCTACAGAAAGTCTACATTTCTTTTCTTCTTTCAATTTTTTTTTTTTTTTTTAATATATAACAATGAAATACATTTTCTATAACAATTTGAACTATTCAATAATAAATTTTGTTTTTAGTAAGCTTTTGTATTTTTTGCAAGGATTGTAACCAGGTTCTAAAGGCATATTGAACAGAGCTAGTTAGCACAAGTGGAATTTTTCACCTTTTTGATTTTGTAGTTTTTTGTTTATCAGATCAATTGAATTTTAGCAATTTTTTTTTAATTAAGCAGACACTGAAATTTAAATAAATTAAGACTAAAATATATGAAGCGAATCGTTAGTTTTTATGAAATATATTATCTAATTGTGCATTTTTTTTTTTTTTAAGTTACACCTGTAACATTTCATCTCAAAAATCTTGCATTTTACAGATTTGCAAAGTTGCTGTTGCGACATTATCCTATGATCAAATGGTTGATCTCCTCAAAACTTCAATGACAGTTTCTGTTACTGTGATACCTCCACTCAGTAGTGGCACATCTCGAAAGTAAGTACCTAAGCAATATAATAAAATCTTTTCCTTTGTCTGTTGTGTATTTATTTATATATATTTTGTGTATGTCTTGTAGAGGTTGCAACTTGCACAATTGCAACTATCTTTCCATGGGCAGCATGGGTGACTATGAGAACATTGGTATCTGTGATCACGGAGAAAGTCATCACAAATCGGCTACTCCTAGACAGCAATCTGCTTTCCACTCTCAGAGGATAACTTCTCGGTAAGAAATGGAAATAGTTAGGAAAATGAATTCAGATTGACATATTGAAATCAGAATATACATATTGCTTGGTTAAGTGTTGCAATTCAAACATTTGCCATTTTGTGTTGATGTTCATAATAATAAATTTCACAATGTAGACAAGGGTGTTTTTTTTTTTTTTTAAGTATCCACTTAAACTTGGACTATTTCTTTTTAGGAGAGAAGGACATTCAAATCCTCAACATTCTAATAGAAGTCCATCCATGGATCGTATAATACCGAAGACAGATGTAAGTCATTAAAAAATTTCTATATTTTCTGGTTTGCGTGTTATTATACAAAATATTTGTTTTTGGAAGATTTTATGTTACAATTTATACAGAAAGTATATTGCATATAAATTTAGTTGCTAAATTAAATTTCAAGCTTTGTTTACTCAAAAGTTAGACCTATGTATACATTTTAATTGACAATTCAATTGTGTGCCGTATAAAATTAAACACCTATGTACATTCCTTATATGGTTTTAATTTTTCATACACAATTGTGCATCATGAAAATTGAAGTATTGATCCTGTTCACTTTTAGACTAAAGGTGAATGCGAATTTAGGTACCCCGTCGAACATAATTTTGAATTTTTTAATTAAATGTGAAGAAATATTAGTTATAAGCAATATTAGGCAATAAATTATACTTAAATGAAACTGTTACCAGTATTTACCTTCATCTTTTTTCCTATTTTTATTATCTTAGTAAATGTTTTTCTCCAAAATAGGTACGCAACATCTTCTCTGATACTCGCCGCGACCACATCCAACATCATTCCATTCTCTCCCTTCGCAACATTCAAGACCCACCCCAGAACATGCTTCCCTCTCGACTAACCGCTTATGCTGGCGTAGGCAACCACTCCTCAGACCGAGGAGGAGTCGAGAACCCCTCTTCTAAGGCGACCACCTCCTTCCCAACTCCACGGTCCTCGCCCGTCTACTCCCACGACCACGGACTTCCCACCTATGGCAATATCCAGACATCCTACGGGGGCAATATCCAAAGTGCATCCTATGGCAACCTCCAGAGCCACCTGCATAGGAGCTTCCATGACAGGAATAGGAATGGTGTCAGCCAGAGGTTGACACATATCGGAGGGATGGTTTCAGCAAGAAGTGAGCTTTCGTTGAACGAGATTAACCCGTTTCACGTAAGGACACATTCGCACCATCAAAAAGTCGGGTTTGCGAAAGCAGGGAATTCTCCCAGGGAGAATGGTAATCCATCACCGAAGAGCGGGAATCCGTCACCTAAAAATGGGAATCCATCTCCAAAGGGGATGCAGAGCGTGTCGCCCGGGAATGCGTTTTCGAAGAGGTCGCCGTCCAGTGTGAATTCGGACTATCATTCGGACAGTTCGAATGACTGGCCCCAGGGTGCAGGCAGTGCTGGTAAGATTGGTATTTGTTCATTTTATTTAGGATTGAAAAATACCTCTAAAATTAAGCTTTTTGGAGTTCTAGAACTAATTGAATTGATCATTGAATAAAGTACCTAGATTTGAAGCTGTGATTTGAACAATTAAAAATATACTAATTCATTAGAGTAACAGTTTAACTGAACAGACTTAGATCGGCTATTTAAAATGTTGGCTCGTTACTTAAGGAAATGAGTGCAAATTATGTGCTTTTTACGATTTTCTATAAAGTATAAAATGATGCTAGTTGGTTCTATATTCAAAAATTAATATTGAAAAACTTTCCAAGCAAGAAATGCTTGAATGTTGAGAATAGATGACTGATTTAGGATTGCCTATGACTCTACTGTGTTGTAACATTGTTGGTAATGTAGAATATTAGGGCCTTCTAGAAGGTCTTTCAAGTGAAACTGTCCTGCTGTTCATTCTAAACGAATGGAAGCAGTATTTTTCATAATGAATTTAATAAGTGATTTAATAAAAACAATATGGATTGGCTGCTAAAATATATTGGATTATAGTAAACCGTAATTCATTGTCTATTATGTTACTTGTCTAAAATATAAACAAATTTATTTAAATAAAGATTTTCATCATTTTATTATTTTCATCTGAAATTTAAGCACATGAAAAAAATACATTGTTCACTTGTTATAGAAATCACTTTCAAACTATTCTTAATTAAATTTAATACTCATTTTAATACAAATGTTAATACATTATATATTATGAAGTGTTAAATTAATACTGCATTGCTTATTGCATGATGTACACATTAGTCATTTATTTTTTCTGTATCTCATTGTTCTAAAATGAATTAATGTCAAAAATAACTCTTCCTAATTTCAGATGAGCTCTGTGATTCAAGATTAAACGGTAGTCCTCACAGGTTTATCCAAGACTCCAAAAGCAATCCATCACTTCATCCGTCCAGGTACCTGTTGCAGAAATGTCTTTTATACTTCTCTTTCAATCACATTCTGTTTCTCCTTGACAATCAGTAATACTATTTTCAATATGCTTTTTCTGTCCAACTTAAATATGATACAAAATTTCATAACTTTTGCAGCAATATATTTTGGTAAAAGCTGTGCTATGGGACAGAAAAATTGTATTAATATATGTCAATGCTTTTCCAGAGGTGGCAAATTTTCTACTGTTTTTTTTTTCCCTGTAGTTTTTATAGATTTTTCTGATTTTGAAATGTACGGAAAAGACCTACATGAAATATCTGTTCAATCTTTTACAGGGTTCCCACTGTCTTTAAAAGTGCTTAATATTTTTTAACTTGTTTTGAAGGCCTTGAAAATGTTTAGATGTCCTAACTTTTTGCAGATGTTGTGTGCCCAACTGCGAAATTTATAAAAATTCAACTCGGACTTGCTATCCCCGTGTGACCGCTACTTATCTTCACGGTATCGGAAATTCTCTAACATATTTGTATCACGCATACGCCAACTTGTAACTTTTTAGTATACTTTATTCATGTATATATAATAAAAATTTATACATAGACATGATGCCTAAAAATAAGTTTTCAAAGGTCCTTAAAAACGCTATTAATGTCCTTAAAAGTCATTGATTTTAATTCTGTGATTTGATTGGGAACCCTGTTTTATCAATAATCTTGAAGTGTACCAATACTTTCTCTATTGCCGAGTTTTACCGTTTTTGCTGAGTACTTCACTGATATAATAATTGCTATTTTTATCTTGTATTCACTTAAAATAATGCAAGGATAAACCGTAAAAAATCTATAAAAATTATGGAAAATCTGCAAAAAAGTTGGTATCTCTGTTTAGACCAAACAGCCACTATTGTATTTTCGCCTATCTTTAAACCAAATCAATTTGAAGCTCATTTTGTTTTACTAATTGCCAAATCTTCTCTCAGGAAACTTCCAGAGTCCACCCAATCAAAACTAAGTAGGCTGAGGCCTGGGGTAACTACTTGCAGCACTCGTCCCTCCAAGCCCACAGTGAACTTTGTGGCAATTGCCAGCAGCGGCAGTAGTTGTAGCGGCAGCACAAGTACTTTGCAAGAAGACTTATTTAAGCTCATCAATCCAGAGTACCTGGATAGTGATAGTAACAGTGAGGTATGCTATTTATATGAAGAAATATAGTTTGCTATGAATTAAATTAATGTTTTTTTAGTTACTTGGTGTGTGTTAGAAACTGTTGATCGTTTTTGTTATTTTTAAATGAAGTGTGAACATAAATACTTACTAACTTGTTTTAGAATTGTGCTGTAGATAGGATTCGTTGTTGTTATGTATCTTACTTAATATTTTAAGTTTAAACCAATAAATCTCTCTAGATTTACTTTCCCCAATTGTTTGTATATGTTGCAATTATATTGTAATGTATTTCATTTTCTTATGAATTATACTGCTGAATTATTTTCTAGAAAGTTACAATATCAGTTAAATTTTGAATTTTTTCCCTTCTCTGCTTGATATCTTAAATTGTATTCCATAAACTCATAATTATTAGTTTTATATTCAAAGAAAATAGATATCTTTAATAAGATTTTGTTTTTTGAAATGATTCAGTTGTTTTCATCGTGTAATAAATTTTGTCTTTTTCACAAAACTATTTGAAATTGAAAGAATTTCACAAAATAGTTCATTCACAACCAGTAAACTTCTTGAACATATCAGACACTTAAACACCAGGAAATAATGATCATTTATTTATTTCAAGACTGTTAAGTTTGAAAGCTTCAAACAAAATCACTGTTTCTTTTATGACTAATCTTTAGTTATAATAGCTACAATAAAAATATATTTATAATTATGCTACCATCAGATCAGAAATGCCTGACAATGCATTTTGGGACAGGATAATAATTGTTTGTATTTTTTACAGGATCCCCCCTCATCTCATTTGGACTCTGACAACGCTTCCAGAACGCATCTCTCCACCCCCTCATCCTCATTGGAGAGGAGTGCAGGCAACACTCCTGATCCTAACCTGGATGTCATCCTCACCAAAGCACAACCCGCCCATGTCATCGCATCTGAACCATCTTCACCAGCAGCATCTGACATACGTTTAGAGAGGTGAGGTATCCTTGAATGAATGCAATGTTGCCCATTAATCGCTATTGTGTTCCGAGTTCTTGGTACTTTTTCTATTTCTTAAAAAAGGTCCTCATATCTGCTATTTTAATGTTTAGATAAATTGATTAAATTCATAGAAACGTTTGCATTTTTATTCCACTTTATATATTTAAAAAAAATTCCAAATTCATTGGATTTTTAAGATACATGTTTGCAAATTTTGACATTTCTTGCATTGTAAAGTGGAGCACAGTTTTGTTCACATATGTATTGCCGACTATGCAGATAAGATTTTGTTCTTTATCAAAATGACAGTGGGGTGGGGGGGGCTCACGCACTAATCTCGCCTAATACTCTTCGAATCTAACATCTGTACTCGAGGTAGATACCTTGCTTTGGGTTAAGTTCCTATCAAAACTTGAATAATCTCTGAATTTTTACATTCCTTGTCGGGATGTTATCCTAGAAAATACATGCAGGAGTAAAACTTTTACAGGTGCAAATATCTTATTCAAATACATATTAAAAAAAAACATTTTCATAGATCTTGTACTAATCTGTCAAAAAAGAATTGCTGTTGACAACATATTTAAGAAAATAAACATTTAACATTGCTTATTTCATTTTAGTTGAGTATAAATCAAAAGGGACATAATATTAAAAAATTTCATTTCATTCTGTAACAAAATAAAAAAAAAATCTTATCAATCAGAAATTGTAGGATACTGCTTATTTTTAATAACATACAAAATATTTATTTTTGGAAATGTATTTCCCGTTTCATATTTGCATGCAGCGAGCAATAAAATTTTCAAGTACTAGTTCCCATTTAATCCCTAGCAAGAAATACTCATAATCCAAATTGAAACTGCTCAATAATCAACACTTTATTTACTCATCCAAGACATTTATACTACTTAGTCGGGACTTTAACTCTTCTAGCCTTTTCTGCTTATCATTTACTTGAGCATATACCCTTTTTTTACCGGCACTTTCCTCTTCATTCTCCATATTTTCATTCACCACAACCTTCTTTCCCTTTCTTTCGATGCATCTTGCCTTTCTTGTTACTACCTGCAACTTTTCTTTCGATCGAAACACATGAATTTGGTTGCAGTAAAATAAGACTGCCGACAAATTTCTAACAATAATATCATGCAAAAATGTCGAAATTTACATTTATTTTTGCATGTATGTAATTGCAAAACTAAATGTGTTCAGATATAATATAAAGCACACCCCTCCCCCTCGCCTCCTTTTTCCCCCTGATTGATATGAGATGGCGCAAGTGTCCAGGAGCGTAGCCAGAAATTTTTTTCAGGATGGGATATAAATTTATAACTCAACAAATTCCAACAATAGGGGTTTTTTTTAATTATTGCCGAATACATACAGGTAATTTTTGCTACTTATGTTTAGAAATTTAAAAACATTTTAAATAAATTTACCACTTGAAACAAAAGTTTTTTGATTTTTTGCATTCTAATAGCAAACTTACAAACATTTTGGGTGGGGATATATCCCCATATCCCTCCCCCTGGCTACACGCCTGTAAGTGTTAACTAGTTTTCGTAATTTTTTGTATACATCTTTGTTTTCCATTCGTAATTCAAAGAACACACAATACATTTGTAAGCATGTCCTCTAATTTCTAATATTGTTATAAAAAATGTCTTCTAATGTGCCTTTTCCTTTAATTAGACTTTCCCCCCGAGTGATATCCGACCGTGTACAGAATAAATTCAAGCCATTGCCACCCCCACCTTCATCCCCCTCCCTTCTCTCACTCACAGACAACCGCGACATAGATTGGGCCAATCTGGTTTCATCAGCTGTCAAAGGTATTGAAGGTGAGTGCATGCTGCTTCTTTTTCTGTCAGGGTTCCCACAGTCATTAAAAGTGCTTAATATTTTTTTAAACTTGTTTTCAAGGCCTTAAAAGTACTCGAAAATGCTTACAGGTGCTTAAAAGTCCTTGAAAATACTTAAGAGGTCCTTGAAAGTCATTAATTTTTGCAGATGTTGTGTGCCCAACTGTAAAATTATAAGAACAACTCGGACTTGCTATTCCCGAGTGACCGCCACTTATCCGTACCATAGCGGAATTCTCCGTCATATTTGTATTATGCGTCCACCAACTTGTAACTTTTTTGGTAGAATATACTTTATTTAAATTTACATATCGATATGATGCCTGAAAACAAATTTTCAATGGTCCTTAAAAACATTATTTAGGAGCTTAAAAGTCGTTGATTTTCATTCTGAGATTTTAGTGGGAACCCTGTGTATAGATTCCTCATTTTAAACAGCAATAGCAATAGATAAATTTTTGGTATACTTTGAAACCTTGACATAATTATCACCTCTGAAGTAGAAATATTGCTGCAACAAATAAAATAAATGTTGGCAAAAGAAACTCTGCAAAGAAATAGAAAACTTAAACCCACCCAAAACAAAGTCGCATGCAATAACGTTTTTACCCTAGATTTGTTTTCCCAATTTTACTTTTTGAAAGGGCATTCTGTTACTAAAGTGTTGATCCCTTTCTTAATTCATTGAGTAAAAATAAAAGAAAGAAGTTCTAATCCTTAATAGAATGTCTTTTGGGGTAAGTTTTTTAAAATATTTACTTAATTTCCTTCAAATAATGGATCGGAAAATCAGATGCGACTGGTGTTAAGTTGTTTTTGCTACCTTGTTTTGAAGTTACCATTTAATTGTTATCTTCCAACTGTAAAATAAAATTTTATTTCTAATATGCTAAATTTCACTTTGAGTCATATTTGAATTATTATAAAGACACACATCGACGAACTGCATTTTACTTTCATTTTATGGATTCTTTTTATTAAAATATAATTATGTTACAAGGTTCAGAGTTAAATGTGTCTAGAAATTTGCTTGCACTTCCGTATTTTAAACTGAAATAACTTCAGTTTAGTTCATTTAATTAGTTTTAATAAAATGGCAAATTGTGTGTTCTAGGTTTGCCCATTGGTTCTGCATCTTGGTTAGCAGAAGCCGAGAAACAACTTTGTCTGGAAGGAAAGTATGTATTCTTACAACATTAACTTATTTCATTACTAAAATGTTCATGACAATTTTTTTTCCCTCCAAAATGAATTCCTAATTTTTGTTGTTCCAGGGATGAAATAAATTTTTAATTTACAAAATAAACGTATTATGCCTATAATTCTCCTCAAACAAAATTCTAGTTTATCGTCATGTTGCCTTAGGCCAGTAGTCGGCAAACTACTGCTCTTTGGACACGAATTGACTTTGACTACGTACGGAACGTTGGTTGCATTGATGCCTAAAAACATTGTTAAAAAAAAACAGTTCTTAAAAGAAATCTTAATCATACTACAGATCTGCGGCTCTTTTGACCAATGAACAGGGTTCCCACGGTCATTGAAAGTCATTAAAAGTGCTTAATATTTTTAAACTTGTTTTCAAGGCCTTGAAAATACTTAGAAGTGCTTAAAAGTCCTTGAAAATGCTTAGAGGTCCTTAAAAGCCCTTAATTTGTGCAGATGTTGTGAGGCCAACTGCAAAATTTATAAAAATACAACTAGGACTTGCTATTCCTGTGTGACCGTCTCTTATCTGCACCGTATTGGAATTTTCTGACATGTTTGTATTACGCATTCAACAACTTGTAACTTTTTTGGTAGAATATACTTGATTAAAAATTTATACAAAAACATGATGTCCGAAAACAAATTTTCAAAGGTCCTTAAAAATATTAATTAGGTCCTTAAAAGTCATTGATTTTCATTCTGTAATTTGAGTGGGAACCCTGATGAATTAGTCAACCATTGCCTTAGGCTAATAAACTTTGTTTTCATATATTAAAAATTATTCATCATTGCTAGTATTTATTTCAAATATACAAGTTTTTGAGACGACTTTCGTCACTGGTATAACTAGCTGCCACTATATTTTTAATGATAATCATTTACTTTTATGTGAACACTGATCCATTTTTAACATACTTGTCATTTAATAAATGTACTATGTTTAATAAATGTATGTTGACTTTACAAAAGTTTCAATACCACTTTTTTTTTTTTTTCTTCTTCTTCTTAGTACTCTTGGAGCTGGAATTCCTAATGTCAAAGAATTGGAAGCAAGGTTACTAAAAATGCAGCAAGATTTGTTAAAAGTATGTATCTCTTAAATTTTTGTAAGTGGTAAAATATTTTTTAATATATAAGTTATCTGAAGTAAAGTCTTGGAAAATGTTTTCAGTAATTATTAAGTTAATTACTTTTCTCATCTAATTCCTAGGTAAAAAGTCTGGATTTATCAGCTCTTTTTTTTTTTTTTTAATTACATTTTAAAAAAATATATTTTATAATCAATTATTTAAACAGGATTTGCTTATTTTTAGTTTGCTTTTTAAAAATGAGCCTTAAAATCCTTAATTTTCACTTCAAGTCCTTGAATTTCAAATTTTTTTACATGTAAGTTTGAATTATTAACCTTCTGAGGGTCATGGGTGTATATATACGTCCTTTGATTCCCAGTTTTTCCATCAATACACAACCTTTTTAAATTTATAAATAAAATATTTTTTAAATCTTTTTATTAGGATGATAGTTTAAAACCTACTTGAAACAAAATAAATAAAAAATAATTTTAAAAAAATTTATATATTTGAATCAGAAATATAATATAAAAATTATTGCAGGAAAAACAACTGTATAATTTTGCCTATTCCCTGGACACTCAGAGGGTTAAAGTTGCTGAACTATGTTTTTTTATAAGCCAAGTTTACCAATTGTCTCGGAAGTTAAAGTCAAGAATTTTGCATAGAAACTTGAGATTTTTATTGTTCAAGCAAAATGCACAAATTTCCTGCAGTAGAATCAGAGATGAATGCTTTTTCATGAGGAAGTTATAGTTACAATCTTAAATCAAGTGGGTTATATTAAACTATGCAAATGTCATTAATGTTCCTTAAATGATAGAAATTTAGCAATGATGGACAGTTTCACTGTTGATATTTGTGACAATAAACTGGGGTGATGGTATGCTAGAGATTGGGGGTGAGGGCAGATTTTTCAATTGATTTTCTGTTAGCACACTTGGCTTGTATTCTTCCATCTAAAATTTATGCTGGGACATTAAGGCCTTCCCAATATTCACCTGCACAATGGAAAGGTAATTGGTACTCCACCAATTATCTTTCCATTGTGCAGGCGATTTTCGCATTGGACTTAGCTGATTGTTGCATTTTCGTTATGGATAATTACAAGATTGTGGTGCGGTTTATTCATTGTTTGTATCATGGTGGCTTAGACAGATAATTGGATAAGATAATGTTGCAATTGTTGAATAGTTTGTTTTGTGGTTGCTTGCACTTCATTCACATCAGATTCATTGCATCATTGTGGTCGAATTTCCAGTTTCAGTTACAAGTTATAAAAAGGGTTTATTTATTGTATTGTTCATAAATAGTTTCTTTTCTTACTAATTTATATTGTTAATTTTATAACTTGTTTCTTTTCTCGCTAATTTTTATTGTAACTTGTTTCTTTTTCACTTTAGGAACAGCATCAAAAAGCAAATTTGGAAAATGAAGTCCTCCACCTCAGAGAAGAAAACCAAAGACTTCAGGCAAAATCACAAACAGCAGCCATTCAAATACAGCAACTGCAAGAATGGTATGGATTCCAGCCAGGACAAACAGAGGAATAACACAGATTTTTTATGAACTGTGCCATTGTCTAAATTCTGTTTCTTACCACTTTTGGTGTGTTAATATTATTGCCAATGATTTAAATTTTAGTGCAAGTATATAATTATATTATGTTGAAACAATTATTTTTATATATTTACAGATGTATAAATATATGGTTAATGCAATTTTTGAACTAAAATGCTCTTAAAATCTTATTTCAAACAATATGGAAGAACTTACATTTTTAATTAGTTGTGTTTTAAAGTCTATGATGGCGCTACATAGCCGAAAATGTATTAAATATCAAAAAAAGATTTGTGTAATGGTGAAATAACTAACCAGGCATTTTGGTAAATCTTACCAATTTTTAATAAACAGTATTCCAGATTTATTTTTTAGTGTGTAAAATGATGAACAACTATTATGAAAAAACTGCCAAAGCTTATTTTAAATAATGTTAACATTGTGTTTTGAAATTTCTGTAATTATATTTGAATATATATATTTATTATGTCCAGAAAAATCAAAATCAAAAATTGTCTATAAAATCTGTTCTTATAAAGAATTATTTGTAAAGCGCTTACATTTTTTGTTGACAAATTTGCTTGCCTTTAAAAATGTTGAACACTTAATTTAAGTAACTTAGATTGCAGTGAGAGGTATATGAGAAAGTAGAATGGGTAAGAATAGTAGGTAGTAAAATATATTACTTTGTAAATGTGTTGGATATTATAATTTTAATTGGACTTTTTCTTTATTATATTGAAATGCTTCTTTTTGGTGCAAAGAGTGTTTTTAATTAAATTTGTTAACACATATTTGCCAATATATTTAATGATAATGACTATAGTTGATAGTGTAGTATTTTGAATATTAATTTAAACACATTCAGTGACAATGAATGACGACTAATGAGAAGTAAAATTTTGTTTTTTTAATGATTTCTTAATTCCATTCCTAAGGTGTTTTTTTTAGCCTGCCACTTTGCTTAAAATGTTGACATTCCTTTAACTTAGTAGCTGTCTTTTTCAACTTAACAGTAATCTGTCATACAAGTCGAATGGGACAAGAAAAAAATTATGTTGAAAGTATTCCTATAAACAGTTACGAGTTTTTTAATGTGTATCTTGGTAAAACAGTTCATTTTTTTATTAACTCATTATTAAAAACATTTCATATAAAAGTGCACTGTGTATTTGCTAATTTTTCGGATTCTGAGAATTTTCATAGCTCAGCAAAGGATTTGTATATTTTTAATGACAGTTTGGTTGCCTTTGATCTGTGCTTATGCACATTGCCAAGTAAATTTAAACCTACTTGTTTAATTCTGGTTAATTATTATAAATATAGAAGTTTTATTTTTTAACAGTTGTAATTATTAAATCAATTACTGTAATTTTAAAAGTAAATGTTTTCTACCTTCACAAGTAGCTGCTAGAACAGTAGAATTGCATTTGCAAGCTAGCTGATGGATATTTTGAGGGACTGAATGAAATTTGAAAAAATGAGATTTTGAAATTTTATAGAGGTAAAAAGTTACTAGGAATCCAGCAATAACATTGGACATTTTAAAGAGAAAATGTTACACATATTTTTATTACTTAAGAGAAAAAAATTAATGTATTTTAAAGCTTCTATTTATATAAAAATTAATTTTGATTTCGATTATAAATAAACTTAAATACTTGCTTTAGTTACTTATTGTTAAACTTACTTAAACAAAGTACTTGTTTATTCCTTAACATTTAAAACATTATCTATACAGATTGCTTAATATGTCTTTGAAATTTAGCAATCATCTTTGGAATTATGTTAAAAACATGCATAGGTATCGTTTTGATTTCTGCTAAAAGCTGCTCTTTTTTTTTTTTTTTTGTAGCTGATGATACATAGAAAATGTTTTTTACACTTTTGTATCAATCTTGATTTTATTTGTTCAGAATTGTATATTTTATTTATTTACCACATTCTGTATTACTTTTTGCAACTTCCATCATTTTTATTACATACTTTTATACATAAAATTTTTGCATTTATTAGCTTGACGCTAGCTTTTGTATGTAGTGTTTTGTTACCTAGTCACCGAAGTCAATTATTGTGTACATAATGTTTTTAATATATCATTGTAAATAAAGTTGGATTTTCTTTAATTTGTTGTTGGTGTTAATCAAAACGATGTATTTTCGATCTGAATGCTATGTAATTAAAGTATATTAACAATTCATAAAACATTTATTAATATTCACTTCACTGGAACTTTGAACTTCAATTTCAGTATTCTCCTTTCAACTCCTGAAAGCAAAAATTAATTTAATTTGAGCAAACTAGGGGGAAAAAA
This sequence comes from Linyphia triangularis, assembly GCA_963978545.1. Lineage (NCBI taxonomy): Eukaryota > Metazoa > Arthropoda > Arachnida > Araneae > Linyphiidae > Linyphia > Linyphia triangularis. The sequence continues at coordinate 31,389,721 of OZ021731.1, read as the reverse complement.
ACTGGATTAAGTTATTTATACATGTGAAAGGTACAAAGGATAGACATCTTGTCAAGCTAAGAAAATGCTGAAGCAGGGGGGAAAAAACACATCAACTTAATTTAACTCCCTTTGAATGCTACTAGATCGACTGTTAATTTAATTTTTTTCACAAAATCTTGACATAGTTGCATTTGTCTTAGTATGTAAGCTATCTTGATTCCTTATTTCACTAAATCAAATAATTAAGCGTTCACTTCAAAAAGTATTCTATGAATAATATCTTTTTTATTAATTAAAGGTTTTGCATATCTATCATAAATATAAATTTCTCACATTTGTATATTAACGGGCTGTTCTAGTTTCATATTCAGGTATGTTTAAGCACCATTCAGATGAAAATAGTCCTTTTTTGTCAAAAGTTAACTTATGCATAATTTAAAGTAGAAGCATATTTTTTGCTCATGTAAAAACTTGTAAATTTTTATTCTAATCTGCAAATGGAGATCATCAAAAATTACAACCTTCATTAGTTTTAATAATTTTAAATCAAAATTGAGCATGATATTACATCAAGTCACTATTTTACAAGGATGAGGAAATAAAGTTCTTTTATATAGACTGTATACTAAGTTAGGTATTAAGTTGAAGTTTATAGGTTGTTTTCTTTAGATGTTATAAAATGTAAAGTAAAAAAGGCAAACATTCTACAGATTGGTAAAAAAAATTCTCGTAGAGCAAAACAACCGACCACAAAGTGTACACCATCGCTAGAAACTGTTAGAATACGTTGCAATAATTTCCTTTTTACTCTATTGGTAGATTTTGATGATATAGCATAACATACATTTAAAAGTGATCACTAATCTTTTCCTTCCCTATACACCTTATTCACATTTCTCTTCAATAATGACAAGATTTTTGTTTTACTAAAAATCGGGACACGTCTCTGCCATTGAGGAAGGGGTAATTTTTTATTTTTTTTATTACATTTATGAGGTTTGGAACACACAATTCTTGAATGTTCTAGGTTTTTACTAAAGGTAAATGCATGAATTACAATGTAGATGTTATTTTAACTTTATAATTAGCTTTGTCCTTACTTTATAGTATATACTTCTTATTTGAGGCTATTGAGTTTAACAAGTTTTTATTTGATTTTAGGAAATCCAGAAACTCTGCAAGAATGTGAAAAGTTAATTTTAGTTATTAACAAAGATTTCAGTGTATCCACAGAAATTGTGTCTTCTCGGAAGTCAAAATTTTATTAACAATAGAAAATGCCCTTTCAAGATAGCAGTTGCCGGCAAACTAAAGCCGAAATCCACAATTTTTATAATAGTGGCAATTCAATTAAATGCTGGTGGAAATGGGTAAAGACCTCTATTCAACGCTTATCCATAGAAACTTCATCAGTTATCCACTCCGCTAGTTTTACTTAATCAATGAAGTTCTAAAGAAAATGTTTGTTTTGTTTAGAATTAATTTGGCGGGACTCTGTGATGGAAAAGCGGGTTTGCGAGGTGAAAATCGGAACATCTGATCACATTACCAATCGAAATATAGCTTGAAAACATGAAAAATTTTATCTAATACAATAGCATGATGGATGTAGCATTAACAAAATGTGAAGGCAAAATAATGTGTAGCTTTTGTATAAATTAAAATTTAGGTTACATACAATTCTTTTACACAAAATTGTGATACCATCTGTTGGAACAAACTGTTACATCTATTATTTAATTTTTAAATCGTAAACTTTGAAGTGTCATTGAATATTTGGATAGGAAATGTATGACAACTAATATTGTATTAGGTCTATGTTACAGGGAAATAGAAATCTAATTATTCTTATTGAATATAAGGGCGGAACGTAAAAAAGAAATTTTCGATTTTGGTTTTGCCCTAGTGCAGAAAAGTTGGGTACTAGTGAGTAGGTTATGTGTGCAAAGTTTCGGGAAAAACAAAAACTATCTTCCGTTTCCATTTCATCCGTGATTTTTAGCAGATTTTACTATATAGTAAAAAATGTGTATTTGCATTGTTTTCTATGCAGTTCTTCTCTTTTTTTTCTGAAATAAATTTCAGAAAAAAAAAACAGAACTCACCACTGGGAGGTGGTTGCATTGCGAGTTCCACCCGTGCCTACCAATCCACCTAACCGTATGGGCACTAACTCCCTTGCTCTTGCAGTTATTCCGGTTTACTCAGCACTCACATTTGGTTTCAAATGGTGACATAGCTTTTCTTGACACTGTTTGGGTTATAACTGAGCTGTTACGCTCAGTGGTGTAGTGTAAAATAAAAAGGTATGGGAACGCTATGTCGCATCGTTATAAACGTATACTTTTGTTTTTTTCTGTGTGTGTGGGGGGGGGGGGAGTGAAAATTGCAACTAAGAATAAATAACTTTCTTAATTTTACTTTAATAATCTCAAAACAGATAATGAGCTCCTCAAAATTGAAAAGAAAAACATGTGTGTTTAGGCTTTTTTATCTAAATATCTTTTTAAAACTATTAAATCATCTGGATTTTTTAACAATTGGCTTTGCACAACTCATTTTAACAGATTATTTGATACTTTATAAATGGATTAGAAGATCTTTTCAAACATATTATTGACACAAATTTTTAAATAGATTTTTTGCAACAATTTTTAAACAAATTATGTACAATTTATTTTAAACCGATTATTTACATGATTTCTTAAACAATTATCATTCAGAAAAATTTCCATAAGAGATCGAGTTTCGATTTTTCGAATGGCTATATGTGTGGGTTGCCGTGCCTCTTTCAAGTGTTTGCAAATTCTTGAACTTGCTTGCTCAGCTCTGAAGTTGCATATCGAAAACGGCAGCATAGTTCTCACGAAAAAACCGTTTCGTTTTCTTTCTTGACTGTGAGTTTAATGTCACGACGTAATAAAATTAAAAAAAAAAAAAAAAAAAAAAAATTAGGTGAGGGAACGCCGTTCCGCCTTCTAAAAAGGTAAAGGATCGCCGTTCCCACGCGTTCCCGCTCCACTACACCCCTGGTTACGCTTACCTTCTCCACACACAGCCACAGAAACATCTGTTACTAGTTTTGCAAAACGTTCAACACTTTAGGTGTGGCAGGAAAATTTTAGGCTTCCCAGGTATTAAGCTACAGACTCAACTGAAAATCAAATTTCTCAAATCATCTTTTCTTAAGTGAGATGTTATTGGGGGTTCCTTCAATTTACGTTGCTGCTAATCAATGATGTCTAAACATGAATTTGTCTCGAAGTTGAGCGATGAAATGTTGTAGTGTCAGTTCTCTTTCCTTTTTTCCCATTCTTGCTCATAAAATCCTGCGTAGTACAAGTTCTCGAATAGGCTGTCTGTCGTCTGTGATCATTGCTTCTGGGGGATCGAAATAGCAGTTTCTCTGATTAATGGGATCGACCATATTCTTTCATTCACATTGAAGGTAGAGCGAGACGTTTATTGCCTTCCACAAATTTCGTGGACCATCAGTGTAATATAGATTTAATTTGATTGTAAACCACATTGGTGCATACACTCTCTTCCAAACTCTGCCAGAGTTTGAAGTTGGTTTGAAGGCTCTGAAAAGCTAATGTATAAGCGCAAAATACAATTGGTGGTTGTTAGCCAACGTACATGAGACATTTTCCCAGGTTGTCTTTGTGACAAACCTAATGAGCAGTTTCCATTTTTGCAGCTTGACAAATATCCCAAAGGTATTGCTTGTCTAAGATTCTTTCTATCGATTTCCGGAAATTCTTTCGATATGACTACAAATCTCGCAACTGGGAAGTTTTCACAATTTGCCAATGCTTTCCCAAATGAACCAGAAAATGCATTAGGACCACTTATTCCACCCCCCAAATGCTGCACTTAATGTCGGAGTGGCAACTCATTTGCATGTAACTGGCAGATAAACCAGTGCAAGGGTTTGCCAATGGCTTTCTCCAAACGACAAATTACAGTTTTACAACTAGTATTAACGACTTTTCCATCGCACCCTATTGCTACTAATTGAAGAATGTCAATATTCTTATTTTTCATGAATGGAAACATCATTTGAGAGATGTTCAAAGCCGATGATGAGGTTGGTGCTATGTGTCCATTGGGCACATAGCACCAACCTCAACTCATACAATCAAATTACATCCATATTGCACGGATGGTCTACAAAATTTGTGGCAATAAATGTCTCGCGCTATCATAAAAAGGAATTAAAGTCTGTGTTCGATCCCATTATCCAGAGAAACGGCTATTACAGTCACCCGGAGGCAATAATCCTGTCAACGACATGGTTGGACTATATGGATGGGTGGGCACGGGTGGAACTCGCAATGCAACCCCTATCCCATGGTGAGTTCCGGGTTTTTTCTGAATTTTATTTCAGAAAAAAGCAAAGAGCAACATAGAAAACATTAAAAATACACATTTTTTAACTATATTCTAGAAATCTGCTAAAAATCACTGACGAAATGGAAACGGAACATGTTTTTTGTTTTTCCCGAAACTTTGCACACATTACCTACCCACTAGTACCCAACTTTTCCGCACTAGAGCAAAACCAAAATCGAAAATTAAATTTTAACGTTCCGCCCTATTGAATATCCAAAGAGCATTGTCGAGCTTAACCCTGCGGAACATGTGCCCTGAGAGGTCTCCCTACTTACCACTTTGCTACCTTAACTTACCACTTTGCTAATTAATCTTTGCCTGCCTTAAAAATAAAGAAATGTTTGATACTTCCTCATTCAAGTGTTTTGAAATTCTTTAACCAATAACAAATAACAATACTATGTTTCCACTGTAAAATATTGCGCTTTCCAAAATGATTTTTTGACTGTGTGAACCCTAGGGTTAACTTTAAAAAATGAACAGTTTTTGCTTGAAATTATTGTTTAAAAATCATGTGTTATATTTTCCTTACCATCATCAGTCCTAAAAACAGTCGAAAATTCAAAAGTGCCGTCTTCTACAAGCAATTTTTCAAAATCGAGAATCCCTCCACCAACTCCAAAATAATGCACTTTTGATGCTAGGTATCTGTTATTGTTATTAAGTAAAAAATAGAAAAGAATTTAAATTTCAATTAACATATACTCGTAATTGTAGTTTATATTTATATGTTTATAGTATGCTCACTTATGAAACTGATAATTATTATTAAAATATAAAAAGTAAACTTGCTACAAATCCTTCAATAAAATATAATAATTTAGAACTAAAATAGAATACCAATTCAGTGATTTAAAATGTGTGTAATGAATAGATCATGCAACATAAAAAATAAGTTATGTACTCACAATTAATTTAAAGGTAAAATTAGCTAGAATACTTCACTATTAACAATTTTTTTTTTTTTATGTGTAATGTGTTTAAATGTATTGGTATAGTTTATTAAAATTTATTTTAAATAATGAATTAGAAGTGCCCAAAAGTTATAAACAAATTTGTTTGTAACTTTTGGGAACTTCTAATTCAAATATATAAGAAAAACAAACATTGAAAACATTCAGCAAATACCATACTTTCAAATTTAGTAATGTCCCTGTGAAATTGTAGTTAATAGACAATTTTTACAAAAGAAACTAAAATAGTAAAATTTTATGAAACAATAAAGCAAATTATTCGTACCCATTATTCATGATTGCAACTCAAGGGAAAAAATCAAAAAATTTCATTTAACTTTACAAAATAAATAATATCTGATAAATTTCATAATAATTTTAAGAAATTAAAAACTATTTAGAAGCAAACAACTTTTATTCGTAACTAGCTGAAGTGCCCGGAGTCAAACAACTATGGTCTATCGTTGTGCGGGCTCAAACTGTTATGACCCGTCGTTGCTCAGTACAACCAGGTTCAAATTGGTTCATTCAATTGCAAGCTATAAGCTTGTCCCGCTTTTACTTATTTTATATATAAGTAGGTATTTAAAAACATGCATATTCGAATGCAATGCTGTATGAAAATTTCAAAGCAATCAGTGAAGAACTTTCGAAGATTTAAGGTTTTGAACAATTGAACATTTTTATTCATATAGATAGTCAGAAATGTGTTTCGAGTGTATGAAATATAACAGCACAGACTGTGCTACTTAACTATATATATTTTGCCAATTTTAAATAAATTTAATTTTGCTGGTAATGTTTATTTTGTTTGTTCTTTTTCCAAAAAGGATACATTGTGCCATCTGATTTCAGAGCGCATTTCATCAGATCCAAGAGTTTCCTATGATTGCATTTCTCGTATAAAGTCTCTGATGTTATAATGCAGTCGTATCTATAAATCATGCAAGACAAAATAAATCACTATTTTGAAGTTAAAAATATCAAAAGTAACAATAAAGTAAAAACACTTTTACCACAATTTAGATATTCTCATAAAATTTGAAATTAAGAGAATATTTTAATTCAAAACATAACTTTTTTCATAAGCAATGACACTTTACTATAATTTATTAATTTAAAATACATCACATTATTTTAATCACTTATTAGTAACAAATATATAAATTCTAGTAACTACTTTAATGGCAATTTCAATACATGCAACAATGGATACAACAAAGAAAGAAATTATATATTTTTCCCTTTATTATTCTTTTAACAATTGTGTTTGGATACTAGAAAATATTTGCATTCACATACAAGAGTAAAATAAACCTAACCTTTTATGAATTAGCCCTTCAGAATAGTACTTTTCCTTGATTTTCTGCCAATCACCACATAAAAAGTTACACTTCTTAGTAACAGTGCTTTGTACTTCAAGAGTGTTGAGCAAAACGTTAGGAATAGTTACAAATTCTAGGACTTCGGAATTCTGAAGAATGAGTGTAGAATACATTTAAAATACTACTATAATAAGCATTCGAAAAAGTTCTATAAAATTACAAAAATCACATTAAATATACTCATTCATAAAAAAAAATTAAAAATGGCTTTTTTGGTTTTAGACATGTAATCACAAAAATTATTTGATGTGTTTTATAGAAAATGCATTTATTTTATTAACGATGGTACTGTAGTTAAAGTCTATTAATGACTAAAAAAAGATTATTTTCCAAGTTGGAATTAGCAGTGTAAAAATATGCATTTTAAAAAACTTGATTGTAGGTCGTTCAAATTTTTGCCTATATTTGCAATTATACTACTAAGACCAATTTTTAAATAAAATCTTTACTTTTTTATATTATATATAATTTTAGCACTTACAACATTGTGCACTTTACAAAACTAAACTAGAAGTGTGAAATATTGCACAACTTTCAATTTTACTATAACACTAAGAATTAATCAAATATGGGTGATAATAGCTAATGAATTTTTATTTTTGATAACCTAATTATATTTTGACAATCAATTAATATTTAGATTGATAGCAAAAGTATTCAAAGTGCTTTAAATTTATAGAAAACAAATATTGCTTGTTTTTTAGGTGGAAATAAATGTTAAAAAAAAGTTAAAGTACATTAAAACCTCGTTAACGCAAAGTCGATGGGACCGCTGGAATTGTTCGTGTTAACTGAATTTTGTGCTAAACGAATAAATTATCGTTAAGTTTTAAGTAAAGAGAAGTGCTTTTACTTTGCATTAAACAGGATTTCATGCTAAGCGATTTTGAGTAAACGGGGTTTGATTGTAATACATCATATGTCATTGCACTTTGACTATTTAAAGCTAGATAATTTCAAATCATACACTTTAGTTACTCAAATTTTAACTTGCAAAACAACATAAAAATAAATATTTACAAAATCTTGAAAAGTAACAACTCCACCACTAAGATAAGACACAATGCCGGGCAACCCAACACCACAACCTAACTTTAAAAAAAGAAAAATTGGATTAAGTATGGAAATAAAAAAAATACATTTGTAAATTTGAATCTTTTAAAGAAAAACAAGCAAATTAATAACATGCAAAATAACAACAAAATGAAAAAAATTCAAAATCTAGCATTAATCAAATCAGCAGTTTAAATGGGTAAAAGTGTATATGACAGCATATAAATATACCATTCAAGGGCGATTTATCAGCCTCAAATGTACACACATATAACATCATGAAAACTAAGTGACTACAAAATTGTCAAAATTTGGTTAAGTACACATAAAAATGCACTTAAGAGAAAAATTGTACAGTAAAACCATGTTAATGTGAAGTCGCTAGATTCCCCCGAAATCGTTCGTGTTAACCGAATTTCATGTTAAACGAATAAATTAACGTTAAATTTTAAATACGAAGAACTGTTTTTACTTCACGTTAAACAGGATTTCATGTTAAGTGATCTCACGTTAACAGGGTTTGACTGTATAACTATTCTAAACAATCCTTAGACGCTACATATAATTTTCAACAATCGATAATACGATCATCAAAGGGAAGTTCATTCCTTTAAGCTTATGTTTCTTCTAACAGACAGTTTGTAATTACCTAGTTTTAGTACTCAAAAGACAATACACTCAAACCTTTTATTTAATGTAACAAACCCAAAACTTAAGATTATTAGAGCTGCCAGGCAGTATTTTAACTGAGAAAAGTTTATTTGATTTTAACTTACACGAGTTTGAGTCTTTGTGTAACTAAAATTAAACTTAACAAAATTATCATTTTTTATTAAATTTAAAACCTTCACTTCATATGAGCAATTTTTTTACAATTATGTATACATACAGATTATACAATTATTATCTATAGGTTCAATTCAATAAAATATTTTCCACTTTAAAATGCAAACAAAATGTAAGCCTAAAAATTTACTCTATGTGTATATATAGAGCCAATTCTCTGCTGTAAGCACAGGACATTTTGATAATTTTTTCTACTTGTAAACAGATTATAATTTTAAAATTATGATGAATCAAGTAGTTATGTTTTTTTTTATATAATATTAGTTTGTTGCAAAGTTACATGGAAACATAAATAGTTTAACTAGGTCAAATATGCATCTTGTAACACTGATGCATGGGACACGTCCGTGTCTACTGCGTCTGTGACTTATAAATTTGTATTTGGCTCAGTTAAATTAATTAATTTTTCCATGTAACTTTGCCAAAAACTAATTTTATGAAAAACAAAAATGTAACTACTAAATTCATCATAATGTTGCAATTCTAATCCATTTACGAGAAGAAAGAAGAGCAAAAATGTGCTGTGCGTTCATCCAGAGAATTGCCCATTGGCAATTATTATAAAATGTTATCACTCAAAAAAATTAAAATTCTGTGTATATTAATAAATGTTACCCAAACCTGTAGATTGTAACACTAATGTCATCATTTACTTTTAAGAATTGAGGCAAGTAATGGAGATTGATTGTTTTCAGATTATCTGGTGCTGTCAGCAACACGAGGGCTATAATGCGCCGAAACATTCATCATTAGACAAGCCAACATACATTTACAAACACCCATGCCTAACACGGGACTCGAACCTGCAACCTCGCGATATAGAAGCTAGTACACTGACCACTATACCGTTTGGTCGAAGCAAGTAATGAAGAAACAAGGTATTTCAGATGCAATGAATCAATCACCCATGTTTTATTGATATTAGTATAGAAATGTTGCATAGAGGTAATCCCTTCAAATCAATCTCAATTTAATAGAACACAGTTATTAAATTAAATACTGATATCAAACCTCTAGAACAGAACTTCCACTCTGGATGCAATTCTTTTCAGCAAGAAATTCACAAAGATCAATGGCACATTCCCATACTTTTAAACCTCCTATCAAAAAAAAAAAAAAGATTCAAGAAAATAATAGTAAAATTGTAAACACACACAAGATTTAAAAAAAAAAAAAAACTTGGGTTAACTTCTCTATCGTCCAAACTTTAAGAAATCTCAAGCTATTAATTTCTACAAATCATTGATCCATTAAGTGTCTTAGCCACACATTGCACATCAATAGATGGGATTAAAGGGGAACAGTTGCTACCCCCGTCTCTCTCTTATATACATATTTGGAACTTTAATTATTTTTGACAGGATATCATCAAAATTTTCAATTTGCTATTCGGTTATAAATGAAGAAAATTAAGTAATTAAAAAAAGAGTTAAAAAGTGTTTATAAAAATTAATGTAAATAGAATTTATTATGTTGCTGCTCCCCTCCCCTCTCCCTGGTGCATTCATAATACTTTGGACTTTGTTTTACTGTAACGTTCATTGATATTGAACAAAATAAGGGGTTTGAAACATTGCACAATTTTCAATTGCACTATAACATTATGTCACGGCATTTAAATTTGACATGGATTGGTGTCATTTACAGTGGTTATTTTCAAATTTTTGTTAATTAAAAAAAAATGTACAGTTTGGCAATATTTTGATGATAATTATTCTATTGACAAAAAAAGGTTAAATGTTTTTGTTTTGTTTTTTTATATAATTATTACATTATAATTTCAGGTATGTTAGAATGTTTCATTTCTCCAAAGATGTGATTTTCATATGACTTGGGTTATGCTCTGAGTCTAAGTGATGTAAAATATACATAAATGCCAAATTTCAAAAAGATTGGATAATATTTAGGGGTTGCACAATTTGATCATTTTTATTTAAAACTAGTGAAATTTCCAATATTGAAGTGCTTTGTACTAAAGGGTTTCTCACGTATTTCTTCCCTTGATAAGAAATCATATACAACAATGTTAGACAAAGAAAGTCCTATTCAGCACTTTCTAGTGAAAACAGTTAACTACATCAAAATGTCCTAAAATACAGAAGTCATCCAAAAAAAGACTACAAAGAGTTATGCGTTATTACAATTCTTCCTCCAGTACCTAGGAGGTTGGTCTAAAATGGACTTTAGTTTCTGGATCCCAGGGGCTCTGCATCAAGGAAGGTGGATGGCAAAGTCAATATATGCACCTAAGATTGTCCTTTTGAATATTCCTCAGCGAAAATTGAAAAGAATGAAACAGTCATCCTGATATGAAGGGCCAAGACAAAGAACGATCAGAATCAAAAAAATTCAAAATCAAGATTTTGCCGCAATGTGTAAGGTTATAGCAGATAGTTTAATCATGCGGAGTTCTCTGACAGATAAATATCATGGTATGTGAGATTTTGAGCAACCATTACCTCATCCCTAATACAAAACTTGAAACTTTAAATCAGCTTTTCTGGAGAATTGAGAAAAGCGACTCTGATTATTCTTTGCCGTAGCCCTTCATATATGTAGCGTTTCTGCCAAAATAAAATGTCATAGATCCATGACTTTCCAAGACTGAAGCAAATAATTTTCCATGACTCAAAAAATCAAATAACAAAAAAAATGAAATAAAAACTTATATGAATTTTACTAACACGAACCTAGTAAAATGATTTTTGTAAAGTTTTATTTAAATTAAGTAAAAAATCCTTGTTTCAGAAACTTCCAAATCAGAAGAAAAAGGAAAACATAATTTTCCATTCTTTGATTTTAATAAATCTTTAATAATAAAAAAATATTTGAAGAAAGAATAAGTCAATAAAAATATATTATATCATCAAAAATCAAATGTTTTGATATCAACAATGCAAAACAGAAGAAAGAAGACGAAAAAAAAATTGTAAAAATGTAAACACAAGCTTATCAAATGCAAACACAAGCTTATCCATTCTTTGATTTTAATAAATCTTTAATAATAAAAAAATATTTGAAGAAAGAATAAGTCAATAAAAATATATTATATCATCAAAAATCAAATGTTTTGATATCAACAATGCAAAACAGAAGAAAGAAGACGAAAAAAAAATTGTAAAAATGTAAACACAAGCTTATCAAATGCAAACACAAGCTTATCCATTCTTTGATTTTAATAAATCTTTAATAATAAAAAAATATTTGAAGAAAGAATAAGTCAATAAAAATATATTATATCATCAAAAATCAAATGTTTTGATATCAACAATGCAAAACAGAAGAAAGAAGACGAAAAAAAAATTGTAAAAATGTAAACACAAGCTTATCAAATGCAAACACAAGCTTATCCATTCTTTGATTTTAATAAATCTTTAATAATAAAAAAATATTTGAAGAAAGAATAAGTCAATAAAAATATATTATATCATCAAAAATCAAATGTTTTGATATCAACAATGCAAAACAGAAGAAAGAAGACGAAAAAAAAATTGTAAAAATGTAAACACAAGCTTATCAAAACTGTACCATTTCAGTTTGCATATCAGGAATTTTTTTTTCACCTACGAGACCTTACTTGTGTGATCTCACATATTTGGAGTTCAGAAATGTTTTCATTGGCTGCGATTTTTAACTGTGACCGTAGTTTCCGTCAAAACGTAAATAAAAACAGATGAATTTTTGATGAGCTGAATAGCGATCATAGCGTTTATGACGTTACAGTTACGTAATTTTACCTAAAAAGGTATAGAAATCCATGAAATTCACTGTATTTCCATGACTTATGGCCATTTTTTTGCTCAAAATCATGACTTACCATGACAAAATTTACCCAAATGTCCAAATTCATGACTTTTGATGACATTTCCTGACCTTCCATACAGTGGCGTAGCCAGGATTTTTTCTCGGGAGGGGGGGGGCCAAAACAAAAATTGTAAATCATGATAAATGAATAATTTGGGTTTGTATACTTAGTAATTTCTGAGGTGCCAACTTCAGTTTGTAGACATGTGATCTCCTTAATAATCACAAGTATCCCTCTTCAACTTTTAGTAATATTCAGAAATGGTTATTTTTCTTTACACATTAAATTAAAATGTTAATAAATAGAATACCAAATGACACTATAACGATTCAACCTGCTAATAACACAAAATATTTCTAAAATTCAGAAACAAATCCCTAAAAATTCCGGACAATCCATAAGAATTTGCATATCTCTGTATTTTCTCACTAGCCAATTTAACAACATGGCTTTTTTAACCTAAAAATTTTTTTTAAAGAATTCTTGTATAAGTCCACTTTAGCTTAGAGAAGGGCTAAAAAAGAAGGGGGGAAAAAACAAAAAAGGGGGGAGGGAAACAGTTAGTGTCCAATTAAAAATAAAAATCGGGGCTTCAAATCAGACACTATAATTAACACACATGTAAGCAATTTGGTTTGTACTCTTAGTGTTAATAAAATTCAGTTGTTTCGTGGGTTAGACATAGCTGAATTACACCAAATAATATTTTATTTTAATCCTTTCTTTAAAAGTTATAGGTCACAATAGTTTCATTTATAAAAATCTTGTTTTATTCATAAAGTTCTTGTTTTATGGAAATAATGATGATAAAGAGTTGAAAACAACAGATAATGACTGATTTTTTTAAAAACTTATTCTGTAATTACTATATGTAAAACTATAATTTAAAAATATCCATTTCAAAATATCAATTCGACATACAAACTCATTTTATACATTGGTTTGTTGGCAATAAGTTAACTCGTGCAAATGCTTGTCTAAGCGGTATTTCTTTGTGCACTTTTCTATCAGGTATCAAAGTATTAAAATATTATTGCAACAAAAATTTCGAATATATTTTTTCAATATTTTAAAATTACTTACCATGTTCTTATACAAGTGAGTAGCAACGATTACGAATTGTAAAGCGAGAGTTGCCATTTAGACTCTGGTGTAGTTTTAAAAAGAATATCTGTAATTCTAAAAATAATAATATCTGTTCGTATTCGAAAGATTGGTTGATGTTTGTCAAAATTAATGTGTTCGTCGTAATACTGTGGAATTCTTTATTAATAGTTATCCATAACTACGAAACTTCGAATCTGATCTGCTTGATGGTTTTAATTCAACAAGGTCAAGGAGGGAGAGGGTTAGGCCGCCATTGAGAAAGGTCGGAAAAGAACAGCTCCCCCATTAGAAGTTCTTACAGGAAGTTAGTTACAGGAAGAACGAATAAAACTTGATAAATAAAAATAATAGACAATCATGATACTTAAAAAATTGAATAAAATTTTTTCACTTTTAATCATTTCGGGGGGGGGGGTCCTCCCTGTCTACGCCGCTGCTTCCATATGCACGGAAACCTTGTATATGTTCTCTTTTGGAACAAGCCAGTTGTAAGTCGATGGGCTCAACAAAAAGATTTGGATATATAGCACTACAGCTTCTGAGCACTTACTCAGTCACAGATGTTAAAAAAAGTGCTCTCACAATTGCTAAGACACCTTTGGTATCTGTCAGAAACAAGCGTAGGATTAGAATTTTTGGACGAACGTGTCACTCAGGCTGATAAGAAAAACATGAATAAAAACTTAGAAAGGAAAAAAAGAAAATGAACGATTAGAAGGTAAAAACATAGTTTTTGAAGGCAAAGACCCGAGTCATTTCATTACTAATAAAACAAAGACACTCTTTAAATTGTTAAGGATCCACGACACAACAGAATACTGCACATTTTTTTAACCTTGTACATTCCAAAATGCGTATAAATGTTAAAAAAATGAAGACAATTTTTTAACCGAATTCAATACTTTTATTACCTTATGTTGAAAGTAAAAATACCTTCATATTTTCCTGGGAGCAAATCTGATTTAGTTTCTTCAATCACACCTAAATCTCCAATACTTTTCAATTCATTTTGCTTTATATATTTGATTTCAAAATGGGCACATTTGAAAACATTTAGTTTTTCATGATGCAACTGAAATAAGAGAAAAATGCATTTAAATTTCATACTATTAATATTTTTAAAACTTAAATTGCTAAATTGTGAACAAAATATTGTAAATAAATATTTTCAAGTGCTTTTTGAAGAAACTTTATTTTTTATATCACACAGAACAATATTTTGAATTGTTTTTTAAGCACACAAATCAAAATACAATTTTTATTACGCAGTTGTGATCAAAATTACAAAGACAAGGGGAAAATATCCAAATCTTGACTACAATAGACCGGAAGATTATGCAAATTTTATGGCTGGAAAAGAATGATAAATAAAGCATTTTTTATAAGTTTTTGTGTAAATATATGTGAAATTCATATTCATAAAATGTATTTTGGATTTAGACAGCCATGAGATATGGACAAAATTACAGTCAAGCCCCGTTAACGCGAAGTCGATGGGGCAGCTGAAATTGTTTGTGTTAAACGAGTTTCGTGCTAAACGAATAAATTAACATTTAGTTTCAAGTACGGAGAACTGCTTTTACTTCGCATTAAATGAGATTTCATGTTAAGCGATTTCACATTAACAGGGTTTGACTGTATAAAGATAACTGTATTTGAGTGTTTTAAAAAGCCAAATGTGTAAGTTTTTTGTTCTGCACACAGCACTCATAGATGGTATAAGACCTTGGTGAGTGAATAGAAACGTCATATTCTATTATTTCAGTCATGTAGCTAGGTACTAAACTTTTGGAGTTTGAGAAAGGGAAAGTGGTTGCTTTTAAAAGTTCAGGACTAACTGCAAGTCAAATTGCGACAAAGCTGAATACATCGAGAATGGTAATTTATAATTTTCTTAAAAATCCCGTTAAATACGGACAGCAAAAATGTACAGGTAGGCCACCTTCTGTTTCTTTGAGTGAGAGAAGAATTATAATAAAGCGAGTTTTCTCCCAAAAACAAACATCGACAAAATTAAACTCACAATGCAGGCATCCAACAGTTCGATGTGTTTTACAAAATGAAAAAAGGTTGGTTAGAGGAAAACTTATGTCACAGCCGCCTCTTACAAAAGTTCATAAGAGACTGAGAATGGAGTTAGCCAAAAAATGTATTACTATGGAAAAAAAGTGGAATGATGTTCTCTTTTCCGACATGAAAAGTTTAATTTGGATGATTAACCAGATGGCTTTTGATACTTCTGGTATGATCTCCGTAAAGAAAAAGAAATTTTCTTAAAGCGTACATTTGGAGGTGGCTCAGTAATGGTCTAAAAAGATTTTGCAACTGTGGGAACCACTCCAACAGTTTTTTTTGCAGGGCAGAATGAATTTTGAGAATTATGTGGATATATTAACCAATAATTTTTTAAAAGAAGCACCATTAATTACAAGTGGAGACTATTTATTCCAGCAGAACAATGCCTCAGTACATATTTCTCAAATTTCGAAATCATGTTTTAATGCTAATTTCGTTAAACTATATGACTGGCCAGCTAAAAACCCCGATTTAAACCCAATAGAAAATCAGTTTGGTACTCTGGCTCACGAAGTATATAAAAATGGTATTCAATATGAAAACAAGCAAGAACTCATGCACTCCATCGAAAAATTTTATGGAAAACATATATATTTTGCATTTTCCAATGTATTGCCTTCTGCAATGATTTCTAGCATAAAAAAAGCATTTAATGTATGAATTTCACTTTATTTACTTCATAAATAAAAAAATTCTGTGCAATTTTCAGTTGTCCTTATAATTCTGACCACTACTGTATGTCTAGCTACACTCTTTGAAATGACTTCTGGAAACATAGTTTTTTTGTATAAAACAAAATTTAAAGCAGAATTTTTTTTTTTTTTTTTTTGTTAACTAACTGAATACAAAAACTTGTTGTTGGAAAAGTTTATAAGTTCAAAAACATTTTTGAAGATAACATATAAGTATGAAATAAATACTTTAAGCTTTATTCAATAAAAGAAATCATAATTATTTTTTGTTAAAATTCCAAGTCCTGTATGGATTCCATGCCAAGGAGATTTTCACCAAAAAATGTCAGCACCGCCATTTTTTTCAATGACAAGTGAACTGCTTATGGTTGCCATAATTTGGTGCGGTTTTATGCCAAAAAATTTTTAGCTCAGAATTCATGCTGGACTTTGAATTTTAACCTTATTTTTTATTAGTTTCATAAAACTACGATACAAAAAAAATTATTAGAATAGGTCAGGTTGGTTGAGTAGCATGGCCTATTCTGCTTCTAAGCTTTGAATCTGTGTAGTTTAGAATGGAATCAACACAAATTTGTATTAAAAACACATTAAATATTAAATTATAAGATACGGATATTTAATAAATTTAAAAATATACATTGCAGAAAATAATATTGTAAGATTAATCTGAAGCTACAGAGAAAAGAAATATTATTAATAAAAGAAAATAATTCACAACAAAATATCCTTTCAATTTTCCATAAAAAAACAACCTGTGTTATAACGTTTTCTAAATTCAGAAATTCACACCGGACTGAAGATGAAGATGTTTGTTCATTACGGTAACTTGACTTTTCTGATGTTAACGAATTTTTCGAAGTGTCTTCAGAAGTTGATCCCGAAAAGTTGAAACGAAAGGACATAGTCGAAATTCAAATGTTATTAAATTTTAAAGATTCGTTAAACATAAAATTGTTTCTTATTGAGAATTTATTTTTGGCTGCAAAATAATTGAAAGAGCAACTCCAAAAAAGTTAGAGTTGCGGTTTTTTAGTAATAACAATTTTACAAATGAATTCAAAACAAATTCAAGTTCAGGAAATCAGCTTTCTGGTTTTTAATTACATGTTAAACCCTGTTTTCTGACAAGTAAAAAAAATGTTGGTTATATTGAATGACGTCACAGTAACTTATTAAAAGGTGACTATAAAACACGCATTGTGATTGGCAAACAGAATTTGAATAATCAAATTCGTTTTTAAAAACGCTTTGCTATTGGTCATAAGCACATCCCAAATGTCACCAATAAAAGGCACAAGAAAATATAATGTGCAATGTGATACATGAGGGGCATGTGACATCATAAGACTGGTTATTTGCTACGCTGCCAGCCAATCACGCTAGATCATATCTTTGTACCGCGATCTCGTCGAAATTTGATCATTAAGAACTATTAATAAATAAAAACTACAATTTTAACTGAATCAAAATATTATTCAGAATTTCTAAAATCCATTTAGGACGTCTGTTTAATGAATAAATCAATTGAAACTTGATTATTTACAGTTTTATTGTAATACAGTCACAAATTTCCATTGAATCCTATATGCTACAAGCAAGCTTTCTGCCAGCCCGGAATGTATCGGAAGTGGTGTTTATCCCTCCGGAGTTGCTTTGTTGATAAACATGCCCCTTCCTTTATAGAATTCTAAAATGGAATTCAGAATCTCAATAATTTCCAAAAGCAGAACATTTCACATTTTTTTTATAGACCGGATTTCACTGAAAATGATAAACTGATGAACTCATGATAAACTCCTTCTCACATCAAAAAGAAAGAAAAAAAAGTGTGATTCAAGAAAACTAAAAATATTTTATGTATAAAAAAATAATAATAATAATACCACAAAGCGTTGCCTTTGATAGATTTGATTTTCTTTATTCAAAACGGAAGTAGAAAATTTGAGATTACATAGGAGAGTTGATGTAATTTTTATCAAAAAAATAATCTTACTCTACAAACAAAATTTAAATTATATAAAAAAGCATATTGACAATCTATTTGTAATATTGCTCTTAATAAAATATTAAACTTTTTAATTAGATTAATATCTAATCTCACTGCACAGTTTCGGTTTCATAAAGAGCCTACGAGTTGTTTCCCGTCATTTGTGTTCCCATAACCAGGTTTAGCTTGTCTACAATAAGTCCCATGTGAATTTAAACTTTTGCTTGATTTCTTCCGAACATTGTTGCACACTAGATTCATCGTCATCACCTCTAGCTTGCCACTTTTTTTTTTAAATCCAAACAATAGCTAATGTGTAACAAGCACTCAAAGGGATGAATCCACGCATGCAAAGTAGACAAACCGAAACCTAATATTCTATTTTCACAAGTACGTCTTTTAATTCGTCATTCATCATTTTGGTAATAGCACCACAGATGCAATTTTTGTGGAGATCGTGTGTCAGTCAAAGTATTGCACACTTCCCATCTGTCAGTGTGAGTCAAAAGTCAGGTTCAGTGGCGGCCCGTGGTCGAAAGTGTTAGTGCAGCCGGAAATATGCGACTTCCCAACAAGCCAATTCTAAGGGAAATTTACGACTACCCAAAGGTCCGATCTTAGAGGTCGGAAATGTCGACCAAAAATATCGATGCATTATCATTGCATGGTAAAAAGTATCGATAAAATATCGATATACCCAAATCCTACATGTTTCTTGATTTTATATTTGATATTCAGCTTTGTCAGAAACGAAGTTTTCTGGGCAATTTTCTACTTTTCATGATTGCTTTTTGTAAGGTGACAACTTTTTACTTTCAAATACTCGTTTATTTACATAGGGTAATGTGATAGAGCATCTTGATTTCGAAAAAGTGGTCTAGAAAAAATGTCTGTCTGTGTGTACTTAGTCAACATAACTTCCGAGGAAATTGACCAACGATGTTTAAATTTGGTGCGCGGTTTAGTGGTGGCAATATGGGACCTACCATTTAGATTTTTGTCAAAATCGCGCTTGCGTCTAAGGTTGAAATCATGAAAAAAAAAATTACACAGTGGTGGCGCCTGGAATTGCCCTACAAGGGGGCTAGTTATTCCCGACAGGGCAGCTGACAGGGTTAGAGAGGTCATTGTCAATAACGTCAATTAACTTTCAATTAAAAATGTGTACAAAATAACTTCCTATAAATTTTTCTTCTTAAGAATTGCCGACCAAACGGTATAGTGGTTAGCGTGCTAGCTTCTAGACCGCGAGGTTGCAGGTTCGAGTCCCGTGTTAGGCATGGGTGTTTGTAAATGTATGTTGGCTTGTCTATAATGACGAATGTTTCGGCGCATTATAGCCCTCGTGTTGCTGACTGCGCCAGATAATCTGAATACAACCAGAATCATCCCCCCTAATATATATATATATATATATATATATATATATATATATATATATATATATATATATATATATATATATATATATATATATATATATATATATATATATAGCTTGTTTTATCGGTGGTTTTTGTGTGTTAGTAATACTTGGAACGAAATTTAACATATTGAGAAAAATGTAGTTTTAATGGTTTAAATGTTTTAAAATCATGTGAGGTCATCAGGACCGTCACTAAGAATTTTGGTTGGGGGGACGTAGACATCCTTTTGCCGACTGAAATAAAGGCATGTCCGGTGTAAATGTAGAAAATATAAATCTATTTGCTAATAAATTGTTAACTAATTTTTATTAATGTAAAATTAACGTATAAATAATTTTTAATTAATATATGAATAATTCCTGCATAACTAATTATTAATTAATGTAAAACTAATTGTTAATGCATTTTTTTTTTTATTTAGTTGTGAATTGTTTTATTTAATGTGAAATTAGTTTGAATTATTTTTAAATTACCATCTAAACAATTTTTAATATTTTATGGCATTTTATTAATACGTACTTAATGTCAAATTTTAAGTAAATTCCCATCACATTATAGTTAAAGTTCCTTCAAATTCATTTAATTTTTCATTTCTTTTTAGTAAATTAACCCTTCCTCTCCAAACAAAGGAGATTATTTTTGGAAGCGTTTTTATTTGGGGGAGGGGAAGGGGGGGGGAAGACATTTATACCTTGCAGATAGATAGAATTTCTCCCCACAATCTTAAACCAATTCAGTAAACTGAGAAGTACAAGTGCTTCATTTCGATACAAGTTGCATTGCAAAAGACAATTATTATTGAAAACGATTTGTTAATTATTTAATTTTTAAATACTTTTTAACACATTTTCCTAACTAAAAAAGAAAAAATTTTGATTTTTCTTGAAACGTGTATTAATAGTAAAACTTAATTTTTTTGTAATAATTCAATCCAGGAACCTACTTTTTAAAAGTAGTTACTTCGAGTATATATTTTTATCAAAATTGCTGGATTTAACTTAATGATTTTTTGTGGTTTTTCACTGATGTTGTATGGTTTTTCAGCAATAATTTCTGCAAATATTACTCGTTTTTTGAACAATAATCATTTGTTCAAGAAGGAAAGTATACTTGAAAATGTTAGTTTTTTTTTTGTTTTTTTTTCCTAAGCGGGATTAAAAATAAAATGGATTACTTTAGCATTAAACCAAACTATAATATTTATGTGCAAAAAGGTAAGTTATTTGCAACTAATTGAACTTCGAATTTAGTGACAAAATACTCTATAAAAAAAGCATGCCATAATTTTTAGCACAACATACCAAACTGTATAAGGAATAGTACGTGTGGGGTTTCTTGGGAAAGGTGTGGGGAGGGGGAGAGGTATTCAAATCTACATTGTTAATCCGATCTTGAGGAAGAACAAGTTGCACATTTGATCTTCAAAGCAAGAGAAACATCACTGTCAACATGAAATTTCCAAAAACCCACCCCCATTTCCTTTACCCACATGTAATGGTTATGATCCAAATGTGAGATTTATTGATCCAATTTGAAATATTTTTAAAGGTATTTAGACTAAAAATCCAGGATAGGTTGGTTTTTTTTTTCAAATTTATTAGGCGCAAGGGCAACACAATGGCCAAATTGCGTCAGAAATCGAGGATAGGAGTGAAGGGATACTCACAATTTGCAATACACTGAACCTGGTTGTATTGGATGGTTATATTCAGATTATCTGGCGCCGTCAGCAACACGAGGGCTATAATGCGCCGAAACATTCGTCATTAGACAATCCAACATACATTTACAAACACCCATGCCAACACGGGACTCGAACCCGCAACCTCGCGGTCTAGAAGCAAGCACGCTAACCACTATACCGTTTGGTCGGCCCTGGTTGTATTGGACAATGTCGGTCCACAGCTATTTGAGCACGGGGAACATTAAGAATTTTAGATAGTATTATAATAAACCTTTCAATACTTTTCCAAAGATTATTTTGTTAGAATAAATTCGATATCGCCTTCCAGTTTACAAGTGGCATGCATTATTTTGAGAATGCATTTTCAATATATGAAGTACAAGGTGGTCATTAAGAAACTTTGCCGATATATGGGCCTCTAGCTTCCGTTCCGTTTAACAGATCGAGATGAGATTTCAAGTATAGTTATTCAGAGGTATGAGCTCGAGATTCTGTGAATTTCAACAAATGGCGTTCCCAGTTATGGTTATAGTTACATGCACGAAATTTTCAAATGACAACGTCTACTTTTTCCTGTCGCAAAATGCTCAGCGCATAAGGAAACCCTAAAGAGAGATGGAACGGTACGTGTATCACAAAAAACGGACGCATTATGCTCGCAAAAAAAAAAAGCTCTGCGAACGGCCAACAAAAACGCGATCGAGGCCCACGATGGAAATTTGCATTTGACAGAGGCCAAAGTTCACATGAGTGCCATCACAGGCAATTTAATCGGTTTTCCAAGCTGAATATTTAGTGAGCGGCCTCCATTGCTCCGATCGTGTTTTTGTTGGCAGTTTGCAGATCTGTATTTTGTGCGTCCGTTTTTTGTGATACACGTACCATTCCAACGCTCTTTAGGGTTTTCGCATGCGGTGATCATTTCTCGATTGGTAAAAGTAGGCGTTGCTATTCGTAACTATAACCAGGGTAAACGTGAGCGCCATTTTGCCGAAATTCACAGAATTCCGAAATCATATCTCTGAATAACTATACCTAAAATCTCATCTCGATCTGTTGAACGAGACTGCCTTTAGAGATCCATACATTGGCAAAGTTTCTTTATGACCATCCTGTACATAACATCATTTATGGAGTTCTACTTGACATTAATTGCAATAACTTTGTAAAATGCGGGTCAATTTTCGCATACAAAATTTTGGTGTTTTGAAATTTTGTATGAAACCTTTAAATCATATGATGTACATTACATATTTTATGTAAATGACGTTTAATGTGTATGTCATGGTTTTTGAGGCGTTGTCTGACGTACGTACCACAAATAAAAGTATATCATCTACTGCAGTGATTCTCAACCACTGTGTAGCGGGACTTATGTGTGCCGCCAAATTCTTTAAGTGTGTCGCCAAATTTTAGAAATGTATATAGTAAAATTATAATGTTTTTTTGTTTTTTTTTATTACGAGTGAAGTTTAAATTAAAGAAAAGTACTTATATATATATATGAATATTGTAACGAAGATTTGTCACTTTCACCGCTTCGTTACATATTTCTCTGTGTCTCGTTTCTGACCTATTTTTTACTCTAGTTTTTTTACATACAACCCCCTGCAGGTGTGTGAGTGTGCGTCTTGTTGTCTGATGTTTGGAAAGCACATCCGTTTAACTGTGTTTTCCACGAATTCCGAGGGAGATTTCAAAGATCACTTCGCTACTTTCGGATTAGATTTCTACGCAAAATTGTTATTGACCATTTGACAACATTAGAGGGGAGAATTATTTATTATTTCCCAAATTTAGATATAAAAAAAATTTGATTGGGTTCGTAATCCATTTGGGATAACGAATACTTCTGTATTTGAATTAACTTTGAATGAAGAGGAAGAACTAATTTCGCTTTCTAATAATCGAGATTTAATTTTAAGATATTCAGAAGAATCAATTAATTCATTTTGGATTAACATTAGATGCGATTATCCCATGATAGCCAAAAAGCTTTAAAAATATTATTACAATTTTCTACATCTTATTTGTGTGAATTCGGATTTTCAGTATTAACCAACATAAAAACGAAAAAAAGAGAGAGACTGTTAAATGTAGAAGACGATATGAGAGTAGAGTAGCATTGTCATTTTTGCGACCACCCTAATAGCACACATCCTCCCAGGGAGGTCCCTAGGAAGTCCCCAGTCATCCCCGGGACTACGAATGACTTCCCAGGGACCTCCCTGGGAGGATGTGTGCTATTAGGGCAAATATAAATGAAATTATCAAAAAACATCAAGCTCAAATTTTTCATTAAAAGTATTCTTATTCATTTGTAATTAATCCCTTAATAAACGTACTGTTGTGTTTGTAGTACATAGTATATTATTTTATTTTGCATTCCAAATTATTATCACTATTTTATACTGTGTATTATAAATAAGTAAACAACTTTTAAACTTATATTTTTCTTTGTGTGCCGCCAAATTTTGAAATCGTTAAAAGTGTGCCGCGACAAAAAAAGGTTGAGAATCACTGATCTACTGTAACACGTCAAAGTTATTTAATGTCAGTGAAGATATCAATGATTAGATTATTTTAATGCTCCTGTCAAAAAGGATGTACTTACTCCAATTCAAAATTGCCGACCGTCAACTGAGGCTGCATTGTGATCATAATTTTATAATACTAATGATGAGTTTAATTATTTGTACTTTTTCCATTCAATATGTTTTGAAACATCCGTCAGTAGGGATTTTTAAAAGAAGGGGTGAAATTTCAGAAATTTGCCGACTACCAGCCTTTCTAAAAACTGATGGTAATATTTATATGGTAATATTTGCGTTCGCAGTCCATTATTGTAGCCGGAAAAAAAGACACCGACTCCCCTATAATAGACTTCTATTGTAAAAATGTCGATTCGTCAAACTCGGGTCACGCTGCATTCAGATATTTTTAATATTTTTGTTCCATTTTTTTTCCCTTCCCCTATTTAATTCGATTTTATTGTGGATCGACTTTAGAAAAAGAAAAATCTCGATAAAATTTTTGAAAATTTGCGGACTGTCCAACTTTCTAAAACTTTGGGGGGGGCGAGTCGCCCCCTACGCTCCCCGTTCCCGTCGTCCCTGGAGGTCATCGACCATTTGCGATTCCCACCAGGAACACAGCCACAATCAGCCTTTGCAAGCTTGTAACTTTGAAATCTTCTTAAAAAGTAGCATACAATTAACGTTTCCGTTGCTTAAAACTAACTTACTTCCCAATCAAAACACAAAGTATTTAATCAATCCGTAACTCCTTAAAACGACATTTAAATATAAAAACCGACCATGAAGCAAACTTCGTAAATGCAATCTACCCTGAGGCAAATATAATTTACTGAATCTTAGTTGCAATGGAAAATGATCTTTTCTAAAATTAAAATTGATTCAGTCATATTCAATGTCAAAAATTTCACTGGAATGTTATTGCAGATTATCAAATACTGCATTTGAAAACGATATTCTAAATCCGATTTATTTTTGTAGTTATTTTTAAAAGAAACCGTCAAAATTAATTAACGCTAAAAAAAAAATTACGTTATGTTTTTTTTTACACAATATGTGATGTCCTATTTTAATATGAACAGAACGTATTTCAATTGTCCCCGCTTTTAAAATCTTATCAAATCTGGCTATTTTGAAACCGAAAAACATACTATTTTTTCTTGTAGTTTTATAAAACATATTTTTCAAAAATATTTCCAATTCCATTTCTACAATTGTAAACGTATATAGCTGGACCCTCATAATTAATGTGATCAGATTTGTTTGACTAAAAATCAGGACTTGTCTCTCTTTACGCTTATCTCTATGAGGAGAGATTCTGTAACAGAAAAGTAGGACAATTTGATGGGACATTCGAGAAGCGGGACTGCGAGGTGAATATAGCCAAGGCCTGATCATGACAAGTTGGGGCCCAAGGCCCGAACACTTTTAGGGGCCCCTTCATCAAATGCGAAATTTATTGGAGATGATCTTGACTCGTTGTCAAATGAATTAACATTAAATATAGAAAAAGTTGATAAATTAATTCTATATATTGCCTTCTTAAAGTTTTTTTTTTTTTTTTTATCATACATAAAGAAACAAATTTCAAGTAATCCAATTTATAAATCAAAACAGGTAAAACTTTGTAATGTAGCATTGCATTTCACGATCACAATGTGTAGTAATATACGTGACAACAATATCTGTATCATTATTCACAGCTTCAAAGCCGACATTTGCTGATCTCGCAATTCATTTGTCAAGACTTCCTTTCAATATTTCTTCGAGAAATATTGTTTGAATAAATACACTCTGGGATACTAAAGACGGTTCAAGATCAATATAAAATTATTTTTATGTAAAAATTCTTTTATACAGATTGTAAAAGATATTCACAAAACGAAAGAAAAGTTATAGGTTTACAGCCAATTTCGGGGCCCCCTAAAATCATGGGCCCAAGGCCCGGGCCTTGTGGGTCTAGGCGATGATCAGGGCCTGAATATAGCTGGACGTCTGGTCACATTACTCATAATAAGATAAATGTTTCGAGACAATATATAATTTTACAATATATACGGTAATAAAAAAATAAAAAAGAACTTCTTACTATGGGTTTAATTTCTTCGTGAAATCTTACTCTTGTCATTCATGAGATCTTTAACAAGCTAAAAGGAGCCTTTTGCCGCTTTCTTAGTATTAACAGCGTAAAATGCAATGAAGGGATTTGAATGTTTTCGGATCTCCAGAGACACAGAAAATCGTTTCAAAACTGACTATTTTGTGAACTATTATAGACGATGTAAAAGGGGCATATGTTGTTTTTATTTTTTATTAGTGTGTCGTGGAGATCTCTCAGGAAGCTGCATATATATGCCCTTGAAAAGCAGACAAGAGCAATAATGGACTTCTGTATCCAGTGTTCGTATGGGAGTGGGGGAAATCGTCATCTGATCCCTTACGCCGTCTACGTAGTTGTTGAAAACGGCTAGTGAGACTGGGATTTTGGATGTAATTGTCGGAACTGGCGATATTTAGCTTTCGGGGGTAGGTGATGTTGGATTGGATTTGTGTCAAAAATCATAATAATTATTGAAAGATATTTTAAATATTTGTGATTTTTCACAAAAATTATACACTTTTAAAAATAAAATTAAAATACATTCCCCGACGAAAACCTAAATCCCCCTCCGGCAATTGCTAAAAACGACTCTAACGATTTTTATTAAAATCTCTGCTAATACCTCTTAAGGTGTTCAATCATCCTTACCCCTGAAATTTCTGTAGAAATACGATAAAATTGTAAAAAAGGGAAAAATGAGTGCCTTTAACACAGAGTTCTCTGACTTCGAGCATCGCCCATCGACGATTGATTTTTTTCTGTTTCCCGCACAAGAAAGGATAATGTAATGTAACATCGATAAATCACCAATTTTGCCATTTTTGCAGTGTTTTTCCCCCATGTAGAAATTATTGTCAAAAATATCGTCTAACTGGCCATTTAAATGAATGACATTATGAAAACGGTAAATAACGGTAATATTACATTTTAATGCAATGACCAATATTATAGTGTAATTGAAAGTTGTGCGATGTTAAAAATGAAATGGATCTATTGCAAAAAAAAAAAAAAAAAAAAAAAAAGGTTATATTTTCGTTTAATTGTTGCAGTGATTTTAACAAAAATTTAGGTAATTCTCAATAGATTTTAATGGAATTGCTGAATACTTAGCATAATATTTTTGCAATGTAAATAATTGAAAAATTAACATAGGGATGAATATACATGAAAAAATTGTATAGGAGTCCTTCTATTTGAAACGTGACTTTTAATATAGCTGAGTTACTATTTGCAAAGAAAGAACAAAGAACATAAAAGAAAACACAAAAAAAACAAACATAAACACAAAAGAACATACAAAAAATAAAATATGATTATGAAGTGAGTGGCAAAATGTTGAATGTTGGTAAAATAATGGTTTGTTTTTGAAAAATTCCAAGACTGGGTTCAGTGGTACAATGTCTGCTCCATGCAGTCTATCATTCATATTATGCATTTTTAAATGAATTGTTGCTTATTTCTATTCAAATTAAATTAATACTTTTGGAAAGTATGCAATTTGAACTGCATAATAATTATAAATTGCACCTATGCTAGCACAGTGCAGATGTGGATTTAGAAATTTCGTAGATCATGACACTAAATCAGTTCCACTTAGAATTCCCCCCTCTCTCTCAGGCATTGACATTTTTAATGAATAATTTCTTCTGTTCGGAATTAAACTATATAGTGAGTTTTTGATTCATGAAATCTGCTCATTTTACAACAATGGAACTACGAAAGTGATGTTGTTCAGAGAAAATTTTGGGAGAGCAGCACAACTTACAAAATGCATAGTAATTTTATGAAAAACCATAACACAGAAAAATTAAGCCATTTAATCAGGTTTGAATTGTTTCTCAAATAAAAATTAAAAAACGGCTGAATGCAATGCAAACCCAAACACAATAGCTTAATACAAATAAATTATCTTAGTTTTCATTATATTAGGTTTTATCTTCAAATGAATCCCCTGTTCATGGCATTCCTCGGCGTTTTATATGTTTTGAAACAATAACTATGCATTAATGTAGTTGTTTTTGGTGGACTCATTTTGTTGCTTGATGAAGTCACCATACCCAAGACTTTACTTTTTGGTAGGGGTGCCATTTCTAACTGCCTCCCAGCCAAAGAACTTAAAACTATAAGAAGGCAAGCTTCGCCGATACGTAAGTGCTGCCATCTCGCGGATTTTCTGAGTTGAGAGCACAAAACTTTCATCACTTGTTTAGTTGTATAAATGCACTCAATTATGTGTTAATTATGATTATTTGAAATTTGACGCCAATCTCAATTACCATTGCGATTTTTTATTTGATGAATTAACAAAGCTAAATGATTATTGTCAACTGTTAGTAAATTCTTCATAAAACTATATGCTAAATGATATTGGTTTTTGTAGATGCAAGTCATTTTTAAATTCTTGAACTCAATAACTAGATGTTTTTTGATTTCCTTCGAAGAATGTATGAAAACTTTATCGAAAACATTTTCTTCTAGAATGTGTTTCAATAATTTTGTAATTAGTAATTTTGTTAATTCTTGATGTTCATATTTTTTACGAAAAGTTACTAAAAGTTCACCAATATACTGGAATATGCTGTAAAAACCCCATTTCTAATATTAGGATTCGTATTTCATTACAGGATGGAACTTTTGCCATAGTGGTTCAATATAATATTAATATTGTTTAAAAAAGTATTCAATTATTTTTAGTTAAAAATATAAATTAACATAAATTTGGTTAAATGTGAAATTTTTTCAAATAAAAGTTTAATGAGATAGGCAGATTTGTCCCTTTTTTTGGATAAAAGATTTCTGGGAAACCATAAAATTTAATCGCCAAGTGAAATAAAACAAGCGATAAGCTTTCCAATGTAGAAACCCTGCAATGACTTCATGTGCTCTCAACTATTTTACATTATCTCTACGGAAGCTTGCCATTTTTAACCCGAAGGGTTTTTATAGTATCTTTTGTCTCAGCCAAATGTTAACTTTAATTTTTAAGTTTTTGAAAAGGGAATAAGAAAATCGACACAAGGAACTACAAAAAATGGAGCACATGAAACTACAAATCGATTATCAAAAAATTATAAATGTTTGTAAATATCAATATATCGGTGATTTTTATCGATATTTTTTGTATCGATAAAAATATCGTCGTATCGATATATCGCCGACCTCTATCCGATCTCCCTTTTTCTATCCCCCCCCCCCCCCTCCTCAACTCATACAGCAAATTAATTTGATTTACCGAATATGTATACATATGGGTAATTGAAAGTAGATGCTTTAAAAGTACCATTTCCCAAAGAATTACTACATGATGAATTCAAACACATTTGAGGGCAGATATTTTCAAAAATAAGCAAATTCGAATTTTTACAATCCATCAGCCAATCACAATGCGTGTTGCGTTTTCTGCTAAGCAAAAAAATTTACTTTGACGTCAGAACTATTATTTTCTGCTAGAAACAAATTTACTGTGACATCATAACCATTAACCATCATAAAAATACTTTTCCGAGATTCCTCAGTTTCCAAACATCTCAACCCATTACGAATCTATTCGTTCTCCGACATGCGTGGACAGTAAAATAGACACCGTTTTTCGGAACATGTGCTAATTTTTGCGGCAATTTCTATTTATTAAGAAGTTGTCGTGTTATTTCAATCTCAGTCATTGAAACTTATTCTACTTTTAAGCTTTTTACACTCTTAGAGTTCCAGACATTCTGCCACGCCGATAAGACGCTTTAAAGCATTGCACAAAACAATGGAGGCGCGAGGAAATTTCGATTACAAGTCAGACCTGGATTTCCCTTCTTTAGGCAGCAACGTCGTCAATGGCGATTCTAAAAGAAACTCATCACCTCCTCAACAGCAAAAGGTTAAGGAAGGTAGCAATAGAGATTCCCGAGACAACTCTAGAAGTATGAGCCGGGGTCGTGGCAAGAAACAAAACTGGAAGACAGTCCAAGTGGAGTTTAATAATAACGGCCACGGACAACGTTACCAACCCAGAGGAACAGGCAGGCCCAGATTCGGGAATAACCACGCCGTTTCCAGACCTACTGATGAACAGCCCCTAGATACGGGTTATAGAAGTTACAGATCCCGAAACCGAAGGGCCCGGGGCGGCTTTGCTCCACATCACTTAGGGCGCCCCCAATCAACAGATTCCTTGCAATCACCAGAACACAAGCCAGAGCAGATCCCCCAGATCATGGCTATACCGTATACACCGAACTATGCGACCTACGTTCAGCCCCTTGCAACAACTGTCCCACCTGCTGAACCTACCCAAGATGACATTAAAGAGGCCATAAGACGTCAAATCGAATATTATTTCTCTGACGAGAATCTGATAAAAGACAATTACATGCGCACCAACATGACCAAAGAGGGGTTCCTGTCGATCAAATTGATAGCCAACTTCAACAAAATCAGACAAATGAATGTTGATATTGAGACAATAATTCAAGCCATTGAAGTCAGTGACAAACTTGATGTTGTCGATAGAGAGATAGTCCGACCAGTCATTAATCCGTTGCGATGGCCTCTTTCCCTACCTTTGCCCGAATTTCCTAACCTAGTGAAGAACTTTGTGCATTATGATCCACTTGTACCAGCATTACCAGTCAGTGTTCCACTAGTCACAGATCTCCAAAAACTCAATACTGTTGAACCGCTTGTTGAAAATATTCAACATGGTATTGTAGAACCTACTGCTGCACCACCAGTGGTCTATTCTGATGTTGAACCAGCCTCTCCAGATTCGGTTGATGAGTTGACGACTTACTTCGAGACTTTCGATGTCGGTTCCGCACTTCATCCCTCATCTCCTGGCTATTTTTACGGACAATACCCAGTTACTCGTCCACAGGATTTGCAAGATGTCCCTAGTTTTCATCACAAACTAACCTACGTTTCATCCTAATCAAAGTTGGTTTCATTATGTGATACGTTTGGTCATCGTTTGTTAAGTTTCTTATCGTTGTTGAAATTCGCATCTGTTAAGTTTTCTTCATCAGTTGCAGCTTGTGCACATCGAGGGGTTCTTGCTAATTATGGCACTGCTGCTGAAGTTTTACTCTGCGAATACCTAAATGGAAACAATGACGATTTTTTAGAAGTGATTGCAGTTTGCTCACCGACCATCTTAATTTCACAAGTATCGTGTAAACCACTATATACTTATTTTGGTACAGGTGTGGATTAAGCACCTTTGCAGGTTTTGTACTTTTGATGCTAGTAGGTTTGTTTTTGTTAATAGTATTCTAACTGCCTGCTAAATGAGAATTGCAATTTTAAAAGCCAGCTGTACGTTATTTCTTGCAGATAAGGACTCTCTCTAGTTTGCATATTTTGTATCTATGCACTTGTTTGGAGTGATTTGCACTTATATTCAGGGATATACTGTATAATATTAAAAAAAAGAAACATTTTGTATTTTTGTAAAATATGTGTAGAAGTGTCTTAGTAATGTAATTTCATGAGTATTTAGCCATGCTTATCTTGAATCCTTTTTAATTACTACCTAAAATAATTTATGAAAGTAAATCTTGTAGTCTTTATAGATGAGATAACGCATAAGTTTACTAAATTTATTAATGCTGTTTATTACTAAAGCAATAACCATTCAGCAATTCTACTGGTTTGTTTTTTGTTAGTTAATCCTATTGAACCTGTATTTGAATCTGACAAGGGAAAGCTTGACAACGTATAAATTTGGTGTTTTCAGATGGCCTTTGTGTAGTACTTGTCCTGACTGAGAAACTGAAACTATAAAAGTTAATAATTGAAAACAAAAATTAGTTCATATCAATATTAAGATTCTCGGTCAAGTTTGTTAAACTGTAGATCAATGAAACTTGGGGCTTTCTAAAATGTTTATTTATATTTTGACCATTATTGGTTCTGCTTAATGAGTGTGAAGCAGGTAATTTAGTATTCTGTCATCAGAATTTCAAATTTTAAGTTCTTTTTCTCTCGAGTAAAACTTCAAGGTTCCATGGATTTTTCTTGGATTGATGAAGTAACTTTTTTTTATTGCTGACGACATGACAGTTTCCTAATTTTGGTTGAGTTATACATTTCAACGATTATAACCTTTTTTTTATATGTTAATTGCAAGAATGTGTAACACAACATTTAAATGGATTATGGTCGACCTCCACTTTTTTGTGATATTTTTTAATCAAGAGATTAAAAATAATTTATGTACTATATATTTATTAATATAAGGTTCATTAATTACAAGTTATATTAAGATTATTTATTTCATTTAGTTAAGCATGTGAAACTTGACTAATCATGACTTAATTATGCCTAGTTTCGATACTAGGATTATCAGGGTTCCCACGGTCATTGAAAGTCATTAAAAGTGCTTAATATTTTTGAACTTGTTTTCAAGGCCTTGAAAATGCTTAGAGGTCCTTAAAAGTCCTTAATTCTTACAGATGTTGTTCAACTGCAAAATTCATAAAAATACAACTCGGACTTGCTATTCCCTCGTGACCGCCACTTATCTGCACATTATAGCAATTTTCCGACATATTTGTATTACGCATTCACCAATTTGTAACTTTTTTGATAAAATATACTTTATTAAAAATTTAAATACAGACATGATGCCTGAAAACAAATTTTCATGGGTCCTTAAAAACATTAATTAGGTCCTTAAAAGTCCTTGAAAAGTCATTGATTTTCATTCTGTGATTTGGGTGGGAACCCTGATTATGTATTGCTTTATTTGTATTGTAAGTATTTAAATGTTCATCCGAGTTCTTATCTATGTGTTTATATTGAATATTTGTAAAGGTTCTTTCTGTAGTAATGTAATTAATGTTTACTTATTATATGTATCGGATTTATTTACGCGACAAATTTCGTAACTTTTCTTATGAATAATCTCGCTTGTTTTATATTTCTTGTGAATGCAATGTAACCAGAAGCATAGCTAGGAAGCTTTAAGGTATTTAAAAAAAAAAATTACAAAATTTATTAATTTGTTTTAAGGATGGAGGAAATTCCCCGGTTTTTTGTGTAGGAAAGAAAAATTGTGGTATCGATTTTCAAATTGGTTTCAAGATATCCTAGCTATACTTACCACTGGTTTTTTTTTTTTTTTTTTTTTTAATTGATTGGCTTAGGATTTTTTCTACTTTTTCATATGCCTAGACTATATTAATATCTTTTATTGTGATTTGAGTGTACTTTTTTCTTATGTGTTGATATCTTTCATTGTGATTTAGTTAATAGGGTTTTAAGACTCTGTTTTGTTTATTTGAGTAATAAAAATGGTGATGGTAATTGTTACTTTGTTCTTGATTCTTAGTATTGTTTCTATTTACAAGGACTTGTTAAATTCTATGTGGTTTTAGAAACTTCATGGATTGTTCCGTTTCAAATCATTCAAGCTAGAACTTGCACATTATGTTTGGACAAAAAAGTTGTGTTATTTAACCGTGCTGATCTGATGTTTCTGGACATTAAATCATATTCTGAATTTTTTATAGTTTTCTAATAGATGGCTTTTCAAAGTATAAAGTGGCTACTTAGGTGAGTGAAAAAGTACATTTTTAGAAATCGTAAAACTTTTTTTTGTAACTTAAGAGATGTTTCTTTTCTATTAAATTAACTCTAGAAATCCTCTAGGCCACCAAAACTTTTCAAATTTAAAGGTCTAAAAACTTCCATCTAATTAATGCAGGTATAAACTACTAGCTATATGTGTATATAATACTGCTTTTTTTTATATTGTAGTCTTCATTTTTGCCAGTCTGCATTCTTTTCCATGTTGGTTCAAATTTGGATTGCAGTATAAATCGTCTCAATCTTTTCCTTTTTTTTTTTTTAATTCATGATGACCACCCCTTTTTTGGAACCTTGTGAGATTAATTATGTATTTCTTTTATCTAATTAAAAAAAAAATTGCTAAGAAATGTGCTTGTAATTCAGTAGGGGATTAAAGGAATGGCTTAGGGAGTCTATATTATTTTTAATTGCATTTTAAAATATCTTCATAAAAAAAAAATTGAAATACAATTTAACATTTGGAGTTGTCATTCATTTAAATTGTGTCTTATGGTAGTTTAATTTTATTCTTAGCATCCGTCAGTTATGCCACTGTGTAGCTCTTGTGTCAGGAAACTACAAAATAATTACAGAATAATTTACTTGGAGCTAGTGGCATAATGTCAAGAGGTTGTACTTTCACCCCTTCCCTCCCAGGTTTTTTAAATATAAATTGGAAGGGGGAAAAAAATTCACATACACATAAAGAAGCTTTATAATGGATTTTTTATTTTTAATTTCTACAAGAAATTTGCAATGTTAACTTATATTAGAATCCAATTAATGATTAATTTCCAGTTTTGCCATAGATGTCTTGGATTGACGATGGAGACTTCCTCTATTTGAAGGGGTGTTCAAGATGACAGCTATTTCTTCCTCCAGAACATGTAGGAAATTAATGGAAAATATTTTTAAAAAATCGAATGTGGAGGGAAAGAAGTAATGCAGTTATTGAGGACCAAAAGTTTAATAATCATAAGAACACTTAGGTTTGTTAAAATCTTAATTTTATAAATATAATTCTTAACAAATGAAATCACTGAATATTTAAGTTTCAACATAACATTTAACTTCACTGAATTTCAACTTATAGATTCAATGAAATTCTGCTTTTAGATTCAATGAATTTTAACCTTTAAATGCATGTTATAAAAAACATTTTTATTACACTATATTTATTTCCATTTTCTTTTTGCAGGCATTAGCTAAAATAAATTCTTATAGCAACTAAAAAAAATTTGAAATTTTGCTTTTTTTCTTGATAAGGTGGTCTGGAACTCAAACTTCTAATATCTTTATTTTTAGAATTATTTATCTGAAATTTTTTATGCCATTAATGTATAATGCTTTAAAACTTTAAAAACTATTTAAGATTTTAAAAATTAAAAAACTTCAAAATTTTGATATTTCCTAAATATATATAACTAAACAAAAATTTTAGACATCACTTCATTTTTGCATAAAACTACTTAAAATTCATTTCAAAAATTGTCTTCATGATTTTTCAACAAAGTACCAATGAAAAAAATATTTTGCACAAAAACTATAAAATCCATAGTATGCAAAGCTCCAAAAGCTTTTTTTTTTTTTAAAGTTAAATAAAACAACATAATTCATGAAGACAAATTAAAGAAATATATATAAAAAATAATAGTGGAAAGTTTCATAGATTTATATCAAGTAATTTTTAAGATATCAATTTAAACTCAAAAAAGGGACAAAAGGCCTTCACAGAGAAAAACAGTTTCAAGATAGCATGTCAGATGCAGTTGTCATGTAACAAAAACTTAAATATTTCAAGATTCTACTAAAGATAGAAACAATTTTTTCATGCCATTTTGTTTAAAAATATATGCATTATTTTTTACAATAGTAAAATATTTTTTGAGAATTTTAAAATTTTGAGTCCCAGAACCCCCCTTAAAACAGTTGTATTTTTTGGGCTGTTTGATATAAAAAAAAATTGTGTTAATTATCCAGTATACAGTAAAGCAAGTAAGTGATAAGTCTCCGCTACAAATTATTAAAAAAAAAAAATTAAAAAGTCTTCAATTTGTTGGTTGAACAATAATTTAATTCACTTCTATTTCTAAAATTTAAAAAATACATATTTATGTAGTTTCGAAATTAACTTGGAACTCCAGCCATAATGGGACTAAAGTAAAGGGTTAAGTCAACATGTTATTACCAGTTATTGACTTAAAAATAGTTATTCAAAATCTATGTCCAGTCAGGAGACGGACTGTATTAATAGTTCATAGGATTTGATTGAAAACCCAAAAGAAGAACTTGAACAAAAAATCCATTGATATGCTTGCCATTGAAAATATAAAAGAGGAACCCGGGGTTTTTAATAAAAGAATGTGTAGTAAGTAATTTGTGTTCATTTAATAAATAGTTCACATCCATGGCACTGAATTCATTTTTTTTATCTTCTTATTTCTTCATCCTATTCTGGTTACTGTTGTTTTTTTTAAACGTCATTCCCCGGTTCCCGCCGATAGAATTTGCCCCCTCTGGAAAAATTCTCTGGCGACGGCCTTGGCAATAATCCCAGGAAGTGAGGGACTGTTGGCCAGTTCCATTCCAGGAATCATGTTCACTTCACTCCCCTCCAGCATATCCCCTATAGCGACCATCAGTCTACCAGTATCATTCTTTCTTCGACACTCTAATTGCCCCCTTCCATGCGCTGTCATATGTTAGTACTGACCTTGAATTGTCCTTTACAGTTTCCCGGTCAAAATGTTCAGGGCACCAACGTCTCCGGGACAGCATTGAAGCTTGTTCTGTGTCGTTTTCCCCGAATTGAGAGGGAGGGTCAGTCCATCCTGTTCAATATCTCTAGAGGAGGGATGAGGATTTTCAACTTTTGAAATTGTTATGCTAACAAAACTATTTGGTTTCATTTTTAGTTGACCTGTCCATAATTTTCATTATTTTCTTCATATTTCCAGGGTTGTAGTGGGTCCATTTCTATTTTAGTCTTTATGCATGTATTATAATATAAATTAATGATTTTCTAAATCTTTATCCCACGGTCATTAAAAGTGCTTAATATTTTTAAACTTGTTTTCAATGTCTTGAAAATGCTTAGAGGTCCTTAATTTTTGCTGATGTTGTGTGGCCAACTGCAAAATTCATAAAAATACAACTCAGACTAGCTATCCCTGCGTGACCGCCACTTATTTGCACCGTTTTGGAATTCTCCGACATATTTGTATTACGCATCCACCAACTTGTTATTTTTTTGGTAGAATATACTTTATTAAAAATTTATATATAGACATGATACCTGAAAACAAATTTTCAATGGTCCTTATTTTGGTCCTTAAAAGTCATTGATTTTCATTCTGTGATTTGAGTGGGAACCCTGATATAATATTGTAATATAAATTAATGAGAAAATAAATACGGCGAACTCAAATTAAGAGTATTTGGCTTTTTTATATCATAAGCTATGGGAATTTACATTTTATAATAATAAAAAAATCCCAAGCTTCGGCAGGGGTTACTGCTAACGATCGGGAAGCTTGCGTTCCGGAGAAAATTTTCTTAGCACTACAATCTTGTATCCTCACAGCAAGCAAGTTTAGTTAACATTTATTCGATGATTCATAGTTCATTCTAGCATTATATGTGCCATATCAAAAGTACTTTTTTGCTTTAGGAATTCGAGATGAGCTCATGCTCCCTTAAAAAGAAAATTACCCAAACAAGTTATAAATTAAAACGAATAAATTGTTTGAGAATTGAGGACTAGAAATGAAAAACGACCCGAGTACCACAAAAAAACATTGGACTTAAGGTCGTTTTGGGATTCTAGTCCTCAATTGGTTTTATTAATTTTGTTTTCATTTCTAATGTGCATGGGAGGCAACATTTTACTATTTTGTTTGGTATTGCATGGCATCTTTTATAAGTTTTACTTCATAAAATTATGACAGTTTAACAAAGACAGAAAAATCTGGAAAAGTTCTTTTCAAACGATATTTGGTGTTATTAGTGCAAAACCTTTATGCCTTTGCTTGATGCACCAGAATATCAAGTGTATATAAATTAAAAAGAAGAGAGAAAGAAATCTATAAAAGTATTTTTTAAATATTTCCGTCAATATTATAGTTATCAATGAATTTTTAAATGAAAAAGTTTCGTGCCAATTGTTAAATTTGCTGGTAAGAATTTTCTCTGGATTTTGTATTAGAGTCTCAAATCAGAGACTATTACTTTAAATCCATAATTCAACAAATTATGTGACACGGAGAAATAATGTGTTAGGTTGTTGGTTCAGGGAAAGTGACACTGATAATCTCTAGGGAAAACAGAATATTCGCCTACCTAGTAAAAGGTCTCGGGATCGAGTTTTGTACAGTTTTTTTTTTCTTTTTTCTTTCTTAGATTGTGTAAACAGATGGCAAATGTGATAGTCTTGAGTTGAGCTGGTTGTGGGAGTTTTCAGGGTTTTCTCCCGCCGAGAAGCAATTGCTGGCAATTTCTTATTGAAAAACCTCCCGAATGGCATTTCTCTCTTCACATAGAACGATTACATTAACATATTCCCGGTGCAGTATAACCCTCGTTCAGCTCTTCCGCTACAAAATAATCACCTATACAACTCTCTAAAATTGCACCTTAGTTATAGATAACGATAAAAAAGTATCGATGACTCTCATTCAATAATTAATTTTATCATATTTAAACATAAAAAGTTAGATTTAGATTTGCTTCTACTCGTCTAAGACACCTTTATAGTATTGTATTTAGGTTTGTGGGAACTAATGAGTGTACCTTGATTCCGAAAATTCTAATGAAACACTTGCCTAATTTTCTAACTAATTTGAAAATTAAGATAGTAGTCTGTTAACTTGCACGTTTTTTTACGTCTTTATCGAGAATTTGTTTTTTTTTTTATTGGAAAATAAAATTCAAAGGTTTTGTTTCTTAGTATGTTATTATTGACATCTAATGGATACAATATATATATTTTGACTCAATTTTACAATGTTTTATTATTATTAGTGATTGAAATAGACGCCTGTTAACTTGCACGTTTTTTACGTCTTTTTCGAGAATTGTTTTTTTACAGGAAAATAAATGTCAAGGGTTATGTTTTTTAGTACGTTATTATTGACTAATGGATAATATCTATATATATATAAATGTTATGTTGGTTTGTGTACGCTTCAAAAACTCAAAAAGTTCTGCACCGATCGAGCTGAAATTTTAGCATGATATATAATCCGCATCAAGGATTGTTTTTATCTATTTTTTTCATCAGTCACATATCCGCGACCGCGAAAAAACAGTTTTTTAACCATGTACCGAAAATGTCGCCAAATGGTCGCCAAGTTTGGCGACATCTGGCGATTTCTCGCCAAATTTGGCAATAAAAATTAGTCGCCAAAACCGTCGCCAACTTGGCTCTATCTCGCCAATTTGGCGAGATTCCCATTACCATAATGTTAAATGCCCTGCCCCTTGAAACTCGCTTCCCAGAGTTACCTCTGTAAAACCCGTTATCAAGCATCAAGGGAATCATTGCAGGGAAACAAATTAACGACGAACTATTGCACTGCCTTATGCGAAATGTACATAAATTTTACTATTTACAAAATTAACACTACGAAATATTTACAAAATTCGTAACATTATGACTTACTAAATCACTCTTTTCGCCTCCCCGCTCCCTTTTGATGTAGTTCTGGAAATTTAAATGTATAATTTTCAATTTGAAGCTTGCGCGATTGATTTTTTTTTTTTTATAGAGGCAGCGATATGGCAGTTTTTAGTGTGCAATCAGATAATCGTGACAAAAATGCAGTACGAGATATCGATGAAATTGCTCAATACCAGGCTGGAAGATACATAAGCAGCAATGAGGCTGCATGGCGAATTTTTTCATTTCCCATGCATGAACGCAATCCAGCTGTGGTTCACTTGGCAGTACATTTAGAAAATGGACAGCGTGTTTATTTCACAGATGCAAATGTGCAAGAAAGAGCCCTTAATCCACCTGGTACAACTCTGACTGCTTTTTTCACCTTATGCCAGGACGACGCTTTCGCCAGAACACAGATGTATTCAGAAGTTCCCTCTTATTACACGTGGAATGTAACTAAAAAATTATTCGTACGACGCAGACGAGGGGAGCCAGTCGACGGTCAACCTGGCATTTTCAAAGAAAATACAATTGGTAGACTTTATACAGTGCATCCCAATCCAGATGAATGTTTTTTCCTTCGCATACTATTGGTAAATGTGCCTGGTCCTAGATCTTTTCAGCAATTAAAAATAGTTGATGGCGTCACACATGCCACTTTCCGCTCTGCGTGTCAAGCTCTGAATTTATTAGAAAATGACCAACAGTGGAATATATGCATTAATGAGGCGTGCAACACTGCACTTCCAAACCAAATTCGCGCATTATTCGCAATTATATTGACCACTTGCTTTCCTTCATCTCCCACAGAGTTATGGGAAAGATATCGATCGCATATGGCTGAGGATATTTTGCATAGAGTACGCCTTGAAAATGTCAATATGACCTTAGAATTTATAGAAGGCATTTACAACGAAGCATTGATAAATATTGAAGACAAGTGCTTAGCTATTGCAAATAAAGTTCTTAGTCAATTAGGAATGCCAGCACCAACCCGAACTGCGACTGCTGCATTTGATGTAGATTTACGCCGTGAACAGAGTTACAACATTGATGATCTTCAGGCATATGTCCAATCGAACATTCCCAAATTAACGCTTGAACAGAAAGGCATTTATGATCGCATAATGCAAATGATAAATGACGGAGTTGGGGGGATCTTCTTCTTGGATGCGCCAGGAGGAACTGGGAAAACGTTCCTCATTAGATTGATTCTAGCAACGGTTCGATCAAAAAATGACATAGCCTTACTCTTGCTTCGTCTGGAATAGCTGCGACATTGTTACCAGGTGTAAGAACTGCGCATTCAGCTCTAAAGTTGCCATTAAACATGCAAATCATCGAGACTCCTACGTGCAATATTTCCAAAGCATCCGGTATGAGAAAAGTATTACAAAAATGTAAACTAATTGTTTGGGATGAATGCACGATGGCACATAAAAAATCGCTTGAAGCTCTTGATCGATCGTTACGAGATTTGCGTGGAAACGTTCAACCATTCGGGAATGCATTGATATTGCTCGCAGGAGATTTTAGGCAAACATTGCCTGTAATTTCTCGATCGACACCAGCAGACGAAATAAATGCTTGCCTGAAATATTCAACACTATGGCGGCACGTACGTACATTGCAGTTGACTACGAATATGCGTGTCCAGTTGCAGAATGATCCATCAGCTGAGGTATTCTCACGACAGTTACTGGAAATTGGAAACGGACAGCTGCCAGTCGATGAGACGTCTAGACGAATATCATTTCCCAATCATTTTTGTAATTTAGTAACTTCGAAAGAAGAACTGATCGAAAAAGTATTTCCTGACATTCAAATAAATCATAGAAATCACGATTGGCTCAGTGAAAGAGCTATCCTTGCCGCAAAGAATAAAGATGTCTATCAACTTAATAATGTTATTTAATCCAGTATTCAAAGTGATGAAATTACTTATAAGTCGATAGATACCGTTGTGGAAGCAGATGAAGTAGTTAATTATCCAACGGAATTTTTAAACTCATTTGATCTGCCAGGGATACCACCACACATACTTAAATTGAAAATAGGTGTGCCAATTATCCTCTTGCGGTATATTAATCAGCCAAAACTCTGCAACGGCACGCGACTTGCAGTTAAGAAATTGATGAATAACGTAGTGGAAGCAATGATTTTAACAGGGCCTTTCAAAGGTGAAGATGTCCTCATTCCTCGAATACCCATGATCCCGACCGATACACCATTTCAATTTAAAAGATTGCAATTCCCAATTCGATTGGCATTTGCAATCAATAAAGCTCAAGGTCGATCTTTAGAATTGTGTGGTTTAGATTTAGATGCGGATTGCTTTTCACATGGACAACTGTATGTTGCGTGTTCCCGAGTCGGCAAACCAGATAGTCTTTATATCTACGCAGACAGTGGAAAAACAAAAAATATTGTATATCCACAAGTATTGCAAAATTAAACTTATATGAAATGTATTCTTTGTTTTGTTTCTCATTTCTCAACCATTCAATCACAATGTGCCACAGCGAAGCGTGGCAGGGTACAGCTAGTATATATATATATATATATATATATATATATATATATATATATATATATATATATATATATATATATATATATATATATATATATATATATATATATATATATATATATATATATATATATATATATATATGTATATATATGTATATATATATTTTTGGACCTAATTTTACAACGTTTTATTATTATTAATGATCGAAGTAGACCTCGAAAAAAAGCTACGTGGGATTTCAGCTCTTAAAGACATCTGAAATAGAAAAATCGAATAGATTATTAATCTATAGAATGAGGAACTTTCACAAGTGAGGAAAATAGATATTTGTTGTATACTCTAGTGTTATCCAACGAAAATATTTGAGCACTGCAATTATTTTTTATCTTTATGCTTTCAATTAATCAAAAATCGAGTTTGAAATCCAAGCAAAAGTCACGTGACCAAAAACGCATAGATTCCGTCGAAAATCCATGGAGAAACCTCGTCTAAAACAGGTTTTAGACTGGTTCATCATCTGCGCGTTGACGTC
Source organism: Linyphia triangularis (assembly GCA_963978545.1). Classification (NCBI taxonomy): domain Eukaryota; kingdom Metazoa; phylum Arthropoda; class Arachnida; order Araneae; family Linyphiidae; genus Linyphia; species Linyphia triangularis. The sequence continues at coordinate 31,347,407 of OZ021731.1, read as the reverse complement.
ACACGCTAAAGTAGATTTTTCCCGGCAAATCGCAAAGTGAAAAAATAAATATTTTTTTTAACTGTCGATACGAGCTCAAATTTTTGAAAGAATGGTATTGTTTTTCACGATTTTTTCTCTACTTTTATTTAAAAACTAGCTGAATACCAGTGCTTCGCTACGAAATTTTAACATGTGCAATATTTTAGCTAGCTGTGAGGCCTCGCGTAGCGGAAATATATCATTCGTGTATAGGACCCAGTTTTTGGCGCTTCGCTAGCAGGAAGGTTCATCGCTACGCAAAATCGAGATCGCTTCATTCGCTGAAAAGTTCATTGACACATAAGCACAGGCTTACTTTACTCGTTGAAAGGTTTATTGCTATGCAAGCATAGGCTCGCTTCTCTCGCTGAAAGGTTCATTGCTGCGTAATCATAAGCTCCCTTCACTCACTAAAATCTAATTGCTAAGTAAAGCCTTAATATTAGAAGCCTCTCCCTTATCAAGAAAAAAAATGAAAAAATTCCCCGTTAATACAATAACACAACACCCCTTTAAGATTATTTTAACACGTGTTTGTGGAAAGCAAAATTAGAGGGTAAAACAACTTATGTTGAAACTTTCATAGATCTATGCCTATTCGAAGTTGCTTTTTGTGAAAAAATTAATTGAAACACAAATTAAAATTTTAACATTCTTTTTGTCAGTCCAATTAGAAGGCCAAAACTACTTGTGTTGAAAATTTCAGAAATGTAGCCCAATTACAAATCGTTTTGTAAAATATTTGTTAATTAAAAAAAATAATTTAAATTCTGTTTTTCAAAAATCCAATTAAAAGGGCACAACTATTTATGTTGAAAATTTCAAAGCTGTAGCCCTATTTGAAATCGTTTTGTAATATAAATATTAATTATTTAAAAAAATTAATTAATAACAAACTGAACAAAAATTTTAAATTCTGTTTTTCTAAAGTCCAATTAGAAGGCCAAAACTACTTATGATGAAAATTTCCGAGCTATAACCCTATTAGATATCGTTTTGTAACATATTTATTAATTAATTAAAAAAGAACTAATTAAAATTTAAACATTCTGTTTGTGTTGTATACAATTAGAAGGCCAAACTACTCATGCTGAAAATTTCAGAGCTCTAATCCAATTTTAAGTAGGTTTCTATAGATCCACAGACAGACACACAGCTTGTTTTATTATTATCCATAAAACCGAAAAACGTGCAAGTTCCTCAATGTCGTTTTCTTTGAAACGAGGATTATGATATTTTATCAAAAAATAACAAAATAGCGGTCTTCGGCAAATAAAGGTGATTTTTTTTTTTCAGGCACAAATCGGGCTGTAGAATAGAAAGTTAGGGATAGAAAAAAAAAAGATTCTAGTCCCGACTTGAACTACTGATGAGTAGAATAACGTGTAAAATTTCAGGGCTATCGACACGATAATTTTTTTTTCACCCGGGCCGACCGAAAAAACGTTGTTTCGAGGAAAACGCGTTTCAAGTTTCGAGAACATATGCTCAACAACAACGAGACGCTCTCAAATATTCATTATAACTTCATTAATACTTCGAATTTCGGTCTAAAAATTTTACAATAAACTCTCAATAGATTTTCCTTTCGAAATAAGTAAGAAAAACTAGGGGTATGGAACATCGCACAACTTTCAATTGCACTATAATACTGACGTGGATTTGTGTCATCTACAGTACTTATATTTTCATCATTCATTGGGTAAAAATGGCCAGTTTGACGATATTTTTTGCGATAATTCTTGTATGGGTCTTTAAAAAACAAAAAACTCCTCCAAAATGATGATTTTGGCGAAATACTTTTCAATAATTTTTTTATTATCTTTACTTATAAGTGAAACTGAGTAGAGAAGAAAAAGAGAACCTTGTGTTAAAGGCATTCGTTTTTCAAATTTTTACTCCATTTCAGCAATTTAGAACAAAATCGTTAGATCCGTTTTTTAGCAATTGCTCAAAAACATTATTTTTTTCAATGGCAGCTACCCTATGCGCATGCGCGATTTTGACGAAAACCTTAATGGTAGATCCTTAGTCATCACCAAATCGCACATCAAATTTGAACATCGTAGCTCAATTTGTTCGGCAGTTATGCTGACCACGTACACATACACACAGACAGACATTTTTTTCTAGATCACTTTTTTGAAATCAGGATGTTCCAAAATGTGGAGAAATGCAAAAAATTCGATTTTTTTTTTTTTTTTTGTGTGTGTGGACCAAATACTATACTTTTATCACCCTATACAGATAATTGAAAGTAAAAAAAAATCGATTTTTTTCAACCCAAGTTACCAGAGTACTACCTTAAGTAGCCACCAATTTTTAATTCTTGTTCAAGAATGTTATTTCCATCTCCTCCTGTTATAATGAGTTTGTGTATATGTAACGAGATATTCAAGTCTGATACGCTGTCCTTTTTCAAATATAAAAAAAAAAAAACGTATTCTAAATTTCTAATGTTCAAGGATAGGAAACTTTTTAAATATCTGTTGTCACCACCATTTTTATTAATGCACGAAAATGACATATTCTAGAATTATGAGTTGCCACGTATCAGATGTTTCGGACCGGTGATTTTAGATTTATGCCGACTCAAATTTTCAATATCATCATTATTAAAATTTTAATATTTATTATTTAATAAAAGAATTTTAGTAATTAAATAGTTTTTAATAAGTAACACATTTTATTATTTAAATACTCATTTTTAATAATTAATTTCAATAATAAATTACTTTTATTTATAAATTTTAATAATTGAATTGTTAACATAATTTATTAAATTTAATAAAATTTCCTTTATCTCTACTATTTATATCTCCTGTGAGTGAACTTGGTTTCCATAAACCATTGATAGTTTGTTGCAATTATTAAGACAAAGAAATTTAAATTGTAATATAAAAAATGCCCAGGAATTTACGTAGTAGGTTTATTAGAAAATAATACCCGAAATGATGATATACATCTAACCTGAAAGGTTATTATAAAATAAGTAAAAAGTAATATTATATCTACTTTTCTTAGAACATCTTGTTACTCCTACCAAACAAAAGGTCAAATCGAGGGGGCGGGTTGGTGGAAGTGATTGGGGATTTTAATGCTTTTGGCTTTTTAAGAAAGCATTATTATTAATTACATTAAAAAATCAAAACATTCCGTAACAGACCGGCCCATTTTTTACAGACACTGACCGCTCCGCGATAATTGCGCCAGACAACCCTATGGCCAGTACGCCCCTACTTATTTCTGATAGCACAAATAGTAAATTGTTTCAATTTCTAATTTGGTAAATATCCGAGTGGTTAGGATTGTGGATGTGAAGTTGCCAATTTTTAATTTATAGCCGTAAAATTACACCCACGTTTACTATTAATAGTTGCCAAGTGTTTTGGCATGCTAGCTGTCTTCATTCTGAAAACGCAAAAAAAGTCGTAAAATATTTTCGATTGTCAAAGGATGAGGTCATGAGGTAGTTTGGATTAATTCTCGATGCCGTTTTTAACTTCTGTCAGAAATTAGGTCTTGATTAAATTAACATCAAAATATTAATATTTTTTATAAGAAATGGTAACTTAATTGTTAAATAAAAGTATAAGGTACAAAAAAAAAAAAAAAAAAAAAAAAAAAAAATATTCAAGTGCGAAAAAAAGCATCCGAAATTTCAAATGTAGATTGCCAAGATTACTACTAGAAAAGCTACTTATTTTTATTAATAGTAAGATTCATTCTGTCATGCATTTAAAAAAACTTAGGGTCTCTGAGGGCCCCCAGATGTAGTTCAATCACTATTTGTGTTGTTTCGATTTTTGGAATATATATATTTTCTTATACATTTCTGCAATCTATGTAAATCTAAATTTAGTTTATTTTAATAATCCATTTTTAAATTATTTTTTAAAATTGTTTCTCTTATTATTAATCATTTTCAAGAATTTGTTAGGTAATCTGACAGCCCTTTAAATTCTGGGGGGGTTTAATGGGAAATAAGGCCTTGCTGTTGGCGACTTATTCCAAACGAAAAATAGAACCGACTTTTTGCTAGTCGAATTTCTTTTATTTATTTGTAGCAGCTCGTTGTCTATAAACAAGCTTGTTTTTCTCCTTTACGTTACAATGCATACAAACGCTCTTGTCCTTGTTGTTAGCCTGTGTGTACGTTATCACCTATCTTTAGAGCAAAACTTCCGATAACAACTGTATAGTTAGTGCAGGTGACTCAATACTACACCTGCGTTATAAACGAATGACGAGTCAGTAATTCGATAGTTGTTGACCTTCGATTTATGTGGAACATTTGGCGCAGTCGTAAAATGATCAACAGTACATGAGGAAGTGTTTAAAACTGCCAAGATATCCGGTATTGTATCGCCAGTGTCTGACAAAGTTGTTGTGAAGTGGCGTGAAGGAAGTTCCTCAAATTAGTATCCAGAAGCAGCTTAGAATACACGCGATTGCATGGATAAACATTCCGGATTAAGTGATCTAAGCCATCGATAATGTAAACGGGTTAAAACAATGTAATTTAAGCTGTAGATTTTTTTTTATATAAAAATCGAACTGGTATGTGAATGTCTATTCCACATTCTTAAAAACCATGCTATTAATTGGAAATGGAAAATAACATAGCTTTTGGAAATTTGAAATTAATGTCATGAAAAATATAAGAAAATTAATATCTTAAGCCGGCAATGCACTACGAAAGTTCTTTTACAAATATCTTTATAAAATATGTATATAGGAGAACAATATCTTTATACATTATATTATATTGGATGAAAAATAATTTTCATCTTTAGTTGTATTTCTAGATTTCATTGTTATTTTTTAAATGTTATTCCCATTTCGAATAAATTGTAAATTTATAAGCAATACAGCGCAAATTGGACTTTATCAGAGGTGATATTTAGCAGCTTTGAGTCTCATGTCAAATACGGTGATATTTTTGAATTGTACTACTTAAAATGTCTTGATACTGCACTTAAATTGTTAAGTTCTATATTCAAATACCGATTATTAATTATTCTGTATAATTAGCCTATTTTAGCTTATAAAAGAAGGGAAAAAAAAAAAGGAAAATAATTTTTACATTTATTTTGTACCATAATCATGGATTGGATTAATTTTCTTTACTTATATTTCTTTGAATGTTATTTATAAATTTACAATTTATTCGAAATGGGAATAACATTTAAAAAATAACAATGAAATCTAGAAATCCAACTAAAGATGAAAAATAATTACGTCGAGGAAAATATCGAGTTTTCAATTAGTTTCGAAATCAGGTCGAACTAATTTAAAAATCCGACAAAACAACGACATTGAAGTTGAAAGCCGTGTTAAAGTTTATATAACAACATACATTCACACAAGATTAAGTTCCTTGTGTACTAATGAATGTATATTGCGTAATAAAACGTTACCTCGTAAGGGGTCGGGCGTCAGCATTGTTGACCTCGCCCAAATTATTGTGTATCATCTTACTTTTTGCCAACTATATTTCTACACCCAGCCATATATTGCTAAAAGTTGAATTCTTTATCAATACAAATTAATAAAAATGAATGTCTCTTTATGAATTCAAGGGAAATTACTGTTTAGTTCTTTACTTGTTTTTGATAACACCTACAGCTTACAATTTTCATTTTTACAGGCGCTTTGAAATGGAACTGGCTACTTTTGGAAACGGTTAAATGAATTTTCAGGAATCATTTAAAAGTTGCACCATTTTTGTAATTATAAACTGGCATGTGACTAGTGTAACAACGTTGGCCACTCGACATTGACTAATCCTGAAGTGGAACGTTGTAAAACGGTCTTTGTTATAAATATTGGAAAATCTTGCCCAACGCTGAACAAAATATATTGGAAGTTTCGAAATGCTGATGCGCAAGTTTTAAAATTGAACTATTTTCTTTATAAGAAATGACGAAGGGCAAAAAAATATGTTTTGTAAAGTTTTTGAAATGTTTGTTTTTAAAAATATTGTGCATTTTGGAACAATGCTCGAACTTTGGCCAAAATTTCGCTAATCTTCCAGAACATTGGCCAATACTGTTGTGCTGCCTGGATATACATACATATTAGCATACGTCTCAATCGGCAGCTTCGATTTAAGAAAGCCTAAGGCAGAATTTGATGCTAATTTCTCATATATATATTATATGCCAGCGGATTTCTGTATGTATTCTGACGGGATGGTAATTGAGTTGGACAATTTACTACATACAAAATAACGAAGGAAACAAGAAATTGCTCGTGCACCCTCAACAACGGGGCAAAGACAACATTTCGCCCTCACTTCAAAAATGTATTTTTCCAATATAAAATATTGCGTAAAGAAGACATTTTGTAATCTTCTAAAAAAAAAAAAAAAAAAAAAAAGAATAATCCCTTAAAAATAGAAAGTAAACACAATATTTGTAAACACATTGACACTATCCACCCTTCTCCCCCAAATGTGAAGTAAGGGTAGCAGATCTTTTGAGCAATTTCATAAAATTTTATATTTTAAAGTATTGTATGATATTGGAATAAGTAATTTTGTAATGATGAGATTAGAGATTATTGGTATAATCTTTTTTCATTAATTATTATCCAGAATTATTAAAATTTGGGTTCTTCACTTTTGTGCAATATCATTAAGGTAAATATATATATTTAAAAATAATTTATGATATTGAAATAAATTGTTCGAAAACGTTTCTGAAGTAATTTCATGCAAATAGCTTTGCTACATAAATAAAACAGTTTGAAAAAAAAAAATGAAAAAAAAATAAAAAAAAAATAAAAAATTGTGGTGTGAAGGTAAGTTCAGTATATTCAGTAAGTAGATTGGGAAAAAAGTAATGTCCGGATAGCTTGGTCCAATCGGGAATTATGCTGACTCCACTCCGCACCTGGTGAAACACCGTTAGCATTTCTAAAGTTCAGGGATGGAGGATGGGTGAGATGTTACCATTGATGGGCCTCATCTACCTCATTTGCGTTTCGAATGAGCGAAAACCCATAAGACCTTATGCATTATGACCTTACCCATAGACATTCTTATCCCATACGTCTAATGTCCATTAATATTTTTGCAGTTTTTTAATCTGTCTCCTGCATAGCAAAAGTAATAAAATGGTTTTGGTGCCGTTTTCTTGTTATACAAAATACCCCAACATGGGACTACATGTTATCTAGATCACGTATTATCTAAATTATAGATTAATTTTTAATTTTTATTGTATTTTTTATAAAAGCAATTAGAGAATGCATAATATTTGTAGGCATATGGACGAACATAAAACATCAGATACCTATGAAGGAAGAAATACAAGGATCATGTAGCATGGAAACACTACTACAACATTTGGAAGCATCCAATCTACATTTTTTAAATGTTTACGCCAAAAGTGATGTCGATCGAGTGTTTGGAGTTATTTACAAATCCATTATTTATTTCAAAGTTCTTGGACCTATCAATTACTTTTGTGCGATACAGATAGTTAATTCAGTCAGAATGATGGAAATTTACAAAATTAGAAATTGTTTACTAAAATGCAGTGTTTCAGTGCTTGGATTTCTGAGTGGGTTGGTTGGTTGGGGTTTTATGGCGCAAGAGCTACACAAGGGCTATACTGCGCCAAACAATTGTATTTATATTCTAAAAAGTAAAACTTTTAAAAATATACAGATTAAAATAGTACAGAAAATATAAGTATAAAGCGACCAAATGTCTAAATCAAACAATAGAAGCCAATTTCTTGTAAAAATGCAAAAAGATTTTGATGAGGTGGTGAATTTAAAATAAATGACAGTGATGGATGAGTCGTATTAAAATAGCGCAGTCTGATATTTTTAAAAGTAGGACATTCATTTAAAATGTGTAAAACAGAAAAAATAATTCCACAGGCGTTGCATGTGGGGGCACCCTCTGCCAGCAGAAGGTGCACATGGGTAAAACGAGTGTGGCCTGATTTCTGAGTGGAAGTGACCTTTTACTCTTCCAAGGTCACATATGTGGGGAAAGGAAGGGTTGAGGCATTCTCGCTATTCCCTGGGGCAATTCAGCTTCCCGGTTGTGTACTGGAACCAAGATACTGGTTCGTCCAAGCCCGTAGCCAGGATTTTTTTTTCGAGGGGGGGGGGGGGGTTATGGTCGAAGATTTGATTATATACTTATAACAAGTTACACATAAAAAAGATGGGCAAGTGGAAAAACAAGATTTCACACAATTTCGGGTGTGTTGGGGAGGGGGGTTGTTCCGGGGGTCCGTCCCTGTCTACGGCCCAGCAGTACGGGGCTTGGCCTTGACAGTAAACAAATAGTACATACACATACATAAAAAAATAAATAAAAAAAAAAACGCTGGTTATACCTTGTATTTTAATTGATGAAATAAAAAAGAAAAGTACCGTTGTAATTCGTGGAAGGTTTCTAATGATTGTGTAAAGATTTTTTTTTGTCAAAGGACTATACATATTAATTTATTAAAAGTAAACTAAATTTCAAACAGTTTAATGGCAACCAAAGAATATTATGAATATATTTAGATTCAGCATCCGAAAAAACTGAAAAATACGAAATTTCATAATTTTCCAATGAATGGTTAGCAATTTAAATGATGACAAAGAAATGACAAATTAATATTAAAAAGAAAAATTGTTTTTTTTAGCCGTAAATAGTCAAATAATTAATATATTTTAGTAATTTTTGTTTTAAAAAATGGTTTGTTAAAGGCTAAACATAAGTAGCATGCAACTTTTCCATCAAACTGTTTTTAAATGACTAATTAATACAACATTTTTTAAATAAAAACATACTTTTTTCCCCTTTCAGTACATTTATCATGCTCTAAAACCCTCGAACTTGTTTTCTTTCAATTTTGATTGTTGGTTTTAAAAGTTTTTGCAAAAATGTTTTTTAAAAAAGCTTACTTTTATAGGACTGGATACTAGACTACATTTGAAATTAAATAATTTTTAATTAAGATGGAAGTTTCAAAGCAAAATGTTGAGTACCTCTTTTTTCAAATTGTGGGAAACATAGATGGTAAACTTTTTATATTTTTCAATAGTAGTTAGTAGATTCAGATAGTCACAAACGAATATTGAAACGCAGTATACATTTTGCAACCAGGAAGCCATTTTTTTTCTGGATTCTCGTTTTTATTCTTTTTAAATCCCAAAACTGATGTGCTAAGTGAGTCACAGATGAGGGTGACTAAAACAAAAATGGATTTATTTTTTATTTTTTTTTATTTAGACAGTTTTTTGGCCAAGAAATTTAATTATATTTTAAAATTATCTACATATAAACAGGGGCGGCCTGGGTCACCTTTGAGGGTGATTGACCAACATTCAAAAGGGCGCCTTACCCCTTCTCACACCAAGCTCGTACCCAGGTTTTCTTTTCGGGGAGAGGGTCGAAGATTACTTATATTACGACTTACGAAGATTTGATAAAATACACATAACAAGTTACACAAAAAAAAAGAGGAAGTGGTAAAAAAAGATTTCACACAATTTCGGGAGGGGGGAGGGTTGTCCCGGGGATTCTTCCCCTATCTACGGCCCTGTCTCACACCAAAGAATAAACTGACTCATTTTACATGAGCCACCGCGGCATCACGGTTAATTAGGCCTACCCGTGATACCGCAATGTGGCACATCCCTAAACGTATAGAAATGAACAGAATAGAGTGAAGGCAGTTGTGTTTTTGTATAAACTTTCAAGTTACAATACGAAACACAAATTGCACATAATGATGGCTGAGAAAGATACAAAAAAAAAAACACAAAAAAACAAAAAAAGATTAAATGTTCCCTATTACTAAGCTGTTTTAAAAAGCAAGAAGCCGCCTCATTTCAGAGCTGTTTTCACACAACCTTTTTATGATAACTTCGCTATCGACTAAATTAGACTCCTGGTTAGACGCGCGACCTTTTATCTTTCAGTTAGTCGTGGGGGGGGGGGGGGGGGGGGGCAAATGTCCCCCAAATTCAAATTTTCGTTCATACCATTAAATTCGTGACCAAACATCAAAGTAAGTGGGTATTTTAATTAAAAACAAATTATTGAACTGAATAAAGTAAGAATTAAAAAATATTTTTGAAATAACTTGAAAAAAAACCCAACCTGCTTTGATCATGGGCTGCCCTTCAATCAATTTATCAATTGATTGATAAATTGATTGTAGGGGACATTTGTCAACTGCACAAACTAACAAAGGGTTAAAACACGACATATTTATAATTTACAATTTTTGCAGATTTTTAATGATCATTTAACTTTTTACATAGAATACGTTTATCGTTACGAAATGAAAGAGCTTTATGAACAGTTGATGATGTCTTAAAATAGTGTGTACCGCAGACTTTAATTAATAACTCAAAAAAGAAAAATATAGCAAAAGGTTATAACTGATTTTGATACTGATGAATTTAATGTATTAGTAAAAAAAAAAAAAATCGCAGAGCGAGGTGAGCTGTTGTCATTTTCAGTGACTTTGACCTCCCCGAAATGAAATAACTACAAGATTAAATATGAATCTTATTATTTTTGATAATAACTGAAATTTATTGAGGAATCTTTTTTTATCGTTGTCTTATGAAACTATATTAAAATTTCTTAACTGTCTCGTGAATCGGTCGGAAAATATATGCAATGCGTTTGCGGTTAAAAATTTAAATGTTCTTAAATGTTTTCCCCTGTATCCAAATGTATTTTTTAGTAATTTCAATAGTAACATAAAAAATTTCTTTAATTGCTTTTGTGAATTGCTTATAATATTCCTGTTAACTAAAGTGTGATTAAGTTTGCTTAGTGAGCTGTCAAGTTTATAAAAGAAGAGCTAAGAGTTTAAAAATTATTTAAAACACTTTGTTAACAAAATTACTTACGTAACAATCAAGTGCAAAGGTAAAAAAATGGTTTTACTGCCGATAGTTTTGAGAGTTTCCACGGCGGGACGATTGCGCCTCCCGTGACAGTCTCACTCGGGAGGTGTTGCTTAGGGGCCTATCTAACTCCTCTCCCAGCTCACACACCTATAGTTGTGGTTTCATGATAACCGTGCTTGTGTAGTTTAAAATAAATAAATTGTATTATTTATTCTATCTTCAAAGATACAGATTAACTCACTTTAAAATCAAAAACTTAATTATTTAAATTTAAAATTTATTTGAAATTGTTTCCCCTGTTCTCGGAGGGCGCCGTGCCAAGGTTTTGGAGAGGGCGCACCGGGATATGTCCCGGTATCCCGGTGGGCCAGGCCGAGCCTGCATATAAATTACGTAGTATAAAATACGTTTTTTATAGATGCTAAATCTAAATATGGCCTGATATTATGGGTTTGCCATTGAACTTTTTAACGTTTGGTTCAGTTTTAATAATTTAGATAACCCTTTATGACAAAAAACACTATATACACTTATTCAAAACTTTCCACGAATTACAACAGTACTTTTTTTTTGTTCCATTAATTAGAGTACCAAGATGTAGCCATCGCTCATATTTTTTTTACCTACTGTACAACATTTTTTAATAAAATTTTGAAAAGTGGAATAACTTTTTTGGAACACTTAACCTTGCACAATGAGCCGTGTCATCAAGTTGATATGGCCGAAGTCTTATATTGCAAAATTCCTATTTCTACTTTAATCAATTAAAGAGATTAGATTCTCATGAGAGAAACTTTCCAATACAATTCATCCTAATCGTCCATTTCAGTTGTTAATTTGCGTTCTGATAATTCTAAGTGCCAAAAGATAATTTCAAGTAAAGCAAAATACTAATTAATTATATATTCTACCAAATATAATTGGTTTTCTTCTGGACACACCTAGAAGCCATACTTTTTAAATAATTTATTTTTTTGTAAATAGTATATAGTAAGAAAAAACTTTCCGAGTTAGGGAAATGTAAAATTTAGAGTATTATTACATTATTCCAACATGAGGCTATTCCAAAGGTAATTTAAGTTTAATTTTTTGAATAATATTTGTAAATTATGTCACAGTAAAAATGAATCATGTAAAACATGCATGCATTTTCCATTAAAGCATTTTTAGGCATATCAGCTATTTAATACTATTGTTCACTTTTAAAATTTCCCTTTCATTTTCTTTTAACAGTAATTTCATATAGGTTTAACATTAATTAAATATCAAAACAATCGTTGAACTTTAACTTAACAGGTATTTCCAAAAACAAATGACAATAAGGAACAAGAATCAGCATAATGATAAATTTTTAATACTACCTTTTTTCTTTTATATTTCTTGACTTGACATTTTCTTTTCTAAAATCAATTGTAATTTAAAACATAGTAAAATTTTAATATTCCCTGACTTGTAACACAAGTTTTGCAGAAATACTAAATTTCCTGCTATTTCCAAGTTTTCCATATTTTTTTTATTACTGGATACAGTCGATCCCAGTTAACAAGAAATCATTTAACATGAAATCCCGTTTAACGTGGTGTAAAAGCAGGTATCTGTACTTAAAACTTGACATTAATTTATTCATTTAACGCAAATTATTTCAGCAGCCCCGTCGACTATGTGTTAACAAGGTTTGACCATATATAAAAAATGAAAAAACGACAGGTAAATTTTGTTCCTGTATTTACTATTTATGAAATTTTGTCTTTGTGACGTAAATACTTGGGTGGTAAAAGTCAGTGCCTATATTTTTGTGGGTTGGTAGTATTAGCAAGCTGGAAAAAAGAGGGAGAATCCCCTAAAATATTAAGTTCAAAAGCAAAAACTTCAAAATTCATGTTTGAAGTTTTAAAGTTAAGAAGTTAAAGTTTGAAGTTAATTTAAAAAATAAAAATACTGTACATAACAAGTTATCTTTAAGATCTAAGTTCTGAAATGACATAAAATAATTTATAATTAATGCAAAATATAACACAAAAAATACTTTTACTGGGATGAACAACATTTAATCAATGAGGTTATTTCCCTTAAAACACACTGCCCACCATTAACACCCAAATTATTTCTATACTAATACAAATAAGAAAACGGAATGCAAACTTATTTCATTATAACATAATTTATTGGGTTTTAAAAAAGGTACATCACAGAATTTAACTTGTTAAGCAGCCATCTGAATTTTACTTAACATAACTTTCCAATTCATGTTTTTTTTTCTTTCTTCCTTCAGAGTATTCAAACTCTTAATGAAATAAATACAGAAAAATTTACCTGCAAAAGAGAAGCAAAAACTTATTATAAACAGGAACTAATAAAGTACACTTTATTCAAACTATTATAAGTCTGAACACAACTTCTACTAAAAACAATGTAAAAGTTTTTAATTAGATTTGTACTTAAAAAAATTGCCTTTATGTAAATTTTTAGGAAAAAATTTCAACTAAATAACACTAAAATAAAATTTAAGTACAATTTTAAAGGTAAATCAAACACTGTAAACATGTATGTAAAGATTAAAAAAATAAAAAAAAAACCTAAGAAATTAATAAAACATTTCAAAGATATAAAATAGGAGTCAATTTATTTTGCACACAAAATCTGAAAGTGTATATTTTTTTATTTTAACCATATTTCAATAAACAAACCTAATTTTCTTGTTGTATACATTCAGGCTTTTTTGGATATTGACCACAAATTTCAAAAAACAAGTCATCAGGACAAGGTACATTCAAAACACCTTTCTTTTTAAAGAACTGAAAGGAAGAAAAAAAAGTGACAATCTTAATATTTCATTGTATTTATAAAACTTAAATTTACTAATCTCAAATTAAAGATTCTTTAATTTTAACATAAGAGTATAAATTTAATAAGCTCAAAGTTTGTTCTTAGTATAACAATTAGAAAGAAATTGCACAGCAGAATACCATAAATACAGGACATGAATATAGCATGACAGAATACTATAAACAAATTCTTATAATTGTTATCATCCTGAAAAATAACATATATTCATAATGATAGAAATCATGAAACAGAAATAGAAAATTCTTTGTTTCCTAATCCTTCCACTTCAGTAACAGAAAATATTTTAAAATCTGCGGCAAGATTTTGAGAAGTAACATTTGCCTACAGCACAATTTTTATGGAGGGATCAGTATGCAATGCAAAATTGCAATAACAAACAATGATACCTGACAACCATATTTTTCAATTAAATCATTTGGTCATACAATTTCTAAGATCCTGTGTAGTGATGCTTATTGTTGGGTCACAAAACAGAGAAAAGATAAAGTGAAACTTCCCAAATTAATATTAGCCGATTCTAATTTAATCTGTACCAATATCTCTGAAGTGGTGATTTCTCCTGAGAATTTATAAGATTGATTTTGAAGTATTAGACGAGAGAGTTTAAAGGTTTTCCATATTTCAATGACATAATATGTTAAAATCAGTTAATTCATTGAGGACTGACCCATGATACAAATTTATAACTTTCTAATATTTGTCTATCCATTTGTTTAAAATACTTCATGTTTTGAAAAGTATATCGGCCAAAAAGTAAAGTGTCTTTTTTTTTTTTTTGCAAAATAATCAGTGATATAATTTAACCTCATCCAAATAACCCTTAGGTAGAAAGAGTTCAAACTATTTTTCAGTAGTATATTTTTAGAAAATGTATTCATTTGTTCCAAGAACAAATGGAATGTTCAGAGATCGTAATTCAGAAATAGCCATACCATTAAACTTTTTATTAAAAAAGAATTCCCCTTTGCAATTATTTTTTAGAGTGTTTGTCAAACCAACATCACTTTTTGAGGGTTACGTTAAAATATAGGTACACAAAGTAGACAATTTATGGTAGTTAAAAAACTTGCAACCTCGTCTGCAGATTGTAAATATGACTGAAATTGCGTTTTTACTACTGTCCCAAACAAATTTTATATACCTGTCCTCCACAGGATAATATTGATGATAAATTGGTACTGATTTTTTTTTATTATAGACATATTTTAGACAGTAAGTCTAAAATATGCAGAATAAACCAAGGACAAAAGTAGTTATCAAGTCAAAAATAAGATTATGGGCAATTTGTATTGATGATTGATTTTTATATTGATGTTCTAAAAATAAATTGCAGTTTAAGATATGATACTTTAAGATGAAAAAAAGGTTGATCCTCTAAAAAAAAAAAAAAAATGTAGCTCTAATTATTTATTAGCAATGTATGGTGCCGATTTTCAGCTGTGACAGCATTCATATCTTCTTTTTAGTTGAAACCCTGTCATTTACACCCCTTTACTTGTTTGTGGATTGCCCTGCCTTGCAGTACCACCTTGTGGCTGGCTTATATAAAATATTGTTCTAGCCTGTATGCCATTCCTTCACCTCTGACTGTTCAGTGTTTTGATATCTGAGGCGGTTTAATGATGATTTAATAAACTAATTGCACCGCTGGTGTTGTTGCATCTCTCAG
Source organism: Linyphia triangularis (assembly GCA_963978545.1). NCBI lineage: Eukaryota > Metazoa > Arthropoda > Arachnida > Araneae > Linyphiidae > Linyphia > Linyphia triangularis. The sequence goes on along the minus strand of OZ021731.1, from coordinate 31,331,986 downwards.
ATACTATGCTACCGTCCCCAATAGCAATGAACATTTTTAGATATTTATATCCTAAAATTTTAAAAGGGAATAAAGGTTACTACATAGATTCATATTGACAACTTCAGGCATACCAATAAGTTCCATTATGTTTTTCATTATTGAAAGCAGGATCAGTCATATATTTTCTAGAGAATTTGACATGAAAGGGAAAATAGCCACAAAGTTTCTTAAATAATAAAAATATCTAAAAAATAAACACTATCGAAACAAGTGGTACTTTCAAACACTATATATAAATATTTTTATTCAAATCCATCATTTTTTTTAAACCAAAATATGCAACTCTAAAAAAAAAGTAAACAAATCAGTGCACAAATAGTTGACTTAAGAACAAATACAGAAAAGCACTGAATTTTCTATGAAATTAACACAATTAAGTTTTTTAAATAAATGTGTAACTAATAGATTTTACAAACTTAGTTGTGTAACTACCATATTTTTCTAGGGAAAGAGGTATGTAGGGACAAATATCTCAATAAAAAAACACAATCAACACTTATATATAAAAAAGATCTGTACTAATCAGCAATTTTAAATTGCAATAAATTAGTTGTTTTCCTCTTCTTCTTCTAAAGGGTGGGGAAAAAAAAACCTCAGCAAAACTTCTAATGTGATTAAAACTACTGCTTTATAAATTTATATTTCTATGAAATGTGCTTTATATATAAAATTAGCATTTCTCTAAGATTACATTTTACAAAAATATATTATATTTCCAAATATATCTGGATACCAATATATATATATTAGCAGCAAGTTTTAAAGCAAATAAATATAATGTATTTTCACCAGTTTTGAATTTCTTTTTAAAGTATACTTTTAATCGATTTCAATACCGTTGGTTAATGTTATATTACATAAACTAGACATGTCAAGGTAATACTTAAGCTTATAAAAGCATTGCCTACTTACTGTTGATATATTTGTGCAATCTCTCAAAAGAAATTCAAGTGCACGAGGGTGGGTTATCTCAACAGCTTGACTGACATCAATGACCCAAGTTTTACCATCATGCCACAGAAGGTTAAATTCGCTCAAGTCTGCATGAACCAACTTGCATTCATTGTGTAAAGTTCTCATTATCTGCAATAAAAAACATGCTCTTAAACTAGGTTACATTAGAAATCGATTTTCTATACATAAAAAAATGCTGTACAGACTAAAAACATTTATTTGTTAATTTATTTGTTCTTACTCATCACTGCATAATTTGTTAATTGAGATACACATTTCTAGGATATTGGACCTTGCATAAGGCATACAATTTATGTCATAAGAATTTGGTTGAAATTGACATTGATGGCTTTAAACCAATGCAACAAAATACTTATGGTGATATGTAACAGGAAACTAAGCTACAATAGCCATACTTTGGGAAAGAGAGCAAGAATTTAAGTCATTCACTATAAGGCAAACATCGTATGGCATAACAATTTAGGCATAGAGCATGGGGTATCACAATTTGATTGAAATTTATATAAATGGCTCTATACTAATGTAGTAAAATACTTATGGTAACATGTAACAAGAAACTAAGTTACGAGAGCCATAATATGAGAAAGTAAGCAAGAATTCAGTCATTCACCATAAGGCATTCAACATATGGCAACACAAATTGGTTGAAATTCAGATTGATGGTTCTATATCAATGCAACAAAATATTTATGAATTTCCATTAGAATATCTGCATAATTGTGTTATTCATCCATTAGAAAACTAAGGCACAAGAATCATAATTTGCAAAAGTATGTAGCAGTTTAAGTTATTTATTACACATATTGTGTTATTCAACCATTAGAATATCTGTTAAATTACCTCTGCAGTTTGGTCATACATTATGGTCATGTCTTCAAAAGGCAAATCTACATCTTTAACTTTCGGAGCAGGGAGCATATCTTTTCCTATAAATGACATCACCAAGACATGTTTTTTCAATGTCACAACATCGGGGCAAGATATGTTAGCCTGTTTCATTCTGAAATCAGAAATGCAATGTCATTTGAATTACTATGTAAGAGATGAACACTGGGTTTACAGAGAGAAATCAATTCTTATTTGCCTGATATTTCACTGCTACTGTAAGTTCCCAACTACATAAAATAAAAGGTAACGCCTGCAAAACAAAACATCGCCCTTTAAATTTCTGAATGAGGAGTGCAGTGGGTAAGACTTTTGTTCACTAAGATTCAAGATCATTTTTAATATTGCAGCTAGTTATACATGAATAATTTAGCAGGGTTCAATACTAATTTAAAAAAAAAAAAAAAAAAAAAAAATCCCTGAGTTTTCTAGAGCCTTGTTTTCCATTGCGGGGTTAATTATTTTTAGCTAGATAAATATAGTCAAAGTTGGATTACACAAATTTTTTCGATAACTCGAAAAAAGAATAATTTTCTGAATGTCCATGTTATTAAATAATTTTGTAACTTCATTTCCTCGAGTTGATTTTTATCCTGTCACAGTGTTTCCGGAAAGAATATTTTTTCGGATTAGAGTTGCACAAATAGAACCGAAGAGTAGGATTTTTTTACAGAGTAACAACAATTGTTTCCAAGTTTTAGGATGGATTTTTCTTTTTTCTCTGAGATTTTAAGGCCAATTTATATTCCCTGAGATGTACGAACTCTGTTTAGCCAAATTTTAGTGAGTGTTTGAAAAGCAGTTTTTTTTCACAATTTTAGTTATACAATGCATTCTAAAAACATACTTAACATTTTCTTCATTTGAATTTAAAAATATTTAATTTCTTTCTTTGTTGGTTGACTTAGACATTACCTGGCAAAAGGCTATGATGTGCCAAAACATTGTTAAAGCTGTAGAATATCAGGGAGGAATGCCTTAGAGGAGGTAATTACAAGCAAAAATGACCAGCATTTCCATCCCAAGTGAGAGAAAAAGGAAGAAAAATTCCCACCAGACAGGCCATTGATGCAAGGTTATTTATGATATGATTACCACTGTATTTACTATTTTTGAAGTAGAGTAACAGGAATCACTGATTGCAGCGTGGCGGTCTCATGTACAAAAGACAGATACAACACCTAGGCACTAATAATTACTTTTGCCTAGTGGTTAGCATGTCCCATTTCGGAGCTGGGAGTCCGCTGTTCAATTACCCCGTCTTCCCAGCTTCCGCTAAAGCCCTAATAATTTCATTTATATTTGACCTAAATCTGGGACACCTTATTAAAAATGTAATTGATTATGTAAAATATAATGTAATCTTAAGAAATTGAATTGCTGCCATGCTCAAGTTTTATTAGAAAACTTAAGATATAGATTTTTAGCATCTAACTCAAAAAACACAACATAGGCTTAATAAACCAGGGATATAAGTAGATAATAAGTAATTTGACAGAAAGAAGCTTTTCTAAGCAGATAAAAAGAAAATATTTGTGAAGTTGTGAATTATTAACTTTTTAAAAGAATTATACCAATTTGAAGAGAAGCTTTTACATGAATACTCGTGAATAGAAGGCGGGTGGAAGCAAATATTTTAAAGCCTAAAACTAACACTATTACCTTGATAGAAATATTTTTATTATTTGCTATTTAAACAATGCATTTTCCTTCAATTATTGAAATAAGTTATCAAAATACCTCAGCAAATTCCTCATTTCCTTTTCTGCCCACATGTGAATGACTTTCCTTGGATTCTGTTTTGAGAAGCGATGTCGAAAACGATGGTCACCGCTGATGTATTCATCCCGATTCTGGAATTCATTCAAAGTTGTTTTGTACACTTTTAAAGCAAATTCGGGACATGAAAATTCTCCTTCAGGTCTGTAACAAGTAAAATAAAATACTTCAAATCTAATAGTAAAAAACAAAAAAACAAACACCCAAACAACTTTTTTTGCTGTTACTTGTATCTTTTTATAAAAGAAAAACGGAATATAACACCTTGTATTTTCACTTTAGCAACCAATCCTGAATCAAATTGCAAAGAACATTCTTAAGTCAGAATTTTTAAAGCATAAAATAGGTTTGATGTACTGTTTTTGTACATAAGCAAATATAAGAGCATTTCAATGCTAATGTGAAATCTGGTTACTTGACAAAGATGTTTGAGTTTTCCTTGGATGAAAATTACATTGAAGAAGGTTTTAACAGTCAGAAAAATTAAAAACTGTATTATGTATGAATGATTTTTTATTGTTTTAAAATTACTCAAAATGGTTTGGTTTATATGTAATAAACTTTCAGCACTTATGGCCTTTTTATAAACAATGAATATTTTTAAACTAGTGCAGTAGTAATTGGTAACAATAGATTTGTTTTTTAAAGGAAAACAAAATGGTTAAAAAGTTGTCAAAGTCAAGCATCCAAAGTACATATGGTCTCATTTATGGTCATATGGTATGATTATTCCAAGAAGTTAATGTGTTTTAAAAACAAAAGCAGTGGTTACATTGAATGTAAGAAACATTATTAATACAAGTAACAGTAATACAAGGGAGAGCAGTGAGTTTTTGAAAAAATTTAGCCAGGAATTTTAGGAATAATTTCAAAAATTTCTGGAACATTTTAGGGATAATTTAAAAACATTTAAGGATATTCCTTTTGAAGCTAACATAGTACTTAACACAAACATATTCTTTCCAAAGCTTGTTTCAATACCTGCAAAAACTGCCAATTTTCTAAAAATTGAGCACCAAACAACTTTTTAGCAAAATAACAATTATATAATTAGAAAAGTACATATTTTGACTAATATGCAAATTTATTTAAATCCACTTTTCTCATCTAAAAGAATATGGATTTCTTCGGGGTTTTGGAGGAAAATTGGGGAATTTTCAGGGTTTATAAGTTCTTTAGCAATCATCAAAAATTTTAAGTACAGTGGAATTTTAGGGAGAAACAAAAATATAAGGAATATTAGGGTGAATGCGACCCTTGTATACTACAATTTTGGAATTACAAAAGCTTGAATGAATTTTTATTTAACCAAATCCGTTTTAAACAGTAAATATTTGAAAATAAAAATGTAATATAAAATTTATACCAGATAAGATACACAAACAAAACTATTGAACATTTTCAACTGATTAGCCTTTTTAATGGCGCATGAGACAAGTTGGGTTATGCTACTCTAGAGTTAAGAGTTTGATCTAATTCTTCCAATAGTAATACTATTTGGAAAAGACTCACTCTTTTTTTTATAATCACATGTCAGCAAGTAGGCTGATGTTCAATTAAATTGGGATATCAAACAATCTGTCATAACATTAAAAAATAAAAGCCAAAAATTTCAGTTCTTAAAATGTAGCTATACTAAAATTGAAGTTTAACTTACAAACCACTCCAAGCATGATAGACACAAGCTTCTTTTCCGGTACTGATGCACCCAGTCAGCGTTTCTAAAGTTTGATTATTCACTAATTTGTACAATATTAGGTGAGTTCTTTCATCCAAGGCCTTTTCCTATTTGGGTGAAATTTAGCAAAATTAAGTTATCTTATTCTGATAGAATAGATAAGGTACTAAAATTGAAGTACTTTTAGAAACACAACACAGTCAATTGCTGAATTTCAGTTGTTACGCAGATATACGTTTTCAATGAAAAAGGAACAGATTAAGAAAACTGTCCATACGGATAGCATTTTCTTCTAGCATATATGGCCAATTCCACTAATACCTTCTTGTCAAGTAAATTAAATAAAGCAAAATAATTTTGATATTTGAGAATATAATAGTATATGTTGTTGAGTCTTGCACAACAAAATATAAAACATTAGACCCTAATGGGTAGGCAAAAATAACAGTATTTGCTGTCAAAAATAACAATCTTGCGAGCGTGGTTACTATCGTAGGACTAACTCTACCGTCTGATTTAGAACAACTATTTCAGTAGCAATCACTCTCTCTCTTCCCCCCTCATAAAAAAACATACCATTTTTTGTCCTACTATCGGACAGATTTAATTTCTTAAGAAATAGTCGCCTTAGCTCAAAAATAGTTGAAGGTTTAGTTTAAAATAGTCATTTTGGGCTTTTTTCATTGAAATAGTTGTTATAGTCGCTTTAGTAGCCTTTTTAGTCGCCAGTAGAAGCCCTGTTAGGCTAGGAAAAAAAATGGTTTGTTTCCCGTAACCCTACCTACCTTAAAATTACAATACAAAAATTCTGACCCTAAAGTTTTTTTTTAGACTTTATAATAAACTAAAATAATAAACACATTCATTAAAATGATGAATTGATTATGATAACACAGCAATCATATAATAAGCAGTTAAACCTAAATAAAAATTATATAAATACCCAATTTGGTTAAATACCTGGGTTTATCCAGGATAATGGTCCGTAAAAATATACCCAAGTATTTTACATTACTCTTTATACCTATGATTAATATTAAATCAAACATCAATACTCTTACAATATTTTCTTTTGGAGGAAAAAAAAAAAACTTTTCCTACATACCATAATATTTTTGTCCATGTTATAGGAAACTCACCATTTTCTCTTTTTGCTTTACTATGGGCACAACATAGAAGATGGAGCCAACCATTGATGATTTTTTGCATTATTTAAATATTAATGACAATTTTGATTACTGTCGTAATTATGTTAGTTTCAAGATATTAATGTTTTTAACAACTAATGAGTTATTAAAATATATTATCAAATTTTATGGCTTTGATTAAGTACACTGAGCAGAATAATCATAGATAGACTACATTCAATTTTAATTGCATATTTTATGAAAAAGAAAACATTTATTTTGAGAAAACTTGGGAGCCCTAAAGATTCTGGGGGCCTAGGCATAGGCCCTATGAGAAATAAGGCCCTGTACACAGGTATGATTTAAACCTTTATTTCGGGGTTGATCTTCATATGTTTCATTGCACACATTTAAAACAATTGAGTTATCAGTTATATTTTCATAGTTTAAAATTCTCTTCATTTGATGAGCATATATTCATTTTAATTTAAAGTTTGAAGAATTAAACAGTATTAAACAGTACAGTAATTAAACAGGAAGATTAAAAAAAAAAAAAAAAACATCTTTATAATTCATTACGCCATTTCATTAACACGCTCTTATTAGCTTTGTATGTATCTATGTAAAGGAATCTTTGAACTCGATTTTAGACCACTTTAATACGTTGGATTAATTTCAAATTTTGCACAGTTATTAAGGACCGATGACAATACCATAAGTTTGTCGCATTATCGCAAGGATTAGCTAGGGTTGCCCTTGTGCCGTTAAACTAAAATCAACCAACCTTCTCCAGAATCGAACCCTGGTGTCCCGTTACAACCTTATTAGTAGTCACAGAACATAATATCGGCAGTTGATAAGGAAGACATTTGAAAGATCTACTGTGGGCACTACGGTTATACTATTAGCAAAAAGTTATTCAGATTTATCACATAATAATGATGGACCAGCCACCGATTGGTTTTGATCTATTATTAAAGCATTCCTTTCATCTGGTCGGAACTCTGGATTGCAAAGATTAGCCCTAGAAATACCACAGTTTTCAATGTAAATGAGGACTTGATCTTAGGGGCCATAACCGAATTAATGAGCTATTCGTGGTTTCACCTTAATATGACGTGTACTGAGACATGCATGAGTTAATCATTGAGACAAGAATATGACTACTGGCCGGATCAACTAATATGGAGTTTCATTCACGTTTCATAATTGAATAATAGTTTAAAAAACACGCTTTAATAGAAAGCGTGTTTTTTTAGTCGCATTATCTTTACCAGGATCTTCATGATTAGCGATTTTTCCTATTCAGAGACATGGTAGTGTTTTGTGCCAAGTAATACTGCGTGTACTAAGTACTTAAATTTGAGACAAGCATGTGACTATTGGTAGGAACAACTGGAGAGTTTTGTACACTGAACTAAACAAAAATTATAGTTTACAACAAAAATAATTAATAGTTTAAAAAACTAAAAAACACGCTTTAACAGAAAACCAAACTAAAAAGTAGAAAATAATTTTAAATAAGTTTGAAATAAGAATAGAGTGATTAACAAGAAATATTTATTTTATCGTAAAAAAGAGTGGGGTGCTTTTTAAGATATTTTCATAATGGCTTTACTTTTACCAATATCTGTGATTAAATATTTACAACAATTGACATCAAGCACCCCACGCTTTTTTACGATAAAATAAATATTCCTTGTTAATCACTCTATTCTTATTTCAAACTTATTTAAAATTATTTTCTACTTTTTAGTTCACTTTTCTATTAAAGCATGTTTTTAAACTATTTTTTTTTTTTAAACTTTGCTTTTTATCTCTAGAACATTACTCACTTGCCATCACATAAAATATATACAATAACAATTTTAGAAAGCTTGAACTATTATGTAAAACAAAACAATTTAATAAAAAATTATTAGTAAAACAGTGTAAGAATATTTATTTATGCCGCTAGTAAGAACGGCATGAAGATATATTTTATTTACTTCAGCAGTTAATAGTGATAGGGTCAAACAACTTACAGCTGTTGACTTTTCTTTCTTTTCGTGAAGCCTCTGGCCTCTTTTATCTTCTGCCTTAGAGTATATCTTCAGAGTGTTGTAAACATTGTTGGAAATTTTCATGTCAAACCTTCCTCCATCTCCAGTAGATATACAAGGGGGAAACTAAAATTAAAAACAAAATAAAAACATATTTTGATTGTTTGTATTGGTCTGGTGTTCAATTATTTGAAACTAATCTGGAAAAAATATTGATTAGAATTAAATTTATTTTTTTCTTCTTCCCAATTATTTTTATCAACTTCTTTAAAAATGACAATAAAATTTTAACAATAAAAGCTTTAAATGTTACAATGGAGATAAAAAAGTAACAGTGCAGAAGAATTTTAATATATACTTTCTTAAAACAAATATTTGTATTTGTAATATATTGATGATGCAGGTAAATAAAAAACAATAGTGCAATAAAAAAATAATGAAACCTAATAAATGCCTGAAATTATTGCTACATCAATTTATTTTACTAGTTAACTTTTTTATTTATTTTCTATAACTTAATTTATTTATTCTGTATATTATGTCTTGGACTTTAGTTTGAAATGAAATTTTTTCAATTTTTAGAAATAATTTGGAAAAAAATTTAATTGAGAAAATAACTTTTAATTTATAAAAAAATAAACATTGTATCAATAAAACAGTATCACATTTTAAATTAATTAAAAGAAACTCTTGTACAATATAAGCAAAATAGGTACTTATAAGAGAATAAACTAATCCCTGTTTGTTGGCATCACTTATTCATTTCCAGATGCTATTCAGAAGAATGAAAGCTAATATTCGAAGATAGTTTGTGATAATTTTAAAATATATATATTTTTTCAATAAAAAAATAATAAATAAATTGGCTGTTTTTTTTTAATTGCCCAGTGCAAATATATTTGTGTTTAAATGTAAAAACCACATAAGTTAATTAAACACACTTGAACATATCTGATTAAATTACAGGAGTCATAATTTAAGCACTGTGCTACAAGAAGGAGGTTACAAGGTTTATATCTTTTACCATTAGGAATAGAGAATAAGTGTAAATTGCAAAATAAGATAAGATAACAAATAGTGTGGTTTTCACAGGCAATATCTAATTAAAGTAATACAATTTCCACTTTTTTACAGCACTTGTAGGGGGAAAGGTCAATTACAAAATGGTTTCTGAAGTTAAATCCTAATTAAATTCTGCAAAAAATATAACAGATTTAAAAATGTCACATACATAACTTTAAAATAGCTATGGAATGAAAGAAATTAAGGCAACCAAATTGATAATTTTAATTTCAAGATTTAATTATTTCAAAGATTATGAAATATTTGGTATTAAGAAAGCTTCTACGGAAAAGAAGTCTTCTATTCAGCAGAAAGTTAACATTAACATTTTATACAAAGTTCATCAGGACAGACTTGATAACATCACTACAAGCAACACATGAACTTCCCTTTCTACATAAAGATACAACTCACCCTATATTAAATGCGTTCTAATTCAGTCAATTTTAAAGACAGAAAAACATTTTTTTTTTACATTAATGCAAAACCAGGCACAGTTTTATAAAATGCCTTTTCAACTTTACCAACTTTTTTATAACTCTTCAAATAAATTTTCCATGAAACTCACTCTTTTGTTTTATGATTTCTTACTAAGTATTTTCTTAAGATACAAAAACTATCTTAGATCTGAAAATTAAGATAATCAGTTTGGTTAGTATCCATAATATCCCTGATCAAATAGCTCTTTTAAACATCACATTTTTAGATGCATTGTAATTCAGTTAATCTTAAAGTTTTTTTTGCATTATTGGATTTGACCTTCATCTGGTAGCATATTGACAATACATGTTGCTATTACCTCCATCAATCTCCCAGCATTCCTTCTTCCACAAACAGTGGCATCGTGTTTAGTTGTAGTTACATTTCCCTGTCGCGATACACCACTTTTACCAAGAGCTTGGAATGTTTTCTCTGTCTGCTCAAAGTTACGCCAGTGATTTTTTGCATTAAGATCGAGAAAGTAGTCTTTGTCATCTTCGTCGTCAGAAGAAAGACATTCATCAGGTAGTCGTCGGTATTTGCCATAGGATATTTTTACTGAAATAGGTGGAAACAATAATATTTATTAAAATTTTTTTTTGAAAAAAAAGAAAAACAATGTCTTGGAATATAATATTTATCAAAGATACATTTTTACAGTACAATATGGTATTTTACTGTTTGAAAATACTGAAAAAATTATTGTCTTGGAAGAGTAAAATAGATATTTTAGTATTAGTAGTAACAAAATATAAAACAACTCTAAATAAAAAAAGGTTTACTTCACCCACATAAGTTCTTAAAAATTAAGTTGTCTGGGAGAAGTAAACCTTTTTACAAATACTAAAATATCTATTTTACTCTTCAAATTAAGTTACTTGTTTGTTGATTAATACTTCTTTTTAAAATAAATAACCTTGTTAAAATTCTATCTTAGTTCACATTAAACATAAATAGCTAACTTTCCAAAAACAAATTTCACCGTCGATAGTTTAAAAAAAAACAATGTAAACTATGTTCTGTGGGATATTTGTTTTTTATTTTGTAAAACAACATGCAAGTCTTAGATATATAATGACCTCTTGATAATTTTTCAAACAAATAGTTGATATTTTAAAGAAAAATTCAAATGTTTTCTGGCTACATTATTTTAAATAATTGATTATTTAGCGAAAATACAAATATTTTAATAATTCAGAATTGTTTACAATCTTCCCAAGAGTATTTTTTTTTATAAAGAGATCAGGATTTCTTCAGGAAAAATAAAAAAAGCAGGATTACGTCAAAGAACAGAAAAGTATTCCCCCTGATATTTCTTGGGGAAATAAGTAAAGAATTATTTTAATTATTAGTAAATGCAAAACATACCATTAATTATTTTATTTTCGCTTTATAAAAAAGTTAAACTATAAAGCGTGATTGTAGCAATGGAATGCAAAGGTAGAGTCTCAAGCACATTATATATAGATTTAATGTTACGAAGAGCGACAGTTTAACTAAGTTAATAACATTGTCATTCATACATATTAGCCTTTTAGAATCATTATTTAGTGCATATATTACAATTGGAATATCATAAGACATTTCAAATTACCTTTACTGTCGCCATTGTACTTTGATTCTTCTTTTTTCAAAATTTCATCATGTTCTTTGTCAAATTCTAATTGCATCATTTTTGCTAATAAGTAATCATCTGTACAGTCAGTTACAACTTGTCCACATCCAATGAAATCATCAACAATTCTGTAAATAAAAAATTGGTAAACAAATAAAAAGTTGAAACTTTTCCTTTAGATGACAAAACTAAATTTAATTTCAACAGTTCTAAGTTATATTTTCCAGAGTAGTAAGAATCCTTTTTTAGTTTTCTTATATTGCCTTAAATAGCAGAGTGATTTTCTGAAGAATAAAATAACTTAGGAAAAATTGTATCAAAACTTTTTTTTTTAATTGTATTAAAAATACTTTTCTTTTAAAATATTTCATGCTATAATTTTTTATTTCTAGGAAATGAAAATAAGCTTTCTAATTAATTCTGTTATAATAGCAATAAAAAAAAAAAGAAAGAAAAAAAAAAAAAAAAAAAAAAGAGGTGTCGTAGATTGCATTGAAAAAATTATAAGATCAAGAAAGCCTTAATAGTTTAAAGAGAAAACAAAAAGCTTTAAGATACAACTATTAGTAATACAATTAATTGCAACAACACTGTATTTTGGGAGCAAATACAACAAATGGAGACTAAATTAGAATAATAATTAAGTCAATTGGAATACAGTTTGAAAAAATACAACTTAAAAATTTGAAAATAATTAGATGTTAAAGCATTTAGCTTTTTTATGAATTACTTTTTGTACTCTTCTTTCCAATCGATGATCTACTGTTAATGTGGCAACATACAGTGTTATCGTTACAAAAAGTGGATTGATTGGTAAAAAAAATTGAGTTTCTTTTTAGAGTAAAATAATTTATTCATTTCTATTTTGACTTTTGAATGACAAAATATAAAATATGTAGAAACATTATATTTTGGGAGACTTATACTTATACTTATAAACAGTAGTAATGCAAAACTAGCAAGTGTTTGATCCTTCAGTTTCAATGAGGCCTATATGCTTTGCTCTTCAATCGTGTTTCAATAAATATACATATACAAAACACACATACGTTTTAGCCCATGTGCGAAACATTATTCAACAATATTCAGTAATAAAATTGTGGATTTAAAGTATACAAATCATTGTAATGATGTGATGAAAAGTAGAGGTTAATATTAAACTGTTGGGAGATATTACTTAAATGAAGTAGACAACTCCTTAAGAAATGATTTTTTATACAGATCTATAGAAAATTGTTAACTATAGGTGAAAACAGTTTTATCCTAAGACTCTTGGAAAGTATAGCCAACCTTTTTACTTTACTTGAATATAGCACCATCTCATTAACGATACCTTATAGTGTTTTTACTGAAAACATAACCAATTTTTATAGTAAATAGATGAAACTTTAAAAGCTATGATTGCTTAGGTTTAAATTACATTAAAGAAACTTGTTATTCTATGCTTTGTTTTTGTCACTTTTTTAAAAACTGATTGTATTCAGGGGTCTATTGAGGTTTTTTTTTTATAACTGGGTTCTATTTTTGAGAAAAAACTTTTAATTTTGTGAAAATTTTCCAATTTTATATATTTTGAGCATGTGGTTTGGCGTCCATGACGTCACTTCCTTAAAACCAACATGTGGGCAAGAGCACTATTTTTCCCTTTCGGCATATAAATAAACTTTGTGATTTTGTAATTGGTCCATTGTCAAACTGGAAATATTATGAAAGTTCCCGTTTTTTTGACATGAAATTTTGTGAAAGGTCAGTTTGTTGGACATGAAACTTTGTGAAGGGTCCATTTTTTGGACATGGAATTTTGTGAAGGGTCCTTAAAAGGACCCACATTTCTTTCTAGATAGACCCCTGACCCTGAGTATGGGAAAAAAAGAAAAGAAATTTATTGCATACTAATACGTTTATTCAGCAAAGATTTTCATAAAAGCCTTACTTTACGTAAGCAGAGAAGAATTGTACATTCTACGAAAATTACTACAAAAGAAAGGCAGAATTATTTGTAATTCGACATATTCAGATAAAATACTATTTACCAAGTATTTAATAAGATAAACTTACACAGGAGTATCAACAGCAGGTATGTATGTTTCTTCTCCAACAAGAGACTTTGCAAGTTGTTCACTCATGACTTCATTGAGGGACACGGCTTCCACAGCCTTCACTTTGCTCCAAGGACACGATGAAGACACTTTTACTTCCGTAGTTATGTTTGGTGGCAGGATGGGTTCGGTTATAGGGTTTAATAAGGGTGTGGCAATAAGTACATCTCCTAAATTTTCCATAGCCTATAAAAAAGATAAATAAAAGGTCTAGAAAAAAGCAATGTAAGGTTAAAAAAATGAGAGGACGGGCAAGGGGTTAGTTGGACATTCTTTGAACTTTTAGCACTTTTAATGGCGATGTCACCAACATTTTCATTTGAATCCCTAATTTTGGAACCCACATTTGGTTACTGATGATAGAGCTTGTGAGCGAGTTCTTTTGTTCTAGTTTCTTACAAGATTTTTTTTTTTGACCTGTAACACTTTAAATATAAATGAAGAAAAATGTATTAAGGATTTTGTTCAGTAAAATTAAAAGTTTGAGGGAGAGTAATTGTTTTTATAAACTAAAGGCAGATTTCACTAACTCTTAAATAAAAATATTCACGAATTCACTCATTTTCAAATGTAAGTCCCTCCTTTTTTTTAAGAATATATACATACATGTGATTAGTCAAGCAAAAAATTAGCTGAAATGTTTTTTGTCATTTTACAGCATAATACACAAAAACATATAGCGCACAAAATTCAATACAAATTTTAGTTAAATTTTGGATATAAGATTGATTTCAATTATTAACTCTACAACAACCACGTCTCATTGTGATTGACAGGCACACAATAATTAAATAAAGACAACTGTGTTCATGTATTAATCATAACTGAAAAATTTAACTTGATTTAAATGTTTTTGTACACATTCAGAAATTATAATACAGGGTGTCCAGCAAAATTTCTAATAAAAATTCAAACATCATCAAAAAACGTTCAAGGACCCCTCTTGCGACCAATTATCACCATATTTTCCAAAGTATACCCCACTTAATAGTGTGCTGAACTAATTTTAGAAATTAGAAAAATTGTATGAAAATAAGAAATGGCTTATCAGAAAAGAATTGGGTTGTTATATTAAAAATAGGAAGAGAGGATTTTTTAAAGGCTCTTACTTGAGACTGAGAAAAAAAAAGATACAAAATAGTTTACCAAGTCATAAATATGAAGGTCTAAATCTAAGCAGACAAAAAACACAAGGAATGTTACTAGGTGTACACTTTAATAGTTTGTACTAAACATCAGGCACATTGGAATAAACAGCTTCATTTTAAGTATAAGATTCGAATGTGGTAGGATAGTTTGAAACTTAGGATTTTTTTTTTATCAGGCGAACATTTCTCTGTAATTTGGCAACTTTTGTAGTTCTTTCTTTCAGTTTTCTTTGGCACTAGCTTTTTCTTTGAAAACAATTGCTTATCACTAACATTTCTGTTGATAAGTACTAAGGGAGGGAGATTCTACATGTAACTGACCATAACACAGTACCCAAGCAAAAAACTTCAAATTTCCGCAGTTGAAAAAGCCAATTTTAAACAATTATATAAAAAAAATGCTTTAACTTTTTAACTATTATTAATGGCTCTAGTTAAAATATAAATTTAAAAAAAAAAAAAATTTATGATAAAATACATTATTTTATGTATTATAGCAGTTAAAATTGCAATTTTAAATAAGAATATACAGTAAATTTGGACAATTGGGTCGAATTTTTTGCACAAAATTAAATTAAAATCTTAGTAATTCTGTATATATTCAAATCAAAAGGCAAAACTGATCTTCACACAAACACTAATCACAGGCATAGCGGCTATCACATCACCGGAAACCTAGGCGAATGACAACTAAAGAGCGCCGCAAATTTCGCAATATCTACTATTAAAACGGCTTAAGCCCCTAGTTGAAAATTACCATTACTCCAAAGTAAATATCGGCGATAGCGCCACCGTATCGGCGAAAATCCGAGTAATTACATTAAAGCAACAATCGGAAAAAATGAACACCACAACAACGTAAATTTCGACGATATTGCCCGCCGTAGCAGCGTAAATTTACGTAAATACAGACCTTAAGTCAGCGCAACGCTCAGCGAAACTAAGTACCATACACCAACGTAAATAATGGCGATAGAGATTGGTAATCTGTAGAAAAATTGGCCATTACATCGGAGGTTTGAGGAAGTCTGAACGCACATAAGATCCATGGCTGTCAGATTTGCCAGCAAGCTCAATAAGATTGTAATGTAGATTAGTATCGATCTCAAGAATAATCGAAATTTTAATAAGAAAAGAGCGGAAATCCGTATTTCAGACAAAATTTATCATCATGCAACAACGTAATTCTCAGCGATAGCGTCCGCCATAATCACGGGAAAACGGCCATTTCATCACCGTAACGTTCAGCAAAATGTCCATCGCATATCAACGTAAATAATGCAGATAGAAGCTATGATATTAAAGAAAAATTCTGAGGAAAAGTATTCATTCCATCGGTGGTTTGGCGGAGTTTAAACGTGTGCAGATTTCGTGTTTGTCAGGAAATTCCATCGATCTCCGGCATGTTCGAAATTTCGGTCAAAAATCTTCGAATAGAACCATGTTTAAAGAGAGCATTTCTGAGGGAAGGAGAAACTACTTTCGATCCGCGAGATCAATGGGAAAATTGTGGAAAAACGTCGATATAAGACGACTTTTTCCGATACTGAAGAGGAGTGTCAAATTTCTGAATTCAACCGGAAATTCCAACATTAATACAAATTTCAAACATAATCCACGATTTTCCCGAGATGCCAAAAATTCAAATAAATTTCCCAACTACTGGACACCCTGTAATAATAGTTAAATACAGAAAAAGTCCGATTACCTGTCATTCACGATTCAATCCACTGGAATTTTTTAAAAATCAAATTGTTGAGAATACCTTTTTTTTGCAAAAAAAAACAAAAAACCACGGCGATAAATTGCCAAATTTTATAAATTTTTTAATTTAGTTTGAGATTTTGAATAGGATTTTTATTAGAAACATTTTAAGGGAATGAAGGACGAAAGCAGACTTTTCAATACGATTTCCGAAAAAAAAATTGAATACATCTATTTTCAAAATTGACACAAGTTTTTTAGTGGATGATGGATAATTTTGATGCAATTCGCGGATTTCCGCAAATTTGCGGAAGAATCACATGTATGAAGACCACGTGACAAAGGCAACAGCATCGAAAACCGGTTTAACTATTCTTTATAGGGATGGAAAATAAAAGAACAGTCTGCTATTTTGAGCCTGTTCCTTAAAAAGAGCAAGAACATCCTGTTCTTTGATCTCACCAAAACCCTGTTCCTTAACATTCTTCGATGATATCCTTCCAGCTCCGATCCTATGCGTCACACCTCTGACGTCGCACTTGAGGAAGAAGGTTTCGTTTCCCCCTCTCCCTCCACACACACATTCCTCATCCGTGATCTATCTCCTAACAGCAGGGCTGCGTTGCGCAGGCGCAGAGTAGATGAACAACATCGGTATGGAGTACTATCGATGAGCAGGTTTGTTTCAAAGAGCCAGTTCTTTTCAACCAGCTCTGTTCAGAACAGTTGAGCTGAGTTGCTCTTTCCGAACGGCTCAGTTTGAACTGCTCCGTAAAGAGCTAGTTCATTTGAACTATTCCCGTTCACTTGTTCTCTGCTCATTCCCGCTCTGTGTCGGAACGGGAGCTTCTACAGAACTGGTTCCGTGTTTCTCGGATATGCTGTTGATTTCATTATTAGGACTGTGTTGAAATGCTCGCGGGGAGGAGGGGGGGGGGGGAGATCTTTTCAATTAATTTCAGCAGGTATAATGCTTATATGTTGTTGTTTTTTATTGTTTTAATAATAATAAGGTAATTATTTCATTTCTCGTTTATATTCAAACTATCAATGCATTGAATGAAACTGCGTTTTTCTTATATTTGTGGAGATAGGGGGCGCACCACTAGAGAACCCCTCGTGGCGACTCCTAGCGGCAGAGGGAGGTATTCCTCATTCTGATTAGAGAGACAGATCACTGAACATTCTCGATGTGAATATACGTAAGAAAGGCGCTTGTGCCTAATGTAGTATGAGATAAGAGGCAATAAGGATTCATTAAAGCTGGATTCTACACTCAGGAAGTGTCCCTTCTCTGATCGTCTACTCCCACATGGGGGCTCGGCATCACGAACTGAGTAGGCGTCAGAACGTTACGTTAAGAACCAAACGGCAGAACGTGTAAGGGCAAACCAGAAGTACGAGATACGAGTACAAATGAAACCGAACAGCACCGTAGTCACCCAGCAGTGAACCGGGGATCGGAGTATAAGCCGTCGTATCACCTAGCAGTGTAAACGACATAGCAGCGCAGTGACCGGAAAGGGAAACCACGTCTCACCGGAAAGCGAAACTACCACGTCGGAAAAGCGAAGTCAGCGCCGACGAAGAGGATTGCCTAGCGGAAACAACAAGCATTGGAACACCGCTAACGAAGCCAAGAAACTGCTCATCGAATAAAAGAAGTCGACATCACTGAGAAGTGGAGCAGCTAGCACAGTGACCGGAAAGTGAAATCACGCCTCATCGGAAAGCGAAACCACCACGTCGGAAAAGCGAAGTCAGCGCCGACGAAGAGGATTGTTTAGCGGAAACAACAAGCATTGGAACACCGCCGTCGAAGCCAAGAAACTTCGTGTCAAATACAAGAGGTCAACATCATTAAGGAGGGGACCAGCAAGCACTGGAAGACCATAACGAAACATAGGCACTGACTGTCACATGTCGAGGTAACAAGTCAACAGAAAAACTGTGAGTACAATTTTCGATTATACTAACATGGCGTTTCTTGCCAGAGCACGAAAGAATGACTTACTCGCTTTAATAGATGAACTGGGATTGGAACAGCCCATTAACCCAAAAATCGCTCAATTATGTAAATTAATAACAGAACACGCCGATTATGATGAAAACTTTGTTAAAAATATGTTAAACACAATTGTAAATGACCGTGAAGAAAAGGAAGCGAAAGAATTCGAGTTAGCGAAACTGCGCATAGAAGCAGAAGTTCGCCAACTTGGCGCTACTGTAACAAACGCATGGGAAAACGAAGTAAGCGGAAGCCCAAATATATTACAGTATATGAAACCGTTTGACGGTAGTGACATAAGCATCTACTTGACACTATTTGAGAGACAAATTAGTCGTCTAGAAATATCGAAAGATACTTGGGTAAATTATTTAATTACATTGCTTCCACTTGACACAGCAAGCTTAATAACACGTGAGCCGGAAACACTAGCGAATAATTACGACCACATTAAGAGCATTTTGCTGAGACGATACCGACTTAGCCCAGAACAGTTCAGAATACAATTCTCATTCCATAAAAAAGAACAATGTCAGACATGGAGAGACTTTGCTTTTGAACTAAACAATTATCTAACCGAGTGGTTGAGCGGACTTGATGTCACAACATTTGAAGATTTAAAAGAATTAATGCTAGTAGATCAAATAAAAAGAAAATTACCCAAAGAAATTCGAGAACACTTTATGGACGAACTTCCGAAAATAAAAAATAGGGAAATTTTGGTCAACAAACTCGATGACTTTGATTCAACTAGAAATAATTTTAAAAAGAGTACGATATTTCGCGAAAATAAATATGAAGAAAAAAACAGGAAGCACTGGCAGTCTAGAGAAAATATACAGGAACGTCCATTCGTTCGTGCTCAAACCAGTACTAACCATTTTTATAAGGAAAGAAATAATGGTATTGTTGATAATACAGAGTGGCCTAATGAATATAACCAGTTTGAAGTTAAAAATCAAGGTATTAAATGCTTTAATTGTAATGAAATCGGGCACGTTCAGGCCTATTGTCCAAAAAAGAAGGCAAATAGAGCTGTAATTAGTAATTATCCTAATTATAAAAGTAATGTGCATCCCGAAAATGAAAGTAATAATAATCCAATTGATAAAATTAATAGTTACACTGACAATAAAAGCACCACAAAGGTAATAATATTCGATCATGAAATAGTTGCTCTGAATGATACAGGGAGCCAAGTCACTTTCATTTCTGAGGACTTGTATATAAAAATAGGTTCACCCCAATTAATGAGAAATGACATATTACTAAAAGGATTAGGTAATATAGAAGTACAACCATTAGGATATTTCCATACCGACATTAAAATCGACACTCATTCAGTCAATGCAAAAATATACGTCATCAAAGACCACACAAATGAGTTAATAATTGGAATGGACGTTATAGGAAAATTCGAAAACCCATCCTTTTACAGACAGCTCCGAGAGAATCCACGTGTTCTTTATTTACAAATTATCAGGCGCCAGTCTGGCGAGGCCAAAAGAGAAAATGAAGGCGAAGAGCTCCGCAAGATGTCAATCAAATCTATCCTGACAGTTGAGAAGAAGATCGACGGCCGCGGCAGCCAATCAGGAAGCAGAGCAGAGGAGAAATTTGTAGCTCCGCCTTCCGAATGCAGAAGCGCTAGTCATCTTACTGGAGTAACGGGAGAAAGATTATACCTTGGCGGCGAAAAGAAGATTGAAAAGTCCGTAGCATATGCGAAATCACCTGGTGTAAAGCGTAGGATTGCTTCATGTTTACTTACAGAACGTACGCCTTTTAAAGAAAAACTTCCTGAAGTAGAAGCGAAAAAAGCTGTACCAAGAGGAGATGAAGATTTCAAGAGAGAAATGGAAGAATTTAATTGCAAACTGAACGAAGCTCAAAGCAAAATAAAAGAATGTGAAGATGAAATCTTACAGTTGCATACAGAAGGTGCTACTTTCAAAGTACAGTACTCTAAACTGGAAGCTAAGAATGATGCATTACAAGCTAAACTTGAAGAAATAGAATCGGAAAATTTAAAGGAACTGGCAGAAACCACTGAAATTCTTGAAAAATACAGAGAAGATATTGCAGGTTGTGAAATGGAAATTGGATCAGCTAAAGAAGAAATTGTCAATCTTAAAAATGAATTGAAGCTAGCCAAGTTACTACAAGAACAGTTAGGTCAACGATGCCAAACTCTTGCAAAATGTGAGTTGATTACCACTAATAAAGTCTTGCAACCCTCAGTCTTAAGTTTAGAAGGAGCAAACTTAAAGAGACAGCTGAAGGAGAAAAATCACAGCATTGAAGTGAAGAGAGAGTTATGTTCCAGACAAAAAGAAGTAAAAGAAATGGATGTGAAGATAACTAAACAAGTAAGAGCAGGAAAGGAAGATTCTACTCTCGTTGAACATCTTCAGCATGGAAATAAACTTCAAAATGCAGAAATTTCAAAGATGAAAATGAACCTTCAACAAGATGAAATCAAAAAAGAAGAACAGAAGGATGTCAAGGAAAAACATAAAAAGAAGAGATCATTATCAGATGCAAATAAGAAGACTGAAGAAACCTCAATGAATAAGGAGAGCCTCAAACAGTTTAAGAAAAGACGCAAAAAACCCAGAACATTTAAAGTTTACACTCAGCGAGCAAAATTTTTGGCCATTACAAAGAGACACCAATCAAAAACAATCATAGATGTGACAATCAAAGTATCTGTGCATATTGCTTTCCTTGTGTTTTTCTATTTCAGATAACTTCAGACATAAACTATGAGGACATAGTTCGCCAAGATGACCGAGTGTGGAGATAGGGGGCGCACCACTAGAGAACCCCTCGTGGCGACTCCTAGCGGCAGAGGGAGGTATTCCTCATTCTGATTAGAGAGACAGATCACTGAACATTCTCGATGTGAATATACGTAAGAAAGGCGCTTGTGCCTAATGTAGTATGAGATAAGAGGCAATAAGGATTCATTAAAGCTGGATTCTACACTCAGGAAGTGTCCCTTCTCTGATCGTCTACTCCCACATATTGTAATGTGTTACAAGTGTGTTTTTAAATTAAGTAAACTTAATTTTTGGTAAATTTGGAAAAAGGAAACATAATTTATGATAACAAAATGTTGTGGAATATTTAACTTTGGAATTTTTAATTTTTTTTTAAATTTTTAATGTATTAGGTCTATGTTACATTGGTCCGGTAAATCCCATCCGGCAAAAAAACAAAATATTTTTTTTTTACTCTGGTTTTAAATTGAAATTATTATAATTTTTTTTCACTAGATTTGTATGTAACAAATAAAAGCTAGTTTTGAAAGAATTAAAAAAATAAATTTGCGGAGTTTATAATAAATTTGTCAAGAACATGTTCTTTCACAGAATTCTCGGCATGTGAGGACTTGCAAACAGTTTGACTTTCTTTACTTACGAAATATATACACAATGCATAATAGGAATACATAATTGAAAATGTTGAATTCTGCAATTTCGGTATTTTCTATTATGCATTCTGCATATTCGGTTTTTTATAATGTGTATTTTATAAATTCAGTATTTTATTTTGTCTAGACCAACCCTCCTGGATCATAAGCCTCTTCTTGGTCTTCTAATTTGTATTAATTAAGAAAGAAACGAAATGTCGTATTTTGTTTAACGCAATTCCAAAGGTTGCTTCTCTTAAGGTGCTAGGTTCGAATCCTTATAGCAGGCTGAGTTGTTCGTTGTGTTTCGAAATCCACTGTAATGAAGGTTGTATTTTTTATATAATGTGTAATAAAACTAGTGTGTCCCATTATATTGTAAATCTATTGTGAAATATTATTTTGGTAAAAGGACCTGGGCTATCTCTAACATTTTTGTTTCAAGTTAATTTTTTCTACACTACATTATCACTGTGGGAATCTTTCACAAATTACTCATACTCTATCGCCCCATCGGGCCAATGCAATTTCTACTATCCAGAAACGAGTAGGCACGACAGTGATTGTAACAAATTATCTCTCACTAGTTGTGAAGGTGTTACATTTGTTTTTTTTTAATTTTCTCCAGTATAATAAGTGTTATATAGCAAGATAGTTATAATATTATAAGAATTTTGTTTTCAGAAACGAGTATGTTCAAAAATAATTTAAATTTTTGAGTTACTTATATAAAATTATAACTTTCTAGAAATTAAAAAAACAACAACAAACTAAAACGTTGTTCAGATGGCGCCGATTAAATGCGTGTTTTTCTTAGCATAGTTTACCATTGAAATGAAAACTAGGGGTGTGGAACATCGCACAACTTTCAATTACATACTGACGTGAACTTGTGTCATTTACCGTTTTTATATATTATCCTTTATTATAAGTGAATCTGAGGGGAGAAGAAAAAAACAATCGTTGATGAGGTATGCTCAAGGAAAGAGAACTTTTGTAGAAGGCATTCATTTTTCAACTTTTTACGCCATTAAAGCATTTTTATAAGAATTTCGAAGGTGGGTATATCTAGAACACCTTAAGAAGCATTTCCACAGTGATTTTGATGAAAATCGTTGGAGCCGTTTTTTAGCAATAATTGAAAAACATGATTTTTTCAATGGCAGTTACCTTGTGCGCATGCGCAATTTTGACGAAAACCTAAATGGTATCCATGGCCACCACATACCCGCATACTAAATTTGAACATCGTAGGTCAACTTTTTCGGGAGTTATGCTGACCACAGACGTATATTTTTTCTAGATCACTTTTTTGAAAGCCGAATGTTTCAAAACGTGGTGAAATGCAAATACAAAATCGATTTTTTTTTTTTGACCGAATGCTATACTTTCATTACCCTATGTATACATATGGGTAATTCAAGCGTTTTTTTAGTCCCAAAATTTTTAGGTTTGCCATTAAAACACAAAAATCAATTTATATTTTGTTTAAAATATTAAATTTATTTAAAACTAGCTGAATACCCGTGCTTCACTACGAAATTTTATCATGTGCAATATTTCAGCTACCTGTGAGGCCTCGCGTTGCGGAAAACTGTCATTCGTGTATAGGAACCAGTTTTTGGCGCTTCACTAGTAGGAAGGTTCATCACTACGCAAAATCGAGCTCGCTTCGTTTGCTGAAAAGTTCATTGACACATAAACACAGGCTTACTTTACTCGTTGAAAGGTTCATTGCTATGCAAGCATAGGTTCGCTTCGCTGGCTGAAAGTTTCATTGCTGCGTAAGCATAAGCTCACTTCACTCACTAAAATCTAATTGCTACGTAAAGCCTTAATATTGGAAGCCTCTCCCTTGTTGAGAAAAAAATTTTCCCCTTTAGTACAATAATACAACACCCCTTTAAGATTATTTTAACATGAGTTTGTGGAAAGCAAAATTAGAGACCAAAACTACTTATGTTGAAACTTTCAGAACTCTAGGCCTATTCGAAGTCGCTCTTTAGGAAAAAATTAATTAAAAAACAAATTAAAATTTTAACCTTCCTTTTGTCAGTCCAATTAGAAAGCCGTTGTGGCTTTCTAATTGGACTGACAAAAGGACTTTGCTACTTGTGTTGAAAATTTCAGAAATGTAGCCCTATTTGAAAGCGTTTTGTAAAATATATATTAATTAATTAATGAATTAAAAAGAAACTGAATAAAAATTTAAAATTCTGTTTTTCTAAAGTCAAATTGGAAGGTCAAAACTACTTATGTTGAAAAATTTAGAGCTGTAGTCCTATTAGAAATCGTTTTGTAAAATATTAATTAATTAATTAAAAAGAAACTAAATAAAAATTTAAAATTCTGTTTTTCAAAAGTTCAATTAGAAAGCCAAAACTAATTATGTTGAAAATTTCAGAGCTGTAGCCCCATTAGTAATCGTTTTGTAAAATGTTTATTTATTAACTAAAAAGAATTAATCAAAAAAGAACAAAATAAAAATTTAAAATTCTGTTTTTTAGAAATCCAATTAAAACGCCAAAGCTACTTATGTTGAAAATTTCAGAGCTGTAGCCCTATTAGATATCGTTTTGTAACATATATATTAATTAAAACAATTAATTAAAAAATAACTAATTAAAATTTTAACTTTCTGTTTTGTGATGTATACAATTAGAAGGAAAAAACTACTTATGCTGAAAATTTCAGAGCTCTACTCCAATTTTAAGTAGGTTTCTATTATAGATCCACAGACAAATAGACAGACAGACACACAGCTTATTTTACTATTATAGATGTTTTTGAATGTCTAAGGATACAGACAAAATAGCTATTATCTTGATTACTAAATACATGCGGCATTGATAAAGAGGATTGTATGATTTATTGATATGATTTCATATCCCCTCCCGAAATTTTTTTCTTCTGGCTACGCCCTTGGGGTAAATGAAAGTAAAAAAAAATCATTTCTAGGGTGTCGGGAAAAAAAATTATACAATATTCACCATCGTTTGTGATTTTGTATACCTCCATTAATTTCTAATTTAAAGTTTTAATTTATTTATTTATCCCTTTTAATAAATTATAGACTAAATAAAATGCAATAATATTTGTTTTTGTCCATTGAGGTTTTGAACATTCTTTGAGTCCCAGTGTTTTGGAAACTTTATATATTAAAAACTCCATTCACTTAAAATTACTACATTATAAATGCAAATATTCAGCCTAAAATTATATGTAGAGCTTATAATTTAAGGAGTGTGACTGTCACAATCATATTTTCGAAAATATCAAAAAGTCTTCTAATTTGTATATATTATTCTGACGCAGTCATAGGAAAATCAAACAAAAACTTAGTAACTTTCCCTCTCATTCTTTAAAACGCAACGTCATCAGAGCAGCGGAAAGATTCGTCCTTGACCCTTGTGATCTACCCCAAAGACCGACCGGCACTTCTTCGCAATGATTTCGGTAAATGGAAAAAAAGAACTGGTTCTTCAAAAGAACGGGTTAATGAGTAGTGCATTTTAAAAGAACAGGAGCAGAGAACACCTGTTCAGCAAAAAGAACGTAAATATCACATCTCTAATTCTTTAACCAAGTTAGTTCAGACTAAAACAAGTCCTGAACTATAGTGGAAAAAGGACAGTGGGAAACGAGCGCACTGGGCATTCTTTTTATGAAAAAAGGAAATCGATAGAATGGCCTTGACACGTCAGTTGAAATAATAAAACATTTTAGGGAATGAAGGAAAAGGCTGACTTTTCAAAACGATTTCTGAATATTTGTTTAAAACTTATCTAATCTAATTCCAAAATTTTAACGAATAACGGGATTTTCAGCCGATGATGAATTCGCGGATTTCCGCTAATTCACGTAAAAAAATTCGCGGATTTCCGCTAATTCGCGGAAGAATCACATGTATGTATATAACATTATAATATCCTGTCTTGAATATTGAAATCTGAATTTTGATAATGAGCAATTGTGTGGTAACTGTTTCTGGTTTGGAAGGGACATTTTCTATTTCGTATATTTTTAATTAAGTCCTTGTGATAAGATAAGCTATACTAAACTCCATTTAGACGGTAGAGCTTCACCATGCACAAGGGCAATTAATTCATTTTGGCGGCGTGAAGACATGAGGGGAAGCTCAGTCTAGCAACCCTGTAGAGAACAAAAGGCTATAAGGTTTGCCGAGCATTATGCCTTCACGCCGCCAAAATGGATTAATTGCTTATATGCACGGTGAAGATCTACCATCTAAGCGATGTTAAGTTAAGGTGGAGTTTAGTATAGCAAAACAATTAATTGCAATCTTTTTTTGCATAAATTAATTTTTTACAAAAGACAACAAACTGTTGCGGAGGGGACTGAAAAATTTAACATTTTACTTATCAGATGGAATCTCTGCTCTATTAGTATAGTTAGATCAGTAAAAATAATTTCATTTGAATTATTGATTATTTAGTTACTGAGAAAGAAAAGTACGAAAAATTTGAAATCTATTTCACTTATAATTTATTTTTTGAAATTATGTCTCCATGTTGCAGAGGAGACATAGTGGCCATTTGGTAAAAAGTATGCAAAATTACACTTTGCACTTTAAACTGTTAGTTTTTCTTCAAAGAGTTCATTTGTAGATAAATATTGGCTACACATTTTGAAAATTTGTAACTGAATTTTTTTTCTTCTATCAAATGTTAGTTTAGCCAAGTTTTGCATGACTTGTGAATGGCGGATCCATCTCCGATCTTCTTTTCCAAGGAAAGCAAACACTGGTCCTGATTCATTGCATTTTTTGAGAAATATAACTTTAATGGCTTTTTTTTTTTAATTACAGTAACTTATGCTACAAATAATTTTTCCTTGTTAATAAAACTTTTAAGTTTAATTACAACAAAATTTCCTAATGAAATTGTCATATTGCAGGTGTCATTTTGATGTAAATCCCAAGTTATAATATCCTTTCTTTTTTCACATACCAGGGGATTTCGCCTCCTGCTTGCTAAAGTTCGCCAATCCCCGAACGTTCAGTGACCCCCTACCTTGGCTGCGTATTGTTAACATCCAAAAAATGGAAAAGCCTGGGATTTTTAATGCAATTACTAGGATTCACTTGTGATTTGATGCCTTTGGTTTGCCTCTCTACTTTCAAGTTACCAGCTCGGTAACGTTCGCAAAACCCCGAAAAGGTCCATTGATATGCAAAACCTCTCTTTAATTTACAATGCCTTTAACCACATCCGTTAAATAAAACAAAAAACAATTATCATTCACACAAAAACTAGTCATAAATTAAACGCCAAAGAAATATTGGTACAGAAGAAGTAAGAGATCCCATTTGCATGTATAACAATAAAAACATGTGAAAAAGATTTTCGCTTTTGAATAATAAAAATTCATAATTAATAATGGAATTCACACAAAAAGCAAACTGGTGATACGGAAAAACAGATTATATCATATGAATCTTTTGCTTTAAAATTAGATTAAAACAGAAAATGTGAAAAAGATAACGAATAATTAAAATTAACTAAAACGTAGTACATAGTTACTTTTAAAGAAAATACCTATTAGATATCAAAATATCATTTCTATTGAGTAAGATGGCACCTGATTTTTTCTATTATTCCAAAATTAAATTTTGAAATGATCAGGACCAGTTACCACACAATTGCCCTTATATTGAATCTATTTATATTGTATTATGTATGTCCAAAATCGAGGAAATCCATCTTTCCCTAAAAGCATTTGCAAATTTCAATCCTCTCAACAGATAATAATAAATCATTACAGATGTCAGTTACTCCGATAAACTCTGAGAAGTTATTTTATTATAACAAAGAAAGATATTTTCATACTAAAACTACTATTTTTTCGTCGTAGCGGAAAACTCACCAATTGTTATTTTTCTTTCCTGTTGCCAGAACTAGATTTTTAAAAAACTTATTGAGTTCATGACCATGACGTCACTTTCAATCGATCGTGAATTCTTGCATAGATTTTATTTGAAGAACAAGAAGAAAGAGCAATTTTTTTTTTGCATTGATCAGGACCCAATCAAACATAAAATTGGTTGACTTTGTTCAGCAAACTTTTTGTTACGTTTAAAAGGTAGACTGTCTATTACGTCTACCATTGACTAAGTTAAATTATTTAGATTTATTGTAAATGAAATTATTTGATTTTAAGTTAAAAAACATTATCATTAATGTTCAATTATAAGAATTTTCTCACTAAGTTCAATTTACTGAACTACAGTCCATAAAGTATTTTTGCATTCAATGACATATCAATTTCGTAAATAGTTTATTCCAATTTTCCAAAAAAGGAACAGGAAAGAAAATTAATAATTTGTAAGATTTTTGCTAGGACAAAAAGGTAAGATCCCAAGGTATATACCCACAGAAATAGATAATGACAAAGGAAAAAAAAAAGATTTGTGGATTAAAGTTTTCTAGGTTTGGCTAATTTTATCATTGCCACTGTGTTCCACATTTCACTGCATGTTTCATTTGATTAATTTTTTAAAACTTTTGAGTTCAATAAGAGAATGAATTATATGTACAAGGTAAGAAAAAATATACAGTAAAGAAAGAAAGAAGTGTTTGATTAAAATATGATTATTAAACCATGTCAATCATTCTGTAAACTAAATCACAATTAAACGAATATTTAAAATCTTATTCTATCTGCCACATCCATAGAATGAACCTTAACACACATAAACACAGTTTATATTTTGAAGTAATAAAAAAAATTAAATGTTTTATTTCTACTACGGTAAAAAAGTTACTTTTGGAAAGAACATCTTTTATCGAAAAATATTAAAAAAACAAAAAAATACTTTGTGAATTTTTTTTTTAGAAAAACGCTTGAATGTTTGGTCAAGAAATTTAAAACTTTTTATCAGATACCGCATTTGGAAAGTCAAGTTTTCTTTGTAAGTTTAATAGCCCTTTGGTTGCACAAGAGCTTCTAGTAATTTGTAACTAAGAGCATAACTAAGACACAGAAATCCAGCTCCTCCCCAAGAAACAAAGAGCTAAAAATAGATTAAGATCAGAATACGTAGAGAGCGCTAAAATATCTGATCTTTGTATTTCAGCATTGTGTTTGAATTCTGTGACAGTACATGCTTTAAAATGCATGTTTCATCTTATTTAACAAAATCATGTTACTTGTTAGTCCAGGGTACGATCGTGATTATGAAGCTTCGCAATTGACAAAAAATAAATTATATAAATAGTTATCAGTTTTGGAGTTTCAAAATGTATTTTAAGTGAGATTTTTTTTTATATACAACAGGTCATGACATAACCAGACATAACAGGATTGCGCAACGTTCACTCAACTAAAGGTAATAATTGTGAAACAAGAGCAAGAAAGGAGACAATACTTGTTTTTATCCGGCTTGAAGTTTCGAAGTATCTGAAAATGTATAAAAGTTATATGATTGATTAAATCTGTAATTTTAATTTAAAATAAATCTAGGAAAACAAAACTTTTGTTATGAGTCGTGCTGCGCACGAAGCGCAATATAAAAAACACACAGCTTCCAGTCTGCAGACTGCAGAAGAGATTGATGAAATGATAGAGACTGTGAATGAAAACGTTCCAGTCAATTTATTTTTGTATAAGCAAATAAAACACGCATAACGATTGGCTAAAAGAATTTGAAAACTTGAATTTGTTTTTAAACATGTATTGTGTTTGGTCAAAAGTGTTACCATTCCACGCAATTTTGCTTTTGACAATGCTGCAAAAGAGGTCCACAAATAAAATAAAAACATTTAAATTGAAGTTATTTTAATTTTATTTGAAGCTAAGTTTTTCTCCTACGTTAAGGCATATCGATGAAATTGATAATAGTTATAACTTGATTAATAAATTAATCACACCGTGTTCCAGATTAGATTTTAAAATTGTACATCTCAACTCAAGATATTTTTCTGTCGTCGAAATTCCACTAACGCGATTGAACAACGTGGTTGTTGATACCAAGTGTATCAGTTAAATTAACTTATTTTAAAGTTACAAAATATAAATTTGAAAAATGGTGGCTCAAAAGAAACAAGTAAGTCTTAAATTTGCATTCCTTTCCTGACAAAACATGTGTTTAATTTCGTTACTCATACTTTCCTTAAGCCTAAAATGTATATGCCGACTATATGTATGCTTTTTATTGTTCCAATTTTCTTAATCATATTTCCAAGTATTTATTTTGACCCCACCCTATAGATTTTCAATCAGCAGTGTCTAATTTTGTGTAGACGTTGCGGAGAAGCTGAAACATTTTCGCTTTTGCATTACTTATTGTCATTGCTCCAGATTAATTTCATAAAAAGTTGTTTATTAATCATGCCCGTCTTTTATTAGAAAAAAGCCATGGAGAGCATCAACTCCAGGCTGGCTCTTGTCATGAAGTCCGGAAAATCTGTTCTTGGACAAAAACAGACACTCAAAGCTCTGAGGCAAGGGAAGGCCAAGTTAGTAATCATTGCCAACAACACACCTCCTCTCAAGTAAGTCTCATTTTGTAAACTATTTGATTGAGTTCAAGTGTAATATCGATACTTGGCTGGGATTTGTTTAGAACCCTAAAGTGAAGCCAAGTACACTGGTCAGAGTTACTATTGTGTTAGTGTATTGAAATTGAATGGTTGCATCAATTAAAATGTATATCGTAAATATTTTCTGATTGCAACCAGTTATGACACTGTAATCGGATTTATGAAAAACATAGATTTTGGTCATTTTCTTTAGCTTTGTACTGATGTCTAAAATTGTGAGAGCATAGGTAGAGCATCTGTACCAAATATTCACCAAGTACATGTAATGTATCTATCTTTAATGCTTTTGTTTTAAAATGATGTATTCTGCGTTTGAAACATTAAACAAACTTCTTGTATGGTCACAATCTTTGCATAAGGCCATAGGACTCCAAAATGGATAAATAAAACATGATGCTTTCACATTTTGCCAAAACATAAATCTGACATTTTTTTAAAAACAATCTAGCCTGTGTTGTTTGGCTCTTGCTAGTTGGCTGAAGGGAATCACTAATGGATCAGTTGAGAATTATTGGTCTTCCAAATAGCTAAATCTCCTTATAGAAAGCGGCCGATTAAACGATATA
Organism: Linyphia triangularis; assembly: GCA_963978545.1. Taxonomy (NCBI): domain Eukaryota; kingdom Metazoa; phylum Arthropoda; class Arachnida; order Araneae; family Linyphiidae; genus Linyphia; species Linyphia triangularis. The sequence continues at coordinate 31,300,800 of OZ021731.1, read as the reverse complement.
GTGGTTAGCGTGCTAGCTTCTAGACCGTGAGGTTGCGGGTTCGAGTCCCTTGTTGGGCATGGGTGTTTGTAAATGTATGTTGGCTTGTCTAATGACGAATGTTTTGACGCATTATAGCCCTCGTGTTGCTGACGGCGCCAGATAATCTGAAAACAACCAACCTTATAGAAAGCTACTGCTATTGGATAAAAATAGAAATGCAGTCAATAATGTCCTGTGATGCTCCCTTCTGCAGTTTTGTGCATGATTTTTTCTTAGTGTTTTTTAGGGGCTCAGTAGATTTTGAGGATTTGATGCACGCTGAAAATTTTTCTCATTTAGTCATTAGTATAACATGTAGTTTATTTTATATAGCAACTGACCTTAATTGAATATACAGCCAACGATTTGAAAATTGGTTCTATGGCTAAATTTTTGTGCTTGGTCTAAATACTGAATGCGTCGTAGACTAAGAATTTAGTACTTTTCTTTCTCTTCAGAAGTGCTTAATTATTGCAAGAATTAAACAGACATACTTACTGTTCAGTTGAAATATTTCCACATTTTTTTTTAATGAAATATCAGTATTTTGAATATAGCTTTTTAATTTGATTCATCTGCGTAACAGTACAGAAAAATTATTTTCAGTTTCTTAGCTTGAAATTTTTTGAAAATGTGGCAATTTTTGCTGGTTTGTCGTTTTGTGTGTGAAGTTCACGATTTTTTTGTTGTTGCTTGAGAGTCTGAGTGAGCCATTAGTTGTGCTTTTTTAAAGCTTTATAAAAACTTATGAAAGTAAAATAAATTGTCATGCTAAATGCTGCTGATAAGAAAATAATTTTCCAAATTAAATTCACAATAATAACTGATGATTAAAAACAATTCCCAGATAAAATAAATTTAAGATACCTTTAAATATTATTTCATACCAGTTTTTTTTTTTCCAATTCAAAGATCTATATGCTTTAATTGTATTTGTAAATTTTAAGTTTAACATCTTGCAATTTCTCTTCCAGGAAAAGTGAAATTGAGTATTATGCAATGCTTGCCAAGACAGGAGTGCACCATTATTCCGGCAGCAATATCGAATTGGGAACAGCTTGCGGTAAATACTTCCGAGTGTGTGCCCTTAGTATAACTGATCCAGGTAATGCGTTGTTTTTAAAGTGACTTTGATTAGTATTATATAAACTTACTGTTATATAATTGTAAACATAAATTGATTTTAGCCTAAGCTGGAATTAAGGACTAGAAATAGAAAACGACCCAAGTCCAAAAAAGAATTTTTTTCAGGAGAACCGAAAAATGATAAAACACTCGCATCTGGTACTTAAGGCTATTGCTAAGTACCAGATTAAATTTGAACTATTGCTACTGGAGTTCACACTTTGGGCGTTCTCCGCTTTGTTTAGCTTGGTTTTTAGGACATTTTCCGTAAAAAAAAAGATTTTTGATTTTTTGGTACTTGGGATCGTTTTTCATTTCTAGTCCTCAATTAATAATAATATTTTAATTTTAAATACTGTTCACTAAAATAGTGTCATTTACTGTAAATGCATCTTGTGGATGAAAAAATCATATTAGAAACTAATGTAGAAAGTAGAAAAAATCTTTTCTAAACCTTGTTTTCTTGGTTTATTTCAAGTTTAGAAGAACGCAACATGAAAATTTTCTTCATTTATGAAACCTTTATGCATAATTTTTTAGTTATGCTTTTCAAATGTTTTAAATACATTTTTTAAATTGAATGAAATTACTTTTTTAGTTTACAAAATGTTTAATAAGATGCAATATATTGCAAAGTATACTTTCTTTGTTAATTTTGCAATATTTTCCCTTGTGACATCTGAATTTTTGAGAGGAAGTGGTGTATTTACACAATTTATTGTCTTCTGGTGTTTTTCGCACGTCCTTCTATGATGAACAAAATGAGTATTTTGGTTCTAGTTTAATAATTGAATTTCATTACTCTTCCTTATGTCCTATCTACTTAATGGCATGAGTGGATACATATGTTGCAAATATATTCCATTTCACAGGTCAATAAAAAATACTTTATAGCTGAATTTTTAAACTAATTTTTATATTGTATTGAATGCTGATTTCAAAAACTAAATCTATTTTTTCTATTGCCTTAAGTTTTTTCACAAAAAGATTTATATTTTGGGGAAAACAACTCATACTATTTGAAATTTTTTATTTAATCGCCTCCTAAATATATAAATTACATTTATGTCCTAGTTCTTATTGTTTGGGTATGCGCAGGAAAGGCATTGCATGGGCATGCGTCTGCTCGTATAAAAAGAGATGTATGGTGATGTTGTATTGACGTATCCATGTTTTCCTGGTAGCAGAAAATGAGAGACGATAGATGAATGTTGCAGATTTTTCAGCAGCATATTACAAAACAGCTTTTAAATTTTTTTTTTAGTCTGATTTGCAACTCGAGTGATTTGAGTCAACACACATTCATGATATTTCATGCAATCAGAATCGTGATACTCTCCACTCGCGATTTGACGGAGATTGTATAGAAGCATAATGAGTTCAATTTGCTTTCGCACGTTGGTGTGTAGTAGTTAGCTTCGTTAAAAGTTACGCTGATGTAAGGAGCGCTATTGCTGAGAATTGCGCTGCTAAGGCGAGAGATATCGCCAATATTTACGATGTACCTTTTTGGGAATGTTACTTTGATATAATAACCATTATTTCAAAGGTTTGTGCCTTAATAGTTGCACCATCGCCGAGATTTCCCTGGTTGTGACTATCAATTTCGTAGATAGTTACTATTACATAAATTTTATGATATCTAACGATATATTAGGCTTCAACACCGATATTTACATTGGTATAATGGTCATTTTTGTGGATTGTTACTTTGATCTAATTGCCGATATTTGCTCTGGTAAGGTGGCCGATATTTGCGTTGGAATAGTGGTAATTTTCACCTATGTATAGGCCGTTTTAATAGCAGCTATCGATGAGAATTGCGTTGCTATTTTGGTGTCATTCGCTTAGGCTTGTGCTGATGTGACAGCCATTGTGTCTGCGATTAGTGTGAAGATCGCTTTTGGTTTGAATTTATACAAAATGATTAGAATTTTAATTTTTAAATACAATCATTTTAAATATTTCTGTTTTAATATTTACTTTATTTTGCAAAGTTTCTATGTTTATGTAAAACAGGAATTTTTGATAAAATTGACAAATAAGGTGCTGATGCATTTTATGCAAACTTAAAAAAAAAAAAAAAAAAAAGTATTATTATTATGCTGCAGATTATTTTCTAATACCCAAATTAGTGTTGAAGACAGGCAGAAAAGTTTCTGTTACTGGGCATATTTTATAAAACTCAAACAAGAAAAACAACAACTTTGTAATGGGCTCGGATTAAGGCCCAGGGTAAACTGTGCATCAGCTCTTCTAAGCCAATTGTTATGTTTTAGGTGTAATATTTTTTATATATATATATTTATACCACTTTTATTTTATTATAGGTGATTCTGACATTATAAGGACAATGCCCACAGAACAGCAGTAAATTTTTGTTTAATAAAAATCTCATTAAAATAGCTTTTTGTCATTTTCTTTGATGATTATATTTTGGTTTCGAAGTTTGGTCAACTATGTTTGGCGAACTTTTTGTTACAAAATCTTATACATTAAACAGTCAACGAAGTTTTTGTTGACGGTCGATCAGGAAAGCTATAGGGTTTACTATTTTATTCTTAAAATTTTAATTATTTAATTTTAAGAAAGTCTAAACATTATCAACTAATTTTAATTACCTGAATTTTTTCATGAAGTTCAATTTTATTAAAAGCGACGAAAGACAACCAAAACTAGAATTTCTTTTGAAATCCTGTTCAACATTTCTAGAGTTATACCCGTTTCAATTTCCCACTTATAAAAGCGTTGCCAAAACGAGACTAGCTTAGCTGCATCCCCTTGCGTCATAATCCAACTTATTTTCGCACGGTCCGGGAAACTATAGTGAATTTATACACATTACTGTAGCGCATTTTGATTTTTTAAAAATCTTGGATTCTTTCAATTGATTTAAAATGTCCTCAAATTCAGCGTACTAACATTACCTTGTTCCAAATTGTAAGAATTCTTCAATTTCCAACACTGCTAAATTGTTTGTCAGTGTATCTGCAAGAAGTGGTTTAAAGTCCTGAAAACGAGACAAGTTCTTTACGCGTTTGTGAAGATCATTTTGATGTGATAATATCATACCTATTACTCTTTTTTTAATATAATGACCTAATTATTTTGAAATTCTATGATATTCAGTGGTTCCTAAAGTTTGTACAGTTTAAAAATGTGTAGAAAAAGTAGTTCTTCAGTTTGGTATTGAATTTGAATATTCCTATATTTTTTTAATATTATTTCTGAATGAAACCTAATACTTAAAAAAAGTATTGAATCGTTTTATTTTTATAAAAATCAGAGCTAAAGAAAAAAAATACCACAATGGTGTTCGTTTGACTTCAAATTTTTTGATAAATTCACAGTAATATAATTATTTTCTGGCTCTTTTTTTTAAAATTTTGCATTGTGGAAACGTAAAAAATTTATTGTCTGGAATATATGATTTTGCAATTTTTATAATCTATTTGTTATTTAAAATTTCTCGTAGTCACGTAAAAAAACAATTGGGAACTTATTTGAATATTTTGAACGATAAATTAAAATTGCCATTCCGCAATTAGGGCATTACGAACGACTTTATTTTTTATTGCAATACTAGTCTGAACACACTTTATTCAATATTTGCCTCTAGTACCTCTATAATATAAAATTTAAAAACATCTGTCACCAGATTTTAACTCAATAGAATATGTTTGTTGAGAAAACTGGTGTAAGAAGTCACAACATAAACCCTTTGGGTACATTTGACGAGTGAGACTCGTCATCTGCTTACTTGGGCGAAGTTATGGTGGACGATTCAGGCTCGTCATCCGTCCCATGGTCCTTAAAATCTTCAAATAATTCAGTACTCGAAGGGTTAAAATAAAAAGGCAATTAAAAAAGTATTCAGGGGTCTCAGACTTGCGCTAAATACAAAAATCTGCCCCAAATGCTTTATTTTAGCCATATTTCCGCCAGAACGCGATTTTTTTTTTTACGCGTCGAAATTCGATATTGTTTAGCGCAGTAATATCGCTATTGTTGAGAACTATTCCGTTATATTCGGCACTAACGCTGATATTTACGTTGGTGTGGTATTCATTTTCTTCGAGTGCTACGATGATTTGCAATTCTAATGCTGACATTATTGTCAAGTTTTACGTTGTTATGACGGTCATTTTCGTCGAGTCTTTCATCGATATAATAGCTCTGTAGTTTTGAGAATTGCTCCAGTTAATTCGACGCTATTGCTGATATTTTCGTTTGTATGATGGTAATTATTGCCGAGTGCTACGATATTGTAATATCCGAAATTTGCCCCGATATTACTGAGAAAATGTCGGATGTTACTGCGATGATTTGCGACGCTGATGCAGACATTGCAAATTATTGTGATGGTTTAGAGTTCACCGATATATTAGAACTGTTGAGAATTGCTCCGGTTTATTCGGTGCTATTGCTGATATTTTCGTTGGTGTGACGGTCACTTTCGAAGAGTTCTGCGCTTTTGTTGACATCCGATATTACCGAATCTTGCACAAACACTACCGAGAAAATGTCAATATTACCGACATTTGTGCCGATATGTACGTTTTTACGATGGTCATTTCTGCTGAGTCTTCAACTTACGTAATATCCTCTGTCTAGATTTTCGACGGTATTGTAAGCGCTATCGCTAATATTTACGCAACTTGGTTGTCATTTTCGATGAAGTTTACTCTGATGTAATAGCAGCTACTGCCGAGATTTGCGACGCGGTTTGGTGACTTAAAAAAATACGATATTACAGGGATTTTGCGCCGAGATTGTGATGGTATGAAGAGTGCTATCCCCGATATTTACGTTGGTGTTATATTCATTTTCGTCAAGGTATATGGTAATGTAATAGCAGATATTATCAAGATTTACGCCGCCGATTTAGTGACATTCGTCTCGGGTAATTCTGCGTCAAATTTTTTTTCTACTGCAAAATTTATTTTTCTGTTACATTTTTTTTTTTTTTTTTGTCTGTGTTTGCTACGGAAGTTGCTTTTACATGCTATAATGGGAATTTTTCCTGTTACTAAACTTGGTTTTACCTGCTCCGAAAGTCATTTTTTTCTGCTCCAAAACTTAATTTTACCTGCTCCGAAAGGCCTTTTTCCTGCTCCAAAACTTGATTTTACCTGTTCCAAAAACTGCTCCAAATCTTTCCGAGTGAGTTGGAGCCTTGAGTATTGTATCCATGTTTTCCTTGCAGACCTGTAAAAAAAAATGCAAATATTAAATAAGGATTTTAAAACCATAACGTATCCCTAATAGCACACATCCTCCCAGGGAGGTCCCTAGGAAGTCTCCAGTCATCCCCGGGACTACGAATGACTTCCCAGGAGGATGTGTGCTATTAGGGATAGTTATTTTTCTTATTTTAAATTTTTGCAAGCTTTATGAAAATTGCAAAGGAATTTTGAAGAATAATCCTTTTTTGGTATTATCCTGAATAAAATATAAATATTGTATTAACAATGTAATGGTAGAAGCTATATTTACATGACCAGAAACTAAAGCATTGCCTATGCTTATGATTTTGAGTATATGTAATTTGTTAAAGACGAATGCAAAATAAAAATACATGTAGCAGGGAATGAAATAGATGATAATAAAAAGTAGAAGCTTTTTAAGCCTTTCAAGTTAATAACAGTTCGTCCGTCCTAGCGGACTGTATGCGAATATCGCTGCCCGACTGTTCTTACTAAACTAAAATTATTTTTTAAAAAAGTAGGTCAAAGAAAATTGGGTCAGCGTTTTAATTGAACAGGAATATACAAACAAAATCAAATTAAATGTATAAGCCAAATTAAATTCTATTTGGTTTCTATTCTGCATTCATAATTTGGAAGAATTTGTTAAAATGATCCATTTTATTTTCTTTGATAATAAATGTCGCCAACTTTGTGAATGACAGGTGTACAAGTTGCTCAAAGAGGTATCAAGTGTTCTTGAAAATGAGAAAGTAAAATTTCTAGTGGAATATAAATTAATCTGAACTAAAAAAAAAAATGCTATTTTGAAAATAATGGCAAACTTGTTTATTACTCTATTGGATTTTCATGGCAGTTGTTTACATAGCACGTCAAGTTACAGACATTTCACATATTAGTAGAAAATGTGGTAATTTCTACTATTTAAATCCATCAGTTTGAAATTTGATTTTGATACAACTGTACTATTGAAAATAGTGTTTTTATAACTTTCTTAGGAGTGAAGAGATGTTGAAAAACGGACCTAAAGTTTTCGAAATAGCACCAATACAATCAATTACCTATATCAGGGATGTAGAGCTGCTCCAATTGCGCCGAAGTTCGCCAAACTGCGCCAAAAACCTCTTCGGTCAAGATTGCTCCGAACTGCGCCAAAAGATAATTTTTTGGCTTCAAAAACTACTTGGCGAGAGTTTTGGCTCGAAATTTTTAAAAATTATTATGGAACGTCTCCAACAGAGCAATAAAGAGTATTTTGCACTTCAAGGGCGTTTATCGTCAGTTAACGTGCCGGTGAGGGTTCGCACTTGAAAATACGTATTACTATCTCTCAGTTTTGTTGTAGGTTTTTTAAACTGTAAAGAAGTAGAATCTTTGTGCATCTGATTTAAATCTGTTTTCTTGTCTGAGTTTACTTATAGAAAATTAATATTTTTTTTATACTTATAGAATACATGATTATTTTTAGAATTTTTTTTTTTTTACCGAGGCTCCGTGCTAAAAATAGAATACAAGTATTTTATTTTTCACACAAGCAATCTTTGTGCATCTTGAAGTTTAAATTTGCTCTCTTACCTGGTTTCAATAATAAAGAAATACATGGCTTTCTTTAGGCTTAAAGAAAAGGTGAATATTTTTTTAAATTTCTAAACTTCTTAATCTAATTGACAGCCCCCTGTCTCCCCTCACACTTCCGGGTTTAATTTCTAAATCATCCGTAAAACGGGATTTGAACTTGCCGTGGTGATTAGGTGGAAGGATTGGTGACTATTAATAAATGATTTTTTTGGCAACTCTGGATGTTGGATCATGATTTTGACGGCAACAAACGGAAAACGCATATTACGTCATTCCTTTATTGTAGCCAATTCCCAGAAAAAGCGCCAAATCGTACCGTAGGTAGACAAGAAATTTTACGAAGAGGCCGAGGGATTTAAGTTATGTCTATTTTAAAAAAAGTGAGGATATCTTGCATTTACAAATATTTCTTCCTTTAAATTAGCTGTAGGAAAGATCAGGGATTCGCGGCAGTATGGCCCTTGCGCCATTAAACTTCAACCAACCAACCAGGGATTCACACTTCGTATTCTAACTTTAGAAGGCATGAAATCAATCTTTATGCATCCAATTTGGATTTTTTTTCTTGCCTGGTTGCAACTAAAGATAATAAATATTTTTCTTAGTACTTTAAGAGTACATGATTATTTTTTATCATATATTTAAAAAAAAACAAAAAAACTAACCAAATGTGTTTTTTTTTTTTTTTTTGTATGGATTACTCAAAGCACAGACTTATGATCATTTTGTTTCCATTGACCTTAAGATTTCACATGGGACCCTCTAATCCATTCAGACAATGGAGAATGTTAGAAAACAAACCATTACAAAAATTACTATTTTTCAACTTGCCTGTTTTCATTTGTCATTTACATTAGAAGTTATTTTTTTTTATATAAATTAAATGCTAGTATAATTGTTATATTTCAGTTAGACTTTAAATTTGTTTGAGTTAAAAAAAAATATCTTTCAATAAACAAATAACCCTAAAAAATCCTGCTAAGTGAAGCTATCAGTCCAAACAAGTTGTGAAATCTAATGCTTGCAGCTAAGCAGTATTGTTTCACTTTTTTTTTGCGGGGGAGGGGGAGTACTTTGTATAGAATTAAATTATTTTGGATTATTGGGAAGAGCTTCTATAAGTAATTGGTACTAGGCAGGCTAGAGTTTTTAAAGAAAAAAATCTTATTTTATCAGTTGTTAAAAGTAGCTCTAACTGAGATTATTTCGAAAAACTTTCAGTGATAAACCGAAACTTATGATATCATTGAAAACTTCCTAGTATTTTAATTGTTGGCAAAGTGGCTAATAATTTTTTTTTATTACCCAAGTATTGATGGGGGGGGGGGGGGGGAAGGAGAAAAAAAAACGTAAGTGCCTTTGTTTGTAAATGAATGTCATGCTTTTTAATTTATTTTTTGAGTAATGTAATCAAATTAATTAATGCAAATTTAGAATGCAAACATATTTATATAATGAACAAGTTACACCTTTTTTTTTTACTTTAAATTAATTTGAAATATAAAGGTTGAAATATACAGAAATATTTGGTGCATCACTAATTTAAATGTAATAATTTACTGCTCCAAAACCACATTTTGCTGCTCCAAAATCGTATTTTTATTGCTTAGACAGTGCTCCAAAATCACATTTTGGTACTTACATCACTGCCATATGTGTATATATACATAGGGTAATGAAAGTATTATATCACTCGGTCAAAAAAATAATAAATTTTTTGATTTTGGAGCATCCTGATTTCAAAAAAGTGATCTAGAAATTTTTTCTGTGTGTGTGTCTGTTGTCAGCATAACTCCCGAACAAATTGACCTACGATGCTCAAATTTGGTATGAGGGTTAGTGGCGGCCATGCGACCTACCATTTTTAAGTTTTCGTCAAAATCGTGCAAGCGTATAAGGTAGCTACCATTGAAAAAATCCTGTTTTTCAATGATTGCTAAAAAAAGGCTAACGATTTTGATAAAAATCGCTGTGGTAATGCCTCTTAAGGTGTTTTTATACATCCCCCCCACCAAAATTCCCGTAAAAGTTGAAAATGAATGCTTCAACACAGAGTTCTCTTTCCTTGAGCATACCTCATCAACGAGCGTTTTTTCTGCCCCCCTCAGTTTCGCTTATAATAAAGGATAATATAAGGATTATCTAAAAGATCGCCAATTTTTTTTTTTTTACCCATACAAGAATTATCGCACAAAATATCGCCAAATTGGCCATTTATTCTAAATGAAGGATGAAAATATACAAACGGTAAATGACACAAATCCACGTCAGTATTATAGTATAATTGAAAGTTGTGCGGTGTTCCACACCCCTAGATTTTTTGTTTTGTTTGTTTGTTAAATTTGCCTTTTCAGCCGACTGTTGAGTCAATTAAAATTACATGACTGGTCACTGTGTCCAATTTTTACCAATCAAAGCACTGGCGCACCTTAGCCAATCTTGGCTCTTGTGCCATTAAAATCCATACAACCAACCAATTAAAGCAAATCTTTAGAAACATCTTAGAACTTTGTAATTGGTCACTCATCCTCATGAGTTGCTATTGACGTTATCCTAATAACACTCGAGCATGGTTCTCAGCTCACAAGCCCACTCTTTACCAATGCCACTTTTTGAAATAGTGGCCGATCGGTATCAAAAAATATAATTTAGTAAGCTCAAGAATAAAATAGATTTTTTAGAAATGAAAATGTTTTGGCTTGTTTTAACATATAAGCTAGGCAATTGAAAGAAATGATTTTAATTAAAAAATGAACCATTATCTAAAAAATTGGCACATTATTTAGTTGAAGTAAAAATTTGAAACACAAAATACCGTACGTGGAGATTCCCCTCTGCACTTTTCAGCCGTTACGTGGCGTTACGGTCTGGATGGAAACTGGCGATTCCATCCATACTACGTTAAAAAATTTGATTGAGGTAGCCGTATAAGTGAACGTGATCGAGTGTAGCCGTGTATTATCATAGCGTTCAAAATGCTACATCTGATACTTCATTTTCTCTTTTAAACATGGGCAAAATAAATAAATAAAAAAAACACTAACAGTTTTAATTCATTTCAATTAGTCACATCTGTGTCGTTTTAACAGACTGAGTTCTGTTTTTTTTATTTAAAAAAAAAAAAAAAAAAAAAAAAAATTGAATTATGATAATCTGGATTATGTAGTGCCGACCAAATGGTATAGTGGTTAGCGTGCTAGCTTCTAGACCGCGAGGTTGCGGGTTCGAGTCCCGTGTTAGGCATGGGTGTTTGTAAATGTATGTTGGCTTGTCTAATGAGGAATGTTTTGGCGCATTATAGCCCTCGTGTTGCTGACGGCGCCAGATAATCTGAAAACAACCAACCAACTGGATTATGTGGTGATATAATTTATTAAAAGAAATTAATATTTTTCGATACTTTCCGCTGTTTATATATATAAACTAGCTGAATACCCGTGCTGCGCTACGAAATTTTACCATTAGCATTTTAGCGATTAAAAGACATTCATGTATTCTACACTTCAGACGTTTGCTCCCATTTCGATCCCGACAAATTGATTTATCAAAATAGGAACTTTCCTTTGTTGACATTTTAAACGAAATTTATAATTGTGAATAGTAAATTGAAATAGTTTATTGTGTTTATGTTTGCTCTTAGTTCTAAATTTGAAAGTAGTAGCTGTATTGGAATTGAGACATTAAGTTAATCCTCGTATAGTTTCAATATTGCGTCGACTTTTCATCCCTTAAAAATTCGTTAATCGATATTGAAATGACTTATTTTTTTAACACTTACCCTTTTAACATTTGCACCAAATATCAGAAATATGACTACATTGGAAGAGGAACATTCGGATATCCCTCGTTTGGAACATTTAACCCCTTTTCGACCCCTTAAAGTTGGTTAATCGGGAACGGAATAGCTTACTTTTTCTGTTTAATCTTTTTTGACATTTGTATCAATTTTCCGAGTTGTGACCAAATGGGAAGTGGGACATTCGAATATCCCTAGTTTGGAACGTTTAACTCCTTTTGCAAACTTTAAATGGGTTAATCGAGATCGGAATGGCTTACTTTTTCTACGCTTATCTTTATTGACATTCCTACCAATTTTCAGAGTTATGACTATATGGGAAGTGGGATAATCGAGTTTGGAATGTTTAAACCCTTTTCCACCCCTTAAAGTGGGTTAATCAAGCTCGGAATAGCTTAACTTTTCTATGTTTGTCTTTGTTGATATTTTTACCAATTTTTAGAGTTGTGACCATATGGGAAGTGGTACATTCGAATATTCCTCGTTTGGAACGTTTAACCCCTTTTCCACCCCTTGATCCACCCGAGATCGGAATAGCTCACTTTTTTTGCGTTTGTCTTTATTGATATTCACACCAATTTTCAGAGTTGTGAAAATATGCGAAGTAGGACATTCGAATATATCGCTCGTTTGGAACGTTTAACCCCTTTTTGACCTCTTAAAGTGGGTTAATCGAGATCTGAATAGCTTACTTTTTCTATGTTTACCATTGTTGACATTTGTACCAATTTTTAGAGTTGTGACCATATGGGAAGTGGTACATTCGAATATCCCTCGTTTGGAACATTTAACCTCTTTTAGACCCCTTAGAGTGGGTTAATAGAGATCGGAATAGCTTATTTTTTCTATGTTTGTCTATGTCGACATTTGCACCAATATTCAGAGTTGTGGACATGTGAGAAGTGGTAAATTCGAATATCCCTCGTTTGGAACATTTAACCCCTTTTCGACCCCTTAAAGTGGGTTAACCGAAATCGGAATAGCTTACTTTTTCTTCGTTTGTCTTTATTGATATTCGCACCAATTTTTAAAGTTGTGACGAAATGAGAAGTAGGACATTCGAATATTCCTCGTTTGGAACGTTTAACCCCTTTTCGAGCCCTTAAAGTGGGTTAATCGAGATCGGAATAGCTTACTTTTTCTATTTTTACCATTGTTGACATTTGTACCAATTTTCAGAGTTGTGACTATGTGGGAAGTAGGATATTCGAATGTCCCTCGTTTGGAACGTTTAACCCCTTTTCGACCCCTTAAAGTGGGTTAATCGAGTTTGGAATAGCTTACTTTTTCTATTTTTACCATTGTTGATATTTGTGCCGATTTTCAGAGTTGTGACTATGTGGGAAGTAGGATATTCGAATGTCCCTCGTTTGGAACGTTTAACCCCTTTTCGACCCCTTAAAGTGGGTTAATCGAGTTTGGAATAGCTTACTTTTTCTATTTTTACCATTGTTGATATTTGTGCCGATTTTCAGAGTTGTGACTTTGTGGGAAGTAGGATATTCGAATGTCCCTCATTTGGAACGTTTAACTCCTTTTCGACCCCTTAAAGTGGGTTAATCGAGATCGGAATAGCTTACTTTTTCTATTTTTACCATTGATGATATTTGTGCCGATTTTTAGAGTTGTGACTATGTGGGAAGTGGGAGAATTAGTGATGAGTGAGTCAGTGAGTGAGGGCTTTGCCTTATATATAGAGAGAAAAACAACATCAATCGCTCTACAGTCCAAGACAACTTGCCCCGACATCATTGAATTCGCTACACTCTACAGTGATGTGCGATCCGGTTTTACAATGCGCTGATTGGCTGCGCAATAACGACCTATTTTGGTACTCAACGACCTATTTTTGTGCATAATAGCGGCTAATCATGCCGTGACCTATAGCTTAACGTGGATTCCGAACCACAACGAACAGCCATGCCTAACCCAGGATTGGAAACCGACCCCTTTGGCATGCGAGTCCAGAGCGATATCTCCATAGCCATCAGATTAACCGTAATTTGCTCTGAACTACTGTATCTTTTACACGGAAAGATCCATCCTACAGCTCATTCAATGAGGTCAGGATAAGTTGTCTCTGACTATACCTCAAAATTGGATTTTTCGAAATTTAAATATTTAACAACTCCTAAAGTACTTTGAAAAATGAAAAAAAGGGTGACGTTATTATTTTAGTAAGACATACCTCTGTGTCTGCAAATTCTACTCGGGTTAGTTTTTCATGGAGAGGACGATGCACGTTAAATAAAACTTTGAGATATAATAACTAAAAAACTAAAGTTCGGCATCTCTGAATTTTTCTTATTAGCTGACTTCCCTAAAGTTTCTCAACAAATGTGCAACATTTCATACTTTTAAAATCCGATATTTTTTTGGGATGTGAAACAGAGAAGTACGCACGGCGGAACAATGGCTACTCCTTTTTAAATCCTTCAAATTAACTACGATTTTGTGTGTGTGTGAGTGTGTTTTTTGTTTTTGTTTTGTTGTGACTTTCAAATTTTTTGAAGACTAAACCTTTTAGCTGTCCTCGTCAGTCACTTAAAGACCACTTTTACACACGCTTCCATTGATGCTTCGGTGGACTAATTAACCCACTTGATGTCGTCCAATCAAACTAAAATTTAGCAGGTAGACTTGTTATTGAGGATTAATACATTTTATCAAGTATTGAAAAGTTATGAGAAGTCGATTTGAGCTCAAAATCATTTAAGTAAGCATTTAAAGGCTTTATATTAAAAACTTTGTTTTATGGGTTAATTTTTTAAATCCTTTGTTTATTTTAGGTACTTGTGGCGTTGAAATCTGCCCCCACTTGAGCATTGCCTATCAACGCCTGTTTCTCCCCTGCTTCACTTAACCGAAAAAATAATGTTATAATTATCTCCAATTTGGCTATGTGTTTTTTCGCCCGATGTAATAATTATTGCCAAGTCGGCTTACACCTTGAATTTATATCCTCCTGGGACGCACAACTGTTTGAAACATGATTTAAAGCTAATTTTTATGTATATAATTCCTTTAGGTCTATGTAACGTACTTTTAAAGTTATTGGGTTTCAACTATAAAGATGGGACAAAAAATGACTATCTCCTTAACTTGCAAAAATTCTGAAATTTAATTGTTCAGATGTGAAATTTTATCATGAATGACTGCAAAACAATTTCGCGAGGACGTAATACATAAAAATAACTTTACAGTTAGTGTAAAAAAAATTGTTCGCGCTGAACATCCAGACATCCGACAACGGGAGAAAAAAGTCCATTGCTTGCATATGCTTCGCACCAACTTTTCGTGACGCCTCTACTGGTAGAGGAACTGTTTTTTGCCAATTCCTTACAGGCTCTACTTCGTCACAATCGGTGGAACTAATCATCAGCTGTAGGACTGAATTCGGCTATTTCACGTGAAGAAAAATTATGAGCCCAAAATCCTATGTGCATTTAAATGGACGTGGGTCTCAGGAGGACATAGTATAATTGAAAATTGCTCCATGTTCGACACCTAAGTTTTTATGTTGTGTTGAGGCAATAAGTATAAATTTAATTACCTGATCTTGACTAAGCACAAAAGACGTTGAGATCTCTAAGCCATTCTTTTCATGTTATTTATTATTGACATATATACACATACATATTTTACAGACATGAACATTAATTCACATACAGGCACATGATGATATATATTTGTTGCTAACCTAAGTGCGGACGTCACAAGTTACGAACATTTCAATATTTCTGAAAACAGCAGCACTTGTAGTCAATCGTTGTTCGCTAAAACAGTAACAGTTTTCTACATCTGTAACAATTAGTAGAAACATAATGTGGTTAATAGAGAGGCTTTCATTTTGAAGTCCACTAACAAAGATACATCATATATCATAACGATTTAGCCTATGTTAATTCCAGAAAAAACATAACGACGTCTAACAATGAGAAACTGGAAAGCTTGCGTATACCAAGCAGACCTATCCTACGCAAAATTTTCCACAGCAATGGGTTCAAGCAACTTGGTTTTATAACTTTAATAGATTTATGATGCACTTATAATTCGGCTCTGCTTGTTTGGAGATTTGACGATTTGGACCAAGTTCACTCTCCACAGGTAATAAAAAAACATGAGGGCTGCTACCACGGATTTAAATATCTCGCGCTTAAAAAATAATGCATAACCATACCTGCTCCGCAAGCTTTTGTTATAAGTCCTATAGATTAATTTAATTATCTATCATTCAAGAGCTACAATATAATGATTCCAAATATGTTGCTTGTTAGAGATATATTTGTTAATTGTATCTTTTAAATACATTTTTAATTTTCAATTAATGTTAAAAGGAAGTTTTTACTTATGTTGGTCCACATTTTTTAGTTCGAATTGAACAAAAACGAGAAATTATAAAATCAAGAGTCTGAAAAGCAGAACCTTTTAAGTTATGTTTTTATAACAACGGGCAAAAAATGAAACTTTAATTTGATCATTTTTAAACAGAAATCGTGGCGAAAGTAACACTTTACAGCGAGGAGTGCGGGACAGTTCACACTAGTGTGATTAAGTACCCTCCCGCACGCCTCGTGCTGAAATTTTATTTAGTTTTGGTATAGAAAAGACATTTTAAGAAGCGATTCATTGACTGGAGCTGCCAAGATTAGTCTAGATAAAGCTTGACGTCCACTATCGCTAAGCAGAGCAGATCAGAGCGGAGTGGATTAGAGCCAATTACAAGGCTGTCAAGGCTACAGCACGAGCCTCGAGCTACAATGGACGTTGACAGCCTTGTAATTGGTTCGAATCCACTCCGCTCTGATCTGCTCTGCTCTGCTTAACGATAGTGGACGCCAAGCTTAAGTACAATTAAATATATTTTTTGCACGTGATTATAAAAATATTGTACGCAACAAGTGGGGAGAATATTTTTCCAAACTCTGTAAATTACGCACTTGTCAAATAAGCATTTTACCTCGTTTGAAAAAGTATTATTTTTCCAACTAGTTGCATAAATAACTTCATTTAATTATATTTAAAATTCATTTAATTGTCAAGAAATACTAAATTAAATCGTTTCCCTCCTCTGCAAATCGAACTGTTCAATGTAAAGTATTTTTTAAGCTAAAATCAAGGATTGGTTGGTTATCGTTTTTGCTCTCAACGACGTATACTTGTAACGGCCGAATTCCGAACCATATCGAACATCCATGCCTAACTCGGGTTTTGAACCCGGCACCTTTGGCATGCGAAATCAGAGCACTAGACACACAGCTATCAGCTGGGTAAAACCGAGAAGGAAATCTTTAAGATATGTTGATGAAAAGAATAGGAATATACTAAATTATAAACTTTTATTAAATTGCCCTAATAACTGAATTTATCTCATTAATTAAATAAATACTTTTGATATGCAAGTACTTAATGATTTTTTTAAAAAAAGTAATTGAAAGCAGATTTAAAATTAAAAAAAAAACAAAAAAAAAAACCAGTTGTTTTCTTTATAAATTTATCATAAATTGCACTAATTCCATGGGATTTTTTTTTTATATCTAAACAAACCTCTTTATAAGGTGCCAATTGTGTAAGCTCTACTCGTTTCCACTAATTCCGAAAACTACTTCGCCCAAATTAGTTCAACTATTCCTCCTCACACAGATGTTAAACAGAGCCGAACTATAAGTCAAGAAGTTTAATGAAAATAACCATTTAACTTTGTTGCGCTACAATTGAAATTTCTGTATTCTGCTTTTGGGGGCCAGTGCAACTTTCCGACTTCGGTTGGGAATACTGCTACAAAGTTGTAGAACACAAATCTTGTTGAATGCAGAAAACTTTGCTGTACGAATTTGTGGTATTAAGCTTTTTGAAATGCTGAAAAACTTATTTGTGCAACTTGGTTGCATAATACAAACGCAGCGCCTCTGCAGTTTACTTGCTTAAAAAATATGTGTGTTATGTGTCGCATTTTTGAGTTTGGTTCTTGTACGTGAATGGGTTATAGTGGTCCGATTAAACAAGTGTGACTGAGAGTTTCGATGTTTATTTTGCGAAATACTGTAAATTCATGCGAAACATTTAGTGATTCTTGTAGGTGTATAAGGTAATTCTCCATTCAAATAGATAAACAACTGGATAGACTGCTCCGATGTCAATGCAAGGGAAAAATCGCGCCGGTGGTTGATGATGATGGGTGGACGATTAACCAATCACAGTTTACTTTTATAGTTGAGTGGGAATGCGAGAAACTTCATTAAGTACTAGAGTAGATATTTTTTTTGCACATTATTAATAATTAAGGTCTACTATTGACAGTTCTGCTGTGTACAAGCCAAGATTTTTTTTTTTTTTTAAACCTCACCAATCCGTATTTTTTTGTTCACCCAGCGATCTGCCAACGGCTTCATTTTCCCAGTGTTTAGCAGTCTATCCAGTTGTTCATCTATATCAATGGGTAATTCAGTGTTTTATGTGGTTTTGTGTACTGATCTCTAACTGCTACTTCTAGATATTGCATGTTTGGCTATTAGCTTGAAGCCGAAGATGACGTAACCCTTGGTTTGTCGCGTGGTTGACAAATGTCCCCCACAATCAATTCTTCAATAGTTAGCAGCCCATGATCAAAGGCTTCTTACAGTATATATTTTAAGTTATTTTTTAAATATTTAGACATTTTTATTTTATTTTGTTCAATGATGCAGTGTTTTTAATTAAAATATCCACTTACTTTGATATTTTGTCACGAATGTAATGGTATGCACGAAAATTTGAATTTTGGGGACATTTGTCTCCCACGCGACTAACCTCGAGAAAAAAAGTCGCGCGCCTAACCAAGGATTAACAATCACTGTAGAGATCAATATTAGCAACTTCACCCCAAATTAATTTGAATGTGTTTGCAACCACAATCTATTACGTAGCATAGATGGGAGGAAGTATTGCTATTGGCTTCATCTGCTTTCAGAACATAAACCGCTTGTAAGCCATCCAAAAATTGCAGTTAGTGATCACTGGTTTTGCGTCTTTTAAACCTTTTATTATTTTGGACACGAGTATGTTTTACTAGAGAAAAAAACTGATTTTTCAAAGATAATAAATTATAATATTCATGAACAGAACATACTTGGATATATTCATAAATATAGGAATCTGACATTACTCGTGTTCACTAATAACTAGATTCCAATACAGGAAGGGAATAAAAATGAATCCCTAATTGCATATCGCCTTTATAAATGGCACCAAAATACATTTCTAGTACTTCAGCTGTAACTTTCCCATTTGCATTTGAAACACAATTTTGGTTCTATTCATTACCTCTGAGTTGAGAAACATTATTCCAAAAGGTCCAAAATTTGATGAACCGTCAAGTATCCATTAAAATGGTCATAGAGGAGTGTCAATTCTTGAACATTAAATGCTCGATCTAGTTAACGCGAGTGATGCCAGATTCCATTTTCTATGGTTATATTAACATCAGTTCACAAAGACCAGTTTTTAAAGTTTTGTATTCAATCATTTGGCACTTTGCATCATACACACTAGGGCTATTATTTTTGCTCAAACATTCAGTTTTAATTAACATAAAATGTCTGCTCAGATATATTTTGTATGAAATATTATGCATAAAAATAAATATTTAAATTTACATAATGTTTACAAACAAACTTAATAACACCAAAACAAGCAAGTACCACAAAGAAACTAATAAATAGTATCACCTAATAAAACAAATGAGTATTTGCTGATTTTCTAGTAATAAAACAAAGGTGACTAAATCGAAAACTAGAATTTAAGCTCATGGCATATGTGATAATAATCACCTATCTAACAATAGAATTTCCATTGATATTTGAGCATCTTCTTTGTGATACTACATAAAATCTTAAATAGCTTTTTTTCTAAAAAAAATAACAAAATAAGTATTGTCAAATTGAATTGAATAATCAAAATAATAATAACGCCAATGAGAATTTCATTCAACTATTGGAATCTAACTTTCATCAGAGATAAGTACAGTGCACACTTTTGTTGCCAACACCTTTTTTTTTTGTCTTTTAGGCGAATGATGTGAAAGCCTAACATAACAATTTTCTAATACTAATCGCACGATACAGTATTGAATTAGGCGCAAGGAATTTTTTTGTTGTTGTTCCACAATTGTCCATGATTTTCCTAGTTTGAACCGTAAACCTTGTTGGTGCCTTATTTGTTTGCAACATGAGCAAAATACAGCATCTGGTAACATTTAAACAGTGAACGACACAATAAACATTTTATTGCAAAATGGCCCCAATGTACTAGTAACTTCTCAATACCTTCGAGGTATATTTAAAAAAAAAAAAAATATTACAAACATGCACCGTTCTAAAGTTAGAAAGCTACCATCCATGCGGGAGTATTGGTTTTTCTGCTTTCTAGGGCACTTTAACCTGAAAAATAAGGCTGTTTGCTGTATCGTGTAGCTATCTAACTTCTATGCAACCTATAGAAAATATACGCTTATAAATGCGCAGTTTTCAGGCGTAGAGCCTAAATTAATTTGCCAACCTTAACGGCAACCTACAGCAAATATACTCACAAAAATGCGCTGCATAAGATATGCAAAATTAAAAAATTCTGTACTAAATATGCAGTTAGTTATTAACTTAAATTCTCTAAGTAGAATTTATTTTACAGGTGTATTAAAGGGGTGCATTCCGTAGCGTAGGAACTTTTTACAGGGAAGTGGGTGATATTTCCCCTGCCTCTATTTTACTACGCATGAAATTGATACGTATATATTCAGATCGATTAAAAACATTAAGTTCAATATGTTGCCCATTTTAGGTTCATTTACGCTCACTGACAGTCTTCAAAATTATAATCTTGACATTCAATTTTGAATTTTCAGCCAACTGAATGATAAAAAAAATTATCTCCTATGGAAAAAGACAACAGCATTCGTTCTCATGCATTTGAGTATTCATGTTGTAAGATATGTTTTGTACAAATAATCTTTGTAAAATATTTCTGCAGTAGCTGCCATACTGATTTCAAAGAAGAATTCCAGAAATTCTGTCTGCGTTTTTTTCACGTTTATAGTTAATTTGGAAGCTTACGAATGCAAGCTCTTGTTTTAACATTGGTCTAGTTTTTGAATAGCAGTATCTGGTTTTAATCATCGCATAAAATTCTAAGTAGTTTATTTAACAGCATATACAGAAAAGAAAAAAGTAATATTTTAAAGTAGGTAGAAGGCAACTCAGGTATACCAACATATTAAAGTTTTCAACAACCACTTATTACTGTTATAAAATTTCTCATTTTATTGGAACATGTCTTAACGCGGAAGAATCAATCCAATAGCTTTTTCTCTTTTGTCAAGTAATGTCGTACTTTACTGAAGTGACTACTCTGTTTGAATTGCTTGATGTAAAAAGGGGTCATGTCCAAATGAAAACTTATTGGCATACTCAATTTTTACATTTAATAATTCATTTGATTTACATTTTTATATGACGATGTACTGCATCAATTTTCCAAACAAAGAAAGTACTGGAGGTTGAACCAGTAACTGCAATATCGCACTAGTGCTTTAACTGTATCATAATTCTAAACTAAGATATTCAGGAAGAACTTTGTTATTTCTGTTTTGTTTATTAAGAAATTCTACTCTTTCGTCTGTTTGTGAACTTTGAATTCTTAAGTTGTATTATTTCGGAGGGTGTGGTAAAATATCTGGATGTTTAGCGGAAGAGAAAAGTACTAATAGAACATTCCACTTTTTAACCCCTTTCGAATATCATCATCAATATTCGTCAAAGAATACTGTGAGAATCGAACAGTAAGGAGGCATATGAAAAAAACTTTAAGAGCATTAATCTTTCAGGGAAAGAAAAGCTCTGGTATGTATTTTTATTGGAATAGATCTTAGTATTTCTCAACCATATTTTTTTTTAAAACATCCATGTTGTATTTGGGGCAAATAAAAAAGAATTTTAATGAAACATGGCTTCATTCATGAATTTCGATGTCATTAAACTGAGGTTGTCACTTCAATGTATTATGATTTTAAAAGTGTCATACTGCTGTGTTTCCGCCATGCAATATGCAACATAAAATTTGTTCAACAAAATTCTAGGAAAAAAAATGAACGACACAACGTCACCGATTAGACGAACTTCTAAACAAATTAAATAATTGATATTCTAATTTTTTATTGTGTGAATGTTTCTGGTATTTCATGAGAAAGTTGATAGTTGTCTGTATCCAAGAGAAGTAGAATTTCTAATCATCTTATTTTTTTATTAATGTCAATGAGCATTTGAGAGAATTTTTTTTTGTATTCTCTCAAATGCTCATTTACAACTAAATTACTTGTAGTGAAATTGACAAATGAGACTTTCTTCTATTTATATAGATCACCAATGGTGTAAGTCTGTACCTGATTAAGAAAGGCTAAATGTTAAGATTGAGTTATATTTAGGTCAAAATAATAAAATTAATTATAAGAAAATGCCCAATGTTTGAAATGTCCATTTTGTTGATAAATTTACCTTGGTATATCTAATATGACTCATTTTAGGGTTGTTACACAACTTTCAACAACTTTTAGGCTGATTGATGAGACACACTAATTTACTGTCTTAGAAAATCGCACCCCATAACGAACCGGCAACTTATTTTAGTCACCAAACTGCTATATGTTAATATATTTTTTAATCTTTAAAATTTTATGTGACAATTGAGCAGTTCTAAAGTGCAAACAACCCACAACTGCAACTACAGAACTTACTAAAACCTCGACTTTTTTTTGTTCGTACACATAAGTAAAAAAATCCTTCACTTCGTTTATAAAATTAAATCTCCACTTTCAATCCCACATTCATTTCTACAAAAACCAAATTTTGACACAGCTCTTGCAATTTGTCTTCTTCTCTGCCATAAAAATCATTAACGTTTACGACAGACGACATAGGCCATCGGTTTTGATAAGTAGAATGAGACAACATATCGATACAGGAAAGTGCTTGCATCCATTCTCAATCGATGAAGACGACATTGCTCAACGGATGCCAGCGTTCAATCCTTCTGTTTGGATTTCGAACAACGTCCATCCAATGTCGGAGTCTGTCTCCCTTGGACTGCATGTTCAGTGCTAGCCCACCTGAAAGTAACAGACATTAAAATGTAGTATTTTATTTTAATTTGGAAGAAATATGTATTGTGTTTGTAACCAGTTGTGTCTTAAACAATCGCCTAGGATTTAAGCACATGTCTGCTGAACACCCGGGAAATTAATTACATGTCTGCTGAACACCCACTAATTACATGTCTGCTGAACACCCGGGATTTTTATTGAAAAAGGAGAGGAGAGAAAGGGACAATGGGGACAAATTCAAGAATTAATTTTAGAAGGAATTTCCATACATATCCGTAATGTCAGAAAACATGGAACATATTTACTTGTAAGTATGAAAAAAGGAGGCTAGGTAACTTGATAATCACTATCATACATGTTGTATGAGGAAGGAGTAAAGTGAAATGGAAGGTAGAGGCTTTTTAGGCTATTAGCAGATTTATTCGATCCATCGTGTACAAATAGGTTCTTAAACCTAAACTAGAAGAGGTTGTTTTCATTATATTTCACAGTCGCTTCCTAGATCATACTCCTTCGCTAGGGGTGTCCGTTAAAGGCGCCTTCTATATTACTTGGTATGCCACATACATAGCAGGTAGCAAATAATTGTTGTTAGGATACAAACAACATAGAACTGCTACCGAAGAACTTGCTTTTAGCTCTGGGACACTAAGGCCATACTGGGTTGTTCAAAAAGATTGCAAGTACGATTTGATTTTTCAGGAACAAGGTCACATTGAGAGATATGAAAGCTGTTTACCTATATAAACTTCCGATTTCGAATAGTCCTTGTCCCAGACTGTAACTTCTATCGTCTTCTTGGCCATATCTCCTGGTTCCATTTCAAATGCATATTGCTAGAGAGAAAGAGTTAATGAATGAAAGAGTTAAAGAGCTTACTGAAAGTGTACACACGCAGAAGTGTAGGTATCAATTCTAATAAATTTGCATTCTCTGTCGTACTGACTAAATTAGAACAACAGGAAGTTTCCCAGGCCCCCATTTTTTAGGGAACTGTATTTTATTTTTTAGAATGTATAGAATGTCTATACGTACCTCGTTGTATTCAGGGTTCAAAGTTTTCTTCTTCGTTGCGGTTTTGAATCTTCGTCTCATGGCGTCAGGTTTAATTTGCCTGTTTTAAAAACGTACAATTTTAAGCATACAAAACTCGTATTTATAAATAGAAAATAATTGTTAATCAATTTTAGTAGTGCAATTTTAATTAAATCGCAAGCATTATAACGTTACCAATTCTGTACCTGCAAAATCGAAACACCAATGTAAAGAAAGCTAGAATGTTGTGTCCATGTGTGATTAGAAAGCTCTATTTTTGAAGCTTTTAAAACCAAAACATGAAAACTGAAGTATTTTCTGAGTTATTCATAATCTTACATATTATTATTTAAGAAAATGATGCTCAAATTTCTCTCTGGCCTGATTCTCAAAACAAGCCACAGATAAACGTGAACATCATGCAATGCAATTGGTTTTTCTTGTTCAAAGGCATATGCATCGAGAAATAAGAAAAGCTAAAGTAAAAATATTTCTTATCAAAACCGTTACAATGAAATCTGACACTGAACCTTTTATATCCCAATATCGTTGGACATGAGACTCAAAGTAAACTCTTTTTTCCATGTTACAAGTTTGAGAAGCCACAGAAGATTTTGGTATATAAACATATCTAACAATATAATGAATTATGACTAGTAATTTGACAGTCTCTTGATCTGACGGAATAAAGTTTGTTGGAAGTGTACAGCGGACCAAAATAATTATAAAATACACATATTTCTCCTTATCCTATACAAATTTTAGAAGGATATTCAATGACATATGAATACTTGCATTCCTTTCTTGTATTATATATTTGGTTACAAATCTGGGCATTGGCAGACTAGATACGCTATATTTGATCATTACCTTGACATTAAAAACACTCACTACATCTGTCGCCTTTTCCATTTTTACTCCTATAATAGGAACTGAATTTTTTTTAAGGGAACTAAACCTCTCTTTGTGAAAGAAGTACTCACACTTTAACGTAGGGATCAGGGAATCCGTTGTTGTCCCTGGAGGGCAGTCGTACGCATCTTGCAATGCTTACCACCAGTGCACTGTGCTCTTCAGAGTACAGCAGGGATAGGAGGATTTGACCACGGCTGTTCTCTTCTTCACCATCGTCAGGCTGCAAGCAGGAAGCAAAATGGTAATGACTGAAGTGAAACATCATGTTTAATTTTTTGAATATTACCGCGCTTTGATTTGAACACATCTTTCTTAACTTTAAATCCATGCGGAAATATCAAGGATGGGATGAAAACTTTAGCTGGTTAGCACATCCACCCGTAATCAATCTCCTCCCATTGTAAATAATTCTACTGGCTCACAAGAGTGTAATAAGAGGTAAAATGTTCTAAATGTGGAATAATTAATTATCAAATAAAGCCAGGACACTGAAAATGGGTCCCAAAGCTGTTCTTAAAATGAATGTGCTCTGCCGATTTCGACTTACTACCTTAAAGTGGTTTTAAAAGGGTAAAATTTTCCAAACGGTTCTTATGTACTATATCCCATAAAGCCAGGTTACTGAAAATTAATACAACTTCTTAACGAAGCACAGGTATTCAGCTAGTCTGTTTATGTGTTGTTAAAATTATCATATATATGTGAGTAGTAGTTTCCAACTCTTGAATGGCATCACTAATCAAGAGTCATTAGTGACAACGAACCGAAGGATAGTGTTTTGTTTCGAGTTGAGTAAAATGTACAAGCGATGGCTGCGGTCATGCTAGTGGAAACGTCTCCTTTAATGATTTAAATAAAAACGTTATTAATACGTCAATTGATTCCTGTGTGGCTTGATGGCTCTTCTTACATATAGTTATATATAAAAATCTATGTGCTATTCTTGTCTTACCCTAGGCTTTTCAAGGTATACGTTGGCATAGCTCGGTTGCTGGGGCTTCAGTCTCTTCAAGGCAATGCGAATCTCACCCATTGGTTCATTGCAATGCGTGTCTTCGTCCATCACAGTCATCCTGGAACATCACAGTGCATATTCATGCAGAGTTTTATATCTATTATCATATAAATCAATAAAAGTTTTTTTAAATATTAGTCGATTGGATTTTCCTAAGCTAAAAATTGAAAGCTTCTATTTCTAATCCTTTTATTTATTTTCCCCTAATGTTTTTATTCCCCTTACCTTCAAATCGTATAATTATCTCCATGATTGGAAAGGGCACTTGCGAATTGATTGAATAATGGAAAAATATTTCTTGTATAAGCGATTAGAAATGAGCCCATTGTTTGTGCCAGAAACTAGGCCAAGGCTGTCAAATTTAATAAAAAGTACTTATAAATTGTGTCTAAAAGGAAACATCGGATATTTAGTGCAATGAAATGGCACAACTAAGTGAAATTTTGAAAATTTCGCTGCTACATAATCTTTCTGTATTTTTCAGTCGGGATAATTTTTTATTTTTGACACGACTATTATTTGGCTACAAAGTAGTCTATCAAGCCCGTAGCCAGGATTTTTTTTTCGGGAGGGGGGGGGGTGTTATGGTCGAAGATTTGATTAAATACATATGACAAGTTGCACAAAAGAGAAGGGAAGTAGTGAAACCAAAAGGAAGGGAGGTTTCCCGTCGGTCCCTCTCCCTGTCTACGGCTCTGTAGTCTAGCAATGAAGGATCGAAAATGCACTCCTGCCGTAATAGGTGGTACTACTTGGAGGTTACTTTCGGCTTTTCCTTACAGTTACTGTGATTAGTGCAATCAGCTTCTCGGGGTTATCAACTGGAGTGTAGTATTCCAGTGTCTTGATTTGCCTCCAAAGGAAGTAATCAAGGCATGACAGATCGAGCAGGCCAATGCATTCAACAACTATGTCCTATCCACGATTGACAAAATCTGACGTCTAAACGGTACCACCTACAGCACCAGGAAAGCCTGGAATGTAGGTTCAGCAGCCATCTGAATGTACTCCCCCCACCATCCTAAAAATTTATAATGCTGAGTTGAAGCATCCTATACAGGGACGACGCGAACAGGGGGCGAAGGGGGCGCCTCGCCCCCCCCCCCCAAAGTTTTAGAAAGTTGAACAGTCGGCAAATTTTTGAAATTTTTTTAGCCCTTTTTTTAAAGTTGATCCACAGTAAAATCGAATGGAAAAACAATGATAATGATAAAAAAAAAAAAAAAAAAAATGTCGAACAAAAAATATTAAAAATACCGACCCAAGTTTCACTAATTGGCATTTTTACACTAGAAGTCTATTATAAAAGAGTCGGTGCCTTTCCCCCCGCCTACATTGATGAACAGCGTACACAAATACAAAATGTATAATAGGTATCTTAGGAACACAATTCATAGATATCTTCATTATCTCACCCCGCCAAAGTTTTTAGAAAAAAAAGACGGCACTCGGCAAATTTCCAAAATTTCATCAATTCCTTTAAAAGTGCCAAGTGATGTATGTTTTAAAATGTATTGAATAGAAAAAAATATAAATAATTAAAATCGTCAATAGTATTAAAAAATTCTGATCACAATTCAGCCTAAGTTGGTGGTCGGCAATTTTAAATTGGAGTAAGTATATCCTTTTTTTGCAGGAACATTTAAGTTCATATCGTCACTGACAGCTTCTAAATGAAATTAAATATGAACATATCTCCCGTACCCCGTACTGTTACACAAATATCAATTTCCCCAAATTCTCTACAGAATGAATAATTTTCCTTCAATTTCAAATCAGTACATTTAATTGTATAAATCGTCATGTCGACTGTCGTAAGTTTTTAAATTCAGTCACCTGATAAGTACACACTATATTCTCAGGAAGAAACTGATAATAATTACTTATTCTTCCAATTAATAGATAACTCTGCTGTGTTACAGTAGGTGACATATTTTTAGTACGTCAGATAACGCCTCAAAAACCATGATATGCCCATTAAACGTCATTTACATAAAGTGTGTATTGTACGTCATATGAATTGAAAGTCTTACAGAAAATTTCAAAACATCTCAATTTTAACATCCGAAAAATGAGCCTCTTTTATCAAATACACACTTTACGTACACCATGGTCAGGCGAGAAGTTTCAATTTCGAATAAAACTTGCTTATTTTTTGGTAAGATAAAAATAAAAAATACATTTTATAAGGTTATTCAACGAGGTTTATTTTTACTTATTACGAACTTGAAGTGGAGTGAAGTGGAAGTAGCGTGCAATTCTGTTAAAAAATATTTCTGTTATATTTTGCCAAATTATTGCAACTAATGTCAAGTAGAACTCTATAAATGATGTTATATAGTACTTCATTTATTAAAAAAGTGTAACGGTGTGCGGTAATGGAAAGTCGAACGGTAATGGAAAGTCGGTACTCCTAGATCAGAAGACAGGCGCGCTAACCACTAGGCAAAAGTGATCACTAGTGCCTAGGTGTTGTATCTGTCATTTATACACGAGACCACCACATAGCCCCTTCCCAGTGAGTTGCGAAGGGGTGAACGATTGAGTTGCTTGCGTAAGAGTTGAGTGCGTTGCGTGTGGCAGTGAGTCGCCAGAGATGCTGAGGTGGTAGTGTGGAGGTCGTTCAGTAGATCGTACTGATGTATTCAAATATTCGGGTCACCAATGTAGCGGTGTGTGCTAACGGGGAGTCGAACCCGGAACTCCCTGATCAGAAGACAGGCACGCTAACCACAGGGCAAAAGTGACCACTAGTCCCTAGGTGTTGTATCTGTCATTTGTACACGAGACCACCACAAATGTATTACCGAAATAATGCATGCCATGTAAACTGGAAGGCAATGTCGTGTTTATTACAGCAAAATAATCATTGGAAAAATATTGAAAGGTTTGTTATAATATTATCTAAATTTCTTGACTTTTCCTGTACCCAAATAGCTGCGGCCTGACTTTGTCCGACGTACAACCAGGTTTCAGTCTATTAGAAACCTTTCACGCCTTTCCTCGATTTCACCACATTACTTTATACACAAAACATCGGAAAGACATCGTGTTTCAGTTAAGTTAGATTAGTCAAAATACCTTTAAAAATATTTCAAATTGGATCAGTAGATCTCATATTATGATTATAACCTTCAAAGGTGGGAAAGGGAAATGGGGGAGGTTTTTAGATCTCAGGTTGACTGTGACGTTTCTCTTCTTTAGAAGATCATATGCGCAACTTCTTCCTCAAGATAATAACATTGGCGATTTGAATACCTCCCTCCCCAAAAAAATCTCTGCAGGTATTATTCCTTACTTAGTTTGGATTTTTGTGCCGAAAATTATGGTTTGCTTTTTTATAGATCTGAATATTTTGTTGCTAAATTCGAAGTTCATAAGGGTAGTGAGTTAGTAAAGAATAATTTACTTTGTAAAACTATATTTCTGCTTCATTAGGACAGAGGTTCATATGTATTATTATTATTATTTTTTACATATAAATAATATTATAGTTTGGTTTAATACTAAAGTAATACATTTCTAGTTTTAGTCCTGCTTAGAGAAAATTAGCATTTTACTTTCCAACTGGAACAAATGATTATTTTTAATAAAACGAGTAATATTTGCAGAAATTATTGCTAAAAAACCTCGAAAAAATCATTAAATTCGATCCAGCAGTTTTGGTAAAAACGAAATAACTATTTTTAAGAAGTAAATTCCTATGTTAAATTGCTAAAAAAAAATTAAGTTTTACTATTAATATACTTTTCAAGAGAAAGTAAAATCCTCTTTTCTTTTTTGGTTTGGAAAATATGTTAAAAAGTATTTAAAAATTAATTAACAAAATGTTTTTAATAATTGTACTTTGAAATGCAATTATTTTGTCCATGAGCGCCAACAGGATTATTTGCAGGGAGGTGCAGATCGCTAAGGCGACAAAAGTCTTTGTTTAATCTTAGATTTTTCGAAAATGGGAATTGTACTTCCTAATTTGATGTTTGTTAATAGCTGTACATAATTTTTTGCTCGAATTGATAATTTACTACCTATATATTTTGTTCTTGTGAATTACTTCTTCCACATTACTTTATTTTTCGAAAGGCAGGAGTGAGTGTAAGTGCATGTTTCTTATATGTCCCTGACATTGTCTCTATTATAAAAATCGCAGTGTCTCGCGTAGGTAATTTTGTGTGATAGCAATAATCTGCCAGAATTTTACAAAGAAGAATTTTTTCCGAATTTGTTTGATTAACTTTTTTTATGACTCTAAATTAGAGTCACCTATTTGATCAATATTTTTCATTTATTTTATTTCGTGTTGTTTTACTTCGATTTCCATCCACTTTTACAGGTTTAATTAATTTCTTCGAAACTGCAATTTGAAAATTAAATTTTTTTTATTGAAACTCATGTAACTGAATTGGTTCAAGATTGTGAGAATGCATTCTATCTGCAAGTGATAAATGGATCCCCTCACCTCAAAAAAGCACTTCGAAAAATTATCTCCTTTGTTCGGGAAAGATGAAGTTATTTATTAAACAAAAATGAAAAATTAAATGAATTTGAAGGAACTTTAACTAAAATGTGAAGAGAATGTACTTAAAATATGACATTAATTACGTATTAATAAAATGCCATAAAATATTAAAAACACTAATTAAAATTAATTACACATTAAATAAAATAATTCACAATTAAATTAAAAAAAAAAAAATTAGTTATAAACTCATTAACAATTAATTAAGCGTTAATTAACAAATAATTAAATATTAATTAAAAATATGCATTAATTTTGCATTAATAAAATTTAATTAATGATAGATTGATTAATAGATATTTTCTACATTTACACTGTACTTGTCTTGATTTTAGTCGGCAAAAGTATGTCTAACGCCCCCCCAATCGAAATTTTTAGCGACGGCCCTGATCCTATATAACATACATTGTTGTTAAAACTGTATAATTGTAATCAGAACAATTATAAATGAAAGTTAGTAAATTTTACATATAATCGTTAAAAATATAATAAGAATGATCACTTACCTAAGCGTGCGTTTGGCAATATCATAGTCAGATATGCCAAAGAAACTGATAGCTTCGTTGAATTCAGGGTTCAATGTTTTGTGAACTGTCCTTGTGCGCAGCTTGTCCATCTGTTCAAAAGGAAATCAGCAGATTATTGTTCAGCTCTGTTAGTTTATTCATTATTGACCAATAATTTACTTCCTTTGTATCAATCATGTATTACTGTTATATTCACTGTAACTTATTGACCTAAAAAAATTGCACATTTCAATTTCAGCTATCAAATTTTACAAAAATCATGTTATTAAAAAAAAAAAAAAAATTAAAAAAAATCATGATTTCCTAACAAATCAAAATGTCATTTTTCACAATTTGCGAGAGAGGACATCTTAATTAGTAAGCTTATTAAATTAACAGATAATAAATTGTTTTATTAAATATCATTAAAAATTTAATTATTCTAACAATGTATTGCCTGCAAAAGTGCCATCTTGTCGTGTAAATATCAATAATTATTTCACGCTGAGACTTCTTGTCTGTGGTATTATTGAAAAATTTTTCGTCATAAAAACAATTTCCACCATACAAATTTGAAAAGATAATTATATCACTAAATTTATTTGAAAAGATAAATTATATCGTTACTTTGCTCTGTGTAGGCATAAGTTGCAAGCGAACGAATGGATCAGCAAGGCCATCAAAGTCGGTTGGCTTTAAACCCTGAAAGGAAAATTAAAAAATATAAAATCACGTCTGCAGATAAACAATTGAATAGCTTAAACGCAGTGGTGTTATCAGAGGGTGATCTAAAAGGGGGAGGGTAAGAGTCTGTAGCAGCAATTTTTTTTTTACAATAATTGTCTTTTTGTTGAAGTTGGTGAGAAAGAATTGATTGGTTGCTCAATTTATAGGTTTTAGTAAATGATATTTTTATATAGATTGAAAAACAAAACAAATTTTCTATGGTAAAGACAAAAAAGTATAACTCGATTAATTGAAGCAGTTTTGTAAAAAAAGTTGTTGTAGTTACTAACTTTACTTTGTTAAATATAAAATAAATATAGAAAGTGAAAAAAAAAAAAAAAATGTATGGTCACACGGATAGGTCAATCAAAACTATTCTTCAATGGACTGATGACATCACAAGCTCTAACTTCAGAGGTAATTTATACAGTATATACCTCTTGGGTATAAGAGGGTATAAGAGTATTTTTAGCCATCACTGATAAGAACTTTTTTTTTACTGTTTTCTGATAATTTACTATGAACTTTTAACTATGTGTAGTAATTTTTTTCTAGTATAAGCATTACCTTATCTTTTGTAAGGAGAAAAGAGATTCAGATTCACTTTAAATTCAGATTAACTTTATAAAAACTCCCAAGATCAATAGAACTTTGTCAAAGACAGAATTAGTTTTTCCATAACTACCAAAGTTATGGAAACTTTTTTAATGTGCTATGTTTATTTTAGAATTTGTGCAATCTCGCAATAAGAGTATATTATTTTACTATTACTTATTTACGATTTGACAAAGAAAATTTATTTTTCAATGTTATAAGCTTCAAGGGTTTTGATTGGGTAAATCCAATTGTTATCTTTCAAAGATATAATGTTTTTATTTCATTAATTTCTGGTTTCCCAAGCAAAATAGTAGGTATCTATTAAAGGTTGTAGTTGTTCCTAGAGTACAGATAAAAAGAGAAGATAAGTGTTTAACCTTTTTTACCCTTATAGTTCAAAGTCTGTCTTTTTACTTTTAATTACTCATATGTTAACTTAGTGTAATGAAAGTATTGGATTCGGTCAAAAATGTGTTTTGTGTTTTTACGCGCTTTGGGACGTACTGAGTTAAAAAAAAGTAGCTTAAAAATGTGTGTGTGTCTGTTTGTCGGTGATCAGTATAACTCCCGAACGAATTAACCTACGATGTTAAAATTTTGTGTGCAGGTTAGTACTGTAGCCGTGGGATCTGGCGTTAAGGTTTTCGACAAAATTGATCATGTGCATAAGGTATCTGAAGTTTGAAAATTTATGTTTTTTCAGCATTTTTCAAAATATCCCGGCTCTAACGATTGTGATCCAAATCACAGTGGTAGTGCCTCTTAAGGTACTCTAAACATCACCACCAACGCAATTTCTATAGAAAAGCGTAAAAAGGTGAAAAACGAATGTCTTTGACACATAATACTCTGCCATTGAGCATCACCTATCAAAGACTGTTACTTCTCTGTTGTACTTACAAGAAAGGATAATGTAATGATTGTTGGAAAATACATCGTCAATTTCGCCATTTTGGTGGTGTTTTTTGCCAATGTAAGAATTAAAGCAAAAACATCGCTAAATTTGCAATTTTTTTTAAATAATTAATATTTGAAAACGAAAATTATAAATTACACCAATCCATAACTCGTTTAAATACAGCGACCAGTATTAAACATAATTGAAAGTTGTGGGATGTTCTACACCCCTAGTTTTGTTAACAATGAGTTCCTAAAAAATAAACTGTTACTGGGAATGTCAGTCTGTTCCTTGCTCCATTGACAAAAATACTGAATTTTTTCGGCCACAATTTCTGCTGAAGTATTGCTTTGAAGCATATGAAATTTTCTAACTGGCATAACATCAGTAAGAAACATTTATTACAAAACTAGGTTATAAATACTTTATAAGTGTAGTAATAAAAAACACTAGTTATCTTGCGTTCATTTTTTTAATGAACTTCCATTACTGATGTTATGTCAGTTTTAAAATTCCATATGCTCCAAAGCAATACTCCGGCAGAAATAGTGGTCGAAAAAATACAGCATTTTTGTCAATGGGGCAGAGAAAAGACTGACATTCCTTCTTAAGGTAATAACTATGCATAGTTTTAAGAGTACAAGAAAAAGGCTTAACATTGCTCTTAAATTTAATACTTATTCTATTCACCCTATTTTACAGTAATATGAAAAAAGGAAAATAATGCAGAGAAAATATAGATTCATATGATATCGACAGAAAAATAACATAGAGCAGAAAAATATTCCTGTAATGGAGACACAAAATATGGATTCGTATAATAAAAACAGAATAGTAGAATGGGACAGATAAATATGAATTCCGGAAAACAATCAAATTCGTTTCAAAATTGTTCTCTGGAGTGAGATTCGCTAAATGCATTTTCCATTTTTATAAAGGTTTTAAAAGAGTACATAAGATAAAATGATTTCCATACTTTTGCTCGGTAGACTGTGCAGTGTAAGACCTGGTTGTGTGCATCAAACAGAAGGCTGAATTCCAGTGTACCTGGAAAAAATATACAAAAAGAAAGTATAAATATTTTTTATTTTTAAAGGGGTCGTAATTCAACAATTGTTGAATTGATATTTCTGTTTTTTAAAGATAATTTTGAATTATTTTTTCTCTAGGCAAAAATATACATAACATGTATATATACGTACATATACACACGTACAGTATACATACGTACAATGTATAATATATATGTCGTCAATGGAGTCGACATGTATATTTGTAGAGGATGCAGATAGCATGCAAGGAGCACAAGGCGATGAAAGTTTTTTTAAACCTTTATTTCCAAAAATGATATTTCCCACTGAAATATTATCTAATAGTTATGTATTCATTTTCTGTTTAATTCAATAATTTAAAATCCATATTATACTTATTTTTTCTTGTGAATTTTACCACTTTCCTCTACTTTATCTAAACCACCAGGGGGAATTGACCCTATTCCAAACTCCCCTTGCCGGGAAACCTTCAAAAGTTTTTATTTCAATTCAATTTATTTCAATTTTATGAGGAGGAATTTAGATTTTTTGTTCACACTACTAGAGTGTCAGAAGAACAGACTATTAAAATTCCTAAAAAATATTTGAGTCTGTAATTTAAAAGAACAGCCAATGTCAATGAACCCTATGCATGAAGTACAACTGAATTAATAGAAAATGAAATACTACACTTTTGTGATTGGAGTTTGTTAACAGAACATTTTGTTAAGCATTCAGCACAGTAAAAAATACGGACAATTTCCAAAGTTTCCATTCTAGATTTTCAAAGCCTGCACGAAAAAAAAAAAAAAAAAAAAAAAAAAAATTTGGAAGTTGATCGCTTGGTTTAAATTTATACATTATTATGGCTAACATGTAACATAACAACCCCCTATGCGACTGGGTCTGAATTTCACGAATGTTGTTCTAGCGTGCGTAATAAACATTTCTTTCCCAACACAGTTTAGCAATGCTTAAACTGACTTAACAAATAACACATGATTCCTGGAGCTTTATTCAGTTTCGAAAAACATCCAAGCATGGGCGCCCGCAGGATTGTTTGCAGGGGGTTGCAAGACTGATAGAATTTTGTTTAAATCGTTTATTTTTCAAAAATGTGGATTGCAATTTCCAATCAATTGTCATCCTCTTCTCTGCAGATTTTATTTGGTAACCAACGCAACCAATTAAAAATAATCTTGTGCAAGAAAAAGAAGAAAAAAAAGGGTTTTTTTTTCTTCCCCCCCCCCCCCCCCCCTCTTTTTCTTCTTCTTTTTTTCCCCCCATCTTCAAAGTAGTTCTAGTGGTATTCAAAAGATAGTGTTTGGTACAGAACCAGAAGACACAAAATATAACTTATAAAAATAAAGTTTTTAATATAAATCCTCTATACTATGCATTGTCAATTTTTAGGTGTTATTGAAAGTTACTGAGTTCAAATCGAGATATCATAGTTTTTGACCACTACGAAGAAAACAACCATTTCGGATTGTTTACTAATTTTTGTGTGTGCCAAAAACTAAATTAAATAGATTGTCATCCACAACGAGACTCTCTACTAAGTTTTAACTCGATTGGATGCCAGCAATCGAGTTAATTAGGCCGACGAAGTGGTAATATAGTAATGTGTGCAAAAGCAGCCTTTTTGTCACAAACCCAAAAACGTGATGGAATACATTCTCATCGACCACGAATCTATATGTCAAGTTTCAGACTGATTGAGTTACGGTAATTGGGTTAATTAGCCCTGTGCAGATTCGTAGGCCACAGAAAAATAAACAAATAAGTTCGAAGTCATAGCTGCCAACTCTTAAATGGCTGAAATCGCCAGCAGCCCATTAAAAAATCACCAAATCTAAAGTTTAAGAAAATCACCAGAAAATTCTCAAAAAGGAAATATATCACTAAACAGCAATCTCTCTCAGAAAAATATATTTTTATCAATAGTTTAATGTAAGTATGGCTGCTTTTGGTAAAAACCTTGCTTTTGGTAAAAACCTTGCTTTTGGTAAAAACCTTGCTTTTGGTAAAAACCTGCTTTTGGTAGTAACTCTCTTTCTTATGCAATTGCCCTGTCACCTGTCCTCGAGTAAAAACAATTCCTCCAAGTTGAATTTGTGTTCGAACCTGACATATCAACACCGACCGGGAGCATAACGTAGTTGGCCGGGGTCTTCACACTAATTATTTTTCGAGCACTCTACCTACTCAACTTTTTCGTCAAAAAAAGAAAAAAAAAAAAAAAAAAAAAAAGTTCTTTTATGCTTAGCACCTAAGGAATACTAAAAAATAGGAAATCAAATGTTGAATTTGGTAATGCAACTTAGGGGGAAAATGAACTTCATTCAAATTGTACTAAATAACTAAAAACAATTATACATTTTATTTACTTAGCAGTCAGCAGAGAAAATGGAAAAGAAAACCAATCATTTATAAGCAATAAATACTGAAACGAATGTTATCAGTTCATGCGCTAGTTCCTATTGACTTTGGCAGAAGTATTATAACGTAGCTCAGAGTGATAAATAACCAGACATATCTAAACTTGTACAAACTAAACAGAAATTACTGAGCCAGAAAAGCCCAATCTTGTGTTAATAAATAAAATGAATCTCTAGAAAGAATAAATAAATTAAAAAAAAAAAAAAAAAAAAAAAATACTGTTCGATGTTGCAATTATGTATCTTATTTCCATCTGGAGCTCAATCATTTTGTTTGAAAAAGAGTAATAATTTGAAATTAGCTCTCAGAATGATGTGATTTACCCATAGGATTTACCATAATCTCCAAAGGAAGCATACCCTGAGGTTAATATCAAAGATTCAATAATACAGAAGTGTAATATTTTGTTTCTTCCAAGTTAGAAAAAAAAAAAAAAAAAAAAAAAAAAAAAAAAAAATCAAGAATGAAACATAAAGGAAATGCTTAATTACTCAATTGAAATCTAAAAACCTACTACGTCTTATAACTGATATACCCAATTTACAATCCTCAATATTTCTAAATGGCGCCTTAAAACCTCCTTGCAATGATCGATGCTTACAATAGCAATACTCAACAATGAAAAACGAAATAAGAAATAAATAGGAGTCATAAAATAAAGTTGAAAAAATTCATTGTATGATTGAACTAAAGTTTCAAAATGGCATATGTGCTTTTTCCCTCTTGGAATGTACACTTTTTTCGCCAATTTTAATTTAATTTTCAAAAGCCAGGGGGGTGCAAGTGCACCTCCTTGCACCCTCCTGGGGACGCCCATGCATCCAAGTTGAAAACACGATCAACGAATTAAACAATTTTCGAATAATTCCCCCTTCTCAGACAGTAATTTAAGTGTAACTGTTTAGTTCTGATATTAAAACTTTTAACACAGAAATTTCCAACCGTTGTCCCAACAAAACTCGTAATTAATTTTTTTGGCGTTCTAGGTTTTTTTTTTTAATTTTCGTGTTTTTCACAAAATGTTTAATTTTATCTTAACTTTTTTAAGGTGTTTATAAAGAAAAATTAATTTAATTAAGGTACGTGGAATTCCATAAAAAATTTAGTTAGTAAATGTAATATCTTGTCAAAAATTAATAAATTAAGATAACATTATGGAAATAGTATTATTTAATATATTAAATTCGTATTTTATAAATAAATTCTATAACTCAGTTAAACATATTTTCAAATGGAAATTTTACTCACTAAAAATGCGCATATGTTTATAGATATAATCTAACTAAACATTGTTGCAAGCGTAGAAATTTGAATTACATTTGTCCTATTGTTAATATTAATATTTTCAGCATATTATCTATTATAACGTAATCTCATTTGAGAATTCAAAATCTTTTGCGCAGTGGGAATTCCAGTTATGAAATTTAGTGATTTATCAGTTTTTGAGCTGATATATTAATTCCATGTTTCATTATAATACATTTAAATTAATATTTGTCCCCATATTATTATTCAATTGTTGGTCTATAATACGTTATATCAAAGTTATGGAAATGAAGATATAGTTCTAATTCATTTAAAATTCTTTACAAGAATTAATAGAAGTAAACACAAGAGTTTATTAAGTATTTTCCAAACGATAATGGTTGAACAAACATAATTAAATAAAAATTCTTATAGCTGAGTAAGTATTAAATTTAAATGTTTTGAGGTTTTGATCTGTGTATAAGTTTGTTTTGAGCAGAATAATTTAAAAAAAAAAGATTATTTTAATTTTCGGAAGAATGCCATTTTGAAAGAAATATAATTTGTTATGAATGATATTAAGAATGTTTCATTTCGTAAGAAGCGGCGTATTTATTATAGAATATCTTTAGTTTTATTAATTGTCATCCAGAACGGTGATTATTAATTCTACCTATGAGTATGTGTGAGAACAAGTAGCGATGTATGTCCAGAGCTTTCATAAGAATCACTGAATGATCATATTTATTTAGAACGTTGATGATATGAGGCTTCGAACTCCTATAAGTATTCGGTGATTTTCGTCTTTTTACTTTCAATTGACATATATGTAATTTAGAGTAATAAAAGTATTGCATTTGGTCAAATAACAAATTCGATTTTTTTTTTTGCATCTTTACAAGTTTTGGAACAACTAGAGTTAAAAAAAAAAAAAAAAAAAAATGGTCTAAAAATGTCTGTCTGTGGTCAGTATAACTCCCGAACGGATTTACTTATGATGTTCAACTTTTGTGTATGGGTTAGAGGTGTTATTAAGGCTTTGGTCAAAATAGCGCAAGCGCATAAGGTAGCTGCCATTAAAAAAAATTATGTTTTTCAGCAATTGCCAAAAAACTGATAGAAATAATTTTATAAAAATCGTTTTGGTAATGCCTTTTAAGGTGTTCTAAATATCCCAACCTCCAAAATTCCGGTAGAAATGCGATAAAGGCGTAAAAAGTTAAAAAACGAATGCCTTTAACACAGAGCTCTGTTCCCTTGTGCATCTCCTATCATTTTTCAACTGCTTCACTAACAAAAAATGATAGTGTAACATTTATCGAAAAACATATAACCAATTCGCTGTTCTGTCATTTTTTTTTTTTTTTTTTCTTTTTGCCATAGTAAGAATTATCGCCAAAAATATTGCCCAACTGACCATTTTTTTAAAAATTAAGGAAAATATGAAAACAAAAATGGGGAATTACACCATTCCAAGGCAAATATAAATGCAATGATCCGTATTAAGTGTAATTGAAAGTTGTGCGATTGTTCCACACCCCTAGTTATTGACATTGTTTTTGTTTTTTAATATTTATTGACTGCATAATATCGAAAATACGATTTAATTTTGTAATAAATCATAAGAAAATTTAATCCTGATCTTGTAAGTATACAAAAATATTCAAATAATTTCAAATAACGATTCAAAATAATGGATTAATTTTCCTTTCAATAGGATTTTTATGCAACTCCGCTTTTTAATGAGATTTCTAATTAGCAAATCATTTATATTTATGTCAGAGAAGAAACAATATTTTTTAAAAGCTAAATAATTGTAGGTTTCACTGCAGAACGTTTGTTTTTCAGCACTAAGGCTATTGCTGATAAAATTTAATTCAAAACAAAATCAATAATAGATACTGGGTCTAAAAAACGTGCCATAAAAAACGCAAGTTCTTTTTCACAACATGAGTTAATTAAATTCCATTTCTTAGCTGCATCCGTAGTAAGAAAACATCTTTATTATTCTAAGGAAGAATTTCCGGCACGATAAATTTTGATGAATTCTTATGGCTCCAAAAAAGATATATATATTTTGATTCCATTTTTTTTGTGTTCTTATTCTTTCTAGAATGTACTGAAATCATCCAAAACATAGAGATTTTTTCATAATTATTTTAATATAATACTTATTCCTAAAAAGCCAAAAACGTTGATGCTTGGAGTCTATTTGCTCTTCCATATTTATGAAAATTTAAATACTAAAATAAACTAGGGGTGTGGAACATCGCACAACTTTCAATTACACTATAATACTGACACGGATTTGCGCAGTTTACCGTTATTGTATTTTCATCATTTATTTAGAAAAAATGGCCTGCCTGGCGATATTTTTTGCGATAATTCTTGTATAGATTTGAGAGAGAGAGAGAGAGAGAGAGAGAGAGAGAGAGAGAGAGAGAGAGAGAGAGAGAGAGAGAGAGAGAGAGAGAGTGAGAGAGAGACTTTGTCAAAATGCTGATTTTGGCGATGTACTTTTCGATAATCCTTATATTATCCTTTATTATAAGTGAAACTGAGGGGAGAAGAAAAAACGATCGTCGATGAGGTATGCTCAAGGAAAGAGAACTCTGTGTTGAAGGCATTCGTTGAAGGCAAAGTGAAACTTTAAGGTTAGGAAACAAGAAGTCACTGGGGGCCAGATCTGGTTAATATGGTGTATGTGCAACCAACTCGAAGCGCAATTCATGAATTTTAGCCGTGGCAACCGTCGAAGTGTGAACAGGCGCGTTATCCTGATGGAAAAGCGCTTTCTTCTTCTTCAAATGCGGTCGGTTTTTTGCAATTTCTTCCTTCAGCTAGTCAAGTAATGATGCATAATAAACTCCAGTTATTGTTTTATCTTTTTGAAGATAATCGATAAGCACAATTCCGTGCATATCCCAAAAAACAGTCGCCATCACCTTCCTGGCTGATGAAACCGTCTTCGCTATTTTAGGAGCAGGTTCACCCTTAGTCGTCCACTGTTTGATTGGTCTCTTGTCATAGGAGTGTGGCGTTGGATCCACGTTTCATCAACAGCTATGAATCGGCTAAAAAATTCCACCTTGTTTTGTTTAAACCGCTTCAGCAGAGCCTTAGAAATGTTCATTCGAATGCGTTTTTGGTCCAAAGTGAGCAAACGCGGCACCCAGCTCTCGGATAGCTTACGCATATCGAATTCTTCAGTTAATATATGACAAATGCGTTCCTTTGATAGGCCCATAGCCTCTGCGAACTCTAATCTTTAATCGACGGTCGTCCAGTACCATTTGGTGTACTTTTTCGAAGATATTGCTGGTGGTTGAAGTTTTAAGGCGTCCCGAACGCTCATCATCGGAAAGGCTGGTACGACCATGTTTACATTTAGCTGCTTATCTTTTCACGGTGGCAAATAAAGGGACAGCTTCCCCATATACAGCATCTAACTCTGTTTTAATTTTCGTGGGTGTATTGCCCTTCAAATGCAAGTATTTAATCATGGCACGATAATCTATTTTCCCCATTTTCACAAAAACATGTACTAAGTCTTACTCAAACGACTGTCAAATAACAACTGAGCGTCAAAAATGGTTCAAATTTTAAGGAATACCTTTCAATGAATACCCGAATTCATTCCTAAACTTTTGTTGAAGAGTGCTGCTGGTTGGTTGTTTTCAGATTATCTGGCGCCGTTAGCAATACGAGGGCTATAATGCGCTGAAACATTCGTCATTAGACAAGCCAACATACATTTACAAACACCCATGCCTAACACGGGTCTCGAACCCGCAACCTC
Source organism: Linyphia triangularis (assembly GCA_963978545.1). Classification (NCBI taxonomy): domain Eukaryota; kingdom Metazoa; phylum Arthropoda; class Arachnida; order Araneae; family Linyphiidae; genus Linyphia; species Linyphia triangularis. Next base: position 31,259,217 of record OZ021731.1, on the reverse strand, counting down.
GCGGTGTAGAAGCTAGTACGCTAACCACTATACCGTTTGGTCGGCCGATGAGTGCTGCTATCTACATGTTGAGGCTCAAAACTTTTCAGACAACCCTGGTATGTCAAAAAGATATAATGAACGAGCTAAAAAATTGCCGCTTCTGTGGGAATTAGTTACACCCCAAAACCTGTATCTTCTGTACTATACACATATTTGACGTTGATTTATAATAGATTAAGCCGGTAATATAAATGTTACAAGCATGTGTCGTATATTAGTTTGAATCCTCGAAAAGGTTAGTGTGATTAGTATATGGTCGCAGGCACAATTTCATACTTTTAAGTAAAGTTTGTTTTTTTCTCTTATTTAACCTGATTAAAAATTTTCTTCCATTATAATAGAACTGTGTATTCTATAGGTGCATGGTGATAACAATTAAAGTTCAATTTTGAAAAAGATGTAAAAAAAATAATAACTACTTGCCAGAATGACCTGAATTTCTACCTAAATGCATGCGAAGAAGGGGGAAATGGTAAAATTTCATGTATTTATGTTGAAGGTATAGGATATAGTAGGAAAATGGATTATTTTCTTACAGTTTTTGAAAGTTGAACTTTAGCTTTAAAAAACCTGCAAATAATTCTTTTTTTTAACTTAAACTTTTGTTAAGCCCGCTGTTGTCTATTGTTAGTTTGCTATTTTGTTTATTTTTACGTCAATTTTCTTTCATGATGTACAAAGATAATAATTATTTATTTTTAGCAATTTAATAACTAATATACTATGTTAGCTAATGTAATAATTATTAAAAAATTTAACACAACTTTTTTCAATAGAAATATGCACTTTCTCCAACAGTGTTCTTCTTTAATTATTGTTTGAATCATTACTATCTTGAAGCTAGTGGGTGAGCCGCAGATTTTCGCCCAGGTTTTTTTTTTATCACATAATTAAATTTAATTAAATTTAATGCAACAAGAACTGTGTTAAAATTGGAGTTTCAGATTGGCAAAATATAAAGCAAATATTTTCATTCAGAGAAGTTCAAATTTTTAGACATCCAATTCATATTTTGGCTGCTACTTAAACAGGAGCGTACTGGCGATAGGGTTGTCCGGGTGCTATTACCGGGCCGGTTAGTGACTCTAAAAAAATGGTCAGTACGATAGGAAGTTAGAAAAAGAACATACTAGTTATGTACTTGGTCAATCTTCATTTTGAAATTTGATTTCTTTGTTTTAGTTTTTGCAACAATCAATGATTTACGGAAACCATATTCATTTAAATGAGATATAGTAGAGACAGATTGATTTAATTAAATTAATTATTAAAATTAACAAATAAAAGTAGTTATTCGAGTGAATTAATAAATATAAATATTTGGATAGTAAAATATATGAACTATTATCACTATATAATTTTTGAAATAAATTATTTAATTCTTGGAATTATGTTATTTTTAACAATAATTATTAAAATTTGATCAAATTTGGCCGGTCTAAATCTAAAAACAGTTTATCTAGTCAGTAATCTAGTCAATATTACTCGTATAATATTCTTAGAAACTCTTTTTGGGAAACCTAATTATTTGAACCTTTAAAATAAATTGCAAATTTTCAATACATTATTTTCCATAAAAGCCTTTGAGAATATTGATTTTGCATAAAAAGAACGTAGTATTTATTGCTTTAAAGAAAAAGTACTACATAGAAGATTTATGAATTTTCATAACAAACTCCCTTATTACGGATATAAAGCAACGGAGCGAGCATTAAAGACACAATATGTAACTAAATATAATGAACTCTTTAATGTGAATAAACAAGAAATAAAACAAAACTATGCGAACATGGCAGTGCAAAATACAACATAAAATAAATTATGAACAGGAATAAACTATAAAAATGTTTAAGTAACCATAAAATGTGAACAAAATTATTGATAGGCAAGGAAACAAAATGAAAATCGATTCGCGGCAAAGATTAATTAATCATATATGATCTTTTAGTTGTACAAAAATGGCAACAGTTAAAATAGAATAAGGAAGATTCACGGAATCGGAATTCCAGAGACTTAATAAATGACTAGAAATAATTACAGAAGTTGGTGACAAAGTTACAAATGCCAATTACTAACTATTTTGCAAAAATAAATTAATTGATTGAAAATATGAAAAAGCAGTTTGATGTTTCGAAAGCGCATTCTTTAATAAAGTACTTTCGAAAAATTCAGTTAATTAATAACTTCAAATGAGAAGTGAATTCTTACACAAATGAGTGTTAAAAGTAATCCAGATTAGAAAACTTTTCCCCTTTATGTGTTTTTTTTAAAAGAATTTTTGATGAGCATTTAAAGAGAGTAAGTTAGAAATTTCTTTTAACTCATTTCATATAGTTATGATATTTCAATCGTATTTTCTTTCCAATTATTCATAATTTTTTTTCTTCTCAAAGTCATTTAAAATTATAGCACAGTTGCATGGTTATTTTTACACATTGTTTGTGGATCTTTTCATTTGAACTTTTATTAAATTTTTTTTTTTTTGAGAATTGTAACAACTTCAATAGTTAATTAATGCATTTATTTGTATAGTTAGTGAGAAATAAAATGATGTGTGCTGTCTTTATTAACTTTTGTTATTTTTAAAGAAATCAGTAATTTCTTATAGTAGTTATTTTTCAGACTAACTTTTGTAGGAAAATGTTAAATTTAACAGAAAATTTCAAAATAATGAGAGTTTATTAGGTTTTTGGCTTTTTTTTTCTAACTTAACAAAACAGCAAGTTGATATTAACAGATTTTCTCTAGTAACGTTGTAATCTCAAATTTAATTGCAGAGGGCTTCAAAGACTTAGTCCAAAACTTAATCACCATCTGAGGCAGTTCTATTCCGAGAGAATTTTATTCATGAAATACTAACATGTATTTTACATACATTTCTGAGTTGGATTTAAGGTTACCTCTGTTTTGATTAGTTAGGTTATTTTCAAATTGAAACTTGTAGTCAGTCGGTTTCAAGTATTCTAACAATATGTCAAGCTAAAGTTTTCTTATTGAAAGAAAATTAGCGAATATTGTATCGTATTTGTTCTATTAAAAAACATGGTTTTGAAATACTTATTAGTGAATTAATAATTCATAATGAAACATTAAGGGAGTATTTCATTTACCTTGATGTTCCATTCCAAGGCCTCAGATTAATATTCATGGCTTTTTATTGATTGAAAATACCAAAAGTTTGACCCCGTTTGAAAAATCTACATTTCTATTTATTTAAACAAACTTTTGGATATTGATTACTTATCTTGCAATTGCTTAATTACTTAGATATCCATAAAATTTTTCATTAAAAATATTGCAAATTTTATCTACAATCTGTGATGCAGGAGTTTTTTATAAAAGAAAATACACTGAGGAACTTTCACGTTTTTTGGTTTTATTTTTAAATAAAAGTAGAGAAAAAATCATGAAAAACAATACCATTCTTTCAAAAATTTGAGCTCGGATAGATAGTTAAAAAAATATTTAGTTTTTCATTTTGCGATTTGGCGGGAAAAAGCCACTTTTGCGTGGAACGTCAACGCGCAGATAATGAACCAGTCTAAAACCTGTTTTATAGACGACGAATGAGTGTGGTTTTCTCCTTCGTTTTGCGACTTTATCTTTGCGTAACCACGTCAAGGTTTTTTGATGCGTTTTCGGTCACGTGACTTTTGCTGTGATTTCGGCTAACTTCAAACTCGATTTTTGATTAATTGAAAGCATAAAGATAAAAAATAATTGCACTGCTCAAATATATTCGTTGGATAACACTAGAAAATACAAACAATATTCATTTTCCTCACTTGTGCAAGTTTCTCATAATGTTTTAATGTGATGTACTGGAAGCTACATTATTCATTACACCGTTTCCAGCTTACACCACATTGAAGGACGGTTTGCACGTTGCCAATTACTGCTATTAAGTTGAGTGGAAGATCACTGGCAAGAGGTGATCACAATTTCAGTTTCGAGTTGCTTTCCACTTACACAGTGACATCAACTGGAACTATCCAGTTTATGGACTGGCGTTACGTAGCCAATCAGTATTCCCGGAGGGGATGCGCAAGCAAATATAACATTTTGGATCTACTGGCGGCACTCATATACCGGCACATCAGAGACGGTTCACATATCAATAAAGACAGGCATAAATAAAGTGAGTTATTCCGATTTTTAAATCTTTTATATTAACTTCGATTTTGTTTGTTTGTGTGTGACTGTCGGGCAAATCTACGGAAGCCTAATTAACCCACTTGACGTCATCTGATCGGGTTGAAATTTGGCAGATAGATACGATGTCAATGTCAATGCATTCTGACTAGTTTTGGTGTCTGTCAGTCACTAGAAAGTTGCTTTTACAAACGTTTCTATAATCATTTTGGAATACATTTATAAAAGATAATTGGGCGCGAATGCATAAATTTATCATGGAGTGAAGTCCAATTAATTCAACGATGCGTTGCTTAGTAACGCTGTAAGTGAAAGAATTTTAACCAATCATTGTTAAAATTCTTTCCTAAGGTACCTAATTCTTTCCAATCGAGTTATTTGAACCCGAATGCATACATTCACAATAAGTTTTAGTAGAAAATTTTGAAACATACTTTACCGCATATTTTGCTAATAGTCCGAGAGGCGACTGCAATTTTTGGACATCATCGAACATCATTCTGAATTTTTTATAGAAATTGGAGAAAAGTGAGTAGGTTACGAATCCACTGGTCTGCCGTGGTAAAAAAGGCCGAAATAGATCAAAAATCGACTTGGAATGAGTTGAACTAAAATCCGATTGCCAAATATGTCATAACTTTCCAAAAAGTGAACACAATTTTTCGGCTGGCAACCCACCGCATTTTGATTTTCAATGAGAAAAAGCGCAAACGATTTCTAATCTATGGTTCGGAAAACTTGTATCTTTCAAAAGTGAGCCAAATTAGCGACATCAATTACGTCATCAGCGACGTAATGTTTATTGCCAATTTGGCTCATTTGTGAAAAATGTAAGTAAGCCATAGCCTCACACCCGAATCGTCTGCAACCTTCTTAATTGAAAATTAAAGAGTGAGGGTTATAAAATAAAAAAAATAAAAAATGCTCATTATTTGGCAAGTTATGGAGCATTTGGCAATTGGATTTAGTTCAATTTATTAATAGTCGATTTTTGACCAGTTTCGGCCATTTTTGCCACGGCAGACCAGTGGATTCGTAATCTACTCACTTTTCTCCAATTTCTATAAAAAAAAATTCAAAATGATGTTCGATGGGGCCCAAAAACTGCAGTCGCCTCTCAGTCTATAATGGAAAAGTTTTTAATATTTAAAATTCGATGCAAACACCAAGCACACGCTGACAACAGAATTGGCGCTGTGTTGAGGAAAATAAAAATTGACAATGCATATAAAGGATTTATATTAAAAACTTTGTTTTTAAGGGTTGTATTTTTATAAATCTATTTTCAGAGGTTGAAATGGAATCTAACGTATTAAAAGTGGAATGCACGAATGTCTTTTGAAGCTAAACTACACATTATAAAATTATAAATATTCAGTTAGTTACCCTCAGCAGTAAGAATCCTTATAATAATACTACTCTACATCTTTTAGAAAGACTTATTCTGCATCGCATCGTCAAATAAAGCAAGTTATTTTCTTTATTCATAAGCTCTTCATATCAGGTTATTAGACGTACTCCCCATATTGTCTAAATAATTAAGTTTATATGGCTTCATATGACGGTACGAGGTTGCTGTTTAATTAATAAGCGTAATCAGAAGCTGAATAGGAAAAGCTCATTAGAAATTAAGAATGGAAGCTGGAGTATTATAAGAGAATAATGTTTCCAAGTTATTAATTCAAATTCCCGGGTGAGCTGATAGTTAGACGTCATTTATTAGTCAAGCTCGTGAGCCGCTTTAACTGAAGAGTTAAGTTTAACGAAGTGAATAGATGGAACGGAATAATATAAATGGGAAAAATATCTGATTCGCTTGAAATTTATGTTAATCAGTTTAAATATTTTGAGTGAACAAAATTAATTCTGCAATTTATTCAAATGTTTCAAAATTCCACGACGAATTCTTGATATTTTTCAATAATTTTCAAGTTGCCATATATTTACCTGTAGTAAGACATACTGTGGGCAAGGCTACTTGACTTTTAAAGGGTATTTATTATAACTCTTTGCTTAGTTAAAAAAATTCAGTCTTGTTATTTTTTTGAGTTTTTGAGTTATTCTATTAAACAGGGAAGCGACTGCACATTTTTGCACCTTATTCAGACTTTTTTTACAGAATGTTGAGAAATACTAGTTGTTTGAATATATTGATCTGCACGGGAGAAAAAATCGACGAAACTATTCGAAAATCGATTTTCAATGAGTTAAACTAAAATTGATAGCTAAATATGTCATAATTTGCCAAATAATGAACATCCTATGCTGTTATTGTTATTACTTTCAAATACCCATATATATACATAGGGTAATGAAAGTATAGTATTGGGTAAATTTTTTTTTGTGATTTTTTTTTGCATTTCTTGACGTTTTCGAACATCCTAATTTCAAAAAAGGAATCTAGAAAAAATGTATGTCTGTGTGTACGTGGTCAGCATAACTCCCGAACAAACTGACCTATGATGTTCAAATTTAGTGTGCTGGTTGGTGGTGGCACAGGGACATACCATTAAGGTTTTCGTCAAAATCATGCATGCGCATAAGGTCACCATAAAAAGTGATTTGAATGCAGTAGTTACGACATCAGTTTGTAGTTAACCGAGCTATAACATGAAGTTATCAGAGCTTAAATTTACCTAAGCACAGGAGTACAATATGGTTATTTATAAAATGAAGGGTTCGCCACTTGCCCAGTATGGTTGCTATGGCACTGAAAAAAAAAAAGAGTCATAGTAATTACGTTACAATAACTCTTTTTTTTATTGAAAAAACTTCCATCTGCTGTAATATAATCTAAGTCTTTTAAAATATTTAATGATAATCACATGAATTATTTAAAAGTTGTTGAAGAGTTTTTAGAGGTCCACCCCTTGCTCGCCAACTTCCTTTGGAGTTATACACTTTAAGAATTTATTAAATTTTTTTTTTTTAAGATTCTGGTACTCAGGCGCACAATTACTGATAATTTATTAATTATATTTAAAACTTCCTAACTTAACATGGAGTTGAAGGTACTTTTTTCTAACTCCAAAGCCGCACCAACCGATTATCGCTTCCATAGGATTTGTATTGCAGCCAAATTTTTAAAATTAATTAAGAAAATAATTCAAATTTGCCATTCTTTCGTTAGACGGGTACCAGTTGGCACAGTTAGAGTCAGGTTTAAATTTTAACTCGATTAAATGACCCGAAAATGTATCGCCAAGCCTAAGTGTTTATGGCTTACTATAAGTTGCTCTATCAACCCTATAACGGTTTGTTATAGGAATCATAAATGATTTGAAGGTTGTCAGTTTAGATGAGTTATCACCGCAATTTGGTGGTTTATATTTGGTACCCGTCTAACGGAAGAGTACCTAAGAGTCCAAGGGGTAAAAATTCCGAGTGAAAACTAATTATGTTTAAATTTTCAGAGCTGTATTTAAAGTGGAAGGTACCACAACATGGCCGAGAAAATTGAATCCCTTTTTTTCTTTTTAATATTGATAGATTTAAAAACATTTGCAGAGTTGCTTCATGATGTAGACGTTGACTGCAAAATAATTTAAAGCAATAAAAACCGAACGCAATAAAGACTGAAAGGAACTAGAATTCCAGTGAGTGGGTAAAAAAGAGTCATTGTTATACATTTCTACACAGTAATAAATGTTATAGGGTGAAAATTATAACCGTTCAAGGGAAATAAATATACAAAAGGAGTCGATCCACTACAAGAACGATGCCCAGCAAGGTTGGTCCAGCTAAAATTAAACAATGGTTATTAAGTATCCCAAATGAATATTCAATCTTCTCTTAAAACTACCCACTCCAATTGAATTCACTATATCCACAGTAAACAATTCCATTCATCAACCATCCTATTGTTGAAATAATGTTTTCTCTTTTCTGTATTAAACTGCGATTTGAACAATTAAAAACCATGACTCAATGAATATCCAACCTCTTGTTCTGTTATCTGTGACTCCTCGTTCTATTGTTTGTAATAAATTCTAAGCTCTCAGTCTCATTATGTTTAATAATTTTGAATAAATGAATTAAATCCCCTTTAGATCTTCTCTCTTGGGGCGTGTACACATTTAATTTTCTTAATCTATCACTATATTCCTGACGCCAAATTCTGAATAATCTTTGTAATGCTGTGTTGAACCCTCTTCAAAAATTCAATGTCCTTTTTAAGATATGGTGACTAAAATTCTACTGCATACTCAAAATGCGGTCTAATTAATCCAACGGTAGAATGATATCTCTAAGTTTAGTATAAATTTTGACAGAGGTTTTAAAATATCCTATGTATAAGAAATTTAATTCATAACTATTCATTAAAATAAGGTATCCATAAGGTATCCATTTGAAAAATCAAGGTTAAAACAAAAAAAATTAACTGCCTTGCATCTCCTAAAATGCCATCTACAAACCTCTGCAAATAATTCTGCCAACGTCCATTTTTTTAACACGTTGACTGCACGGAATTTCGGCACGATTGCGGTCTAAAGAGCCAATTTGATTTAACTTTTAACTGCTGTATGCTGTCTGACAGACCGCGAGTTATTTTTGTGGAATGCTTCCACCAGCTAAAATATTTCAACTTTGACTTTTATGTTAATTTTTCCGATACTTTTTTCTTAAATTTAAAATTGAATTCACTAATTTCTTTGGCGCAGTATGAATAACGTGTTCATACTGCCAAAATGATCAAACCTCCCAACCACAGGACTCGTCAACGAGTTGATTGGAAAAGAGATTGAACCAGTGGTGTGAGTTAAATGCAACTCGTATGGCAATTCAACGTGTTAAATAAATCCTAATAGCCTGTTAGTCTCTCTCCTGGCCACCCTACATTGATGAATCATTTTGAAATCCCCATTAACCAACACGCCTAGATCGTTAACAATATCTCCATTGTTGATTTTTACATCTATTGTGACCAAAAATGTACTGCATACAAGATACAAGGGGAAATACAAAATAACTAGTAAGAAACATAAGTAAGCAGTCTTTCGGGATATGTCAGGCAAGCATCTTTTGCAACAGGCATTCACTAGAGGTAGCATGCAACTATTCTACTTCCTACGCTTCTTTTTGTTGTAAAATCGGCTGAAGCGTTTCTTACTGGATTCTTCTGGGGAGGCAGGCTTCTCTTCGAATCCTTCCTCTGTCCTGTTAGGGCTCGCTGGAGGACGGTAGCGAGCGATGGGAGAATGCTGGGATTCCTACACAAAGAAGAGACGATCTAGTCACTGTATTAAAACCTCATTTGAATTTATATAACTTTTTATGTAAGTACAAAAAATGTAATACGTGCAATCAATTAAAATAAAACTTAATTATTGTTTTAGTTTAATATTTTAATTATATTCTTTAATAGAGAGTGAAAAGAATGCACTTTTTTTTTTAACCAAAATCGGCGCCATCAGGAAGGCGTAAAGGGGTGCACTTGCAATCCCATGGATTTTAAAAATTAAAAATAATGTGGAGAAACGTGGTATGATTCACTGGAAATAGAAGTCTGATATAGGTTTTAAAATATCCAATTTATAAGAAATTTAATTCATGACTATTCGTTAAAATAAGGTATCCAATTGAAAACTCAAAGTTAAAACAAAAAATTAATTGCTTTGGACCCCTTGAATGCCATCTACAAATCTTTGCAAATAATTCTGTCACCGTCCATTTTTTTTTACACGAAAATTATTATACTTATTGTTTTAAGATTTTTTTGAAATCGCTGGGAAAGTAGTTTTGTTTTTTGGTGGACATAAATCACTTTATTCGAATTCAAAGTATCCCCCCATGTATTTCGTAGTACTTGGTGATTGTAATTAACGTTCAACTTTCAAATAGCTGTAATAAAAGAAGAACTGACCTGAATGACCTGAAATTTGACTGAATGTATACGAAGAAGGAGAAAAGGTTATGGCATCAGAAAAAAAGCTATTTTGAAGTTTTCTTTTCCCTAACTCCTTATTATTTCCATTTCAGCTTCCACACAGCTTTTTGAAAGTTGAACTTTAATTATAATCCCACTGCATTTAAAGTTGGTAAGCCAGTTCTCGCTAAGTATTTTTCGACATGTAATATTATACTTGGCGTAGCAACAGTTACACTGACTTTTAAAATTTTATTATCAAGGACAAAGGGTTTGAAAAATTGAAGGTTAGTATGCAGATAATGGTCTTGGTCGACGGCAAGATTATTTGCAAAAGAGTATCATATCGCTTACAGGGAACTTCTTTATGAAATATTAATAGTTCGTATTGATTTCAAGTCGAAATTTAGTAATTTAAAAACGGTGTTATATTTTTTTTTCTCTGAATGCTTTAGTTTTCTCCACTTTAATTTTATTTTTAAAATGTCAGAAGGGTGTAATTGTACTCCTTGATATTATATACTCACAGTAATAACTGTGCTACCATTTTTTAACTGTATTCTGCTTTTTATCCTTTCATCATAAATGAAATATCCCCGTTATCTTAAGGTCCATTGAGCTCATTTATTTTTACTTGAACCTAAATGGATGAATACAGAAATTAGGCATCATCTATACTAAACTCCAACTTAACTTTACATCACTAGATGGTAGATTTTCACCGTGCTCATAGGAAATTCATCCATTTTGGCAGCGTGAAGGCACAATGCTCGCCAAACCGTAGAGCCTTTTCTTCTCTACAGGGTGCTGGACTGAGATTCCCAGTGTGCCTTCACGTCGCAAAATGGATGAATTTCCTATGAGCACAGTGAAGATCTACCGTCTAAGTTATGTTAAGTTAAGGTGGAGTTTAGTATAGCTCGTGTACACTTTATTTATCTTGCCGTTTATATAAACGTGCTACTGACAATAATGCAGTAGATGATGACACTGAACAATGATAAGAATGATAAGAACGTTTAAGAACGTTCCCAAAGTTCCAGGTAAGATGCATTTATTTGAACTACAGCCTATCGAAAATAACGGCAATAGGCGATGATTTTGCCTCTTTGGATTCTTTTTTTCGTAGTTTTTGGCTAAAGGCGCGGGAATAATTTAAGTTGCAGTCTTTGTTCTATGAAGATGCTGACTTGTAAAAAACTCACTTTTCTGTTGTGTCCTCTAATCGTCCTTTCAGGACAGGCCTCTTGCTCAGGGGCGTCTCGTCTGGCACTGGGCTTGTACCAGTGACTGGCAGAGGGGCCTAAATTTCGGTCCGCTTCTGCTATCCTACGCTCCTTGGCATAAGGTGAAAAGCCTGAAAACAGGAAAGGGATATTGCATATTTAAAATGAATTTAAAGACGGTACGAGTTTGGGTAGCGGAATCCCATGGAATATTTTCTGGTGTTAAAGAGCTTAAAAATAATTTGGATGAAATTAAATTGTATCAAGCCCCCCCCCCCTCCCTTCTCCCCCTCCCCAGTTGGGTTCAGAAATTTCACATTCAAATCCAAAACATTTTTCAGCCTTTTTGAAATTAACGTCACTAATTTATTGATATTTGGCCAAAGTAACTGACTGGAAAACTCCTAAATAACTTAAACAACCTAAACATATTTATGCTAAAAACACCACAAAATATTCAAGTGCAATATCTAAATATTGGATACAAAAGAGTAAAAGAATGCTTTTCATAGCTAAATGGAAACCTATCAAAACATACTGGTGGTTATAATTAAACAGGGCTTATTTAGATATCCCTGGAGTCGCTCTGTCAAACATGAACTAAGTGACTATTTATGTACTTTTTGAAAAATTACTTATTTTAAGCTTAATCATTTGATAATTAAAACTTTTTATTATGTTCTAGGATAGTTGAAGTGACCCTTAATTTTGATTGCTTTCACTTCGAATACAAATCAGTTTAAAAATCATCAAATTTTAGCACCTTGCTCATCTAAGTTGTTATTTGTTTGTTTGGGGTCAAGATCTTTACTCGCATCTTCGGATTAAGTTTATACTATCAGTTATGTAGGTCCTCATAAAGCGTCTTATTTCTATTTGGTGGCACATATTCAAAATTGTATGAAGTTTGATCAAAATAGGTTCAGCTTAATAATAACAATACTGGTTAATGTATCGCTTCATCCTTGATCATCCATACCTTCGTGTCCGGGCGAAGCACGATTGAAGTCCGGCGGTGGGGCGTGGTGTTGCGGAGACCGAGGAGAGTCCGGCACCGGAGGAGAATAGAGGTGGGTCGGTGAGGGTCCTTGCGTCGAGGTGTCCGGCGTGGGAGGTGGTGGCATAGCTGTATCGGCATCAACTGAGAAGAAAAATAAATTAACCATTGCGAGTTATCGTTAGTGTCAATAAAGATCTGAAGCAACATCCACGAACACAAGGAAGGCCAAAATTATTCTAAACGCAAGTGCACGTTTGTGTTCTCGATAGAAAACCAACTATGAAATTCAATCACCGAATTTATAATGTGAATTAAACCTTTTTTACTATCAATACTTAAAAATTAGTATGAAGGATATTTGTACTAAAATATTACTAAGATATAAATTCGTTAGCTTGCCGTTTGTACGTAATCTCCACACGGAAATGGCTTAACAAATCTCAATTCTATTTCTACATGTTTTGGAACGTCCTTAATTCAAAATTCAACAGTCCAGAAAAAAAGTCTATCCTTCTGTCTGTGGTCAGCATGACTCTCGAATGAATTGACCTGCGATATGCACTTTTGTATACGGGTTAGTGGTACGCATGGGATCTGTCGTTAAGGTTTTCTTCAAAATAGGGCATAATGTTTGAAAATTTGTCTTCTTTTTAAGCTATTGCTAAAAACATATCGAATGATTTTGATCAAAATCTTTGTGGTAATGCCTTTTAAGGTGCTCTAAACATTCCGATCTTGGAAATTTTCGTAGAAATTCGGTAAAGGCGTAAAAAGTGGAAAAATGAACGTCTTTAACCCAAAGTTCTCTTGCTTTGAGCATCGGCCATCAACGACTGTTTCTCCTCAGTTTCACTTACAAGAAAAGATAATGTAATATTTATCGAATAAAAATCGTCAATATCGCAATTTTGAGAGTTGTTTTTTTTCCCAGTGTAATAAAATCTCCAAAAATATCATCAAACTGGCCATTTTTTTTTTTTTTTTTTTTTTTTTTTTTTAATTAAGAAACGCATGAAATGAAAAAAAGATGAACACCAATCCAAAGTTAAGTTTATTCAGAGAGGACTATCAGCAAAAAATGTTTGAAAATGGTGACCATTATTGATTACAACATACCAGAATCTGTATAGGGTTTGCGAAAGGTCGCTCTCTTAGCTAATCTGCTAGATTTCAGTTCATCATCAGAGCTGTCGGTATTATCTTTTTCGTTGGTATTACTTTTACCTGAAAGGAATAGATACTTGAAAACATATTTTTCAAGCTAAAAGAAAAACAAATAAAATTTAAGTTTCTTTGAGAATCAGGCTTGATTGTTGATGAAAGGTTATCATAAGAGCCTTTCATCAACAATTAAAAATAAGTTTTTTTTTTTCCCTTCTTCAAATGATTATTGATGAAAGGTTGCAACTAAAAAAAGTGTGAAATTTAATTTTAAATTAGATTTTAGTATTCTAATTTTCCATATATAAGTAGATAGGTATTTATACTGATATAAATACTTTTTTTAATTATAAAGATAGTTCATGGCTAAAAATCTTCTACATAAAATTAATTTCTAGTATAAAAGCACTTATAATCTATTTATTAGTTTTTGAGTTTCAGTATTTAAACCTATTGTCAAAAAGTGTAATTTTTCTATTTCTCATCATAGAGCTAAAAAGGATTCAGTGTAAGTATTCTATTTCAATTATTCGAAATTGAGACAATATTACTTCTAATGTTATAATTATTTTACATAAAAGTCGTTATAAAGTTAAAGTAACTTTATAGTAAAAAAAAAAAAAAAAAAAAAAAAAAAAAAATGAAATATACTTTATAGCGGTGGGATTTTAACTGTTCGCAAAATGATGCTAACGATTTTTAAATTGAATATTTGAATTGGTGGTGATACAAATTAAAATCCTTTAATTATTCTTGAATGTAAAATGAAATGTCAACCATCACATTTTTGTTCCTCAATTCTTTTCATGGCAAACTCTATTTTCCTTTCTTTTTTACGTTTCAAAAAAGTGAACATAAGACTTCTTTTTTAAAAATTCGAGTTATTTCATTGTTCAGAATTGCTTGATCAGTTTTCTTGGTGATATTTTGACTTTTAAAATTTTATTCCACTCAAAATACTTCGTAAATCTGAAACTGTACATACATTAAAACTTCAACACAAAATTTTATGTATTAAAACTTACTTTAATATCTGGTACAGTACGCAAAAAAAAAAAAAAAAAAAAAAAAAAAAAACCCGATGCTATTATATTTCGTTTTAATTATCATAGAATCTTGCGGTTTGGACCAAAATGTTCTGTTTGAAATTTTCTATAAGTCTGATGCAAAAATATTTTCTTAGGAGGCTCTATACTAAGTAAATTTAACTCCTTTAAAAATGTCAATACGAACCCCCTTTTTTTTTATGTTTTCATTCGATTCAGAAAATCTCGTTTACTCTAGATATCAAATTTCAGTTCATTATGTTTCGTCACTTATGAGCGAAAATGTTTTGGACGATCTTAAGGGCAAATTTCTTTATCAGAAAATCGCGGGAAGGAATCGAACGTTTTGCATGCCTCAAGACGTAATCTATTACGAGGTCCCTTAAAGTGAGCTTTTTTACACTTTTATTAAATACTAGGGGGCACCGCCCCCTGCTCGCTGACGCTCGCCAACCCCCTGGATTGCTATGCAATCCCCTTGGCTCGCTTTGCTCGCCTTAAAGAGAAGCATTTAAAATATGCCCTAGCAAAAAGCTATTTCATCTGCATAATGCCATGAAACTGAACCTTTTATTATTTATGAAGAGTCAGAATACTTGCCACGTCATTATTCTGTTGCTGTCGAGACGCTTTAAGCAGGGACAGTGTAGCAACGTAGTAGAAAGTTCTTGGAAAACAACAAAAATAAACAGTTTTGTAGATATATTTAAAAAAGATCGGTTATTTCATTGAACAATTAAAATTTTCGCGCTGGTTTTGTATGAAGCGCCAAAATAATTAAAGTTGCTTATCGAAATTTCTTAACGAAGCAATCATATGTTCACTTAATCTTTTTTGCGATACTTGGAAAATAAAATAAAACAGTGAAAGGTCAATTATCCAGCATTTAATCAACCGGAATTTTTTGAAAATCAAATTTGGCGAGAAAATTAGCCATATTTCGCCAATAGTTTTTTTTTTTAATTTTCATATGAGATTTTGAAGTTGAGTGGGTTGTTTTATTCGTTATTTTGATAGTTTTTAATTCGTAATAGCTGAATTTGCACTGATTAAAGATGAGTATAGGTTCAGATTTACTGCACAACGCCTCTTAGCGATTTTTTTTAAAATTGGCGATTTAGTGCTGAATGCAATCCGGCGACCTCCGGAACATGTTCCAGCAGATAACTTTTCCGAAAAGTCTGATTTATCCGGAATTTTAATCTAAAAGAAATGTACACATCTTGGATCTATTTATTCTTGCATCATCGTAACTATTAAATCAATACGTTTTAAATAGGCAATAATTTATATCTGTAGATTGTAATAAGAAAAACAAAATATAGTGAATCCAAGTTGTTGCTATTGCCAGATGTATTAGTCAAATTTCAAAAGATATATTGTGATTTGCTGGAAATTCGTGCATAAAGTGCATTTAGAAGATTGGTGATTGAAGTCGTTGCCATTCTGCTCACAGAAATACAGCCAAATTTGGACGTTACGCAAGAGAATTATATATATAGATAGACAACCAAAAGTCAAATGGGAATGAAACAAATTCTGGAGGGGTTTTCGACCATGATAAATCTAACGGAAGCAAAGAAAAATAAATAAATAAATAGATATATTAAAAAAAAAAAAAAAAAAAAAAAAAAAAAAATGTTTCGATTTAAACATTTTTAAAACTTGTTTTCTTAATCAATAATTAATTATTAAAAAAAAAAAAAATGTTTAATACAAAAATTGAACGTTATTTATGTTTGACCTTAAGCAAACTATCATTTGAGATAAAAATTGATAAAATATATTAATCATATAAGAATTTATGGCCAAAAAAAAAACAAATTTTTTTTTTATTTGTAACATTAATTTATCATTTTTTGACATCATTTAAGTTACTAACCACTCATTGGAAAATCATGAAATTTGGTATTTAAACGTTTTGGATGCTACATCTAAATATAGTATAATATTATGGGGTTGCCATTGAACTTTTTAAAGTTTGGTTTAGTTTTAATATGTAGACGACCCCTCATGATAAAAAAAAATTATTTACATTTAATAAAGACCTTCCACAATTTACAACGGCACTTGACTTTGGTTATTTCATCAGTTAGAATACAAGATATAGCCATCGTTCGGAATTTTTTTTCTTTGCGTACTGTACAAGCATAACAATCAATCAGAATGTAAGTTTCTCTGAAAGCATATATTATCTTAAATCATGCAATAGCGCTTCCACAGTTACAATAGAACGTCGAAAAATGCCGAGCTTCGAAAGTGAATTTTCCTAAGCTTCCTAAAATACATTTTATAATTAACAAATGTCATCTACCGAGTTTATCAACCAAGTTTCAGATTGATTAGAAGACAGCAAGTGAATTAATACGCACTTCGAAGATTTGACTGACACAAAAGCACGCACAAACAGAATCAGTCACTACAAACAACACAAAAATAGGCGAAAAAGTGATTTTAAAATAATCTCTAGACGGAATTATTGCTATCTGAAATTTAATGAGTTATTTTATTAGTTTGAAGAACTTTTTTTTCCGTAATATTTTTTTCGATAAGTATGAAAATTTTAAACTCATTATCTGAAGAATCATTTTTTTTTTGGCTTGTGAAAGTTCATTTAAACAGTGATAACTGAAATTGGATATAAACTTTCTGAGATAAAATTATTTGAGAATTAAAATCTGCATCAACTATTAAATGTTTTGATTCTCAGTGAAATTGATTGGAAAAGAAAATAATTTTTGCCAGATTTTTAACGACAAAAGTTTTTAGAAAAATTGTGATTTTTTCTATTTTCAAAGTTAAAAAATTTTATTAAAAAACTATATATTCTAGAAACTAGATGGAGGGCCAAAACATTAAGATTAATATTAAAAAACCATTTGCAATCAAATTTTTTTTTTTTACCGAATAAAATATGAGTAATCACTGTTAAAAATACGATAACTAACAAGTTAAATGTTAATTAGCTAATTAATTCTTGATCAAAACTTAACTTTTTTTAATGTAAACAACATTATTACTTATGTACTTTTAAATGAAAAAAAAACAACAAAAAAACCCCCGGATTTTTAAAATGATAATTAAAAAAAAGTTCAAAAAGAGAATTTTCTGTATTAGTTCTTAAACTTCAAAATAGTCACGCGAGCACCACGTGATATGGATAGATGATCGAAGTCTGGAAACCCTTCTTCAAATAGAGATTTCTCCACTCTTACCATATAGAAATGCATCACTGAAGATAAAGATATAGATTGTTCGACGAATTTTCCCGCAGAAAGAACTATCGTTTTCTCAACAAAAGGATTATATCGATAGAGCTTAACGGAATACACCATGAAAGCTTCCACTATACACGTAAGATATATCGGTATTTCCTAACAAAGAATTGATCCTTTCTCAAGATGGATGAACGTTGCATTTGCGGATTGTGGTTATAGTGAAACCTATTTGATGCTTGTAGTTAGGGAGAAAGATGGATGAATTGTGTTACCAGAGGGATACGTGTTTTCACTTCAATGATTAATTGAAAGTGTACAGTATAAAATACTGAATAAGATGATTTTATTGGATTTTTAATGGTAGACGATTTACATGAGAGAAAAGTGTTTCAAACATCTCAATATATAAAAAGCAAAGCCCTTACTCACTTTCACTAATTCTCCCACATTCCATTTAGACACAACTCTGAAAATCGGTACAAATGTTAATGAGGACAAACATAGAAAAAGCAAGCTATTCCTATCAACCAACTTTAAGGGGTAGAAAAGGGGCTAAACGTTCCCAATGAGGATAATTAAAATGTTCCTTTTCCAATGTAGTAATAACTCCAATATTTGGTGCAAATGTCAACGATAGCAGTTTCTCAGTTTCAATGTAGTCATAGCTCTGATAGTCAATAGAAATGTCAATAGGGGTAAGCATACAAAAAAGTAAGATATTCCTATATCGATTAACCAATTTTCAGAGGTCAGGTCATGTATACAAAATATGGAATGCATGATTGTCTTTTGATCGCTACGATGCACATCGTAAAATTTCGTAGCGAAGCACGGGTATTCAGTTAGTCATTATACAAGTTATAGAATAGTTTGAGCATAAAGTGGATGGAAGGAATATTAACTTTCAGAAGGTCTTTTAAAAGGTAACTTCCCTTTACTTGTGGTTAGGAGAAAAACTGGAAAACTACCAAAAGGAGGCTCCAACTATTAACGCAAGACTATCTGCCACAATCACTATCGTGTTTTCTCATATTCATAATCAGAGATAAAAGAGCGCTCTTAAGGGGAATACAACTCAAGTTTACCGTACCCTGTTATGCAAGCGTTTAACCTGTATACAAAGCTAATATTTTGCTTCAAACCATGAATACGGAATATATTGAATACATTGATAGTAAAAACACAAATAAAATTCTAAAAATTTGACTTTAGTAAATCAGATTAATTAATAAGCAAGGAATACTTTATATCATAAAGAAAGAATTGGAATTCATAAACAAAATGCAGCTTTATAAAAAAATTCCATATACCAGAAACATACAAAAAAATACTGTTACGAATTTTTCCACTGAGGCAATGATGGCACAGTTTTCACGGTTTAAAAATATTTATTCTCTCTTCAGAAAACTCACAAAATTTATGCACAGGCAACAGTCTAATTACTCTCAAGCTTCAACACAAGCTTCAACAAAAATAACTTCGAATTCAGCGATTATACAAGCTCACTCCAATAGGTAAACAAAGCGATCAGCTTTCAACGAAATCCGAAGTCAATCTGAAAACTTTCCCGTTCTCCAGTCCTTTATATACAAGCGCGTGAGACATTCTCGAAATTTCCAGCCAATTTATCGGAAACGAAATATCTCGAAACTTCTCGATTACTTTAGGTGTTGCCACCTTTTTCTAACTTGTATAATCGCTATTAATTACTAAATAAAATAGGATAAAAATAAATTACAATAGAATTTTGAAATAATACGTCACTATTTACAATATATACAGACAATTTGTGCAACATTTCCCCCTTCTTAAAGACTGCACGTCCCGGGCAGTGAAGTCCTTAAGAGGAAAGGCAATTCAATCACTTCTACCATAATATGGGGCTAGTCTATTGTTATGTACAACTCTAGGTTTACAGGAGGGTGTCCGTTGAATCCTTACCACGACGTCGTTGATCTTCTTAAGGACCACATACGGCCCTTCCCAGTTCGTCTGGAGCTTAGGGGAGAGTCCTTTCCGACGTTTAGGATTCCATAACCACACCTTGTCACCTTCCTGGAATGAACGTTCCGTGGCCTTGGCATCGTAGCGGACCTTCATGCGCTCTGTCCTGATGTTGATTCTTTCTCTGGCGAACCGATGTACGGCTTCCAAACGTGCCTGGAGATCATCTAGATACTGGACAGGCGAGGAAGGGGTGTCCGGTGGTCGTCCAAAGAGGAGGTCGCAGGGTAGTCTAAGGTCTCTTCCGAAAATCATTTGAGATGGTGTATATCCGGTCGTCTCGTGAGTAGCACTTCTGTAGGCCAAAAGGAACAATGGAAGTTTCTGATCCCAATCTTGCTGGTTCTTGGAAACAAACAAGGAGAGATGATTCAGAATCGTTCTATTAAATCGTTCAACCATTCCATCGGATTGTGGGTGCAGGGGAGTTGTACGAGTCTTTTCCATGTCGAGCAAGTCACACACCCCAGTGAAGACGGCAGAGTTGAAGTTCGTCCCCTGATCGGAATGTATCAGCAGGGGTACGCCAAATCGGGAGATCCAATTCCGTACGAGGACTTCTGCTACGGTTGTGGCTTCCTGGTCCGGAATCGCGTATGCTTCTGGCCACTTGCTAAAGTAGTCCATGACAACTAGGATGTATTTGTTGCCATTAGTTGTGTGAGGTAGGGGGCCTAAGACGTCCAAAGCAATTCTTTCGAATGGTGCTCCTACGTTGTAACGTTGCAACTTTCCACGAGTTCGGGTCTTCGGTCCCTTCCGCGAATTGCATGCATCACAGGACTTGCACCACTTCTCCAAGTCGGATTTTGCTTTGTCCCAGAAGAATCTTTCCCTGACTTTCTGAAGAGTTTTCGTGACACCAAAATGTCCTCCAGTAGAACTGCTGTGAAGTTCTTCTAGAACGTTCGTAACTCTAGAACTTGGAAGAATTAATTGCCACCGGAAGCTTTTGCCGTCATCGGACTCCCATCGACGGTAGAGTACTCCATTCTTCAAGTGCAAAGAGTCCCACATAGCCCAATATCTCTTCATTGTTGGGCTATAGCATGCAATTTCCTGCCAACTGGGTTTTCCGGTAGCCGCTTCCAGGAATTCAATGAGAGGTTTCAAGTCCTGATCTTCGACCTGACTTTTGCGGACATTCTGATCACTCCAAGGATCCACGTCTGAAGTAGTTGACTTGGACGTTATTTTCCGAACGGCCGATGTGTTAACCCCAAACTTAGACTCGGCATTGGAACAAAATCGACAGTTCTCCGGACATGGTCTTCTAGAAAGAGCGTCTGCATTCCCATGGATCGTTCCTTTTCTGTGATGGATATCCATGTCGTATTCCTGCAGGCGCTGGATCCACCTTGCTATTTGTCCCTCTGTATTCTTGAAATTCAGCAACCAAGTCAGAGACGCATGATCAGTTCTTAAAAGGAATTTTCGGCCGTACAAGTAATGATGAAAGTGCTCAACGGCTTTTACTATTGCCAGTAACTCCTTTCTTGTGACGCAGTAGTTCCGCTCGGATCTTGACAGGCTCTTACTAAAATAAGCGATGACTTTCTCCTGTCCTTCAATTTCCTGGGAAAGAACGGCGCCCACTCCCTCATTGCTGGCATCTGTATCCAAAATAAAGTCCTTGTTAACATCGGGAAAAGACAAAACAGGCGCGGATGTTAAAGCGTTCTTCAGTTGATTGAAGGAGTCGTCACAGTCGGCAGTCCATAGGAATTTCTGCTTGCTCTCTGTTAGTCGATGCAAGGGTCTGGCGATCTTGGAGAAACCTTTCACGAATTTACGGTAATACGTGCACAGGCCTAGGAAGCTTCGCAATTGATGAACGTCTTTCGGTCGAGACCAAATTTGCACAGCATGGATCTTGGCTGGATCTGTGCTTACTCCATCGGATGAGATGATGTGTCCGAGATAACTGACTTTCCGCCTAAAGAGCTTACATTTTGATGGGCTAAGTTTCAAGTGGGCTTCCCTAAGCTTCAAGAACACGTTCTTCACATTTTGCAAGTGTTGATCAAAACTCCGCCCGGTGATAATGATATCGTCCAAATATACCAGACAGGTCTCGTAGGAAAGTCCTCTAAGCACAGTCTCCATTAGTCGCTCGAACGTAGCCGGTGCATTACACAAGCCAAACGGCATAACTTGAAACTGCCATAATCCTTGGCCGGTAGTGAAGGCAGTCTTCTCACGATCGTCGGGATGTATCTCCACTTGCCAGTATCCACTCTTCAAATCCAAAGTCGAAAACCACTGGTTCCCCGATAGAGTGTCCAAAGTGTCATCGATTCTTGGCAGAGGGTAGCTGTCCTTTTTCGTAATTTCGTTCAGCTTCCGGTAATCCACACAAAACCTGGTGGAACCATCCTTCTTTCGAACGAGTACGATTGGAGAGGCCCATGGACTTGAGGAGGGTTCGATAACTCTATTATCTTCAATTTCATGTAACAATCTCCCGACCTCCTCTTGTTTTGCGAAAGGAAGTCTTCGAGGATGTTGTTTAATAGGTAAATGGGTCCCAGTATCGATTCGATGTTGAGTAAGCTCTGTTCTTCCTACATCTTTCGATGACATGGAGAAAATGTCTTGAAATTCTTTTATAAGGTTTCCGACAATCTTCTCTTGCCTTCTTTCCAACCGAGAGTCTTCGAGAAGCTGGTTCACTAAATCCGCGGGTGGTGCGGTCGGAAGCTCCTTCGATCCTCGTTCGATGCTTGTAACAGGTGTGCAAGTGGCAATTTCTTCTCCTTTCTTGATAACTCTCTTAGAATCACCGATGTTGGCCATTCTCACATGCACCACCTCTTGAGAGAGATCCACAAGCGTCGCTCCTACTACCACTCCTTTCGGGACGCTATTCGATGATGGGAAGTCCGTTACTCCAAATCGGAAGGCCTTCGGGAACTCTGTTGAACCTTTTACAACCAAATCTGTCATGGAGGGGATGGTGATGTCTTCAAGAGCTACTATTCGATATGCACACGGCTCTTCCGAGTCCAAACCGAACAATGGAACTTCTTCTTTCCCCGTTTGAAGCTCGCCTTTCTCGAAATTCAAAGTAATTCCATTTCTCTTTAAAAAGTCCAATCCAAGAATACATGGGTCAATAATTTCAGCGACGTAAACGGTGTGAGTGTAGGTGTGAAATCCAAAAGAGATGTTGACATTTAATTTCCCATGCACAGAAATTTTGTCACCAGTCACAGTCTGTAGTGAAACTGAAGGCGCCGTGTAAAGAGGTTGGCTGTCCAGGCGCCGGGCTACATCCGTCCGTAAGATGGTTACATTTGCCCCTGAGTCAACTATTAGACGACAGGGAGTTCCATTGATCTTGCCCTCCACGAATAAACCATGGTTTCCTCCTTGAAGGGATGAGATGTGATAGAGGCTGAGTGGGGCACCACCTGCTCTACACGGCGACCTCCGCCTCGCGAGATAGCCGCTCTTTAGTTTAACTGCTGAGGCTCGGACGAGGGTCT
This sequence comes from Linyphia triangularis, assembly GCA_963978545.1. Lineage (NCBI taxonomy): Eukaryota > Metazoa > Arthropoda > Arachnida > Araneae > Linyphiidae > Linyphia > Linyphia triangularis. The sequence continues at coordinate 31,236,014 of OZ021731.1, read as the reverse complement.
GTCCCCTCTCCTGTCCAATTCAGGGCAATCACGTCTGAAATGTCCTTCCCGGTTGCAGAGCCAACAAACCACTCTAGTTTTTCGATCCCTCGAGCCAGGAATATTTCTCATAATTCGCTCCATCTTGTTTTCCAGTTCTTGAAACTTCTTCGTGAAAAGTTCAGAGGAATCGTCTGCCAATGTTCCACGTACGAAACGCAGATCTTTTCTAGAAGCTTGCTGTGCGGCTTCTACTCTCATGGCATAGACGAGGGTGGACTTTAGATCTTTGCTGTCTGACATCCTGGCAGCTTGCTGTATGTCGGGATCTTTGATGGCATCCACGAAATACTGAAGAGACAGGTTATCTCGTACGTCCGAGGGACAGTCTGGGAAAGCGAGGAGCGACAGTCTTTCTATATCCGATGCCAATTCTTGAAGAGTTTCATTGGCCTTCTGCTGTCTCACTTTCAGTTGCAGTCTGTTATAATCCTTTAGATGTTGCTCCCCAAACCTTAACTCCAACGCACTTGCCAGCGCCACGAATTCTCCCCGCTTCTCTTCAGGTAGTGTCTGTAAAATGTCAGCAGCTTCACCTCGAAGAGATGCTGCGAGATGGAATGCTTTCGAAGTATCGTCCCAACCATTCGCAGAAGCAATCATTTCAAATTGCGTTTGATAAACGCGCCAAGACGACTTCCCATCAAAAGGGGCCACTTTGATGTTAGAGCGCGGCGCCATAAAGGGGATGGAAGCGTTATCCCAATTAGGTGACGCTATGGCCAGAGCTTCACGCGTTTCCATTTTTCGCAGCCTTTCTTCTACAACGTCAATGAATTTGTCTTGCTCTTCCTTTAAGGTGGACACTTTTTCTTGCATGGTGGAAACTTTTTCTTGCACGGTGGAAACTTTTTCTTGCACGGTGGAAACTTTTTCTTCAACTTCATTTCTCACTGTCTTAAGATCTTCTCTGACATCCAAAATATCCGCCTTCATTGATTGAAGAACACTCTCTGTGCGCTCCATAAATCTATCAACGGACGCAGAAGATGATTCTTGCTTGGATGCTAAAGCTTTAATATCCGATGATGTCGCTTCTTGGCTGGCGGTGATTGCGGCGGCGAGTTCAGCGTTAGTCGTTTCTTGGCGGGCTTGGCCGGCGGATATTGTAGCGAAAAGTTCGGCTTTCATTTCTGCTGCGGTGGTTTCTTGGCAGGCTTTCATTTCGGCTGCGGTGGTTTCTTGGCAGGCTTTCATTTCTTTTATTTCGGCTGAGGCGGTTTCTTGGCAGGCTTTCATTCCAGCAAGCATTTCCATCAACTGCTTCATTTGGTCTTCCATCATTCCTCTAGTAGTCGGCATTCAAGATGACTTGATCCCACTTCTGACACCACTGTTACGAATTTTTCCACTGAGGCAATGATGGCACAGTTTTCACGGTTTAAAAATATTTATTCTCTCTTCAGAAAACTCACAAAATTTATGCACAGGCAACAGTCTAATTACTCTCAAGCTTCAACACAAGCTTCAACAAAAATAACTTCGAATTCAGCGATTATACAAGCTCACTCCAATAGGTAAACAAAGCGATCAGCTTTCAACGAAATCCGAAGTCAATCTGAAAACTTTCCCGTTCTCCAGTCCTTTATATACAAGCGCGTGAGACATTCTCGAAATTTCCAGCCAATTTATCGGAAACGAAATATCTCGAAACTTCTCGATTACTTTAGGTGTTGCCACCTTTTTCTAACTTGTATAATCGCTATTAATTACTAAATAAAATAGGATAAAAATAAATTACAATAGAATTTTGAAATAATACGTCACTATTTACAATATATACAGACAATTTGTGCAACAATACCTATATTCCATATTCCAATCCAGGTCTACCAGAAAAAATATTTCAAACTTAGTTTAGCACCATAATAAAGCATTCTACTTTATCAATTTTCATAAATAATAACTGAATAATGGATATTTGTTATTTTACAAAATCATGGATTTTTTGTGTGGTTTTATTTAGGACTTTTACCTTTGTTATTGAGCCATGAGTTGTAAGTGCGCTGGGGTGACTGAGTCTGTTCTGCGGGTTTGGAAGCAGAGGCCGTTGTGCTGTACTTGCTGGGTTCAGATTTCCTGCCAGGAAGGATGTATTTGGGGAGACCCTTGTAAAACCAAGCACCAGATTTCTTCCAGGTCTACCAGAAAAAAAATATCAAATAATATTTTTTAATGAAAAGAAATCAAGTCGTCACACTTAAATTGAAAAGTCATACGAAATCATAAAAATCAATTCGCTTTATGAAGCACTATATGCAGTTCAATTTACATTAAGCGTAAAAAATTCAGTAAGATAAAAATTTGAAAAATATAGCTTTCATGAATTTTGCATATATTTCAAATTCAAACTATTTTGCTTATTTAAATATACAGTTTTGGACTATACTCCTTCTAGTCTCAGAGATACATTTTAAAACATATAAAAATATGTTAACCATTCCACATTTTCACATGGAAATGTATTTTTCTTGTCGCTTTTCAAACTTCGATGTAGCTTTTTGAAAATAATGGCGTCTCGATTGTTTATAAAATTTTTACTGTATGTTTATTTGTATCATATATTAATCTGAAGTTAAAGCTTTACCAAAATTATAATTCATTAGTTTGTAAAGAAAAAAGAATTACTTTAAAAGAAAAAAGAATTACTTTAAAAGAAAAAAGAATTACTTTAAAAGAAAAATGGAGTTTTCGGAGATTTTTGATGTTTTCCCTTTGAGATGTGAAAAAACAAGTCAACACACAGTCCAAATGTTAACCTCAGATTTATAAAGAAGGTTTATATATTGTTCAGAAAAAAAGTCATAATGATCTGTGCTTTAGTTACTTTGAAAATGTACATAAAAAATTGCCCTTTTAACATTAGCGATATAGGGCCTATCGAATAGCCTTAATAATTTATAAAAGCACATTACCTCTCTCGTTTCGGCACATATTTTGCACAGCCAAAGAGGGTCCTTGTGGGCACTTAAGGTATCGACTCCGCATTTTGTACAAACAGCCTGAGAAAGACATTACACTATTTAGCACCAGCAGCCACTAATATTATTCGCTACAGAAATACTCTCAGATTTCAAAAATTAAATGAACGTAACCGACTGGATATTTTCAAATGAGCAAACACCATGGAGATTTGATTTCTTGTATCATTAATCTCGTGTAAGTCTTAATGAGTTTTTTTATTGCTCGCGACATCAAGCGCCTGTTTGAAAATTATCGATAACAGTTCATCAGTAAGCTATAAATGGTAAATAGCATAAATGGAATGTAATTTCAGGAAACAATTGTAGAAAATAATAATGGTTTAAAGTAGTGTATCCCTACTAAATAATCCACTTTAAAAGCATATGAGCCAATGGATTGCTCTAGGTTTGGTTTGGTTTTAAGTTTACTGGCGCAAGAGTATCATCTAGACTATACTGCGCCGTGGATCCCTCCAGTAAAGACAAAGGAAGTGCAATTGTATTTCCCTGGCTTTTGAAAATTAAAAATAAAGTGGAAAAATGTGGTATAATTAATATATATATATAAATATACATAAATATATATATTCATATACATATACACACACACACACACACACACACACACACACACACACACACACACACACACACACACACACACACACACACACACACACACACACACACACACACACACACACACACACACACACACACACACACACACACACACACACACACACACACACACACACACACACACACACACACACACACACACACACACACACACACATATATATATGTGTGTGTAGTGCTATATAAGTTTAAAGTTATTAGCACAGAAATTAATGCAGAACTATAAACTAATATTTGTATGGGAATCTATCATTTTTAAAATATCAGAGTTTGAACAAAAGCTTATGCAATCTACGTACCACTTGAAAATAATACTTCATGCCCCTATAGAAAATTCTCCACTTAAAAAAAAAAAGATTTTCCAACTTTTTTTACGAGTTCATGTAGTGTTATGGCATATAAATTAAAATATATTTTCAATGCATCGGAATTTGTCTAGGTAATGAAAGAGGTTAAGTAGAAGATTCAATCAACTAAGAAACGAAACAAAGAAAGAAGACTTATTCAAGTGTTACTTTTTTGCAGTCGTTGCAGAGCAGAGGGGAAGCCCCTAGAATTCCGAACTCGTCTGCACACAGCACACACTGGGTGGCTCCATTCCCCATCGCATTCTTTTTCATGTTCTCCAACCTCTCCACAAGGCGCCTACAAAAGAAGAGGAACGTGAGAGCGTTCCCAGAAAAGAGATTACAGGTGGTTCGGAAGTAAGATGAGCAGAATATGTTACGAAAGCTCCTTAGGATTGATATCTGAGTCGTTGACATCCAAAATGGCATATGTCAGAATTTTGTCTGCGTAGAATCAATGTGTTATGATGTAAGTAAGTTTCTTTTCTAAATTCTGCAGGATACGTGTCCTTTATTTGACGGATGGATCTGGTACATTCAAATAATAATAAAAATATTTTCAAAATCAACGTATATATTATTATTTCCCTTGCCCAACCTGAGCTTTAAGATTGTTTAGAGGAGTCATTTCTTTGTTTGAAGTTAACCAGAAATTGTATTCTATTGTTGAGAAATATAATGAAACTTGATTTGGAAAGCAGAACTCTAAACGGCACGGATAGTTGTAAAGTTTGGTCCGAAATCGAACATTTATCATAGGGTATCCAAAAGAACTTTTGTTTAACATTTCACAGCAAATAATGAAGGGAATTGTTTAAAGTGGAGGATTACATCTTTAAAATAGAAATACTTTTTTTTATTGTAGTTTAAAGTGCGACTAGAAAAGAGGGGATCATTGCCTAGCTGAGTCAACGTATCCTCTACATAGTAATCTATACTTTTAATGCCAAAATAACATCTACATAGAGTCTCCTCTCACAGAAAACTAAAATTAAAAATTTGAACTTTTATTTTCAGATAAATAACACAATGTGCAATTCTAAATGCATTAAATGGCTGAAGAGGAGGGCTGTTTAAACGGCTGTTTAGTGACAGTTTCCCAGTTTCCAAAACTTAAAAGAATATGTTGTCATCGAAAACAAATTTAGTTACAAAAGTTTCAACTCAATTGAATCACAGCAAGTGGATTACTTAGTCCTCCGAAAATATTTAGCCACTCACCACAATATAAAAAAAAAAAAAAATCTAAGTTTATATAAAGCATAAAAAAACTAGTTATATTCCATTAAAATTTGGTTAATCATCCTTTAAAACCCACTGACGGTCATGGGAATGGGCGAAATTCTACAGTTGTTTTCCCTGCAATAATTTTTAAAAAATATTTCTAATTCAAATACATAATTTTTTTTTTAATTATTTGTTATTTATTTTGTTTTAGATAGGTTATTAACTATCATTCTAATAAAAATATTTAAAAAATATTTTATTTTTAATTTTATTTATAAATTTAAAAATGTTGTGTGTTGCTGGAAAAACTGGGGATCAAATGACGTATATATACGTGCATGACCTTCAGTGGGTTTAGAGGAAGTCCTAGTAAGGATCATTTCTTATACTCGCTATGTTGCAATCTTCTAGCCCAGTGCATTTAGAAACTACTTTCTATAAAATCTTAACATTTGGTGAGTAGGTACGAAAATGATCACTTAATGAAATAACATATATTGTTTTCATTGAATGTCTATCTATTATAAATGAAAATTAAAATAAAAAAAGACAAAATCAAGACAAAAATATGCATTGACGTAAGGATTTCAAAGAAGAAATAAAATATATTAGACGCTATCTTCGAGTTTTTAATTTATGTCATTTCATTAAGTAATCATTTTCGTACCTACTCACCAAATATCAAGGTTTTATACAAAATAATTTCTGAATGAACTGAGCTAGAAGATTGTAACATAGCGAGTATAGGGAATGACCCTTACTAGAACTTAATCTCAACAATATGTTTGTACATGAAGTAAAAAAAAAAAAAAAAGTATTTTAAATCAATACTCTGGAAAATATTGTAGTTAAAAATGTAGCATTAGTTCTATGGGACAGGGACAGACTAGGATAACCAACCCTCATAAGTATAAAACTTTTTACTAGGTATCTCAAAATCTTTTGAATGTGGCTTGTACCACTTTGACCTCAATCTCCTCATTCCTTTCTTTCATAGAAGAAAAAAAGAAATGGTTGCGCCATTTCTTGGAGCAGAACTATGTCTTTGTGTATGGCACGACTTACTTGTCGCTAACTGTTTAGTAATATGCGGAACAATTTTTTTTGTTTTGCATTTGGAGCCTTTCAATAACCCTATAAAGCAGTTTTTAACTATGTCTCTGTCCCAGAGTGAACAACACTGTTTACATAGTCCTTCATTTCACAGAACTGTTAATCAAAGTTTAAAAAATATATATTATTCACTTTGCTATTAGTACTGCTGCGTTAAAAAAGAATATTGCCACTACCTTGCATGAGGTTGCGTAGTTCATTTAAAAAAAAAAAAATTAACCCATAAAAACAAAACTTTTAATATATGTTTTGTACATAACTTATTTAAGTGATTTTGAGCTAAGATCTAGTTTTCATAGTATTTGACCACTAAAAATAAAATTATACAATCCATGCCATGGACTAACTTTTACGTCACTGATGACGCCAATTTGGCACATATTTAAAAGATGAACGTTTTCAGGGACACAGATCTGATATCGTCTGCAGAGTGGTGGGTTATCAAGCAAAAAGGAATGCTCATTATTTGGAAAGTTCCGTCACATGTTGGCAATTGAATAAGATCTAGTTTTCATAGTATTTGACCACTAAAAATAAAACCATACATTCCATGCCATGGACTAACTTTTAGGTCCCTGATACTGAGTCACTGATGACGCCAATTTGGCACATATTTAGAAGATGAAAGTTTTCAGGGACACAGATCTGATATTGTCTGCAGAGTGGTGGGTTATCAAGCAAAAAGGAATGCTCATTATTTGGAAAGTTCCGTCACATGTTGGCAATTGAATAAGATCTAGTTTTCATAGTATTTGACCACTAAAAATAAAACCATACATTCCATGCCATGGACTAACTTTTAGGTCCCTGATATTGAGTCACTGATGACGCCAATTTGGCATATATTAAACGATGAAAGTTTTCCGGGCCAGAGATCTGATATCGTCTGCACCTCTCCTCATTGAAAATTCAAGAGTGGTGGGTTATCAAACAAAAAGGAATGCTCATTATTTGGAAAGTTCCGTCACATGTTGGCAATTGAATAAGATCTAGATTTCATAGTATTTGACCACTAAAAATAAAATCATACATTCCACGTCACTGATACTACGTCACTGATGACGCTAATTTGGCACATATTTAAACGATGAAAGTTTTCCGAGCCAGAGATAAGATATCGTCTGCACTTTTCCTCATTGAAAATGAAAGAGTGGTGGGCTACCAAACAAAAAGGAATGCTCATTATTTGGAAAGTTCCGTCACATGTTGGCAATTGAATTTAGTTCAACCCATTCAAAGTCGATTTTTGAACTGTTTCGTCCATTTTTGTTCCAGCAGACCAGTGAATTCATGTTCTAGTAATATTTATTTACATTCTATAAGAAATTCAGAATGATGTTCAATGGAGTACCTAAACTTGCAATTGCCTGTAGGACTACAAAAGTTTTGTTTCACCTGGAGTCTTTAAATGCTTACGCAAGGTTACTTGTGAATAAGTTCAACGCTTCACAACATATACGTTATACTTTACTTAGAAAGGAAATAATGATTTTCCTTGTTTACATACTCTTATATATGCATACATAATCATTTTGTCGATCCAAATGAGTTATAAAACAAATTTTCAGGCTTAAAAATACGTTTCTTAAAAAACCTTGGAGAAATAAAAAAAAAAAAAAAAAAAAAAATTCTAATTATTCATAACAAAGAATGGGAAAATGTTTACAAAGAAAACCCTAATAACTTTCCCAAAAAAAAAAAAAAATACTTTAAAATATGCGTCTTTACTTAAATTACGTTCTCTTTCAAGAATTTGTTTGGAAAAATAAAGAGTATTTTTCAGATAAGAAGTTTCGAAAAGAATTAGAGAAAATTTTCAAGCTACTAAATATTCATAACATACAATCTTTGAAATTACCTACTTCGTTAAATTCATGTTTTTTTTTGTTTTTTTTTAATTTAAAAGATATATTCAAAAATACTTTTAATACTTGTAAATCGTTTCTTCATAGGGTGATTTTGAAACAACTATTTTTCGATACTCGTTTTTCTATATTTGAATTGTAAAATAAGAAGTTTTCGTAAGTTGGATGGATAAATAATTCGCACATTCTTATTTTAATAATAAAAAAATAAATGCCGTAGGTTCAAAATATATCAGTGTGGCCCCGCGCCGCTGGGGACCCGTTGAAAGACATAGAAGTTTACATTTAAGAAAAAGTGGAACAGGTATAGTATAGGGCATTTGGCGATATTTTTCATTTAACTATCAGAAAAATCTCAAAAATTAAAAACATGGTAGCTAAAAGTAAATTAAACATAAATAATAATAAAATGAAATTAAAGTATAAATATTAAGGGTTCTCTAAATATTTATTAAGAGACTCTTAATATTACTATCTTGCGTTAGGCGGTTACCAGTTGGCGCCAAACTAAAATGTTTAAATAGTGCGTAATGTATCGCCAATTCTAAATATAGAAATTACAAATTATTTGAAAATTGTTAGTTTGGATTACTTAGGTCTTCAATTTGGCGATTTTTATCTGGTACCTGTCTAACAGATTAGTACCAATTTAAGTTAAAATATAAATAATAATAAAAACTGAAAATAAAAACCGTTGCTAGAATTGCGTTATCTGTGAAAAAGCACCAAATAAATCGCGCCAAAGAAATGTTTTATACAATATCTGAACCAAAAAAGTTTCGTATTCTTCAATTTTTTTTTTAATACATCGAGAAAAAAGAGGTTACCAACTTCATAATCAAGACCAAAATAAACAACAAAAAAATAAAATCGCAAATGAAATACTGTGCTTCTGGTGTAAATTGTAAAATAGTCTAGTGTAAATATTAAAATACTTATATACAAAAAATGTATTGAAATATTAAATAATATGGAACTTGGATACACAGTACAAAAACATTATACTAAAAATAAAAACAATCAAAAGAAGGATTTTTGATATTCTGGATAAGGGAAATGAATAAATATTTACTTGGAAATAAAAAGTAATATTAGCAAATATCGAAATAATTTGAAAGTTTTCGGTGGATTTCAATAGTACCCACAATTACGTTTTCAAAATGGGCATGCGCAGAGCGTCGTTTCACAGTAAATATATGGAATATTATAATAATATTCGAACTACTTATAGGATAGACGATTGTAATACATAAAAATAATCAGAAAAATAAAAGGGACACATTTAAACAACTTTTGGTTTTATTCTGATGTAATAAAAAAAATATCGTTGCAATTCCAAGATTTTTTTTCGTGTCATTTAATTTTAATGAAAGTAACATTTAATCAAATTTCAAAGTTGTTCGCTACAATCTCCATGTACTAAAGCTTCTATGTACCAAATTTCGTACCTCTAGGTGCAAAACTGTGGATTTATAAAAGGTTCAGACTTACAGACAACTTACTTTTATCTATATAGATTGGACGGCGAATATAGAAAACCAGACTTTCACTAAAATTTAAAAACTGATGTATAAATACTATTGCATAAATGCGTTGATGTTAGTTTCCTGACGAACTCAGGACGATTTTATCGTTGTTTTCTTATTTTAATAGTATAATCCATAAAAACAGTTTCTAATATAAATCCTTTATATGCACTGCTAATTTTTATATTCATTAACATAGAGCCGTTTCTATTGCCAGTGTGTGCTTGGAGTTTGCATCTAATTTTAAATATTAAAAACATCTATAAAAAAAAATATGCGGTAAACTACTTTTCAAAATTTATTCATTAGAAATGAATGTGAATTTATGCATTCACACCCAAATATCTTTTGTTTATTCTGATTATAACAATTTTATTATTTATTTATTAAAATAATTTTGGTAACAGAAAAAAGTTTTTTCAATTATCGGTTAAATGCATTTTCAGCGCGTTTGGATGACGGCAAGTTGGTTTATTATTACTCCATAAAAGCGACCTTTTAGTGACAGTAACAGCCCCAAAATGTGATAAAATGCATTGTCATTGGTTGGTTGTTTTCAGATTATCTGGCGCCATCAGCAACACGAGAGCTATAATGTGCCGAAACATTCGTCATTAGACAAGCCAACATACATTTACAAACACCCATGTCTAACACGGGACTCGAACCCGCAACCTCGCGGTCTAGAAGCTAGCACGCTAACCATTATACCGTTTGGTCGGCCAAAATGCATTGCCATAGACACCGAATCTATCTGCTAAGTTTTGGTCCGATTGGATAACAGCAAGGGCGTTAATTAGGCCTCCGGAAATTTGTCCGTCATCGACATACCCACCCACACAAAATCGAAGTTAATAAAAGGGATTAAAAAAAACCCCAGAAATTTGGTATATACTTCTCACTATAGTATATAATAGTGTTGAAACTAAAATAAAATAGCCTTATGTCAACTTCTGAACTTATAAGTTACTTACATACGAATACAAAATGGATCCAGAGAAATTTCTGAGAGTTGGAATATCTGAGTTGATTATATTTTGTTATGAAGAATAAAATCCTAATCGGGAGAAATGAGTATTTATTGAATGGAAGGGGGAAATGATTAAAATTCCCAATCAACTAATTGCTAAATTCCACAGGAGCGAGATCCCATATCTTAGATGGGCAGTAATTGATATCGAAATGTTCGAAATATCAAGAATGCAAGATAGTATTAATTGGATATCCGACGCCGTCGAATTTCGTACAGAATTCTTCAGTTTTTATAAACTAAGCAAATATGAAAAAAAAAAAAAAAAAATAATATGGTAACAAGAAATACTAAATAAAAATTGACTGTTCACAAAATTAGCTCTCTTCTAAAATAGACGGAATTTGGATTACGCTGACAAATACTGTTTCGGATTTTAGCTCAGTTGGCTCATTAGGCTCTGAAATTCCTGACGCAACAATCTAGCACAAACATTTAAGAGAGATCGATACTATAAATCTGCAAGAAACTTTCAATGGAGATACAAAGTAGCGATTTTCCTCGAAAACTTACCGCTCATTGATAAGGCTTTATAAGGGCACAAATGACTGACTTATATCTTATAAATTAAGAATTTATTCAAAAGATTACATTATTAGACTGAGAAGCTACAGCACGTTTAGGTTCCCCATCATTTGGAATTCCTTATAAAGTATTGTTGCACAAATTATCTGTATATAGTGTAAATAGTGACGTATTATTTTAAAATTCTATTGTATTTTATCTTATTTTATTTATTAACAGCGATTATACAGGTTAGAAAAAGGTGGCAACACCTAAAGCAATCGAGAAATTTCGAGATGTTTCTTTTCCGACGAATTGGCTTGAAATTTTGGGAATGAATTTCAATATTTGCATCTTTTAAAAGTGAGCCAAGTTGGCAATAAACATTACGTAACTGTTTGCCAAAATAACTCACTTTTAAGATAAGTGAGCAATTGGAGATCGGATCGTCTACCCCATTCTTTATTGAAAATTGAAGAATGATAGATTACCAGAGGAAAAAAAAAAAAAAAAAAATAATAATAATAATAATAATAATAATAATAATAATGCTCTATATTTGGCAGGTTATGCCAAATTTGGCAATGAAAATTAGTTCAACTCATTCAAAGTCGATTTTTTAATTGTTTCAGCCATATTTATCTAACAGACTAATTTATTGTTCATCTATTAGTTTTTTTCTACATTCTCTATGAAAATTCAGAATGATGTTTGATGGGTACTTAGAACTTCCATTTGCCTCTCGGACCATAAATCATTGCGTAAGCAAACGAATTACTGGAAACTGATATTTCTTTAAAAGGTGAGTAAATAAAGCTAATACATATTTATAAATAACATTACACCTGTAATTTTTACATAAAACTTATTGCGTTGTCAACTTATTCAAATGATGGAAGTATTCTACGATTGAATGTGATGATTTAAAAAATATAAAAAGTAAAATAAAATAATTTTTTGATAATTTCCCCCTCAACTTTTATAGAAATGACTAAAATGGCGCATTTGAGTTATTTATCTTTTTGTCATTTACAGTTGTAGCAACTAAAAATGGTAATAATTTAGAGTTCGAGTGACTACTGCAAATTTAGGACATCATAGAATATCATTCTGAATTTTTAAATATAATTTAGTGAAATGCTAATAGGTTATGAATTTATTGGTCTGCCGAGGAATGCAAAAAATGGCCGAAACAGTTCTAAAATCGACTTTGAATGAGTTGAACTAAATCCGATAGCCAAATATGTCATAACTTACCAAAAACTGAACACCCCCTTTCATTTGGTAACTAACAGCTCTTTGAATTTCAATTAAGAAGAAAACATACTACTTGAATTCTCCGGCGCCAAATGCTTGCATCTTTGAAAAAGGAGCCATGTTATGTCATTACTAGACGAAAAAGAATGTTCATTATGTGTAAGTTATGACACATTTGGCTATTGGATTTAGTTCAATTCATTCAAAGTCGATTTTAGAACAGTTTCGGGTATTTTTGTCCCGGCAGACCATTATATTCACAATATACTAGTATTTTCTTATATTATATAAAAATTCAGAATCATGTTCGACGATATCCTAAATTTGCATTCGCTTCTCTATCGATTACGTTTGAAGGTTCGTTTGATTATAAGGGACTTCGATCCTTAAAAATTTACTCTCTTTTCGGTCCACAGTAAAACTATATTTTGAAAAAGTTCTAAGAAATTCCAGGACACACTTCAATACTTGTCGAGAGTTCTAAAAACGTCCAGTGCGTAGTTATCACCACTTATCAACTGGGAGGGACTTACGTTGAATCATGTGAACTTTGATAGAGGCGTTTTTATTGCTAATACCTATTTTAGTACGCAAGTGAAAACTTTTTTTGGGGGGTTTGAGTTAAAATTGTCAAAGTTGGGCAAAAATTAAATGAATAGTAGTACAAAAATGATTTCCTTTGATTTAACCGAAAATTTAATCCTTATCACATTTTACTTAATTTTGTAAATTTTCACACATTTCATATTTTTCCTTCTTTAAGGGGGTGCGGTACCGAAAAAAAAAAAAAAAAACTTTATTTATGTACATTTTTACGTCAAAAATTTATTTTATGTATGAGATACTATTTATATATCTTTGAGAAAATGTTTTTTTAAATATTGTGTTTTGTTATTTAAAAAAAATTTAAAAACCAAGAAAAATCCATAATAATTGATGTTTGCGTATTTTTATATAAGTCAAGAAAAAATAAAAAAAAATTCAAAGTGAAAGCTTTCTGTAATACATAATTACATAAAGAAAATTTTGTCTTCACAGAATTTTGATAGGTGAACTAAAAAAAATTAAAAAAATTCTCAAAGTTAAAATATTGAAATTTTTGCTTTTTTTTATGTTATCTTTTACGCTAAAAATTATATTTTAAAACAGAATTAAAAAAATAAAATTCTGTGAAGACAAATATTTAAAACTATATAAATTAAATGCTCCAAAAATTTGAATAGCCAATTGTTAATGGTTCTGGAGATATATCGATTTGAATATGCAACATCTGTGAAAAACAGTAGTGCTCGAAAAACGCACTTTAAGCAGACGCTTCAAGGTGTTACTCCCATTAGTGATGTTTAAACCACAGGTAATTTTGTGGCGTTCTAATCACCGGAGGAATAAGATAAAAACATCATTCTCTTCAGGAATGTATGAACTATTTTTTAAAATCAGAAAAAAAATTTGGGATTTTTGAAGAAATTTCGGTACTATACCCCCTTAAGTGGAGTGAGTTTTTGTATTCGATCGTTTAATTAGACGTTTCATGAACTTTTGCATTTTTATAACTTTTGTAGTTGATGCATATCCTTGGGCTCATTTGGTTACCAAAACCCCTATCAGGGTCAAAAGGAATTTTTTGATAAAACTTATTTTCTCTTTTCTATAAATTTAAATTACAACTGTTTTACTTTATTTATATCCCAATATTGTTTCCAAAACTGTTTTCAGCTTTAATTTCGAAGAACTCGATTGTTTAACGTTTGAATGCATTAAATTTTTATTGTAAGATTTTATGATGAACTAAAATCATTTTCCTTGTCCTTATCAATAGTAATCTATTTTTCAGATTTTCGTCAAATTTTTCTGCCCATAAGTTACACAAATAGTGTAATTTTTACAAAAAATAATAAAAAAAAAATAATAAATAAATAAATAAATAAATAAATAAATAAATAAATAAATAAATAAATAAATAAATAAATAAATAAATAAATAAATAAATAAATAAATAAATAAATAAATAAATAAAAATTCGTAAATAAAATATAATATTAATATTATACAATCTAAATTCTATAAGCTGAATTATGTTGATTTCTATTTAATTTAAAATAATTAAAGATATATATATGTAATAGCTATTTTACATAAACATAATTCAATTGGATCAATAAGATCCATTTAAATTTACCTAAGAAAAAAGTTGTTATTATATTTTATTAAGTAATAATAAAGTTGAATTGAAGGAAGAGAGCCTCAAACAAATTGATCATCCGTCTAGCATGAAAAGAAGAATTTCTTAAGTAAATGATTAATAAAGTACATTATGCAACAGTATCTAAGATAAACATTATTTAATCTGTTTCTTAGTCATACCTCAGATACACTTAAATAGAAAATTTGAATATGAAACAGCCTTTTTTTAAGAAAACTGAGTGCTTGAATAGATTTTAACCTATAGACTTAATGTAAGACGACGACACTGGAAACTATTTCTTGTAGTGCCTGACTGGAAAAAAATAAATTCGCGTTTGCTATAGGTCAATAGAATTTGAATTTTTTTCTAAAGCTATTATTGTGTTAGTCACAATAATAAAGGGGGGGAAAAAATATTACTACAATTTTTTATCTAAGTCGAGCATAGAATTAATTTGAGTGTTTGATAAATTGGAGCATTCACAACGCATTGTTAAGTTTCATTAACAATGAATTGATAAATTTGATCATTGTTAAGTTTCATTAAAAACCCTTTGCAGCCACAGGATTTCAAATTTTAGCAACTGATACTCGTCAAATTTTAAACAGTTGCATTTATATTAAACAGGAAAGAAGAAAAATGCCCTGAAGCTTTCTATAAAAATCAAAAATGAAAGGAAAGTTTTTCTCATGTTTCAAATTAAAGAAATGGCTTTCAAAGATGAAGATGTAATCACTTTGTTTTTGGTTAAGTAGTTTTCATTTGTTTCTATTGCGATTGTTAGAAGTTATTTTTTGTATTCCTTGCTTTTAGGGAATATATAAGAAATTTTTATTGATGGAGAGAGCTACAATAATCATGTAAAATATCTGGAACTCATATGTTTCAAAATGCTTATAAAAGTAAATAAATGTTTAACTTTTAAGTGACCAGGCAAACCCAGTCAGGAAATTCAATACTTTATTTAAACTCTATTATGAATTAATAGGAAAAAGTAGAAGGTATTCGTTTGATTCTGGAAAAACTGAAAGTTCTTGTGATTATTGTTAAGTGAGATTTTAAAGTGGAATTTCTTTGTCAACCGGTAAGTTTATAAAGGAGGTCTTGCTTTTAAAATGGACGGGATTCGGTCTGAAGAACTCATAAAAATTAAGAATATTTCATTACATAATCTAGCATTCTTGAACTTGATATATACTGTTGGGTATAGCATTGTCTATCATATTATCAAGGGAATATTGTTAGGTTAAAATGTCTTGAAAAATGTTGTTCAATTACACGCAAACTCCTAATATAACTTTAATTAGGATGCATTTACTTTACAGAATTTACTTTCTTTAAGGTAATTCAAAGTAGTCTTGATTGAATGATTGCCAATATACATTTCGATACAAATAGTAAAAAATTGAGGTTATAAAAATGCCATTGCGATATAGTTTAGGGCTCAACATTGTCTGTCATACTATCAGGAAAATATTATCAGGTTAAAATGTCTGTAAGAAAATGTTAATTTTGATGAGTAGTCTAAAAAGGGTTCGAGGTCCATTTACACGCAAACTCCTAATATAACCTTAAGCCTGATTTACACGCTACCAGTCGGGCCTCCAGTTCAGATCGCCAGTTCTGTGACGTCAGCTAGGCGACCGTTGCGCCGTCTATCAGTGATTATGGGAGAGGGCACGTGATTGGTTGATCGGAGTCGCCGGCGCCAGTAAATAGGAAATGTTTGGTTTACTGGAACCAGTAGCCTGGTGACGTCATATGACGTCACTGACTGGTAATCTAAACTGGAACCTCGACTGGTAGCGTGTAAATCCGGCTGTAATTAGGATGCATTGACTTTACAGAATTAACTTTCTTTAAGGTAACTCAAAGTAGTCTTGATTCATTGATTGCCAATCTACAGTTCGATATAAATAGTAAAAAATTGAGGTTATAAAAATAACCTTGCGATATAGTATAGGGCTCAATTGAAGTATGCACTAATATTCAGTACGTCAAATTAACAGCTGTAATATGATGCATGCATTCAAATATTCCATAAGGTGTTACACTGGATCAACCTATCTGGCCTCAAGTCAGTAAAATGTCGTAATTTCTGTCTCTTAAATTGTTTTATTATTATTTTTTTCAAATATTTAAAAACAGTTTCGGAACGAACAATAATATTGTAAGTAACTATTTTTTTTCCCTCAGAGACATGGATCACGACCTTGAGGGAAAAGATATTTTTAGGAACTTTTTAGAGAAAGATACTGAAAAGTATATTCGGAGGAATTCAGGAAAATGGGGTATGACGTAGGAGATTAAAGTTCGAATTATATCGAATGCAGAGTTGGCATGGTTTAAACCAATTTTTTTAAAAAACTAATTGTGTTTTTTTAAAGAATAATTTAAAATTGCATTTTTACTCTATAAAAAAAAAATTATTTTAAAGAATAATTTAAAACTGCATTTTTATTTATTTATAATAAGACACTTCTTTAAATTATTTGGTGTTGTAAATAACTTCTAGTTTAACCAAAAGTTTTCCATTTCAAAGATATTTTTTTCAAAAGGAAGTCATTGAAAATGGTTATAGAATGATGACGAATGCAAGAAAATGGTATAAAAAGTTTAATGCTGATGTATTGAAGGAAGTTTAAGTAATTCTTATTGCAAAAGCAACTGCAGCAAATGTTGAAAGAATTTTTTCTTCTTTTGGAGTTGTGCAATTGTTTCGTGACAGACTTGGTTTATAAAAAGCCGTAAAACTTTTTTATTCAAAATGTTAAATCCTAACAGTTAAATCTGATTTTTTTAAAAACAGGATTAAAGAAATAAGAATCTAGATTTTTTCCCATTATTTTTTAAGAAAATAATTCACTAAATGAATTATACATTTTTAGTATAACATAGCTGAGTGATGATTTTGAAAATGAAAAATTATACGAATAGAATAAGTTATAATCTATTTTAAAATAAATCTTGTAATTAAAGACTACTGAACAGTAAGTTTTTATATTAATCTAATAGATATATTAATGTTTCATAGTTATTCAAAATTATCAATTAAACTTAAATTATAGGCTGAATTTTAAATTTGTTTCTAAAATAGAGTTTTTGTGCTTTAACAACTTATTTCTAAACCTTAAAAATATCATTTTGAACAATATAAGACCATTATTGATGAATCTAAGAGTAATATTCCATTCATTATGTAGTAAACAATTACCATACTGTATACATTGAATTTCAAGAATAATATATCTAAATAAATTATTAAAATTTAATTTGATTTGAATGTCTACATAAGTAGCAACAACGGACAATTCCCTCCTTTTTCAATTTTTTTTTTCAATTCAATTTTAAATGTTTCGAAAAGACCATAAACACACAAATTTCTGTTCAATGAGCTTTTTTTCTCTCTCTCTCTCTCTTTTTTTTTTTCTAAATTCGCAAACTAAGTTTCGTTGTTAGACGTTGGCGAGAAAACAATTCACTCGGCTCGAATTGAATATGACGTCAAGACTTCCCAATCATCTTGGCTTGAAATGCGGCAGTGGAAACCAGTTTTGCAGGTTTCTCGCAAATCGCGCCAACTCTGTCAGGGATATGGCAATAGTGTTTCAACGCCAACTATTTAGCAGAAACCTCACGATAACCATAGAAACGATAGGATCTCTTGACGTCACGGATTTTGTTGAATGTTTTGATCGGACTGGTTTTGGCTCGGTTTGGGAGCATTTTCTTTTCTTAATATTTAAATAACTAATCTTTTAAAGAACTTTTATTTAAGTATTTGGAATCAAAAGAAATTCTTCATAAATATTTACTAATTTCACTCTTTTTTAAAAAATGTGGGAATTGTCCATTGTTTATTTACTTAGTTTAAATTATTTTCAGAAATAATATTAATTGTTGTTTGAACATTAATTATTCTAGTTAATATTAAATTTTATTTATAAATATGTATACATGTATATGGGAAAAAAAAAAAAAAACCTTTCCCCCCTTAACCCTGATCGAATGTATAAAGAGCTGGATGTTGTGCATTACATGAAAATAAGCCGTCTCAATTGTGTCGGACATGTCAATCGTATGAACAACAATAATGATTTAAAGGAAATTTTTGCAGCAAGGCCTGTCACCACACGAAGAAGAAGAAGACCCAGACTTCGATGAGTGGATGTTGTTCTGAGGAGGACTGTCAAACCCACAAATCTAGAAATTAGAGGAGTTTGGCTGCAAAGGGGGGCAGCTGAAAAC
Organism: Linyphia triangularis; assembly: GCA_963978545.1. Taxonomy (NCBI): domain Eukaryota; kingdom Metazoa; phylum Arthropoda; class Arachnida; order Araneae; family Linyphiidae; genus Linyphia; species Linyphia triangularis. The sequence goes on along the minus strand of OZ021731.1, from coordinate 31,217,068 downwards.
GTCTGGTTCATAAGGCCTTTGCCCACCCTGCGTTGTCTCGCCATGGATGACGATGGTGATTTTTTAAAAAAAAGTTGATGGATTTAATTAAGAAATCTTCTCACCCTACTCTCTCTTGCTCGACCTTTTCCAGGTTCTCCGCCCTTTTTATAACACTCATGATGACTTCCTGTTCGGCGTCGTTCAGCTGTGCGGGCTTGTTGAAGGTGTTGATGGAGTTCGTCTTCACTGACCACCCTGTCCGCAACCTGGAAGAAGATTAGGATGGAAAATCAGTTACAAACATCAACTTTTACAGTAAGAGTAGGTCAACCAACACTGAGAAAAAAAAAATTGATAATCCAGTATAATTGGATGATAACTAAGAAAAAACCAAAAAAATAACGAATCCCAATTCTTCAATTCGAAAAATGCAGGGTGTCTGAATGAAATGTCCTTAATTTGGAGAGGTCGCTACACTTAACAGAAGGTTAAAAAGCATAAGAAAATTAAAAAATTATATAACAGGATTCGCAAAGTTTTTAGACAAATATCCCTGAAGATATCTAGCAGTGGTTCAGTTCCACCCATGTTGGCTGTAGCACTTGCGTAGTCACAGTATACAGCAATAGCAGCTGTTATGGAGGAAAGAAGGTCTCAATTCATCACGGGTCATCAAGGATATTTCTTGAGTAGACTTTGTCCTTGACGTAGCCCAGGAAAAAAAAAAAAAAAAAAAGGAAAAAAAAAAAAACTAGCATGGTGACATCTGGATACATAGGTGGTCAGTTAGTTGAAACACGGGTATCACGGGAATTATCACGGGCCGGAAAATAAAAATGGCCCCCAAAATCTAAGAATTCGGCAGCCAATTTTGCTTAACACTGACAAGTTATAGCTATAATTTTTTATAATCGGCTGTTGAGATTAGATACATTGATTCGAACATCCTGTGTTTTACATCTTACTTTGAACTCGTTTATTTATTTTGTGTTCAGTTTTTTTTAATTGCAGATAGAAGGAAATAAATTCCTCGAATTTGTGCCTCAGAACATAGCTCCAAGACTGCATCGTAACAGAAATGTGAAAATTAGTCTTCCACTCCCATTGGGTTCTTCATATAACGCTAACTGTAGCTAAATCTTTTACAATTTTATTTTAGGAAGTTAAGAGATAATCTGCAATATAACAAAAATCGCCAAATTTGGACACTGGTACGTTCATCTCTGCGTTATAGAATTTTCCATAGACTCTTTTGGTTGTTGCCTGGTGTTTGTATATTGCATTCTATTTATGAACATTAGTATTTCATAAAATTATCATTGCGATAAAAACTCAATGATAATTAAATATGATTCGGAAGAAAATAGGACTAATCATAAAAAAATTATCTTTATCGAAGTGTTTGATAAATTTATGGGATGTTGCATTAGAGTTAAACATTTTCGAGGTTTCAATGCAAGCAAGGTACATTCATTGCCTGCAACTGAGCATAATTATACTTCACAATTTATTATAAATTAGTGTTATAATAATTGACAATCAAACGCTCGATATAATTCTGAAAACTATTAGGGAAACATTCTGAAACCATTAAGGAATGTAACTTTTGTATACCTGCCGATTGGGATTTTAGAAAAAATTTCGCTCCCCAATAATATGACAAAGTTAAATATAAATTGTCTCTTTTATGGGAGATTACCATAACAGCCTCAAATGAATTAGAATGGTATTAATTACATTAAAAATACAAAACAAATGTTTGTAAGCGTCTGCCTACAAGTTTGGTTTCATGTTACTGGCATTGAACTATTAAAATGCGATATATATCGAAAACATCAAATTAGTAACACTTCCATTTACATTTTTAAAAATAAAATGAATATCTTTATCGTGTTTAAATCTTGTAATTTTTCATTAGAAAAGTTCTTACATTATTTATCCTCCTCTACTTTTGAGAATACCCATTGTATAAATGAGAAATAATTCAAGAATAATAATAAAAAATAGTTCCCTTAAACAAGATACATCTCTTGTCTGAATTTCTTATTATGGACATAATGCAATTGCGTTTTTCCGTCGCTGTCCAAGTACAAGTTGAGTTGATACCTGCCTTAGGTACGTGTGTAATAGAGGAAACATGCGTGTGGAGGGGAGCTTCTTTCAAAACTGTCACTCTAATGTTTGGTTGTAAAGGAGTATGTCAGATAAACGGCTGCACATAAAAGGATCATCTTGTTTTCTAATGTTTTCTTGTAGGGGGCAGGATGTATGTTACAGGTGAATACCGATTTCAGGATAACTAGTATTTTCCTAGTTCGAAAGTTTATCATGAAGGCGTAGGATCAAACTAGACTGGCGTAAGAAATATTAGTTTGTTTGGACACGCTTAGGATAAATTGTTTTCGACTAGGGAATTGTTGTTAATATTCTGCATGTCAGAATGAATTAATTTCGCCTAGGAAATATTTGTTAATCCTGAAATCGGGTTAGGATTGTTAGCTTTACATTTTTCGAAAAACCTTAAGGCTCAGATATTGGTAAAATTCATTAGTTAAGGCTATATTTAATATTTTTGTAAAAAGTAAATCACGATTTTTCGTAAAAAGTAAATTACGATTATTTGTAAAATGTTAACCACGGTCTTTTTTTATATATATATAAAAAGCTAATCTTAGTTAAAAGTAACCATGGGTTATTGAAATAAGAAAATCACGAATATTAAAAAAATATTATACGAATGTTACTAAATTACCGATGACTGCATAGATGCGCAACTTCTCTGATAATAAATAATTAAATGTGCGCTTATATGAAGTACGTAAATTATTAGCTTTCTACAGAAACTTAGCAAGGTAAATCATTAAATGTTGCCAAACTGATGCAAGGGATTTGGGTTTTATATGAACCAATAGGAACAGGTGTAGAAGCGGTCTTTTAGTGACAGTTACTGCCACAATCCAACGTGTTTTATCTGAAAAGAATTTTCAAGATTCATAACAAACAGTTTAATGTCTGAGCCTTGAATGATAAATTAAAAAAAAAAAAAAAAAAAAAAAAAAAAATCGATGTTATATTCTATTTTACTTTGACATAAGTCGAGAATTGTGAACACAAACATCATCTTACGTGCAATAATTTTCAAACTCTTGAATGATTTAGGTATCGAAGAAAATGGTATGCTTTTGTAAATGCTTACAAAACTCGGTTTGCTGACTTTGATATTTGTCAAGTAATTCTAAGCAGATATAGCAGAATATCGACTTTGTAGTCACTCGCCATTACAAATACTGAGATGTTAAAATGACGGGGTAAAACCACTAATCTGTAAATCCTGCTTGGTTATTAATCCTGATCTTTCACAACAGCTTTTGCATAGCTTATAAGCAGTTTCTGCTCTTCAAGCAGATGGAACCAAATGAATACTACCATACCCCCCACTATGTTGCGTGATAGGTTGCTCATGGTTACCAACAGATTCTAAGTAGTTTGGCTAGAAGTTGCTAATACAGATCTCTAACCTTTTTCGGCTTTCAATCAATAACCAAGTACAGGGTGTCAATAAAAGGTTGGACGTATTTTGATGTTGAATAATTAATAAAATAATGAAGATATAAACAAACTTATGGCATTTATACATAGAATAACTCGTATATTTTCATTTGTAGTGAACGTTGCCATAGAAAATTTCCTTTTCCCATTTGATTATCATTTCTTTTGTGAATATCGTCTGCTCGTGTTATTAATTTTATTGTTTTCTCTTTTTTTTTGTGTGTAAATATCGTCTATGCGTGTTATTAATTGCATGTATTTTTCTTTTGGTCACACGGATCACCTGATATAACGCCACTTGATTTTTTCCTTTGGGGATTCGTAAAGAACATCGTTTACAGGAGGAAAGTGTCGAATGTTGATGACTTAAAGTCCAGGATTACAGCCGCAATAGCCTTTGCTGATGCCGACATGCTTGCCCGTACCTGACGCGAAATTGAATATGTCTTGATATTCTCCGTGCGACGAACGGCGCACTTCTGGAAGTCCATTGACAAAGGCCATTAAACTTATTGAATCTATCTAACCATTAGTGTTATCAATTTAAATTTATCTTCATTATTTTATGAATTATTCAACATCAAAATGTGTCCAACATTTTATAGACACCCAATATGCACTATCCAGAAGTTGTAGCAAGAGATCAGTGGTTATTGACTTGCAGCCGGAAGAGAAGGTTTGACAATCATCATGTTGTTGTTGTTGTTTCTTATTCCACTTGATCTAGAACAAGTCTAGACCAAGTCCAAGAGACTGTACGCCCAAAGAAAGTCTCGAACCAGCGCAGGGTTTTTAAAGAGATCGCTCTTCTCCAAATCCAAACAGGAAAGCAGATGGTCCGGTGAAGCTTGATGGGAAACACACAATCATCATAGAAATATGTATTAGTAACTCTTCAAAAAACTAGTTAAGAGATCTGTTGGTAAGTTAGGGTAACCTATTAAAAAAATGAAATGGAGAACAGTATGGCGGCATTTTTATTGGCTTCATCTGCATAAGTACCCATTTGCAATTGCTATTCCAAAATCTGCTGTTCAGTGATTATGACCTTTTTCATTTCATTTGTAATAGTGGTGAGAGTGCTTACTTTGCTCTTAAAGAGAGTTCTCTATCATTGGGGCACACCCACTTGTCTCGGGTCACTCCAAAGTCCCCCATGCTGCTACCTTTCGAACGGAAGGAGGAAACGCTATCCATCTTGCTTCAGTTGGGAGAATCTGCCAAATGAAAACAGAACAGACGTTAGATAACAACACTTTTTCAATAATAAAGAAATTTATGTTGTGTTTTGAGATTGCATGAGCTGTAAAATATATTAGGTGGATGATGTTTTTCGCTTTGAATATGAGCTGAAAGACAATTATAGAGCACTGGCGTGGTTGTTCAACTTCTGTTATAAGTCCGTAACAAAAAATCCTCTCGTGGTTTGTTAGCGTTAACTTAATTAATTTATGTTTAAATAAGTGAGATAGGAATCAGGGTTTCTGTCGAAAATAAGTGTTCTAAAATAATTTACATTTTCTAATAGAAGTGGAGTTTAAAATAAATAAGAATCTTGAATTCACACCATTTTTTTACACGTTGATAGTTCTTGAGATATTTTTATACTTTCTGTAACGGTAAATGTTCGATATTTGATTGAATCTTATGAGCTGGTTCTGCGCATAATTTTGTTTTTAATTGTACCAAAACATGTATATTTTTTTTTTGCCTTTTCTCTGCTTCTTTGTCTTTAAATTATTATTTAAGTTATAATTTTTTTTTACATAAAGGTTAGAAACTGATATTATAGTGAGCTCAATTTGAACTAACATTAAAATGTAATAGCAATCCATTTATTTAATGTGTTATTTACTGAATGAAAATAACAGTTTATGTTACTGTAACTGCTAGAAATCGAATAATTTGCGATTTCTAGTTATTAAGCAAAACGAGAACATGCTTTTCCCATTCCGCATTTTTGAAATGAAAGCTCTCAAGTCAAAGCAACTTGGATGGCTTTTTCATTTTGTGAGCAAAACTTTTCTCAGCATACTTCAAACGTTACTGAATCTAAATAACATTCATTTACGGCACATGACAACAACGAAGCATAGCAATTCAAAGCAGTTACATTTCAATTCCCTTTGGAACTTCCCCGAATCGAAAATCCAAGTCGCTTCACAATAGCGGACAAACGAGCCACCATTCTGCCAAACTTCGCCAAATTGCTAGCGATTCTGTGTCGGTCCACTCAACAATAGTCCTCACACTCCTCGACATGAAGTTGAAGGAAGCATTTGATTAATATAATCTCTTTGTACACAGCGCTCTGACTGAAGAGAGGGCAGGTGCGAGATTTGTGTTCCTTCTCACACTAATGACAGTGCAAACTCGCTGGAATGAAGTATCAAAGGAGGCGTGTCACGGTTTGATAAGTTTGTATCTATTCTGCATGGTAACAATTGTGCTTTTGTGGTGTTGTGTATCCGTTATGTTGCAAAATCTTTAGAAAATTCTATGATATTGCCTAATTTTGTGTATTTCCATTATGCAATGTGAAGGGACAGGAGAGTGGAACTTTGCAGAACATGGTTCTTTTTAATTTGTGAAGAAGGAACACGCACAAGATTCAAGCTCAACAGATCTGTTTGTCAGAAAACAACAACATCGGCAGGTTGTACGAATGTGGTTACAGTTATAATAGATTTCACAGTTAACAGTTTATGTATAAACTGTATATTTACAAAGGATTATAACACAATGCTTAATAGTGTGTTTTCAATCATACAAGTTTCAATAGCACTAAAATAATGTTTAATGCTGCGTTTCTATAACACTCCAGTACCGCAGTGTTTGATACTGCGTTTCCATTACACAATACAAACAATACAATTTAAAATATTTTACAACTTTGTTAATTGAAATGCTCATTGTAAATCTAAAATGCACTGCAATAATATTTATTGATGTGTTTTATAATACTCATTTCTACAATAATGCTTAACTATGCTAACAGAAGTTTCCATATTAAATGTTTGTAACATGTGTAATAAATGTGAACAATGTTTATTGATATGTTTCCTATTACTCATTAAAATCTAAAAGGGTTTGTATACAACAATGCTTAATAAATGCTATGTTTTCCTTTATGCAACACATTTTCAAATGTTCTATAATGTTTATTCCTGTGTTTCTATTACGCGACAATATTCTAACATTTATATGGTGTTTAATGCTGTGTTTCCATTATGCATAAAAATTTAAAATGTTCTGCAACAGTGGTTACTGCAGTTTCTACTTGGCAACAAGATCTAAAATGTTTAAAAACAATACTCAAAACTACATTTTCCGTTATGTATCAAAATCTAAAATATACTACAAATGTTTATTGTTCTTTTTTCCATTATGCATTGAAATCTAAAAGAATTTTTTACAATAAAATTTAGTAAATGCTACGTTTTCCATTCTACAATAAAGTTTAAAATGTTCAACTGTAATGTCTAATGTGTTATATCTAACATTTGTGTGCCATATTTAACATTTGCACTATATAAACACTTGAACTGCAGTGTTTAAAGTTGTTTTTCCACTATGCGTCGACATTTAAAATATTATGCAACTTTGCGCTTTTAGTTATGAAATATAATCTAATAGTGTTGTTATTGTTGCTAATCCTCACTGTCTGACAGAGTCAGACAAGATCCACGAGTTCGTTGACTAAAAGGATGTCGAAGACTAGGAGAGGATTGCTAAAGAGATCCTTCTTAGAGAGTCCCATGCAATCCAAGATGCTCAGGAGAAGCCTGATGATTTTGGCACTTGGTGCAGGTGGCGAAGGTTTTCCGAAGGTTTAGTTATATAAATATATAATAGTTATTTATATAACTAAATAGTTGGGAAAGTAATACTTTTTCAAACGAGGCATAATGCTTATTTGATGAGTGCGATAGCACGAGTCAAATAATTTACTGAGTTTGAAAAAGTGATTTTCTACATGTTGCTTGCATGCAATATTTTTTTTAATCACCCGCAAAACATATGTTTAATCTATATCTATAATAATAAAGCAAGCTGTGTGTCTGTCTGTGGATCTATAGAAACCTACTTAAAATTGGAGTAGATCTCTGAAATTTTCAGCATAAATAGTTTTGGCCTTCTAATTGTATCCATCCAAACAGAATGTTGAAATTTTAATTAGTTATTTTTTAATTAATTAATAAATATGTTACAAAACGATATCTAATAGGGCTACGCCGATCAAATGGTACTAGGGGGCTTCGCCCCCTGCTCGCTAACGCTCGCCAACCCCCAAACGCCTCGCTGCGCTCGGATTGAGCGGCTTTGCCGCTCGAATTTGTGGTTAAAACATCTTGCTGCGCTCGAATAGGTTTGCCAGCCATAAAAAATGTAACCAAATTTTTATAAATTTAATGTAAGGCCTAATAGAGAAATAATATATAATAAGAGAATAATAATTCATAATAGAAAGTTAAATATATACTATCCGCCAACATTCTGACTTAAAACTCCATTAGCTATGCCCTTACATTGAAGTCCCAATATCTTATTTATTCTGATAAGTCGCCCCGTTAGAGAACGACGTCCAACATGAAGCGTTTTCTGGATAGAAATACTTGAAAATAATAATTACTCTAATACAAAAATGCTTCAGAAAAACAGAAAAAATCAACTTTGAAACGAAGAGTTTAAAAAGAGCTTTAAAATTAGCAACGGGTTTGTTGTTGACATACGTAAGGATTAGCTTTAAAATTAGCAACGGGTTTGTTGTTTACATACGTAAGGGAGAACGATGTCCAACGCGAGGCATTTTCTGGATAGAAATACTTCAAAATAATAATTACTCTAATACAAAAATGCTTCAGAAAAACAGAAAAAATCAACTTTGAAACAAAGAGTTTAAAAAGAGCTTTAAAATTAACAACGGGTTTGTTGTTTACATAGGTAAGGATAGCTTTAAAATTAGCAACAGTTGGTTGGTTGGTTGAACCCCCGAGCAGCCGGTTTGTTGTTTACATACGTAAGGATGTTGCCAATCATATATTCAAAATCATTGAGGCTTTGTAGTAGCTTAATGATGAAAAATATTGAAATTTAACTAATTAATAAAGTGTTAATAAATTATTTTGGCACGTTTTGGCAAATCTACAGCTTATTTCCTTTAAAATGACACCTTGATCATTGAAATTGGTTGAGCAGTTTAGGCAGACGGACTAACCCCAAAAAACATATTGCCTATTAAATATATAGATACTGGTTAGCGTGCTAGCTTCTAGACCGCGAGGTTGCGGGTTCGAGTCCCGTGTAAGGCATGAGTGTTTGTAAATGTATGTTGGCTTGTCAAATGACGAATGTTTCATAGCATTATAGCCCTCGTGTTGCTGACGGCGCCAGATAATCTGAAAACAACTAACTAATAGGGCTACAGCTCTGAAATTTTCAATATAAGTAGCTTTGGCCTTCTAATTGCATACATCACAAACAGAATGTTAAAATTTTAATTCGTTCTTTTTAATTAATTTTTTTAATTAATTAATAAGTATGTTACAAAACGATATCTAATACGGCGACAGCTCTGAAATTTTCAACATAAGTAGTTTTGGCCTTTTAATTGGACTTTAAAAAACAGAATTTAAATTTTTTATTTTGTTCTTTTTTAATTAATTTTTTTAATTAATTTATATATTACAAAACGATTTCAAATAGGGCTATAGCTTTGAAATTTTCAACATAAATAGTTGTGGCCTTCTAATTGGATTTTTGAAAAAACAGAATTTTTTTTATTTTTTAAAATTAATTAACAAATATTTTACAAAATGATTTGTAATTGGGCTACATTTCTGAAAGGTTCAACAAAAGTAGTTTTGGCCTTCTAATTGGACTGACAAAAAGAATGTTAAAATTAAAATTTAGATTTCCGCAATGCCAGGCCTCACAGCTAGCTAAAATATTGCACATGTTAAAATTTCGTAGCGAAGCACGGGTATTTAGCTAGTATATATATATATATATATATATATATATATATATATATATATATATATATATATATATATATATATATATATATATATATATATATATATATATATATATATATATATATATATATATATATATATATATATATATATATATATATATATATATATATATATATATATATATATTTATTAAAAATTTAATAATTTTTAAGTCCTAGATCCCCTTAAATATCAGGGATTAAAATTAGGGATATTCGAATGTCCCACTTACAATGTAGTCACAGCTCTGACATTCGTTAAAAATGTCAACAAGAACAAGTATAGAAAAAGTAAGCTATTCCAATATCGATTCACTAATTTTTAAGGGTCGAAACGTTCCAAAAAGGAATATTCAAATTTATAACTCTGAAAATTGGTACAAAAGTCAACAAGGGCAAGCATAGAAAAAGTAAATCATTCCGATGTCTATTAACCAGTTCTAAGGGTTCCGATCAAGAGGTCCAAACTTGGAATATTCAAATGTCCAACTTGCAATGTAGCCATAATTGATATTATAAACAAAAGTCAATAAGGACAGAATAGAAAAATTAAGCTATTGCGATCAAAATTAACTAATATTAAAGGGTCGAAAAGGGGTCGAAACAATCCAAACGAGTAATATCCCAATGTCCTAGTTACAATATAGTCATAACTCTGAAATTTGAAACCAAGGGCAAGCATAGATAAAGTAAACGATTACGATCTTGATTAACTCGTTTCAAAGGGTCGAAAAGAGATCGAAACTTTCGATACGAGGTATAGCGCAATGTCCCATTTTCAAAGAAGTCATAATTCTGCAATTTGATACACCTGCCAATAAACTAATAAACTAATCTATTCCAATATTGTTTGACTAATTTTAAAGAGTCAAAAGGGATCTAAACGTTCCAAACGAGTTCTACTTCCAATGTAGTCACAACTCTGCAATTTGGTACAAATATCAGCAAAGTGAAACATAGAAAAAGTAAGCTCTTTCGATCTCGATTAATTAATTTTAAAGTGTTGAAATGGGATCAAAAAGGTTCATATTGTTACGAATTTTTCCGCTGAGGCAATGATGGTACAGTTTTCACGGTATAAAAATATTTATTCTCTCTTCAGAAAACTCACAAAATTTATCCACAGGCAACAGTTTAATTACTCTCAAGCTTCAACACAAGCTTCAACAAAAATAACTTCGAATTCAGCGATTATACAAGCTCACTCCAATAGGTAAACAAAGCGACCAGCTTTCAACGAAATCCGAAGTCAATCTGAAAACTTTCCCGTTCTCCAGTCTTTTATAAACAAGCGCGTGAGACATTCTCGAAATTTCCAGCCAATTCATTGGAAACGAAATATCTCGAAACTTCTCGATGGCTTTAGGTGTTGCCACCTTTTTCTAACTTGTATAATCGCTATTAATTAATAAATAAAATAAGATAAAAATAAATTACAATAGAATTTTGAAATAATACGTCACTATTTACAATATATACAGACAATTTGTGCAACATTTCCCCCTTCTTAAAGACTGCACGTCCCGGGCAGTGAAGTACTTAAGCCATTCAATGACTTCTACCATAATATGGGGCTAGCCTATTGTAGTGTACAACTCTAGGTTTACAGGAAGGTGTCCGTTGAATTCTCACCACGACGTCGTTGATCTTCTTAAGGATCCCATACGGCCCTTCCCAGTTCGTCTGGAGCTTAGGGGAGAGTCCTTTCCGACGTTTGTCACCTTCCTGGAATGAACGGTCCATGGCCTTGGCATAGTACCGGATCTTCATGCGCTCCGTCATGATGTTGTTTCTCTCTCTGGCGAACCGATGTACGGCTTCCAAACGTGCCTGCAGATCATCTAGATACTGGACAGGCGAGGAAGGAGTGTCCTGTGGTTGTCCAAAGAGGAGGTTGCTGGGGAGCCTAAGGTCTCTTCCACACATCGTTAGAGATGGAGAAATTCCGGTGGTCACGTGAGTTGCACTCCCGTATGCCAACAGAAGAGATGAAAGTTTCTGATCCCCATCTTGCTGGTTATATGATTTTGAGATTGCGTCCAAATCATCCGCGGGTGCAGCTGATAGATCCCGGGACCTCCGTTCGATGCTTGTAACAGGAGTACGGATGTCGATTCCCTCGTCACTAACTTTGTCCGTTTCCACATGAACCACTTCCTGGGAGGGTTTCATCAACGTCGCTTTCTTCGGTTCTCTCTCCGAGGCTGGAGAGGTACTTTCCATAGATGTGGACTCTTCAGCATTCTCTATGACATTGTCTCCATGAGCTACAATCCGATATACGCACAGCTCTTTCATGTCTAGATCGTGCAAAGGAACTTCGCCTCTCCATGTTTGCAGCTGGCTTTTCTCAAAATTCAGCGTAATTCCATTTTTCTTCAAAAAGTCTAGTCCGAGAATGCACGGATCTACAATTTCGGCAACATAAACGGTGTGCTTGTAGGTGTTAAATCCAAGGGCAATGTCCACTTGCAATTTCCCATGAACAGAGATATTACCACCAGACACAGTTTGTAGAGAAACAGAGGGCGCTGTGTAGAGGAGTCGGCTGTTCAGGCGACGAGCCACGTCCGTCCTTACGATCGTTACGTTCGCTCCCGAATCGACGATTAGACGACATGGAGTTCCGTTGATCTCCCCCTTCACGAATAAACCCTGGTTTCCTCCTTGTCGGGATGAAACGTGGAAACGACTGGTCGGGGCTTCACCTGTTCTACATTGCAGCTTCTGCCTTGCGAGATGACATCTTCTTAGATTCAGTTGTGGAGAATCCGTGGTAGTGTTATCCTTTCTCTTTTTCAAATCAAGGCAGTTTCGTCGTAGATGCCCTTCCCGTTTGCAGTGCCAGCAAACGACTCTGGTCCTTCGATCGCTGGCTCCGGGATAGCTTCTCATCATTCTATCAATTTTGCTCTCCAGTTCTCGAAGCTTACTGGTGACAAAGTCAGAAGAATCCTCGGCTAATGCACCACGCACATATCGTCGGTCTTTTCCAGAAGCTAGCTGCGCGGCTTCTACTCTCATGGCGTACACGAGGGCCGACTTCAGGTTTTTGTTTTGGGATAACCTTACCGCCTGCTGCACATCGGGATCTTGAATAGCGTCGATGAAATACTGCAGAGAAAGATCGTCCCGTACATCCGGGGGACAGTCAGGGAAAGCGAGGAGCGACAGTCTTTCTATATCCGATGCCAATTCTTGAAGAGTTTCATTGGCCTTCTGCTGTCTCACTTTCAGTTGCAGTCTGTTATAATCCTTTAGATGTTGCTCCCCAAACCTTAACTCCAACGCACTTGCCAGCGCCACGAATTCTCCCCGCTTCTCTTCAGGTAGTGTTTGTAAAATGTCAGCAGCTTCACCTCGAAGAGATGCCGCGAGATGGAATGCTTTCGAAGTATCGTCCCAACCATTCGCAGAAGCAATCATTTCAAACTGCGTTTGATAAACGCGCCAAGACGACCTTCCATCAAAAGTGGCCACTTTGATGTTGGAACGTGGCGTAATGAAGGGGGTGGAAACATTATCCCATTTAGGCGTTGCAACGGTCATAGCTTCCCCCGTTTCAATTTCCCGTAGCCTTTCTTCAAAAGCGTCATGAAACTTTTCCTGTTCCTCTTTCATGGTGGAAACCTTTTCTTCGATTTCATTCCTCACAGTCACAAGATCTTCTTTCATTGTAGAAACCTTTTCTCCCAAGCAGTCAACTTTCCCATTAACCGCCTCAAAACTCTCACTGATTTCTTTTCTTACTTCACTCAGAACATCTTCTTTTACCGATTGTAGAACACTTGTAGTAGTCTCTATTATCGTAGATTCCACCATTGTAGCTAGTTCGGATTGCATTTCTTCTTTAATCCCAATTATAGCTGCTGATGTGGATTCTCGGCAGGTGGCGATTGCAGCGGCGAGTTCGGCATTTGTCGTTTCTTGACGGGCTTGACCAGCGGCGATTGTAGCGGCGGTTGATTCTTGTCCGGCTTTTATTTCGGCGATTGTAGCGGCGGTTGATTCTTGTCCGGCTTTTATTTCGGCTTTCATTTCAGCGGCCGTGGATTCTTGTCCGGCTTTTATTTCGGCTTTCATTTCAGCGGCCGTGGATTCTTGTCCGGCTTTTATTCCAGCAATCATTTCCATTAATTGTTTCATTTGGTCTTCCATCATTCCTCTAGTTGTCGGCATTCAAAATTACGAAATCCCACTTCTGACACCACTGTTACGAATTTTTCCGCTGAGGCAATGATGGTACAGTTTTCACGGTATAAAAATATTTATTCTCTCTTCAGAAAACTCACAAAATTTATCCACAGGCAACAGTTTAATTACTCTCAAGCTTCAACACAAGCTTCAACAAAAATAACTTCGAATTCAGCGATTATACAAGCTCACTCCAATAGGTAAACAAAGCGACCAGCTTTCAACGAAATCCGAAGTCAATCTGAAAACTTTCCCGTTCTCCAGTCTTTTATAAACAAGCGCGTGAGACATTCTCGAAATTTCCAGCCAATTCATTGGAAACGAAATATCTCGAAACTTCTCGATGGCTTTAGGTGTTGCCACCTTTTTCTAACTTGTATAATCGCTATTAATTAATAAATAAAATAAGATAAAAATAAATTACAATAGAATTTTGAAATAATACGTCACTATTTACAATATATACAGACAATTTGTGCAACAATATGTTAAATATATCCCTATACTTTATATATAGTCAGAATTATTAAAATTGAAACAAAAGTTCAATTTTCAGAGGTCGAAACGGGATCGAAACCCAAGATGTGGAATGCATGAATGCCTTTTGATTGTTAAAATGCACATGGTAAAATTTCGTAGCGAAGCACGGGCATTCAGCTAGTACATATGTAAAGTAAAGTTGCGAACTCCAGTCAATGAATCTCTTCTAAAAATGTCATTTCTGTGTGGGAAAGTACTTTTTCAATAGACTGAGAGGTGACTGCAATTTTTGGACCCCATCGAACATCATTCTGAATTTTTTATAGAAATTGGAGAAAAGTTAGTAGATTACGAATCCACTGGTCTGCCGTGGCAAAAATGGCCGAAACTGGTCAAAAATCGACTTTTTATAAGTTGAACTAAATCCAATCGCCAAATGCGCCATAACTTGCCAAATAACGAGCATTTTTTTTTTATTTGGTAACCCTCACTCTTTAATTTTCAATTAAGAAGGTTGCAGACGATTCGGATGTGTGGCTATGGCTTACTTGCATCTTTCACAAATGAGCCAAATTGTCAATAAACATTACGTCACTGATGACGAAACTGATGTCGCTAATTTGGCTCACTTTTGAAAGATACAAGTTTTTCGAGCCATAGATCAGAAATCGTTTGTGCTTTTTCTCATTGAAATCAAAATGCTATGGGTTGCCAGACGAAAAAGTTTGTTCTCTTTATGGCAAGTTATGACATATTTGGCAATCGGATTTTAGTTCAACTGATTCCAAGTCGAGTTTTGATCAGTTTCGGCAGACCAGTGGATTCGCAATCTTCTCACTTTTCTTCATTTTCTATAAAAAATTCAGAATGATGTTCGATGGGGTCCAAAAATTGCAGTCGCCTCTTGGACTACAAGCTAGTGCGAGAGAATTGCTTTCCTACACTCCTCGTGGTAAAGTGCTACTTTCCCCATGATTTTCTGATTAAAAATGATTAAATGAAATTAAATTTTGTGCACGTTGTTATAAAAATATTTTTACTCTAATGTCAAATGTTACATTTCTGTTATTCAACAAAATCTTAAATGATGTATAACAATACATGATGCAAACTGTTTATCCATTTTTATTACAACACATTTTATTTTGCTTTGTTAAAAATGTTACAGAAAAGCGTTCCATAAAACTTTGCTGTGCATGAAATTGTGCACTTATGTTTAAATAATTTGATTAGGAATTTTCAACTAGGTTTCATAAACAAAGTATTGCACAAAAGTGTTATTTATGTGTTTCAACAAAATATTGTGTATTAGGAACAAAAATTGTTTAATGCTATGGAAATCTACATTCATAACTTTGAAGAATTCGTTTTTTTCCCTTCTATAAAAAAATTTAAGTTTTCTTAATTACAAAGAGTTTTATATCAATTTTGCTTTAAACCATTTACTACAACAAATGAAACTTTTCGGAACAAAACTTCTAAAACAAAATTAGGAAATACTTCTGAACCTCATGAGACCTATAAAGTAGAATTTTTTTTATGGGTTAAAGATTTAAAGAAAAAAAAAATGGCAGCCTTTTACTGTCCATTCGTTCTCAAAGCATTTTTTAATCAAATTAAAAACTTATGAAAGAACCAAATTTTCTACTTCAACCTTGTGACGTTCGTGTAGAGATCAAATTCTTTAATAATATAATTACAGATTCTTGATTAATCTCTTATTAAGTCATAAACTACTTTTACTTTTTGAATCTCAAGCACGTATAGCATTGCAGACGATATGCGTATTTGTAAGTCCACGTAAAATGCTTTTCAATAATTTTTAGATAGTAAACCTCGTTCTTTGAAATACTAATTTACTTAAAATATTTCAGAATAAAAAAAACGTGGTTCATGTGTTGTGTATGAACTAAAAAACTATTTTATTTATTGGTAAGGACTATTTTATTTATTGGAAATTTTAAGTAAGACGATTTTAGTACGTGATCGTTTGGTTATGACGTAATTGAGCATAAATTAAAACTTAACAGTGAATGTTTGATTTTTTTAGTAAAGTTTTCTTACAGTGTAGGAAAAAAAAGCACTATTCGTTCGTTTGTTACACTTTTTAAGAAACCAGTAAATGAATTAATAAATATCAAAATAGCCTTCGGAATAAAGAAAGTAGAATATATATGACATCATTAAAAGTAAATAATAATTTATTTATTTTAATATTTATTTCGTTTGCGCTATATCAGTCGTTTTGTTCACTGAATTCTTAAATTATTCAGAATATTCTAGTGAATGAAATGTTTTAAATGATAAATAAAACATATTTTATTTGCCATATACGATAAAAAAAAAAAAAAAAAAAAAAAAAAAAAAAAAAGAGTACGAAAATTGAGAACAGAATAATTCTACCTACCTTATCCACTAAATTGAAAGGTTTTAACTCTAAAGAGCTTTCTAAATATATTTCATGGTATTCACAACTGAAATCTAGTTTAAATAATCCAATCAAATTGCAAATATTTCGAGTATTTTATTCAAGCCGTCATGTATTAATTTTTTTTACTACGTAGCTGGTTCGGAAGTGTGTTTTGGGGCTTTTCTTTTTTCGATTCATCCGCCTGCTACTACTTTAATGGTTTTTTCTTGCACTTTTACCTTTTGAATTCAAAAATTTGAAAGATAGAAATTTCTTAAAAATAGAAAAAGTTGCATTCACGATAAAAATGTCTAACTCAGAAAAAATATAAATTGTTTATTTCCGTAGTTTTTTTTTATTTTTTTTTATTCATTTGTAAATAATTTCATAAATGAATGAGAACTTCAAATAAAATGAAATCGAGCATTTTAAATTATTTATTTAGTTTAGGTTATTCGACGCGTGTTGTTAAATGAACTTTTAAAATATTCAAAATAGTCTAGAGTATAAAATGTTTAAAAATGATAAATGAAACAGTTTTTGTTTGAAATACAAGCAAACCAACGACTAATTACATGAAAAATATATTAAAATTGAAAGGATTAACGTTGATAAATAAGGTATAATTTTACACACATAAAAATAAGATATTTTAATTGAACTCATTAGACCTCTATTTTAAAGAAGACAATAAAAACAATTATTTTCTAATTTCTACCATAAAATAAAGCTTTAAGTTAGCTCTAAATTTTTATAAGTTTTAGAACTTGTCTGATAATTATTTTATGACTAAATATAACAGAAAATACAAGGTGGGTAAAAAAAAATCGATTTATTTTAAATTTCTACCCGTTTCAGAAAGTCTAAATTATAAAAAGATATATATATATATATATATATATATATATATATATGCCACCAACTGCCACCAAGTTGAATCGACACTACTACTGATTTGAACTACAGGTTTGCCAAAATGGATGTCAAGTTATAATGGAACCATACAGGCGCCGGATTGCCGTACTTGAAGCAAAAGTGCAAAAGTGCAAAAAAAAAAAAGTGTGTGTGTGTGGGGGGGGGGGGGGGGGGAGGGGTATGACGCATTCTAATCGAATTCAATTTCAAACTAAAAATACCTAAACATGTAGTTTTATAGACTTAAATTACATGTTAAATACCTTAAAAAAATTCATGGATACAGAATACCTTTAAAATTAAGTCAAAAATGGAGAGATTCGTAATTTTTTAATCCTAATCCCTTGTAATATAAAAGTTGGATGGCATTGCAACGTGATAACAAAATATATTTGAGAATATTACTATCCATAATTAGGGCTACAAGTAGTGACGTCACAATACCAATGTCGTCACAATATATTCCATTACCATACCAGGTTATGTATTTTTAGACTAGCTCTTGATTTAAATTCTACATTTGTAATTTAAATTAATTGTACGACATTTGAGTAATGAAAACCGTGTAAATATGATATCTTTATTTGTTGGCTTGCTTAAAATAATTTGGAATATTTTTTAATGTATGAACAAAACATCTGAAAATAAATTCAACAAAATGAAGCTGGTGCCTATTTGTAACTGCAACATCTGTTTACAAAAAAAAAAAAAAAAAAAAAAAAAAAAAAAAAAAAAATAACGAAGAATTTTTATACCAAGTTCTTACATATTATTTTAAAATGAAACAAAATCTTACCTAATCTAAAATCTAGCAAAGATTGGAAACCTTAACTTTTGATGGATTTTAAATACACAGATCTTTAGTTCGAACACAAAATGTAAGCAAAAATCCGAGATGAATTAAAAAACACGTAAAAAACAAAATATTAAATTAAAAACAACGTTTAAAATGCATCAACAACAAAATGAGAATTTACATTTTCTGAATACTAGGTTTTAAATGTTCACATTTTCTGCAGTAATTTAAATTACGAATTTCACTTCCCTTGATGATACACAAAATACATACAACGGATTGTTTGGACTCAATTGAAGACCGTGACGTCACAACTTAAATAATTAATTAGTGAGGATAGTACACTCGAATTCAATTTCGATTTTATAAAGAAGTAATACGCGTTCAATTGAACGAGTAAAACACATTTCTCACTAAAAAAAAATATTTTGAATTGCATTTTTAATCTACAAAACCCTTTCATGTTATTCAACTATTTACCCTCAATAGAGTCCAATATGCGCAATTCTAAATTTAGATTGTAAGTACATTGTATAGAGGGGAAAAAATAATCGAGCTTTAACGACAGAAAAATCCTCATTTCCGTTGCTGAACAATATTGCTTAACTTTTTTTAACGAATCTGTTTTTCAAATCGGATTTCGCATTCATTAATTTTAATTTCCTATTTAAGTAAGCTTGTAGATTGATACTTTGAAAGGGGTAAAGGAAGAGGAGTTCAATTTAAATGGTAATTCCAAAAAACTAATTCAAACATATCCCCCAAACATACACAGCCAATTAATAGCTTTTCTAAACTGGAATGCGGTGTTTTGAAAAATATCGTATTTAATTTTGTTACACATGAATTTAGTTGCTTTATAGACCTACTAGCTGAATAGATGTGTCCGCGTATTTTTGTATGCAAAATTTCTTTGAGATAGCTAAAAAACTGTAGCTTCCTATAAAAAAGCATATATACTACGTAAACTCTTTTTTATATACAGGGTGGCTATAATTAAAGTTCAATTTTCAACACTATAAAATAAGAATCACTTGTTAGATCTGAAATTTAGCTAAATATACGTGAAGAAACAGGAAAGGAAAGGGTATAACATCAAAAAGGACAAAAAGGAAAGCAAGCAGCAATAATAATAATAATAAAATAATAATAATAATAATGTGGGATTTGACCACAATAACAGATGAATGAAGGCAATTCTTAGACGAAACTTATTTAATTAACACTTTATGTAAAAACTAGAGAAAACATTTACGTGGGCGCCTACACATACTGACCCACGGATTATTTACACACCAACAGGAACGTAGTTTCAGAATCGAGTGTTGCCACAACAGTTTATAACGTTTATATGTAATCAGTAGAATGTTCCATCACAAAATGGGGGTGATGGGAAAATAGGCGTTGATTTACAACAATTAATAATAATAATAATAATAACAATAAAAATAATAATAATAATAATAATAATGATAATAATAATAATAATAATAATAATAATAATAATGATAATAATGATGATAATAATGATAATAATGATAATAATAATAATAATAATGATAATAATGATAATAATGATAATAATAATAATAATAATAATGATAATAATAATAATAATGATAATAATGATAATAATGATAATAATAACAATAATAATAATAATAATTTGTAATATTTTTTTATAAATACCATACCGTTTCCCCGCGTATATGCAGGAAAACTTTAGGTCACTCTAACACGTGGTTCTTTTTTACAACTTTTTGAAAGTTAAACTTTAATTATAATTACCCTGTATATAGAAGATAGGATGTTTAAAAGGGGGTCCGGCACTTCCATAGGAGCCCATGTTAAATTCAACAACTTTGGGGTCATCTCATTTAATAACCTATTCTTCAATCATTATGAAACTTTCACAGTGTAATATTTAGACAGTTTTGAATACTTTAGCACGAGATTTTTGTTATTTTTTTTAAATTAAAATACTTATGATTGTCTAAAAATATAATTTAAGAAAATTTTTTAAATTTTAGACTCATTACTTTAAAAAAAAAAGAAAAAAGTATGCTACTTATCAAATATTTCTCGTGTTAAAGTACTTAAATACATTAGAGAAACATGTATAACAAAAAATTTCATACATTTATTTCACATAGATTTTAAACTATGTGCCCCAAACATGAAAAAACGGCATTTTGAGAAATTCGGCTTTGAAGTTAAAAAACATGTATTAAATGCCTACATTTTGTTTACAAAAAAATTATTAAAAATACTTTGAAGTAAGATACAATTACAATTGTGGCATCATTTCAAAGAGGAAAGTTTATATTTTAAGAAACAGTAATAAACTCGAAATTGATAATCTGAAAAAGTTTCATGTCCCGCACACCCTTACTGTTTTATTAGGGTCATCATGTATTGTCTCACTTACTTTATCCGCACAAAGCACATAAACTATTTAAGGGGGTATGGGACTCGAAATTTGTAAAATTCACAAAAATTATTTTATTATTGTAAAAATTAGTGCATATATTTTTAAATAAAATGGTACAAAAAATGAGTTTTTTTCTTTAGTAGAACTTGAAATGTTTAAGTTTTTGTTACATGACAACTGCATCTCAGACATGCTATCTTGAAACTTTGAAACTGTTTTTCTCTGTGATGGCCTTTTGTCCCTTTTTTGAGTTTAAATTGATATAACTTAAAAATTACTTGATATAAATCTATGAAACTTCCGACAATTATTTTTCATACATATTTCTTTAATTTGTCTTCCTTAATTATGATTTTTTATTTAAGTTTTTTAAAAAAAGCTTTTGGAGCTTAGCATATTATGGATTTTATATAGTTTTTGCACAATATATATATATTTTTTTAATTTATTCTAATTACTTAATTAAAAAATCATGAAGACAATTTTTTAAATAAATTATAAGAAGTAGTTTTATACAAAAATAAAGTGATTTTTTTAAAAAAGTTTTTTAGATATATCAAACATAGGAAGTATCAAAATTTTGAAGTTTTTTAATTTAAAAAAAAAAATATTTTTAAAATTTGAAAATTTAAAATAGTTTTTAAAATTTGAAAATTTAAAATAGTTTTTAAAGTTTTAAAGCATCATTCATTGTTGCATAAAAAATTTCAGAAAAATAATTCTAAAAATAAAGATTTTAGAATTTTGAGTCCCAAACCCCCTAATGTCGTATTAAAATTGATTGTAGTATTTAAAATAAGCCTGATTGTTACAATTACCAAAAGATCGTTCCTATACACGTATGTGTTAAGATACATCAGGTGAAGATACCAAGTATTTAATGACTAAAAGCTCTCACTGGATTGATAACAATTAGTGATAACACAATATAACCTATGAAAATCAAGTTTTTAATATAAATTCTTTATATACATTGTCAATTTTTATATTCATTAACAAAGCGCCGTTTCTGTTGTCAGGGTGTTTCTTGGTGTTTGCATCTAATTTTCTCTATTAGAAAAATATGTCGTAAACTACTTTTCAAAGTTTCTTCATTAAAAATGAATGTGAATTCATTCATTGACATCCAACTATCTTTTATTTTTTCAGATTAAAACAATTTATTTATTTGTTTATTTATTAAAACAATTTTGGAGACAGCAAAGAGTTTCTTAAATGATCGGTTAATTGCTATTACAGCGTGATTGGATGACAGCAAGTTGGTTTATTAGTATTCTGAAAAAGCGACCATTTAGTAAGAGTGACAGCTTCCAAAATTTGATCGAATGCATTGTTATCGAAATCGAAACTATCTGCCAAGTTTCAGGCCGATTGGATGACGGCAAGGGGGTTAATTAGGTAACCTCAGATTTGCCCGTTATCGACACACACACACACACACACACACACACACACACACACACACACACACACACACACACACACACACACACACACACACACACACACACACACACACACACACACACACACACACACACACACACACACACACACACACACACACACACACACACACACACACACACACACACACACACACACACACACACACACACACACACACACACACACACACACACACACACACACACACACACACACAAAATCGAAGTTAATATAAAGGATTTAAAAACACTGTAAAGTACGAATCTTTGTATTGCTGTATTGTACGAATCTTTGTACAACAGAACCTTTGTATTGCCTTTATTTTAGACACATAGAAACTATATGAATTGCATTTCGTTTTTTAAGGAGATATATAAGATGTTTATTGTTTAATGTATTTTTACTTTTCAAATTGGGTTGGAAACGAATGTTTATGAAATATTTTACATAATCAACTAATGCGTTATTATACATAATAGGTTGACGAGCTTTAGGGAATAAGGGGCGTAGTGTTACAAAATAATTTTAAAAGTAACTTTTTAGTTAATGTATCTTTCAAAGAAAAAAAGTGTACTTTATCTTTCGTGAGCTACTTTTAGATTAAAATTTTTTTATTCAAGTGTTTCAGCCTTAATTTCATGTATATCAAAATACTTGACCAAAAAACTATGGTAGTAAAATGTTAACGGTTGCAATTTTTACGCGACTGATTTAAAATAAGGTAAAATTTTGACATATTCTCTAAAGAATGATAATTTGCGACAAAACCTGTCAAACCTTCAGAATATGTTTAAAACATGCTCAGCTTTTAGTTCGTGATGTTTTATGCATTTTACTCTAGTGCGTGCAAACTAGACAAAATATTCTAGCACAGCAATTAAATGTTTCAGTTATCTATATATTATCATATAATAATAAACAGGAGATATAATTAACTAATAAAGGTTTTAATAAAAAAAAAAAAATAAAAAAAAAACTTTAAAAAAAATTAATATTTAAAAAAGAAACGAAACTTAATAAATGTGAGGATTACAGGACTAATTTATTTGCTGTTGTTCGGTAGGCCACTCATTATAGGTTATTTCAACATTCGTTTTTTTTATTACTTTCAATTACCCATACGTACACATAGGGTAATGAAAGTATAGCAATTGGTCAGCAAAAAAATTTCGATTTTTTTTTTGCATTTCTCCACGTTTTACAACATCCTGATCTCAAAAAAGTGATCTAGAAAAAATGTCTGTTTGTGTGTGTGTAAGTGTGTTTATGGTCAGCATAACTCCCGAACAAATTGACCTACGATGTTCAAATATGATGTGCAGGTTGGTGGTAGCCATGTGACCTACCATTAAGGTTTTTGTCAAAATCGCGCATGCGCGTAAGGTAGTTGCCATTGAAAAAATCATGTTTTTCAGTAATTGCTAAAACACTGCTCTGACGATTTTGTTCAAAATCGCTGTGGAAATGCCTCTTAAGGTGTTCTAAACATCCCCACCTCCGAAATTCCCATAAAAAGGCTTTAACGCGGTAAAAAGTTAAAAAACGAATGTCTTCAACACAGAGTTCTCTTACCTTGAGCATATCTCATTAACGACCGTTTTTTCTTCTCTCCTCTGTTTCACTTATAATAAAGGATAATATAAGGATTATCGTAAAGTATATCGCCAAAATCGCCATTTTAGCGAAGGTTTTTTTTTTTCTTTGTTCGTGTAAAAATTATTGCCAAAAATAACGCCAAACTGGGCATTTTTATTCAAATGAGAGAAAATAAGAAAATGGTTAGTAACACAATGTCAAATTTTACTGCAATGACCAATGTTATATAGTGCAATTGAAAGTTGTTCGATATTCCACACCTCTAGTTATAAATGTAGTATAACTACAAAACATCTGTCTGCTTTTTTTAACTATGCTTACATAAAAGTTTATAACTGAACAAAATTCAACTGGTAATAGCAAACAATCCGACAATGATATTTATGATTTTTTAACTCGAAGAATTTCAAAAAGGGCAATCAGTAATTAGAAGTTTAGATTTTAAAACTTTCCTCACAACTATTTATGTTAGTCAATTTGTTATTTATATTGTTATGCAATTTTATTGCAAATACTTGTGACTGGTTGTTCCTTCTCTTTTTTGTTAAAGTTCTATTTTTTAATAATTAGTTTTATTCGTCGGCCAGCGATAATACAGACAGGACATTTTTTATATTAAATAAAAATTAACCCATAAAAATAAAAAAATTTCAATAACAACTTGTCAACTTTTATGTGCAATTGCAACTACTTAAGTGATTGTGAGCTCAGATTGGACTTTTCACAGTGTTTGACTACTACGAAAAAAACTATCGATTTTGTGCGATGCACTAACTCTTTTTTACTCCCTAAACTTAATAAAATGCATTGTCATATACAACCAGTCTATTTGTCAAGTTTCAGCTCGATTGGATGCAGGCAAGTGGGCTAATCAATTCTTTTGAATAGAAGCGTATGTAAAAGTGGAAATTTGGTTACAGTTCCCAAGGCTTGAGTCCATTCTCATCCATCGATATAGATAAACAACTGGATAGACTGTTTAACGCTGGGGAAATAAAGCCGTTGCCAGATGCCATTGGGTGCGTGATATATACGGATCGCCGAGGATTGAAAATAAAATTTTGGGTTGTACACAGCAGAAATGTCAACAGTAGACCTTAATATCTTGTAATAAGGAGCAAAAAAAAATACTTTCTAGCATTTCCATCCAACTATATAAGTGAACTGTGATTCATTAACCATCCACCTAGTGTCATCAACCACCGGCGCGTATTTCTCCATGCATTAACATAGAAGCAGTCTATCCAATTGTTTATCTATATCGATGTTCTCATCAACAACGAATCGATCTGCCATATTTCAGTTTGATTGGATTATGGTAAGTGAATAAACCGGCCACAGATTTTACAGTCACAAACAAAACTGAAGTTGAGATAAAAAGAACACAAAATGCTTTGATGTTGGTACATTTTTCTTAAAATGTGTATTTTTGTTAATATATGTTTGAATTTACTTGTGTGCCCCTAGTGCGTTATAAGTGGATCCAACTCTGTTTCAAACGGTGTTAGAGTTGCCGAAAGAAGTCTAATGATGTAAAAAGTAGTTAACAAAAGTTGCCAATTGAGGAACGCTAGACTGTTTTGTTATGCGAAATTGCAAATGTGCGTGTTTCCTCAATGTCGCGTAGCACGACCGGATCTATTGGTTTTATTTAACAAAGCTTCTATATTTATACATTCAGCCTAATTATCATGATTTAATCTGTTATACACAACATAATAATTAGCAAACATAATAATAAAAATGTGAGTGTATCAAACATTTGACTTCGGCAGATTATTGATCTAATAAGCATGCAATAATTTATGCCGGAATTAACAGTATTTAGAAAATTCTCTTATAATGGTACAAACTGCATTTTATTATTTTGTTTCTAGTATTGAGTCTTTTATGTTATCTATTCAAATACAATATTTTAGTATAACTTTATACTTGGTGAATTCTTTGATTAGTACTTTTTTCAGAAAGAAAATAACAAAGGGATCACACACCGCTTCTGTACCAGTATGTTTAGTGGCCAGTATAACAAAAATCACAAACGGTACTACACATAGCTTCACTTCAATGTCGTTCCAGAAAAATAAAAAGTTAAATAACGTGTCAACTGGATGGACTATTAAGGTAAATTGGTATATAATTGGCCAATACCCAGCTAAAAATAATAGTAAAAAATATTAGGGGTGCGGAACATTGTACAACTTTCAATTACAACTAATACTGGTGGTTGCATTTAAATTTGCCATGGATTGGGTGTATTTATCGTTTTTATATTTTCATTATGTTAAATGCCAGTTAGGCGATATTTTTGCCTATAATGGACAATTCCCGCATTTTTTATTATTTTTTATGCAATTCTAAATGTTTCGGAAATGCCATAAACAGAAAAATTTCTGCTCAATACGCTTTTTCTTCTTTTTTTTTAATTTGCAATAAAAGTTCCCATGTAACACGTTTGGCAGCAGAAACCAGTTTTGCAAGTTTCTCGCAAATCTCGCCAATCTGTACGGGATATGGCAATGGTCTACCAACGCCAACTATTTGTCAGAAACCTCACGATAACCATAGAATCGGAAAGAAGTTTTGACGTCATAGATTTTGTTGAGTCTTTTGATCGGACTGGTTTTTGGTTCGGTTTTGGGGCATTTTCTTTTCTTAATATTTAAATAACTAATTTTTGTTTAAGAACTTTTGTTTAAATATTTAGGAATCAGAAAGAAATTCTTCATAAATATAAACTAATTTCACTCGCTTTTAAAAAATGCGAGAATTGCCCATTATTATATTAGCAAAGGGAGAAAAAAAACGCATCGCCAAAACGTGGAAATTAGCGATATATATTTCAATAAATATTACGTTATCTTTCCTTGTAAGTGAATCAGAAATATGCCACGCTGAACATTCTGCATAGGTTGAACAGGTGAAATTAGCACTTCATAGGTTGAAATACAAAGAGGTAACCTGCCATTTTGCACCTACCGTTTGTAAAGAGAAGCATGGCACGTAAAATAAAAGAGGTAATTTTCCGTGTGCGCCCGGGTGACTAGCGTGACATCCGGCCTTCAGTTATCCGGCAAGATCCCCTTTCACTTTTCCGGACGCCCCTGCAAGAGATGAATAATTAAGTGGTGGCACACAATTTGAGTGCATTATGGGGACCCAATGATCCATTTATTTGAAAGGTGCTGTTTGCTGAATTTATTAAAAGAGGATGGTTGCGTGACGCGCGAGGGTTGATGCTTTTAAAGAGCTGTGTGTGGTTGGTTGGTTGTTTTCAGATTATCTGGCGCCGTCAGCAACACGAGGGCTATAACATTCGTCATTAGACAAGCCAACATACATTTACAAACACCCATGCCTAACACGGGACTCGAACCCGCAACCTCGTGGTCTAGAAGCTAGCACGCTAACCACTATACCGTTTGGTCGGCAGCTGTATGTGAATGGTTGAGTTCTATGTAAATAAGTGTTTTGTTTAAACAGGCGTCTTCACGTTAAATTCAAAATGTCAAATTCAAAAATGTAGTAACCAAAACATGAAGAAAAAACACCTGAATATTTCAATGAATGCTTGTATGATTATTGCGCATGCGTAAAAATTGGCTACCATTGAAAAAGTTATGTTTCTCAACAATTGCCGAAAAAACGGCTCTAACAACTAGGATAAAAATCGCTGTGGTAATGGATTGTAAGGTGTTTTAAACATCCCCACATCCGAAACTCGTTTAGAAATGCGATAAAGTGGAAAAACAGATGTCTGGAACACAGAGTTCTCTTTCCTTGAGCATCGCTCATCAATGACTGTTTATCCTCTGTTTCACTTACGAGAAAGTATTATGTAATATTTACCGAAAAGAATTTTGACAATCTCGCCATTTTGGCAGTGTTTTCTTCTTGTCAATAAAATAATTATCACCAAAAATATATTGCCAAACTGGCCATTTTTTTTTAATTGGTGTCAATATAGAAATGTAAACGGCAAACTATACCAATTCAACAGGATGATACAAGAAAAATAGCCAGTTAAGGTCCAGATATACCCTTGGCCATAATTCTTACACATTTCATTGAGAAAAAAAAAAAAAAAAAAAAAAAAAAGAAGAAAAAAAAAAAAAAAAAAACACGCTTAAATGGCGAAATTGACGATATGCTTCTCGATAATACTACATTGTCCTTTTTTATTAAATGATACACAGGGTAAACGGTCGATGGTCGTTGATGGAGAATGTTAAATAAGTCAACTCTTGCGTTAAAGACTTTCGTTTTTCAATATTCTAGATCTTCATTGTATTTGTACGGAAATTTTGGAAGAGAAATGTTTAGAGCACCTTGAAAGGTGTTACCACGCCAATTTTAATCAAAATAGTTTGTTTTGGCCTTTGCTGAAAAATATAAATTTTTCAAAGGCAGCTATCTTATGCACATAAGGAATTTTGACGAAAACCTTACCGAGGTCCCATAACCACAACAACCCGTATTAAAAAGTTGAACATCGCACGCCAATTCGTTCGGAAGTTATACTGACCACGGACAGACCCATTGACTAAACATACATAGATTTCTTCTAAACCAGTTTTTTTGGAAGCCACACGTTCTAAAACATTTAGAAACGCACAATATCGAATATTTTTTTAACAAATACTTTCATTACCCTATGTTAAAATATGCGTAAATGAAAGTAAAACCCATGAAACAGTTAAAGGCTCTGCAATAATAGTAAAGCATCGTGCATTTTATCGAAAAAGAAATTGAATTGTACCGTGTTGTAATCGTATCAAAATAAGAAGCAAGTTTGTTCCACCGCACTAATCTTTCCCCAATACTGGCGCCTGAAGTATTAGGCATTTCTCAATTCCACTGCCATAAGAGTAACATTTAAATCCCAAGGGCAGTGCTGCCCATTTCAGATCCCAGTTATGGAACATGAAATTTCCATTAGGTTAATAGAAATACCCGATAATTCCAGGAGTGCAGACATAATTCTCAGCTCAAACATTCGCATTTAGCAGAATTCTCACTGATTGAATGTGGTTCAGTTTTCTTTTATTGAAAATTGAGGTAGAAATTGATTGGGTACGGAAAAGCCGTTTTAAAAACTTTTATTTTTATCTTTTTCCTTGGGATTAGAAGTAAAATTACACTCAAAAGTGATCTTTCTCAGAGTGGTTCGAGTTTATCTGGAAAATACTTTGCAGTTGAAGGTGTATTTGTAATGATGACCTGCGAGGTTTTCGCTAAGGCAACTGTAGCGGTGAAAAAGTTTTCGAAGGAAGAAACGCCTTTTCTGCATTCTCTTTCAAAATCTGTAGTGACTTTACAAAAAAAAAAAAGAAAAAAAAAAAAAAAAAAAAGAGAAGGAATTAGTTTTATTTCATATGACGAACAGATTTTGCGATACCACTTTTTTGAAAAATAGCGAAGTAAAATTAAAAATAATACATGCTTTATATGCATTATCAATTTTTATATTCATTAACGCAGCACCAATATCAAAAACATTTCTATCAGCAAAATGTGCTACTACGTTTCAAAATGTACTTATTAAAAATGAACGTGAATGTATGCTCTTATATCCAAATATCATTTATTTATTCTAATTAAAGTAATTTTGTTATTATTATCATTATTATTATTATTATTATTTTTTTAATTTAAAAAACTGGAGAGTTGCAACAATGGTCGGTTAAATATTGCCTTAAAGCGATTGGATGACGACAAGTGGGTTTATTAGCAATCCGTAAAAGCAACCTTTTAATGACAGTAACAGCCCCAAAATTTTATAGAAGACACTGTCATCGACATCGAACCTATCTGTTAAGTTTCATCCCGATTGGATGACGGCAAGAGGGTTAATTAGGCCTCCACAGATTCCGCTCGCATCGACACACAAAATTGAATTTAATACATAGGATTTAATTAAAAGGTACAAGCCGAATAAAAGTAAGGTTCTATGCTCACCCAAATCCATAGCAAGACACAACGTCTAATTTCAGAAGGGCTTTTATTTTAGATATCACACAGTTCATGTTAGTTTTGAAATTTTTTCCCCAAACGTTAAATATAAATGTCAAACTAGGTACTTGCAACTTTTTCAACGCTATTACACTACCACACTAGCCATTGCATTGAAACGTATTTTAATTTACCTCTTACATTTTCATATTTTTAATTAATTAAAAATACTCTCCAGTTGATTGAGTTAGGCAATAAATGTTTTAAAAAAATGTCGCCGTTTTCGGGAAATTTTTGGCAACGGAAGTGGTTGTCGATTTCTAGTTTTAGTAGAGAAAATTAATCTTAAACTCAAACAGAAAGACTGATCCTTTTTTTAAAAAAAGCTTATTAATAAGTGCAGCATACAATTAAAATGAACTATTTTTATTTTGACGGAAGAGATTAGATTTGACTACTTACGTGAGAATTCTTTAATTTATTTTTGTCTATGAAATGTTAAAGAAGTTAAGAACAACTTAAAATTTTAAAAGATCATTTCGATTTTTATCAAAATAAAGGCGTTTTATGGCAATTTCTGGAAAAAAAATCTCTTCAATGGGAGATATCTACTCTTGCGGTATTTTCTAAAAAATCCTTGTTATCACTTTCTATGTGCACTACTGACTTTTATAGTTAGTTTGAACACCGTAGCATTATCTGTTGGATTGAAGATACACAACACATATATACAGATAAACAGAAATTTTATCAAAAACCACAGTTTTAGAATAATGACCTTAACCCCTTGACCTACAATGTCAACCTCCATAAATTCATTCAAAGTCACTGTAGACTTTGAAGTCTCCGAGACGTCAAGAACTGTCTTCGGTGAACACCGGGCAGTATATTATTAAATCATCTGTTTCGGTCGTGCATCGATACTATGTTGTTTAGACTGTTGAAGATGCTTTCCCCTTCGCCTCATGATCTAATCTGAAGTTATGTTTCGGCACCAGGCGATTTTATTTGTACGTCAAGGGGTTAAACAGGGAATCGCCAGAAAATCGACTTCGATTTTTGACTCCAATGCAATACCTTCATTACCCTATATTAATGATGGTTGAATAAAAGTATAAACAGTTCATATTGATCGATGGTATTTAAGAGTGTATCCACAGACTAGAATCACATTTGTATATATTTCTTAACATTTTGTGAACGATCTATGTAGTGTCATTCTTTACAACTGCAGATAAGGTTATACAGCTTCCTTTTCCCAGACATTATTTCACAGACGTTTAAAAAAACACTTTTATCAAAGTTTTTTGTTGTTGTTGTTGTTAGATTGGTGAATCACTTCATCCTTTTAAAAACTTTTTGTACCTTTCTTTGCAAACATAAAGTTTAAACAAACGCTTCCGATAGCAAACTCACGACTTTCTGCTTTTGAAGATCGACTAGATGTTTAAATAACTAACTAAAATGAATGTGGAGCAATTGTCGTATACGCAGAGTTTTATTTAAACACTGAAATCTTAAAGAGGATAAAGGAAAACTAGTCAGGTGTCTTATTAAATACTTCAACTGAATATCTCTTGCAGAGAAAAATAGTTTATAGAAGCAAATTTCAAAAGCACACTATGCAATTAATATTTAGTACCTTGTTAGATATTTTTCTCTTCTAATCGTGTTGTGAGCAGGCGCGTACCAGGGGGAGGGTGTTTAGAGTTAGACCTCCCCCCCCCCCTCCCCCCCTACATTCCGGTATTTTGTTATGAATGAATAAGATACACTTGGTAACCGAAAATAATTTCAAAAGAATACATTTTCAATCCATCATCATTCCGACAGAGTAAGGTACTAAAATCGCACTAAAGTAGCTATTAGACCCCAAAAACTGAAATAAATGTCATATTTGTAAATATCAAACTATCAAAAAATCATTGTAGATTGCTTTTCAAGTACTTAGGTCTAATATAAAATATTGCTTAAAATATTTTTAAATATTAGGGTCTGTTTTCCAAATATTGTTATTGTATTTCAGTGCTACACGCCCTTTTTTCAAACGCCATTAATAAAATAATAAAAGGATTCTGATGTTGGTGTTTGCCCTTTCACCTAAAATATATTGCTCTTGCTTTAATTGAATTTAAACAAACAAGAAATTTTTTGTTTTAATTTATAATATAGCTAATCTGGATATTACGGGATCTAGATAAAATGTACCACATTGGTTTGTTTTGTATAACTCGAAAACTGAATAAAAACCATTTTAATATTATGGCATACGTAGAGGATACATTCAGAAATGGCAAGAATATTGATGACTTGTGAAAAATAAGGGATGAGGAATTTTTGCGAAGAAAATGTTTTTGCAAGTGAAATACGGAAGCAAACTTGACAGAAAAATCCTCCCACAGAAAACTTCTGGTTGCGCCCCTGGTTGAGAGAAAGGTTGTATTTGTGTTACTTTGTTGTGAAAAAAATATAATTTTTAATTGAAATAATATGTTTTCAAATACGTTAAAAGATTATCCATCAGTGTACATTAGTGACTAATAATAATAATAATAATAATAGTAATAATAATAATAATAATAATAATAATAATAATAATAATAATAATAATAATAATAATAATAATAATAATAATAATAATAATAATAATAATAATAATAATAATAATAATAACAATAATAATAATAATAATAATAATAATAATAATAATAATAATAATAATTCCACCACCACCAACAATAATAATAATAAAAATAACAAGAACAAAAAGAAGAACAATAACAATAATATAACTAATAATATAAATAATAATATAAATAATAATTTAAATAATAACTTAAATAATAATATAAATAATAATATAAATAATAATATAAATAATAATATAAATAATAATATAAATAATAATATAAATAATAATAATAATATTATTATTATTATTATCGTTGTTATTGTTACAGTTTCATGACACCTAAACATAGTCATGCAATTTACTCCTGCATACGATATTGTATATACTTGATGCAATGCTTTGGAAAAGTCTTCATATGTCAGTAACTTTTGTAATGAGAGTATGACGTTATACTCCAGTGACAAAAACAAACCAAAATTTCTTCACAAATTTTGTTCACTCACTTCTCATGTAAATTCCTTTTTAATTCATTGACTGATGTATACCCCCCGTTTCAACTCACCAAATCCAGCCCAAACTCCACAAGCTTAAACAGCAATTTACATCGACCCAGACCTTAACTCCATCTCCACAACTTATTACGTAACAAACTAAATCATCTCTAACCACAACCGAAACCGTATGATAAACCCTCCCCGAGCAGTAAGAAACTGCGCGTTTAATTACGCACAAATGAGCCATTTACGATATGCATAAAATAAGTAAGCTCATTGCATATCCAGAGGGAGTGCTCACCCCCCCCCCCCCCATCACAAAGGGCATACCTTTTCCGTTTTATGAAAGACGCAGCTGGTTGCCGAGCCTTAATTAAATCTAGGACTATAAAAATGTGACCGAAATCACTCGGTTGCCATGGCGACGGGAGGATGAGGAAATGCCCGAAACGTCTCCCCAAGGGTGGGTGGCTGAGATGGATGGTGATCTCGTTCTTTTTCTCCGGGGTGTGAAAGGAGGGACTTCCTGTGACGTCATGGTCGCTAAGAGACGTTACGTAAGGGATAGGCGTTTCGATGGGGTTAGCTCAAGAGGATTAGTCTTAATGGGGATTTCTTTGAAAGCAATGATAATGAAAGAATATTTTAGAATAAAGTGAATCAAACTTTTTATCTTTAAGCATATTGGTTCAGGAACAAATTTCATGCATTATCCATAAAAAAGCGACAATTCTAAGATTACCAAATTAAATTATCTTCCAATTTATACACATTTTAGTACAGAAAAAGCAGTTATTTCAGATTTTTTTTTTTAATTTAAAAAAAAAAAAAGAAGGGGAAAAAAAAAAGCAAGAGGTACCCCAGTAGCACCAATCCGCTGGCCAATCCCTGTGTGGACCGTTGTAGAGCGGCCGTTGCTACGGATCTTGGCCAATTTCGACCAGTGCTGGGTAAAACATGCTGGAAGATTTGAAATGCTGATACAGAGTTTTAAAATTCAATTATAGGGTTATAAGAAAAGACAGAGGGATAAAAAAAAATTGCTTTGTGATGGTTTTGACAAGTTTATTTAAAAAAAAAACTTAAAAAAAAAAAAAAACCAACACTTGAGTTTTGGAACGATGCTCGAAATTCAGCATAGAGGGGCCAATCT
The DNA here is from genome assembly GCA_963978545.1 of Linyphia triangularis. Classification (NCBI taxonomy): domain Eukaryota; kingdom Metazoa; phylum Arthropoda; class Arachnida; order Araneae; family Linyphiidae; genus Linyphia; species Linyphia triangularis. The sequence goes on along the minus strand of OZ021731.1, from coordinate 31,183,016 downwards.
GTCCAAAACTCCTGTTTCCAACATTGGCCAATACCGTTGTGCTAACTCGGTAAGTACAAGATAACAATAATTAATATTTGATGAGCTATGATTTTACGAAATAACACGCAATACCAATTAAATTTCTGAAATTATATCAACTGAAATTTAGTAAAATGTAATGGAAAGGAGGGAAGTGGGATTAAACTTTGGGTATAGAAAGTTTGAAATGGAGTATTCAAAGTTTTAAAATGGCCCACCTGATGGCTGTGTGGTTAGTGCTCTGGCCTCGCATGCCAAAGGAGCCGGTTACGAATCCCGGGTTAGGCATGGATGTTCGTTGTGGTTCGGAATCCTCATTAAGTGGTATGTCCTGGCCTAATTAGACAACATTGTGCATAAAAATAGGCGGTTGCTCGTACGAACCAACCGACCAAGTAATAAATAATTTTATTTTCAAAAAATAACTTCTTCATATATTTTTTTACATCAAAATACTTCTTAAATAGGTAAAAAAAAATTAAAATAATAAGTAAAATAAATTAACAATTATAAGTTTTTTTTTATATACTTCAACGGAAATAAAAAGTGAATACAGTTTGTTACAGCATAGGTATTCCAAGTTGTATAAAAAATGAGCATTACATACAGTACCAAAAATGAGTATTGTTTCAAAAATGGTTATTTCAAATTGTATAAAAAATGAGTGTTCCATATTGTATTAATAATAGGTATTCCGTATTGTATTAATAATGAGAATTCCAATTTACTAACATGTTACTCAAACATAAAAACATTAATCGAATGTCCACTATTTAAAATAGTGATGAAATCGATAACAAATTATAAACTGATGAAGGCACTGAACAATTTAAAATATATTAGTAAAAAAATTGCTATAAAGTAATGCGGATTATAGACTAATTTTTTTTATCTGATAGATTAATTTTTTATCTTATAGATTAATTTTTTCCTTCTTTAGCGGGTTGCAATCAAATTTGTCGACAAGGTAAAGTAACCTTATACCCTATTACTTCAGTTATAATAAGATCAGATAATTTGTCTCATCAAAACATAGATAATAGAAATAGTTAGGAGAAACCTTACATTCCTAGTTACGTTCACTTTATTTAATCAAATGTAGAGGAGATCTTGTTAAATTTTATTTTAATGAAAATAAATGCATAAGAAATTATTGATAACAATATTTCATGCACATAAATATATGACAAATATAGCATATTTCAAAGTAGGGACTCTTGACATCAGTGTTACCTTACTGATCACAACACGAAAGTTGGTTGGTTTAAATACGCTCAACGACCTCTTTTTTTTTAACAATAATGGCTAATCAGGCCAGGTCTTAACGTGGATTCCTAACTACAAAAAACATTAATGTATAACCCAGGATTTGAACCTGGCACCTTTGGCATGCGAGGTCAAAGCGCTAACCCCACATACATCAGGTGAGCTATAACAAGAAAGACTTTGCCATTACGTTCAAATGATATTGTTATTATTTTTTTAGAAGAAATGATGACACTTCTTTTACAAAATAAAACGGGGGATTTATAGTTCATTTCAGAAGCTTATAAAACTTTTTTCAATAAAAGTGATCTCCCTTTCTAGGTTTAACAAAAGCTTCAGTGACTACATCTTCTGACACAGCGATACTTAAGGTATCCGACTACGTTGAAAAGGTCAATTTTAAAAAAATGTGTCGTTAAATGTTGTGTTCACAAAACATTATTTCTCAAAAAGTTGTATAGATTTCTGAATGAAATTTTTAGGAAATGTTTATTACTATATTAAAAAGGCAATGAACCAAAATTTATAGCTGTTTTATTAGAACGATAGACGTAATTCTTACAAAAATTCATAAATACCAATGTACAATGCTCAAATTTTTTTAACTGTTTAGAATACGTATTAGATTTTTGGTTCATTGCCCTCTCTACTATAATAAATGTATGATTGTAAAAGGAATTTGGGATATGTATGATAGATTTTTTTTTGTAGCGAATTTTGTTTTGTGTTAAATTTTTCTTAAAATGTGTCTAAAACGGTTTTATTTTTATAAAAAAAAATATATATATATCTTTGCTTTTTATTTTAATTTACTTCATACTTTTGTATTATAAACTTCATAAAAAATTCCCTAAATTGTACTTAACAAGCCATTTTCAAAAAAGTTGTGTCGAACGTAGTCGGATACCTTAAACAGCATAATCTAAAACACCAACTGAACTAAAGGATACTTCCCTGCGTCTTACATATCTTCGGATGAGGCGAACTTTATCAAAAGATCCAGAGAAAACTATCTGGCAACAAGTGCGCGCAAAAATATCGCAAAATTTCTATATTAAATCATACCTCAGCAGCACAAATCTGCTGACCAATATCACGCTGACCAATCCTGATGTGGACGGTTGTAGACTGGCCGTTGTTAAGGATCTTGGCCAATCGCGCCCAGTGCTGGGTAAAATATACTGCATGTTTTGAAATGTCAATGCAGAGTTTTAAAATTGAAATATAGTGAGAAAGAACGAAGGGGTAAAAAAAATGTTTTGTAAGGGTTTTTAAATGTTTATTTTAAAAAAAACAACAACTTGTATTTTGGAACGATGCACGTGATTTGGCATGGAACGGCCAATATCCCACAGAACCCTTGTTTCCGATATTGGCCAAAACTGCTATGATATCTGGGTAGCCGTTGCCAACATTTTCGTGGATATAAAACCACTGCCAATGAATAAATTTCAGGAATTAGAAAATAAAAAGAAATACGTACACTATTTGCAATTATCAATAAGAAAATTATGTAATATTATGTATTGTCGTTCTTGCATTTGTTTGTTGCAAATATCCAAATATCTCCATACTGACGTGATAATAAAAAAAAGTATGGTGGAAATAAAACTTGAAAACTTATAACTAATATTACGTACTTCCGAAATATATTAAAAAAATTATGTCCTTGCTTAGCTCTTAGCTTATACACTGGCAATGCTTGTGACTCAATTTTTACTTAAAAAAGTGCCTTATCATTTTTATCCCACTTTACAGTGCCTTATCAGTTTTAATCCACTACACAATGCCTTATCGATTTCAAACTTGGCACACAAACGTAAAAAACGTTGGTAATACATTACTAAATCATAATAAGTAAAAATAAGTAATATATTAATCTGAACTGGTTGTGTTTGATAGTTTTTTCTTTTTCAAAAATGGCATGGTGGATAGAGTGTTAGCTCAATGCGTCGTAGTCCCTTCTTTTAAAACTATAGTGGAAGTTTCTTTGCTAATTGAGACAGTACTTTTTAGCCATAAATGTGTGGGTTCTTTTACCCTAAGTGTGTTAATTTAGCTGATGTGATGTAGAACAAAGTTAATTTTTTTATATACGTGAGTTTTTATTCGTTTCTACGTGTGAGTCAATACCACCAAGAAATTCTTTAAATCAAAGCTTCATTAAACTTGTAAAATTTTCTTATAGTTTATATAATTTTTACTAATGACTGAAAAGTAGAAAGTATTAAAAAAAAAAAAAGTTTTAAATAAATGCACTAAAATATAAATTTCTCTTCAACTATAATTGCAACTACTAACCACAATACACAGTTGCCAAATTGTAAAGCGGTTTTTAGTGATGTACTCAATATACTGTTACAAAGTGCAAAGTGGTTTTTAGTGATAAATTTAATAGGGATTTTCCCCCAAGTATTATTTTTGCTGATGCATTGGGGTACAAAGTGGTACGTAATATTACAAGACATTAGTTTTGGTCGTAAATTTACAAGACATTTTATTCGTGTTTACGTTTTAGTCATATAAAATTTTTTAAAACAAAGCTTCATCCAAATTTGTAAAAGTTTGTATAGCTTGTCTAATTTGAAGTTATGACTAAAAAGTAGAAAATATTAAAAAAAAAAAAAAAAAGCTTTTTATAAATGCACTAAAAATATAAATTTCTTTTCATATTTGCAACTACTAACCACAGTACACTGTTTCAAAGTGAAAAGTGATTTTTTAGTGATAAATTTAAAGAAATATTTTATCCCCAAGTATTATTCTTGCGGACGCTTTAGATACCAAAGTAGTTTATAGTCGTAAATTTACGTGATATTTAATTCGTGTTTACATTTTAGCCATCGTTACCATAAAATTCTTTAAAACAAAGTTCCATTAAATTTGTTAAATTTGCATACAACATATATAATTTGCAATAATGGAGACTAAGAAGCAGAAAATAAGTATAAAAAAAAACTACTTCGTTTTTAATGAATGCATTAAAAATATGAAGTTCCTTTTTAACTATGCATTCCACTACTTATAGAAATATAAGGGAGACTTTGTACCTAGGGCCGCCTTTTTTCAATGCATAAAAAATGAGCCACTGAGCCGTTTAAAAATGCGAAACTGATATGCATACATCGTTAAAGTAATTACTTCTCATTGGGATTAATATAAATGCTTAAAATTATAGATTATGTCAAATAGAAGGTTTTTAAAGAAATTGCACAAATGTCCCTAGTACATAGGGCCAGTAGCTGATGTACCTAGGGTCATTCTCTTTAAGTGAGGTTTCAGTCCATAATAAATAGAAGACAAACATACACAGATGAATTTTATAAAAGAAACAATATCAAGTAATTATCAGTCATTGGTTTATCATATAATAACTATAATAAATTGCAATGTGTCAAATTATTAGTGAATTACAATTATTTTCATAACTTGAAAAACTGATTAAAAAAATGAGCTGCATGCATTATCGCTTTGAAGCACCAACAGATATTGGTTTTGGCAATTTGAACACAATACTTAACTATGTGGCCTTAGGTGCACGACTTGGTAATTTCATATACAATGTCTTCTACTAAAAATGCACTTGGAGAAAGGATTTATTTAAACATCGAATTTAGTACTTAATGGTTACAAACAAAATTATTTACTTGAATTCAAAGAAAAGTATTTGACTCAACTGTGTAAAACAATAAAAGACATGAGCTGCAAAATGTTACTGCAGACCATACAAAAACATTTTACACTGATAACTTGTCACAGCTTTCTCCTCTAAGATTTCAAAATGGATACCAAAAGAGCAATTGGGTGTTGCCACTACCCAAGTGAATAAAAAAACTAAACATTATTCAATAAAAGTGGGGTGGCCCTAGGTACACAAGTATCCCCTACTGTTACAAAATACTAAAAGCAAAAGAGTGGAAGACACACATAAATCAGTGGCGGCTCGTGCACTACAGCCAGTACAGCCGGGATGCATCTAAATTTATTAGTTTAAAACTAAAATTATATATTTTACTAATTTTCTAAAATGAAGATCCGATTTCTACGGTACATTTAAAAAAATCCGATGAATAGCAAACTTGTTGTATCAATACTCAATTCACAAGAAAAAACCCGCTTCCATTCAACCTAAACTAGTGATCTTCCTCTGAAGAGCAGCCGAGTGTCACTGGAACAGAGTTTCGGCTGCGACGTTGTCACCCGTTGGCATGGTAACCGATAGAACCCAACAGATCCTTTCCCTCGACGAAATACATAGGGTGTTTGCCAGTGAGCACTTTTAGATCTTCGGCAGACCTTGAGAATTCAGTGAAGACTTATTTTATTAGTTTGAAGTACTATTTTATTCTGAAAATAAATTTGAATATTTAAACTCGTTATCTAAAAAATCGCGTTTTGGCACAAAAAACTTCCTCTTTTTGATATAATCTTTTTTTTTAACAAATGACTTGAGAATTAAAATTTGTATTAACTATTAGATGTTTTTAACCTCAGTCAAATAGATTGAAAAAGAAATTTGAATTTTGCTAGATTTTTCAATGCATAATTTTTCAGAAAAATTGCGATTTTTTTTTACTTTCAATGTTAGAAATATTCAATTGAAAAACTATATATTCTAGAAACTAACAGCTGGAGGTTCATAACAATAAGAATGATATTACCAACCATAATTTCTTTTCTTGTCCTCATAAAACTCGAGTAATTGTTCAAAAATATGCTAATTATAGCGAATTAAATGTGAATTAGTTAATTAATTTTTGAATAAAAAAGAAATTTTTTAATGTAAACAGCATTACTATTTGTACACTTTTAAGTGCAAAAATCCTATTTTTAAAAGGATAATTTGAATTTTTTTTTCAAGTGATGATTGTGGAAGGTGTGTTTGGGGAATGGGGGGGGAGGCTTTTTTGGGAAGTCGCATGTTTTCGGCTGCACTAACATTTCCGACAACGGGCCGTCACTGAAATAAATGGTTTCAAAATAGTAAGAGAGCCCTACCCTCTTATTTTTTTATAAAAAACCTCTCCCATTAACCAACATTGACCTGGTCTTTCTATGACGCAATACACAGGGCGATGACAAAATTACGAGACCAATTACACTGATATCTATAAGCTTTGGTTTTGGTATTCTCTTTTCGAAAAGACTTAATAAGTAGAAATCAAAGGAGTATATGGATTTATTGCACCCTATTTCTGCAAAAAAGTTATTTCAGGAGAAATTATTTTTAATGACGGAATAAGTCGAGTTTAAAAGAGTTTATTTTTTATGACGTGATTTTTCGGGTGACTTTGGATTGAGTGTGATTTCTCTTTGAAAGATTGGAATGTCTAAAATGATATTCTTGGAATGCTTAATTTTGGAAATTAAAATATCGTCTGGGAGTCAAATGAATATCTTCGGGTATACTAAGAGAATCTTAAAAGTTTATTTCTTTATTAGTAAAGGAGACGAAACAACTTATACGTAATATGTTTTTATAAAAAATAAGATTTTTCACGTTGGGATTTTTTTTTATTGGTGAATGTTTTTAAAAAAGGAATAGAAATGTGATAAGTTTTTGATAGAAAGTCTTTTTAGTAGGAAATGTCTGCTAAAATATTTAGTATAAATTCTTGGGAAAGGAGAAATCTGCCAACAATACACGTCGAACTGCCACAATCACCATTGAGTCTACTTATTTTTTTAACCTATTTTATGATGAAGAAGATAATATTTTAGAATGATGGGAATTGGATCATTTAGAAAGCAGAATTTTCAGAAAGGTATTTTTCTATTTAAAAAAGAAAAGCCTAATTATTCATTATTACAAACATTACAGGCAAAAAACACTTCATTACAGAAAAAAAAAAGTTTTTAATATTTTTGTCCTTTTGTAATTCTCACGTTTGGTCATTTTTGGCTCTGGATGGACGAATTAAATTTTTTTTTCGAAATTGCAAACTTTATAGAATACATATAAGAAAAAATTCTGTAATTTGTTTCACATAAATACATGTGCACACAGGTTAACCTGAACCGCCAAGATAAGAAGAATACTTGTGAACGGATTTTACGCTGACATCTCTAGTAAACGACATGTTTCCAATTGTATGATATCTGAAGAAGCCCCAAAAGTGGCTTAGCGGGGGAAACGAAATATTATGGGCTATTCAGATAATTGATTCAAATAAAGGTAAGTAAAATAAGTTTTCAATAATTGTAGTATCTCAGTCAGATCTTTGACTGGAATACTGAATTTATTGTGATATCCTCCAAATTTTTAATTTAATCAAGCGAAGTGGTCAATTCTTTTCCACTTTTGACAACGAAGATGAACAGTTTATATTAATCGTCTGTTTAATGAATCAATTATTTTTAGTTGGAATTCTACCCCAGTGCCTTATCTTACGCAACACCCCAGATAACACAGCAGTATTGGCCATTACCGGAAACAGGGGTTCTGCCAAAACTCAAGCATAGTTCCAAAATGTAAGATTAAAAAAAAAAAAAAAAAAAAAAAAGCAAACATGTCAAAAACATTACCAAAAAAAAAAAAAAAAAAAAAAAAAAAACATTTTTGTTCTTTGTCCTTTCTAATTTCAATTTTAAAACTCTGCATCAACATTTCAAAATTTCCAGAATATTTTATCCAACATTGGGCGGGATTGGCCAAGATCCATAATAACTTCCGGTTTACAACGGTCCACATCGGAATTATGACCAATGCCCACCGATATTGACCAGCATTGTTATGCTACTGGTAACTATAACTGCAGTCGGGTTCCCTTGTTCTATACCGATGGTTATCAAGTTTACGTCTCCGGACAGCTTTCTAATTTAAGCTTGCAACATGATACTTATGCGGCATACTTCTTGTTATTTGAGTTGGTTTGCTGGATATACTCCTGAAAAGTGACTAAATTATGTGCTTGATTGATTGAGTTGAGTTGTTGTGGTTATTGCTAGTGATATTATTGTGGTTATTTAACTAGTCCAACATCTCATCAATTCTTTCACACGTATCAATGACAATATTCCCTGAATCATTGATTAGACCAGGTCTAATTAATGATTCAGTGAATATTTTCATTGATATGTGGGAAAGAATTGATGAGATGATGGACTAGTTTTGAATTGGCTATTGTTGAAGATGGATGGAAGTGAATTTGTTTATTGTTGTGCTACTGGGGACATGCAGTATTTTTTATTTCAATGCTTGGTAAATTTATTGTGCAAATTAAATATAAAGTTTAGTTTTAAAAAGTAGCACAGTACAATCATGCTATGTCTAGATTAAAAAATGCTGAAATTGAGATGCAAAAAAAACTTTCAAAGTTTTGAAAACTCAGCGAAATCCGAGTCTGCCAAACTAAGCATAAGGATTGTATCAACAATTGAGTTATTGTTACCAAGTGGCTCTCTGTATTTTGTTCTAAATAATGGTGAAGCTTAAAGGTCATACCTGCACGGGAAATATAAAAAAAAGTTAACAAATTCGTTAATAAGTCAACAACTACTACATGAAGTCGTTTAACTTTAAACCGCAATTTCTAATTTTAAGCTCAGTTGTGGATACAACTTCTGTGGTGCTTAGTATGACAGCATTCGCTTATACAATTGTCGAAAGCCAGGGGCGCAAAGAGTTTTCTTAAAAAAATTAGATAGGAATTTTAGGGATAATTCCTAAACATTTTAGGGATTATTCCAAAAATATTAGGGATAATTCTAAAACATTTAGGGACAATTCTAAAAAATTTAAGGATAAATCTAAAACATTTAGTAATATTTCTTTTAAAGGTGACACAGGCTCACAACAGACATTCTATTTAAAGCCAGTTTCAATACCGGCAAAAAACTGGATAATTTTCAAAAAATTGAATAATTAAAATATCAGCAAAGATTTACCTCTTTGGAGGAATGTCGTTTTTTTCAGCGGATTTTGAAGAAAAACTGGGGAATTTTCGAGTTTTTTTTAAGGAATTTTCGAAAAATTGAAGTACAATTTTAGGAATTTTAGGGAGAAACAAAAATTTAAAGTAAATTATAAATTCTAGGGCAAATGCGACCACAGGAAAGCTCATAAATTTATCCGTGCAGAACATAAACTAAATATATATAACTTTCTTAAAAGCAAAATGGTTTTATAAAAAAAAAATGTCAAATTCAAAAACTGAATATCCTATATAATAATAGTTCCGCATGAATTCTTTCAATACTCAAATCGATTTTTCTTTTCTTCAAAATTGGATTTAAAATAAGTACATTTTCTCGCCTCGCAAAGTAGGATGAATATTTTCCCACACATTTAAATATGTTAGAATCTTATCGAAGTAAGAAGTAAATAACTAATAATTTGACAATATTCCTGCACGGATAAAATAATAAAGAAGACGTATAAAAGTTCGACTAAAAAGAGATTCCGAATTTTTTCCGGAATCAAATTTAATTAAATAGAAGGTTTTTTATACACATTTTGTAGCTTTCCCGCCAAATATTTCAAACTAAGAATAACTATGGGATTAAGAAATGAATTTTTTTCCCCTTCTACTTATTATTACTTCATATAAATTTAACTATGTATTTTATTTAACTTTTTTGCATCATGAAATCTTGTATTTATAACGCAATCACCATTTAAACGTTCTATCTAATTGAATAGACCATCCCCGCATTTTTAAAAACGAGTACAATTAATTTATATTTATGAAGAATTTCTTTCTGATTCCCAAATATTTGAACAAAAGTTATTTAAAAAAATTACTTATTTAAATATTAAGAAAAGAAAATGCATCAAAACAGACCCAAAACCAGTCCGATCAAAACACACAACAAAGTCTGTGATGTCAAGAGATTCTTCCGGTTCTATGGTTATCATGAGGTTTCTGCCAAATAGTTGGCGTTGAGTTGGAAGATCATTGCCATATTCTGTACAGGTTAGAGCAATTTGCGAGAAACTTGCAAAACTGGTTTCCGCTGCCGCTTTTCAAGCCAGGATGCTTAGGAAGCCTTGACGGAAATGAATGAAATTCACAGAATGACAGATTGAAATTCAATTCGAGCCGAATGAGTCGTTTTCTCGCCAACGTCTAACAGATACATTTTTGAGGGGGGGGGGGGGAAGCGCATTGAGCATAAATTTTTTCTGTTAATGGCCTTTTCGAAACATTTAGAATAGAATAAAAAAAAATATGCGGGAATTATCCATTGTTGCAAACCGATGAAATGTCGATGACAATGTATTAAATCATATGGTGATAATTTAGCCATTGCAAACAATTCTGTCACTTTGAAAATGTGTTTCACACGTCGAGTGTATGTATTACCAGTATCAGTGTTCCCACTGAAATTACAGAATGAAAATCACTGACTTTTCAAGGAATTTTAACAGGGTTCCCACTCAAATCACAGAATGTAAATCAATGACTTTTAAGGACCTAATTAATGTTTTTATGGACTTATGAATTTTTTTTTCAGGCATCATGTCTGTATTTAAATTTTTAATAAAGTATTTTCTATCAAAAAAGTTACAAGTTGGTTGATGCGTAATACAAATAAGTCGGAAAATTCCTAAAAGGTGCAGATAAGTGGCGGTCACAAGGGAATAGCAAGTCCGAGTTGTATTTTTATGAATTTTGCAGTTGGACAACATCTGTAAAAATTAAGGACTTTTAAGGACTTCTAAGCATTTTCAAGCACTTTCAAGGCCTTGAAAACAAGTTTAAAAATATTGAGCACTTTTAATGACTTTCAATGACCTTGGGAACCCTGTTTAAGGACCTTCGAAAATTTGTTTTCAGGCATGTCTTTAATGTGTGATTTTACAGCTGCTTCGCAACTAGCGCTAATATCAAAATCTTTTATGCACAACTTGCATTTTTCCTTATGAACAGACTTTGAGGATGTTGCAATCCATTTTTCATATGCACTGTACTTTGGCCATAGCATATTAAATGTGCCCTTTCCGTTCATAGTACTCGTTAAATGCTTCTGCTAAAAAACCAAACGATGTAATAGGTTGATGTATGTGAAGTACATACATACTATTCAATTTCAGAGCGGAGCTTATAAGTGGTGCTCGCTAATAAGAGTTGAATTTTTTTTATAAATATTGCCATCTGGCACACGACTTCAGCAAAAATTAAGGACTTTCAAAGAATTTACGCATTTTCAAACACTTTTAGGGCTTTGAAAACAAGTTTAAAAAAATATTAATCACTTTTATTAACCTTCAAGAACAGTGGGAACCCTGAGTAATGCACGAAACGCAGGCATTCTATAGAATAATATATTTTATACAATGCAAGGCGTTTTTAAGCGACAAAGTATGAAAAATGAGAATCATGAACAGGAAAGTAATCGTTGAAGAAGAATCTTAAAAAGTTTCTAAAACATCTTGACATGAAATGACATTACTGCGAAACAGTGAGAGACAAAAAGTTGATTGATTGATTGGAGTAAACTTGATGACTGCTGCATATGGTGTACCGATGAGGCTCATTTTCATTTGGACGGATTTGACAATAAACAAAACTGGTGGGTATGGGCTACTGAAAATCCGTCTGAGTGTCTTGCAAAGCCACTGCGTTCTGCAAAAGGGACCGTTTGTACTACACTATACGATAAAGGGAACATGAGGTAAACGATATACTCATTCCGCTACATCAAGAGTTTACTACCATTCGTTACCACATTTCAATTTGTTTAAGCATTTAAAACTAACTGAGGAAAATTAATAAAATTCAAAATACGAAATAAAAACAATTAATGATGTATTTATATGTAAAACATAAAAACATTTAATAATGCACATAAGTTCTTTTCTGTGTGAAAAACATGATTTATAAAAATGCACAAAAGATTAAAAAAAAAAAATCCTTTTAAATAAATGTAAATAATTCAAAATGGCTGAAACAGTTCCAAGTCGACTTTGAATTAGTTGAATCAAATCCGATTGCCAAAAATGGCATAGCTCGCCTAAAAATGAGCATTTCTTTCCTATATAGTAACTCACAGCTCTAAAATTTTCAATGAGGAAGGGTTCAGATATTTTCGGATGTCTATCTAAAAAAATTTAACCAAATAGGCCACATTTGTTACATAATCGGTGATTTTTTTTGGTTTTTTTGTTGCATTTCTACACAATTTGTATCGTTCTGAGTTATAAGAAAAGTGGTTTAGAAAAATGCTTGTCCATTCATGTGTGTGTGTGTGGTCAAAATAACTCCCGAGCGGATTGACCTACGATGTTCAACTTTTGCATACGGATTAGTGACCATGAAACTTACCATCAAGGTTTTCAGCAAAATTGCGCACGCGCATGAGGAAGCTGCTATTGAAAAATTTATGCTTTTCAACAATTGTCAAAAAACGGCTTTATTGATTTTGATCAAAATCACTGTAGTTATGCCATTTAAGGGGCTCTAAATATTTTCACCTCCAAAAACCTTGTAGAAATTCGATGAAGGTGGACAAAGTTGAGAAACGAATGGCCACATTTGTTGTTCTCTTCCCTTGAATATCTTTCATCAACTATTGTTCCGTCATATCAAAGTTAAATCCATTAACTAGTATTATATTGCAATAGGAAGTTGAAAGATGTTCCAAACCCCTAGTTTCACTTATATTTGTTACCAAATCTATGAAACAAACGTAGTAAAAAAATTCAATTATAAATTGTGTGATGAAAAAAAAAAAAACTTTACTTGGGCATTTTAAATCTATACTAAAATTCGAACTACCAAAGTTGTTCATTACCATTAAAAAAAATTAATAACTAAGTTTTATACTTCTTTTGATATAATTTACATCAAAAGAATTTTATTCATCTAAATTGGATGAATAAGCTTTCGGTCTAGTAAAAACTTTTATTGAAAGCCAATTAAATATTCATATTTTATTCACTTTTGCGAATTAAATATTCATTCCTGCTGTTGCTCGTTAAAATATATTCATCAATTCTTTACGACCTAAACTTTTTCAAAAATACAGCAAATATATTGGGTTAATATTTAGGAAATTAATTATTTGCAGTCACTTCAATATTAAATTTTTCTAATTTACATATTCATGAAAACTTTTTATATACATGAAAAGTAAAATTCGTATTAAAATTTCAATTTGAAGAGGAAACTAATCAAGAGAGCCTGAAAATAAATATTTATTTATTGGTAGAAGGGAGCTACTTATTATAGTGCAGCCTACTTTAATTAAAATTCCATCATGAATTTCATTATATATATACAAATATACGCTTAATAAACAAGAATGTCACACATTTTTTTTTATTTTTACATGGCTGGCCAAGGCTGCAAGCTGCAATGACGCTTTGGTTTTAGAGTTTAAAATATATGGGGGGGGGGGGGGAAGGGAAAAAAAACACATCAATATCAAAGAGATGTCTTTCCCCTTATTTTGACTTAAACAAAAAATCAAATTAAGTGGTTGGTTAGTTGTATTCAGATTATCTGGCGCCGTCAGCAACACGAGGGCTATAATGCGCCGAAACATTCGTCATTAGACAAACCAACATACATTTACAAACACCCATGCCTAACACGGGGCTCGAACACGCAACCTCGGGGGTCTAGAAGCTAGCACGCTAACCACTATACCGATTGGTCTGCCTCAAATTAAGTGAGAATGTCATTTTCATTGAATAAAAACCCGAAAAAGGTTGATAAAGTAAAAAGTGTGTATTACATTTTATAAATTTTTAGTTCATACAGATTTTGTAAAATAATGTTGCAGTTCGAAAACACTTAAAAAAAAATTAAATATATATTAGAAACTTCTTTGTTTGATTACACAGAATTAGGCCTTAAAAATTGCCTAACAACCAACCTTAAGTACATTTTTAAATATAAAACAATGATACTTAGTATGTAAATAATATAACCCATAAAAACAAAGTTTTTAATATAAATCCTTTATAGGCATTTTAAATATCAAAAACATGTCTATCAGCAAAATGCGTGGCAAACAACGTTTCAAAATTTATTTATTTAAACACTATTTTCGTCACAATCACATCCTCATCCAAATATCTTTAATGCATTTTGATTAAAACAATTTTATTATTTATTTATTAAAACATTTTTGGCAACAGGAAAGAGTTTCAATAATGGTCAGTTCAAAACTATTTTACGCGATTGGATGATGGCAAGTTGATTTCTTAGTATTCCGTAAAAGCAACATTTTAGTGACAGTAATAGCCTCAAAATTTATTAGAATACATTGTCATCGACATCGAATTTATCTGCCAAGTTTCAGTGTGATTGGATGACGGCAAGGGGGTTAATTCATCTATTTAGATAAACAACTGGATAGACTGCTCCGATGGCAATGCAAGGAGAAACACGCGCCGGTGGTTGATGACGCTGGGTGGATGATTCACTGCTCACTTTTATAGTTGGATGGGAATGCGAGAAACTTTCTAAAGTGCTAGAGCAAATATTTTTTTGCACATTTTTACTAATTAAGGTCTACTATTGACAGTTCTGCTGTGTACAACCCAACATTTTATTTTCAATCCTCGGCAATCCGTATTTTTTCAGCTTCATTTTCCCAGTGTTAAGCAGTCTATCTAGTTGTTTATCTATATCGATGGGTTATTCGGGCGTCCACAGATTTGCTTACCATTGACACACATACAAAATCGAAGCTAATATGTAGGATTTAAAAAAATAGTTATTTATGCAACTTGTTGGGAAACTAATATTTTGTCAAAAGAAGGCAAAATAATTATATGACGAGTGCGATAGCACGAGATTTTGTCGAGTTTTAGAAAGTGATTTCTCACATGTTGCCTACGATATCTTTTACAATGGCGTACAAAAAATACCTTTCATGTATAAATAAACTAATGTGGACAACTTCAATCAATGAATATCTTCTAATAATGTCACTTCTATATCAAAACTTCTATAACGCGATAAAGTGTTATTTTCGCCGTGATCTAAGAGTAAGAAAAGTATAAAAAATTGCACTCTGAGACTCCTCGCGGTAAAGAGCAACTTTCGCCAAAATATCTGATTAAAAATGATTGAATAAAGTTTAATTTTTTGCACGTTGTTATAAAAATTACTATTTTATAACAACGTACAAAAAAGTAATTTAATAATTTTGAATCCAAAATCGTGGCGAAAGTAGTACGTTTTCGCAAGGAGTGCAGAAAAGTAATTTTCTCGCACTAGTGTGAAAAAATACTTTCTCGCACGCCTCGTGCTCAAATATTATATAGTCTTGGCATTGAAATGACATATTTTCAGAAGAAATTCATTGACTGGAGTTGTCCAAATTAATGAATATATATTTATTAAAAATATTTTTTGCTTGTGATTATTAAAAATATTGTATGGAACACATAGCAAAAAAACTTTTTCGAACTCGGTAAATTATTTGACTCATGCTATTGCACTCGTAATATAAGCGTTTTACCTCGTTTGAAAAAGTATTACTTTCCCAACTAGTTGCATAAATAACTATTTTATAACAACGGGCAAAAAATTAAACTTTCTTTAATCATTTTAAATAAAATTAAAAAAAATCGTGGTGAAAGTTGCACTTTATCGCGAGACTAGTATTTAAAAAGTGCTTTTCCACATGCCTCGTGCTCAAATTTTAAATAATTTTGTTATAGAAATGACATTTTTTAAAAAAATCAATTGTCTGGAGTTGCCAACATAAGTTTATAAATGTATTAAAAATATTTTTTGCTTGTGATTATTAAAAATATTGTATGGAACACATGGCAGAAAAACTTTTTCGAACTCGGTAAATTATTTGACTCATGCTATTGCACTCGTAATATAAGCGTTTTACCTCGTTTGAAAAAGTATTACTTTCCCAACTAGTTGCATAAATAACTATTTTATAACAACGGGCAAAAAATTAAACTTTCTTTAATCATTTTAAATAAAAATTAAAAAAATCGTGGTGAAAGTTGCACTTTATCGCGAGACTAGTATTTAAAAAGTGCTTTTCCACATGTCTCGTGATCAAATTTTAAATAATTTTGCTATAGAAATGACATTTTAAAAAAAAATTAATCGTCTGGAGTTGCCAACATAAGTTTATAAATGTATTAAAAATATTTTTTGCTTGTGATTATTAAAAATATTGTATGGAACACATGGCAAAAAAACTTTTTCGAACTCGGTAAATTATTTGACTCATGCTATTGCACTCGTAATATAAGCGTTTTACCTCGTTTGAAAAAGTATTACTTTCCCAACTAGTTGCATAAATAACTATTTTATAACAACGGGCAAAAAATTAAACTTTCTTTAATCATTTTAAATAAAATTAAAAAAAATCGTGGTGAAAGTTGCACTTTATCGCGAGACTAGTATTTAAAAAGTGCTTTTCCACATGCCTCGTGCTCAAATTTTAAATAATTTTGTTATAGAAATGACATTTTTTAAAAAAATCAATTGTCTGGAGTTGCCAACATAAGTTTATAAATGTATTAAAAATATTTTTTGCTTGTGATTATTAAAAATATTGTATGGAACACATGGCAGAAAAACTTTTTCGAACTCGGTAAATTATTTGACTCATGCTATTGCACTCGTAATATAAGCGTTTTACCTCGTTTGAAAAAGTATTACTTTCCCAACTAGTTGCATAAATAACTATTTTATAACAACGGGCAAAAAATTAAACTTTCTTTAATCATTTTAAATAAAAATTAAAAAAATCGTGGTGAAAGTTGCACTTTATCGCGAGACTAGTATTTAAAAAGTGCTTTTCCACATGTCTCGTGATCAAATTTTAAATAATTTTGCTATAGAAATGACATTTTTAAAAAAAATTAATCGTCTGGAGTTGCCAACATAAGTTTATAAATGTATTAAAAATATTTTTTGCTTGTGATTATTAAAAATATTGTATGGAACACATGGCAAAAAAACTTTTTCGAACTCGGTAAATTATTTGACTCATGCTATTGCACTCGTAATATAAGCGTTTTACCTCGTTTGAAAAAGTATTACTTTCCCAACTAGTTGCATAAATAACTATTTTATAACAACGGGCAAAAAATTAAACTTTCTTTAATCATTTTAAATAAAATTAAAAAAAATCGTGGTGAAAGTTGCACTTTATCGCGAGACTAGTATTTAAAAAGTGCTTTTCCACATGCCTCGTGCTCAAATTTTAAATAATTTTGTTATAGAAATGACATTTTTTAAAAAAATCAATTGTCTGGAGTTGCCAACATAAGTTTATAAATGTATTAAAAATATTTTTTGCTTGTGATTATTAAAAATATTGTATGGAACACATGGCAGAAAAACTTTTTCGAACTCGGTAAATTATTTGACTCATGCTATTGCACTCGTAATATAAGCGTTTTACCTCGTTTGAAAAAGTATTACTTTCCCAACTAGTTGCATAAATAACTATTTTATAACAACAGGCAAAAAATTAAACTTTCTTTAATCATTTTGAATAGAAAATAAAAAAAATCGTGGTGAAAGTTGCACTTTATCGCGAGACTAGTATGAAAAAGTGCTTTTCCACACGCCTCGTGCTCAAATTTTAAATAATTTTGCTATAGAAATGACATTTTTAAAAAAAATTAATTGTCTGGAGTTGCCAACATAAGTTTATAAATGTATTAAAAATATTTTTTGCTTGTGATTACTAAAAATATTGTATGCAACACTTGGCAAAAAAACTTTTTCGAACTCGGTAAATTATTTGAATTGTGCTACAGCACTCGTTAAATAAGCATTTTACATCGGTTGAATTGAAACAGTATTACTTTCCCAACTAGTAGCAAAATAACTAGTATGCAATTTGTGCGATATTACTTTATCAAATTCTGTAAATTATTTGACTTGTGCTACCGCTCTCGTTAAATAAGCATTTTACCTCATTTGAAAAAGTATTACTTTCTCAACTAGTTGCATAAATAATTAGTATGCAACTTGTGCAATATTACTTTTTCAAATTCTGTAAATTATTTAACTTGAGCCGTCTCGTTTGAAAAAAATTACTTTCGCAACTAGTTGCATAACTAACTATATATTTTTTTCAACTACCAATATGTTAAAAAAGGGCAAAGTACTGCATTCGGACAAAAAAAAAAAAAAAAAAAAAAAAAAAAATTGCAATTTTTTTTTTTTTGCATCTTTTCGCTGAACATCTTTTCGCGTTTAAAAAGGTGATCTAGAAAAAATGTCTGTGCTGTTTGTGGTCAGCATAGCTGACGAACGAATAGACGTACGATGTTCAACATTTGTATACGGTTTAGTGATGACCATGAACCTGTCATTAAGGTTTTTGTCAAAATTTCGCATGCGTACAAGGTAGCTGCCATTGAAAAATTTATAATTTTCAGCAATTGCCAAAAAAAGAAAATGCTGTAACGATTTTGATCAAATTTTCTGCGATAATGCCTTTTAAGGTGCTCTAAATATCACCACCTCCGAAATTTCGTAGATATGCTAGAAAGGCGTAGATAGTTGTAAAATGAATGCCTTTAACACAAAATTCTCTTCTTTATAGCACCACCCATAGTGATTGTTTCTCCTCTGTTTCACTTACTAGAAAAGATAATGTAATTTTTATCGAAAAACATATATCCAACTACGCCATTTTGGTGGCGTGTGTTTTTAGTCAATATAATGATTTTTTTTTTCCAAAACTATTGCCAAGTTGAAATTTTTTTTTTTAATTTAATGAAAATATGAAAACGGAAACTGTATATTACATTAATCCATGGCAAATTTAAATACAGTGACCATTATTAAGTGTAATTAAAAGTTGTGTGATATTCCACACTCCTAGTTATTTAAATAAAGCAATATAAGTATTCTAAAATGAGAGAGATATTCAGTGACGAACTTCGAAAACATCTTCAAGATTGTTATAAGGACTAATAATAATTCAATTTATTTAATTTAACTATTATTTTCTGCATAAAAGTCATCCTTATAGTGTTTTATATTTTACTATTGGTTTTAATAGTTTAAACATAAGATTGTCTCGAGTGTCCCTTCTATATAGTACAATTTTGAAATTTCTTAATCAAAGCTAAACATACGCATGTTTTGATAAGCTCCATAGATCAATAAGATTTTGAAATTCATAATAATTTAATTAATTAATATAGAAAAAAGTTAAGAAATAAAATTGCAATCATTTAAAATGTTCAACCAAAATCGACAATATCCTCATTAAAATATAATTATTTTATGTAAATAAAGTTGGTTTCGTTGGTTTGATCAGTGATTACTGCAAACACTAATTTTCTTTATTTTCTCAAAACCACTAACCTGATGTTATGTTTATTTTAGCAACTACAATACACTAATGTAGTGAATAGCTAATACAAAGGTTTTGTTCGTGTGTCTGCTGACACACTGCGACAGGCTAAACATTAATTTCTAGTGATTTAATAAGATCTAAATTAGTAAGATTGCATTAATCTTGAAAGTGCTGTAAAAAGATATCAGATTAAAAGTTGGATATTCGGTAACAAGTTATCTCGCCAAATTTATCCCCAGACTCGCCAAATTGGTGACAGTTCTATTTACAAAAATTTGACCTGTACAGAATTTTGTTTTCATGCCTGGTCATCTTAACAAGGATATGTTTTAGGCATTAAATGTCTCCAAATTGTATATATTTGGTATTTGCTCTTAATATATTACATTAAAAAGAAAAGTGACTTTTTATAGACAATGACGGGACAGATACAATCCAACTTGATTTTAGGTACTTACGTATTTTTCCGTCGACAGTTGACGAAATTTTCGTTATTTAGCTCCGGTTCGGATAGGACCAACATCGGAGTCTTCTAGCTACTATTTTTGCAGTAGACAGACCATCTTGGCGGATGGACCGATTCGACGGACTAAGGAAATCCGTTTATCGAACTTTTTGTATCGATAATGATTGAAGGTTTCTTACATAGGTACCATTAAGAAAAAGTCTTAGTAATAACCCTTCCCTATACTCGCTATGTTACAATCTTCTAGCCCAGTGCATTTAGAAACTACTTTCTATAAAGCCTTGAAATTTGACGAATAGGTACAAAAATGAACACTTAAAGAAATGACATAAATTAAAAACTCGAAAATAGGGTTAAATATGTTTTATTTTATATTTGAAATCCTTATGCCAATGCATATGCAGTGGCTCCACCTGGTTTTGTCTTTTGCTATTTCAATTTTCATTTATAATTGATAGATATTAAATGAATACAATTTATGTCATTTCATTAAGTGATCTTATTCGTATCTACACTCCAAATTTCAAGGTTTCATAGAAAGTAGTTTCCAAATGCACTGGGCTAAAAGATTGTAACAAAGCGAGTATAGGGAATGAACCGTACTAAGACTTCTCCTTAAAGCATTTCGCATTCATTTATCATTCTTTTGATTTATTCCTTTAAGGGAGTCTGGGACACAAAATTTAAAAATCTTGATTTTTAGAATTATTTATCTGAAATTTTTATACTGTAATGTTTGAAATTAAAAAAACTATTTTAAATTTTATAATTTAAAAAGTATTTTTTTTTTTTTTTTAAATTAAAAAACTTCAAAATTTTGATATTTCTTAAATTTGATGTATCTAAGAAATTTTTTAAAAAATCACTTTATTCTTGCATAAAATTACTTCTTATAATTCGTACAAAAAATTGTCTCAATGATTTTTCAATAAAGTAATTGGAAAAAAAAAAAAAAAAAAAAAAAAAAATATTGTATGCAAAAACTGTATAAAATAAATAGTCCTAAGTTCCAAAAACATACAAAAAAAAATTAAATAAAAAAAATTCTGAAGACAAATTAAAGATTTATATATGAAAAATAATTGTGGAAAGTTTCAAAGGTTTTTAACTAGTAGTTTTTAAGTTATATAAATTTAAACTCAAAAAAGGGACTAAAATCCATCCCCGAGAAAAACAGTTTCAAAATTTCAATGTAGCATATCTGAGATACAGTTGTGATGTAACAAAAACTTAAATACTTCAAGTTCTATTAATGATAGAAACAAAATTTTCATGCCATTCTATATATATATATATATATATATATATATATATATATATATATATATATATATATATATATATATATATATATATATATATATATATATATATATATATATATATATATATATATATATATATATATATATATATATATATATATATATATATATATATATATATATATATATATATATATATATATATATATATATATATATATATATATATATATATATATATATATATATATATATATATATATATATATATATATATATATATATATATATATATATATATATATATATATATATATATATATATATATATATATATATATATATATATGTATATATATATATATATATATATATATATGTATATATATATATATATATATATATATATATATATATATATATATATATATATATATATATATATATATATATATATATATATATATATATTATATATATATATATATATATATATATATATATATATATATATATATATATATATTTATATATATATATATATATATATGTATATATATATGTATATATATATATATATATATATATATATATATATATATATATATATATATATATATATATATATATATATATATATATATATATATATATATATATATATATATATATATATATATATATATATATATATATATATATATATATATATATATATATATATATATATATATATATATATATATATATATATATATATATATATATATATATATATATATATATATATACATATATATATACATATATATATATATATATATATTTAAATTTAATAATTTTTGAGTCCTAGATCCCCTTAAATATCAAATTCCACTTAAGGCAGTAATTACGTCTGGATCAAGCAAAAGAAATACAAATTAATTACAAGGGCTTGAAAATGATTTCCATTGTATAAAATGAACAAAACAAAAAACTGCTACTCACAGAGGATTGAAATTAGTTGTATATTTATTTGAGAGTAATAAAAAAAACCAAAAAAAAACAACCCCACCAAGACTGAATTTGTCCAATAAACAATAAACATACAACTAGTTTCAATCTTCTATAAGTAGCTTTTTTCGATGTGTTTATTTAAAAAAAAAAAAAAGGAGTTACTTTTGAGATTTTCTTTGTTAGAGAACAAATATACCATGCGTGTTTTTAGATGTATTTCATTTATCAAGGGAATGACTTCCATCAAATATAACTTATTATATTTATTTGAGGCTTATAGTTACTTCCAAAAGATAATAGAATATTTCACAATACAGTTAATATGCTAATCCCTCAATCATGACATGGTATACTATTTTCCAGCAGGGCAGAAAACTAAAAAAATGCATACCATGTATTTCAATTTGTTAAATAACTTTTAATTGAGCAATTGAAAATAATTCAAGGAAGTGGGCTAAATTAAACTGCGAACAGAATTTCAATCTTGATCTAGTTTCTACTGAAAAGCTTGAAATTCGAGAAGATAATTTCTGCTTTTAAACTGAATAATCAGTCACTTTAAACGAAAGTTTTCAGACCAATTAAGTATCATCGTACACCTTATATATTTCATGGAAGTTGATTAGTTTGGTTTTCTGACTTGAGGATAAATTTCTATATTTATATAGAAAATTCATACAATGCTGTTAAATAAACATCATTTTAGGCAATTTTTGCTTTAGAAACTAGGTTATTAAATATTGTATAACTTTTAATTACAATACAAATTTGATATTAATTTGATTATAATTTGAATTTTGATATTAATTGATTATAATTAACCGTTTGCATTTACATGTTTTCAATGACTTACCAAAATAACATAAAAAAAACACGTCAAATTGAAGAGTTTGACAACATTTGAAATGATAATTTTTTTTTAGAAAATACGCTAAGTTGGCAAACATGGAGACATTTTTGAACTTAAAGCCATCAATTTTTAGTTTTATCTCAAAACTTTAAGCCCAAACACGTAGAGATATATAGCCTTTGCACAACCTAATCAATAAATGTGGCACAAAAGCTAAATTAAAAGTATATATTTTAATTTTAACAGCTATTGACAAATTCACGCTAGTATCGTTTTCTTTATTTTTGCCAACGTAACACGAATATTTATCATTGGAAAAATATTTAAACTTCTTAAGAAGCTTGGTTCTCATTGTTTGAAGAAACTTGTTTTTCAGCCTGTTTTATATTTAGAGGTTTTTTACTGTCATTTCGGTGGTTAGAATGTTTTTTGAAAATGCATAAAAAGTCGTACATGAAAATCGCGTTTGTGTTGTTTTATGGATTAAAATTATAGTTTTCAATAGTTAAGTACTTACTGTGCACGCGCAATTTTGACAAAAACCTTATTTTCGAATTTCATGGCAAAAGCTGACTTGATACCAAATTTTTACAATTTATTTGTATAATCTCTTCTGGAGTTTTTCTAACTACTGACACAGACCATTTTCCAAAAAACTTCTTGTTGGACTTAAAACATTTCAAAAGGTAGATATCACCAAACTTATCGACATCAATTGGTTGCCATAATACAATACTTTCATTATTTAATATTAATTATAATATATTACATTATTACATACTATCATCATTACATACAAACTTCATATTACATATTATTTAATTGAAAGTAAAACTTAATATTTTGTAGAAGAATTTGGTTCTATAAAAATTTTACTTCAACTAAGTTAATAAATATTAATTTTAACTGTGGACCAATAGTTAGGGGAAAATACAATTTCGTCTGAAATAAACTGCAACACCATCTTTGCAAAAGATACATTTTAGGAATATTCTACTAATTAATATCAAAAGTTTACCATAATTAAACGACGGGAAATTGGCCATTTTGAGCATTTTAAAGTTCTTTGACTAATTTTTTTCAAATAAAAGTCCTTATGTGATATGTACTTTTAGAATGTTTTTTAGTTCTTTTGAATATTCAACATTTAAAATGATACGACGTGATTAAAATTGCTAATTTTATATTTTCAGTACTAAAGAAGCCATAAACAAACGAAATCGACGTTAACATAAAAGCTTTAAAATTATTGAAATTTAGCATTCTGCTTCAGTGCTGATCGTTGAAGAAGGTGTTTATTAAGTAATTTTTTTATTTCTGCAGAACACATCTGAACATTCATCCAATTCACTTTAGAAACTATTATGTAAAAAGTTTAGATACCTTTAACAGCTTATAACATCGTCAAATACTGAACTTGCATTTTCTAGAAATGTTTCAAGGAAAGAAACATTTACGACACTTCTAAGCTTAAATTTCGACTTTGAAGTATTTATACATCTTTGGAAATATATTCTGCTACATTGATTGTCATGAATTACGGAAAAGAAATTATCATCTCTCTCTATATATAAGGCAAAACCCTCACTCACTGACTCATCACTAACTCTCCCACTTCCCACATGTCCACAACTCAGAAAATTGGTGCAAATACCAACAATGGTAAACATAGCAAAAGTAAGATATTCCGATCTCAATTAACCCACTTTAAGGGGTGGACAATGGGTTAAACGTTTGAAACGAGGGATATTCCAATGTCTCACTTCCCACATGGTAATAACGCTGAAAATTGGTGCAAATGTCAACAAAGACAAACATAGAAAAATTAAGCTATTTCGAATTCGATTAACCCACTATAAAGGGTGGATAAAAGGTTAGACGTTCCACTTCTCACAAGGTCACAATTTTGAAAATTGGTACAAATATCAACAACGGTAAAGAAAGAAAAAGTAAGCTATTCCGATCTCTATCAACCCTTTTTAAGGGGTCGAAAAGGGGCTAAACGTTCCAAACGAGGGATTTTCGAATGTCCCACTTCCCACATGGTCCCAACTCTGAAAATTCGTGCAAATGTCAACAAAGACAAATATAGAAAAATTGAGCTATTCCGATTTCGATTAACCCACTATAAAGGGTGGAAAAATGGTTTAACGTTCCAAACGAGGGATATTCGAATGTCCCACTTCTCACAAGGTCACAATTTTGAAAATTGGTACAAATATCAACAATGGTAAATACAGAAAAAGTAAGCTATTCCGATCTCGATCAACTCTTTTTAAGGGGTTGAAAAGGGGTTAAACGTTTTAAAAGAAGGATATTCGAATGTCCCATTTCCCACATGTTCACAACTCTGAAAAATGTCAGCAAAGACAAACATAGAAGAAGTAAACTATTCCGATCTCGATTAACCAACTTTAAAGGGTCGAAAAGGGGTTAAACGTTTCAAACGAGGGATATCCGAATGACCCACTTCCAATGTTGTCACAATTCTGATATTTGGTGTAAATGTTAAGAAGGGCAAATATAGATAAAACAAGTTATTCCAATATCGATTAATGAATTTTTAAAGGATGAAAAGTCGACCTAACATTAAAACTATACGAGGAATATCTTAATGTCTCACTTACAATACAGTTACTACTTTGAAATTTAGAACTAAGAGCAAGCATAAACACAATGAAGTATTGCAATCTCGATTAACTAATTAAAAAGGATCCAAAAGGGGTTAAACGTTCTAAACGAGGGATATTTAAATGTCTCCTTTCTAATATATTCACAATTATAAATTTTAGAAAAAATATCAACAAAGGAAAGTTTCTATTTAGATAAATCAATTTTTCGGGATCGAAATGGGAGAGAACGTCTGAAGTATAGAATACATGAATGTCTTTTGATTGCTAAAATCCACATGATAAAATTCCGTAGCGCAGCACGGGATTTCAGCAAGTGAATTATAAATTACTATATTTGAAATGATGATGATTGTCTACAACAAAGGGTTGTGACTATTATCCAAAACTTTAGAAATTTAAAGAGCCTTGCACAGAGCTCTTTAAATTCATTCATTAAACAGGAATAAAAATCTTCCGCTTTAACGCGGATTTCCGCTTTTTCTTCTCTAAGAAGTTCCACTTTTTTTACAATTTAAATATTTTTAGTGGACTTTATAGTTCGTTATCAGACTAGACTAAACTTGCCTATAACCACCTTCAAAAAAATTTCTGCCTACACCAGTGTTCTGTACACAAATTAGTACGCAATTATATTCTCATCAAACTATTTTTGTAGTTCCAAATAACACTACGTATATTTTCCTTTTTTTTTTTTTTTTCTTCTTTTTTTAAAATTTTTTTTACTCTTTTTACCTCTGATTAAATAATCGAAGGGATTACTGAAAAAAAGTTCAATTGAAAATAAATGAACCTATCAGGTACTGATACTTATAAGTGGGATCAATGACTAGGCTGCGAAATTTTTTCATGATTTAAGGATCGCACTGAATTCCAAATTTTCATAACACAAGTGTGTGTATGTATGAGTGAGTGCGTGTGATGGGCACTTCGAAACCCCGACATTTCCTTTCGAAAATGGCGATTGCTTTTGATTAACGGTTATATTTTCGGCCTAGCGTTCTAAATGTCTTACCTCGGGATCGATTCCGGCACGATCCTTATATCCTCCACAGTGGTGAACCTGAACTGAGAACGCGCAAAAGCCTTCTACCACCACGTACACTTCTAACACTTCACTGCACCTACAAGGTTTCGTTTCATCAAACTCCCGTCCGATTCACTGGGGAATGTGTACTGTGGCGGTCACTTACAAACCCAGAAACTGCCCTTCCACAATGGTGATCGCTTTTACCAAACGGTTTTAGTTTCGATCTAGCATGCTAGATGCCTTGCCTTAGAATCTATCCCCGCCTGGCCTTTATGTTCTCCACATGTTGGTTGGTTGGATTTCTGGCGCAAAGGTTTCACAAGGGCCATACTGCGCCGGTTCTCCACGTGTATGTATGAATAGCTAAATTAAACATTTCATATTTGACATTAATCCTTATTCTGCTATTACTTAGGTAGAACAGCAGTATTACTCAGTGTCGGAAACAGGGATTTGGAAGATTGGGCAATCCTCGTCGAAACTAAAGCATTGTTCCAAAATACACGATTTAAAAAAATAAAAAAAAATAAAAATAAAATAAACATGTAAAAAACCTCCCGAAACATATTTTCTAGCCCCGTTTTAAGACTTTCCATACATTTTATTCAGTATAGGGCCAGATTAGTCAAGATCTGTATCAACGGTCAGTCTACAACAGTCCGCATCAGGATTGACTAATGTCGAGCGATATGGGCCAGCGTATTTGTGCTTCTAAGTTAAGCGCTCTGTCTACTTTAGATGCATGAAAAAAAAACGCTATTTTTCTCAATTTATATTTTAAATACTGTTATGTTTATTGATATAAAACTTGCTAGGCTTAACAAAAACATTCGTTAATTACACCAAAAAAAATTGGTGTAAACCACTTTTTTAGTGTGAAAGAGTCCTTAAAAATTAGGTAAGTGTGCGCTGAAACAAAACAAATTTAATCGTTTTAGGTTTAGTGTGACAGGGGCTATATATCCCGTACCTCAAATGTTAATTTATATGCAAAAATAACAAAATGTCGAAAAAAAAATTATAAAATGTGTGTTTTTGCATGTTTTTTGTCCAAAAAAAAAAGATAAATAAATAATAATTAAAAAAAAATAGTAAAAATTACATTTTTGCAATAATTCTGGTACGGGATATAGCGATAAGTGTACAGAATACGTGGATAAAATTTTATAAGGATCAGTTCAGTAGTTTCTGAGATTTTTTCAGCAGCGCAACCTTTTAAGGACTCCTGTTTACCTGGCATTTTCACACTAAAAAAGTGGTTAAAATCAATATTTTTTGTAATTTACGAATGTTTTTGTTAAGCTTAAGAAGTTTTTTATCAATAAACATAACAGTATTTAAAAAAAATAAATAATAAAAATAGGTTTTTTTTTCATGTATATCCAAAATAGACACACCCCTTAAACAAATATTCAACAAACTTAAAGCAGATCCAAATTAAATCATCATCTAAACACCGCTTCGCACCCAAATAAGATTCCCCAAATAAAACACTCCAAACCTGTCCGAAGTCAGCACTTTCACCCTATTCAATTATCCCATTTCACTTTTAACACTTGCTTTAGGAAAAGTACCTACTGAAGATGGGACAGTTAATTAATCACCAGAACTCCCCCATCGGAGAATACGTGCAGTAAGTTTGTACTCCCTATAGTTAATTGGGTTCACTTTTTCAAATAGAACCCCGACGCCTAAAAGGATTTGGAAGTATTACAAGGTAAGGAGCTGAATTCCGATGTCATAATCTAGTGTGAGTTAATTTATGAGGGCTAAAAATCCCCAGATAACTCGTAAAGAGGATTTGAAGGCTAAATTTTAATTTATTTCTGATGGCGATAGTTTGTCCCGGAGACTTTTCGGGATATCGGAAAGGAATTGGATGCGTTCTTAATCTCTTGTGGTTAGCGTCTGAAATTAAGTACATTGTATTTCTATTTAATTATTCGAGTGAATCGAGTTTGCATATATTTGATTGGTTTAATGTCATAGCGATGTAAGTCACATTTTCAAAAATTTCAGCAATTAACTGACTTAAGTCTAAAAATACAATCTGTTGATTAAAAAGTGAAATAAGTCATAACCTCAATAGTTACCTACCAGGCTGCTGCGAAATATGGACATATAAGCGAAACTCTTGCAATCAACTTACATCACTTTGACTTTACCCCCCTTAATGGACAATTCCCGCATTTTTTAAAAACGAGTGAAATCAGTACATATTTATGAAGAATTTCTTTCTGATTCCAAATATATAGACAAAAGTTCTTTAAAAAAAATTAGTTATTTAAATATTAAGAAAAGAAAATGCTCTAAAACCGAGCCAAAACCAGTCCGATTAAAACAGTCAACAAAATTCGTGACGTAAACAGATCCCTGCATTTCTATGGTTATCGTGAGGTTTGTGCCAAATACTTATCGTTAAAAAGTTGGCGTTAGTAGACCATTGCCACATTCCGTACAGGTTGGCGTGATTTTCGAGAAACTTGCAAATCTGGTTTCCGCTGCTGCATTTCTAGCCAAGATGTTTGAGATCTCTTTACGCCACTTTCAACGCCAACGAAATGGGTCGTTTTCTCGCCAACCTCTAACAAGGTAATTTTGATCGCAAATTAAAAAAAAAAAGAAAAAGCGCATTGAGCAGAAATTTTTATGTTTATGGCCTTTTCGGAACATTTAGAATTGAATAAAAAATAATAATAATAAAAAAATGCGGAAGTTGTCCATTGTTAGTCATGGTTTGGATATATTTGTGTCTGAATAAATCATTTATTACATTTAAAATAACGTTAACCATTCACTGTTGTATGCGGTATAATAAGCCACGCGTCATTTTTCGTGGAGCGCTTCCACTCCCTGAAATATTTCATCTTTGACTTTTGGATAAATTTTTCCTGTACTATATTTTAAATCGATGTTCACCACACATTATGGCCCACGTGTTGCTCTTGATACAGAAGTATTGAACCAATCATAGCAGTTGAAGGTTCAAAATACTTAACGATTAACTAAGTCGCCATTTGAAATGACGTTAAATAAAGCTAATTTTTTTATCTGCTTCAATTGAAAATCAATAGATATAGCGAATAAATAAAATTACCTTTTGGTTTAATAAGTGTCGGATACAATTTGTTTTAGTTTCTTGAAACATCGAACTAAGTAGTTTTTATAGTTGTATTGAAATGCTACTTAAAAATTGTGACTTAATAAATTAAAAAAGTCATTAAGAAGAACCTATTAACATTGAAGAACATTTGCTTTTAAGCTTTTTCTCGTTCTTATCTATGGTAAATATAAACTAGTTGAAAATATGCACGTACCCTTTAAAAAATTTTCTTCTCGTAATACATGGACAAATTCAATTAAAACCTATTTATCTATAATTATTAAAGAGCATTGAGTTTATTATATTTGTCAGACATGGCTTGGATATATTTGTGTTTGAATAAACATTTAAAATCCCATATAAAAATCCTGTATGATAGATTTTGCCACTATTTTAATTTTCATACAACTAAATTCGTTAAATAACAAAATTAATGTAAGTTGATTGCGTTAATTAATAGCTAACGAATACAAAAATTACCATTTTGGTTTTGCAATTTTCAAATAAAAAGTTATTTTATTTATCTCCTTTTTTACAATAATTTTTTTAATTATTAGTATTTTATGTACCTAGGAGGTAATTTTAAAAGTTCGTTATCTGTCAACCACAGGTCGTAACTTACTATACAAAAAAAAAAAAAAAAAAAAAAACTGTGAAGTCTTTTACTATATTCAGGCAGCACAATAGTATTGGCTAATATCGGAAACAGGAGTAAGGAAGGTTGGCCAATTCTAGCCGAAACTCGTGCATGGTTTTAAAATGCACAATTTAATAAATAAATAAATAAATAAATAAATAAATAAATAAATAAATAAATAAATACATGAATGAATGAATGAATAAATAAATAAATATATAAATAAATAAATACATGAATGAATGAATGAATAAATAAATAAATAAATAAATAAATAAATAAATAAATGAATAAATAAATAAATAAATAAATAAATAAATAAATAAATAAATAAATAAATAAATACATGAATGAATGAATGAATAAATAAATAAATATATAAATAAATAAATACATGAATGAATGAATGAATAAATAAATAAATAAATAAATACATGAATAAATAAATAAATAAATAAATAAATAAATAAATAAATAAATAAATAAATAAATAAATAAATAAATAAATAAATAAATAAATAAATAAATAAATAAATAAATAAATAAATAAATAAATAAATAAATAAATAAATAAATAAATAAATATGTCAAAAACAACACAAAACATATGTTTGCTTTCCCCCAGCAGCACAAATACGCTGGCCAATATTGGCTCAACACAGGCCAATCCTGATGTGGTGGACCGTTGTTGACTGGCCATGGCTACAGATCTTGGCCAATCTTGCCCGGTACTGGGTAAAGTATACGGGATGTTTTGAAATGTTGATGCAGAGGAATATAGTGTGTTATAAGAATGGATGGAGGTGTAAAAAAATACGTTTTGTGATGGTTTTGACATGTTTATTTAAAAAAAAAATCAAAATCTTGTATTTTAGAACGAAGCTCGATATTCAGCATGGACTGACCAATCTTACCAAGAACCTTTGTTACCGACATTGGAGAATACCGCTGAGGTAGCTGTATCCTATCTTATAAAAAAAATCAATTTTAAAACTGAGTATCAACATTTTTAAAACTTTCAGTATGTTTTATCCAGCATTGACCGAGATTGGCCAACTTCTCTAACAACGGCCGGTTTATAATGTTCCACGCTCAATGTCAAGCGATTTTGACTAAGTGGTTGGGCTAGTGGGATAGTTAAAATAGACCGTTATTTACAGAGTTATAGTAGGATTAAATTATTTTATTCTTCCATTAAGTTGTGCTTGTTTGGGCTTGTCTGGCAGATTTTTAGTTATTAACTGATTTTTAGTTATTATATTTTATAGTTGTATTAAAATGCTATTTAAAATTATTAATTGAATAAATAAAAAAAGCCTATAATTTTATTTATTCCTTTTAAAAAGGACCTGCGCGCATTCAAGATTATTTAAATTAATTACTATTTTGGAAGTTTATCATAGTTAGATATAGTACTCAATTTCTGAGAGATATTCTTTAGGTTTCTTCAACATGCTTACATTATAATTTTCTCTTTTCTAAAGGGCTTCCATCTATTGTATACTATCAAAATTTTCTAAATTAAAAAAAAAAAAAAATATTATTTCTGATAGATTTCATTCTAACCTTTTTTTAAGTGATTATACTTTTCTAAACTGAAAAAAATCATCGCTTTTAAACAGATTATACTTTTTAATTGATATCTTTTTTAACTATTGACAATTTTTTTTAACTGATGACAAATAATTTTTAACTGATGACAGTTTTTTTTTTTAACTGATTATACTTTTTAGCTGATAACAAATCATTTTTAACTGATAATTTTTTTTAACTGATTATACTTTTCAACTGATAACAAATCTTTTTTAAACTGAATATACTTTTTAACTGATAACAATTATTTAACTGATACCTAATCTTTTTTAACTGATGGCAATTTTTTTTAACTGATTATACTTTTCAACTGATACCAAATCTTTTTTTTAACAGATTATACTTTTTAACAAATAACAAATCGTTTTTATCAGTTAAACTTATTTTCAAACAAATAACACAATGCGCAATTATAAATAAACTATTCGTAAGAAGCGGAGTTCTTAGCTTTTAAATTAGTATATCATTTATCAATTTTAGTTTTCTATAAAAGGAGATACGGGGAATCGTCAAAAAAAAAAAAAAAAAAAAAAAAAAAACTTTCAAAAATAATATATAAGATACTTACATCGAAGAACATCTCTCCTTATTTTATTTACTCATTCTATTACATTAAAGCACTACTCACAATATCCCCAATTCGAACATAATCCTTTTCTATTGCAGTACTATTTAATAAACACTTTATTCATGGAAGCAAAATTAAATAAAACTAGTTAAAGATATACACATACCCTTTAAAATAACTTTTCTTTTCCATATTTATTCTCACAACACTATGACAACTCCAACATCTTTTCTCATAAAAAAAAATCCACAAAACACGGTCTCCCAAACCAGCTTTCAATCTCCCATCTAACCATGTTCTTTCTATACGTGGGCTGTTTTCACAAGACTTTTCTCACAAAAGGAGTCCATAGAGGGAATGTCCTTTTCAAAGAAGAAGCCCTGTCTGATCACTAGGGAGTCAAAAGGTCTTTGAAAACTATTCGCTATTTAAAGGATGCTCGGAAGAAAAATAATCTGGAATAGGGAATTCATTACACAGCCGCTGTCTTGATTTTTCTACGTTGAATGCGGTGGGCGTAAAAATTAGAATGAAGGCATCCTATTAAGTGCCGGAGAGGCTTTTGTATGCGAGATTTGATTTTTAAAACAAATTTCTCCCATCGTTTGAAGAAACCATCTTCTGCGAAGGAAATGGCTTTCTTAATTATGATTTTGATGAAGTGATTCTTTCAGTGTGGAATTATTTTGTGCAGTTGTATTTTAATCCGTTTTCAATTCAAAATCGTGATTTTAATAAAGATATCCCTTCTGTGAGAAAAAATTCCAATGCAGTTGTTCTTCTAACCATTCTTAAGTACGTAATTATCATCTGGATGGAATAATTATTTCTGTAAGAAATAATTGCAATTCAATTATCCTCTTAACCCTTCTTTATTAGGATGTCAAACCGTAATTGAAATAATCTCTTCTGTGAAAAATCATTTTAATGTAGTTATCATTTAAAATCTTCTTCAGTATAAGTCCCCATTTTAATTAAACAATCCCTGCAGGGAAAATATAATTTTTAGCAACATTATTCTTTAATTACTTCTTGAATATGAAATCATTAGATTAAATACGAAATAACAATAGAGCTGTGATATCCATGTTGACTAGATATATTGGATCATAACTAGTTATTACAAATAAATGATTGTTCTGAAGTTTCATCTCATATGAATAATCTGTTTTGAAATACAACCACCACTTTACACTCCGAGAACCCTATTATATAAAGAACTCCGCCTTACTTAATACAATCAACTTCCCTTATTTTTATTCACTTTCCTCCAAATTCGACAATCAAATAGTTATTTTCTTAACACTTCCGAGATAATACAGATATCAAGAAAAAACGTAATGCATATTTTAATATAATTCGGATTATAAAACTGTAAGTTTCATTGTAATTTATTCACTTATTTAATAGTTCAAATTAATAAACTTTAATGGTTTTATGTGATTTAGCAAGACTGCAAAATTAACTCAGAAAAATAGCTAAAATCCTAAATTTCATTTTAGAAAAATACTAAAATGGTTACTAGTTACATCGTTCTCAATGTTTAATATATATGTAATTTGTACGTAATAAAAAACGCAAGGAAACTCGAAACTTTTCACGTTCAACAAAAAGCAACGAATTCACGCTCTTATTTAAGTTTTAATAATATGTATACATCATAAATTCATAGTTAAATACTTGTTATAAAGCAATTTTATTTCATAGTAAATATTATTTGTAAAGATTTGAATTCTAAGATACCATTACTATTACGAAATCCTTCTAATAAAATTTACAGATGTTTCGTTTCTTTATCAGCTTGCGTGTAGACAGACGTTTTTTAAAAAAGCAGTCAATCACTCAAAGTCATTTCTCTGACAAGCGTGATTCACAATGCAAAGTACTCTACTGTATAAAAATAACTTTATTCAATGCAATCTACACTGCTTGACAATTGCTAAGAAACAGTTACATTTTTCGGAATAATTAATGTTGTTGTTGTTTCTAATCTCCCTTTTGTCTGACGAAGTCAGACAATATCAGTGAAGCCATTGACATTAATGAAGTCTGACACTAGTTGTGGACAGTTATAAATGTCCTCCCAGTCCAGTCCAAGGCAGTCCAAAATGTGCTGAGGTGATGCCTGTTCTTTTTGGCATTTAGGGCAAAGAGGAAAATTTTTGCTTCCCCCGGAATATGTGAGGCCTTTAAGGTGACCACTAGCAAGTCGGGACAGACGGGTATTGGTGTGCCTATCACAAGGAAGAGATAGGGAGTGTCCTGGCTTTTTGGCTTTATACCATTCGTGAGATGGAGGTATATGCCATTTCGCTTTATTTTGAGCTATTTTCTTTGAGTATAACTCTTGATATGTGAGTTCTTGAGTAGAGAGGACAGGGTGTTCTAGTCCCTCCTTAGCAAGAGTGTCAGCCAATTCATTTCCGTGGATGTCTACATGTGACGGGATCCACTGAAAGTGCACTTTGTGCAGTCGGGATATGCTCTTGACTTTGCGTATTATGGATAGACTGGTTTTGTCTCCCACGAGGGCCCAGTTTTTAAGGTGTTGAATGGAACTTCGGCTATCGGATAGAATCCATAAGTCCATAACCCGATTAGAATAATTAATAATAGACATTGATTGAAGAAATGAAACTAAGTACATATGCAGTAGAGGCAGTGTGCATTTAGTATAAGTAAAACGATTCAGTTGCAAATTGAAATGCAAAGTGTAAAGTGGGGGCATATGCAAAAGAATGGAGAACCATTAGTGTGCAGTTGTACAGAAGTATTTACTTTAAAAATCACGCAACTCATGAAATTGACTTTTAGTGTGAGATATGATCTCCCCTGTTATTAGTGTTTACTTGGCATTGTGTTCTCATACTTAACATGATTTTCTTGAGGAATTCTTGTGACTAAATTGCTCGTCCCACCTTTTGAACTGTTTGCAAGTGATGGAAAGTTCCCAATACATTAAATACCTTAAATATTTACGCAATGCATATCATAGAAGCGTCCAACACTTGTTTGATGAAATTAGGATTAGAGGAGTGATCTGGGTTACTTATAGAGGCGATATTCATATTTTTTAATCGCATATCCAAGGAAAAAAGGAAATAAACTTGTTCATAAGTATCAATAAACCCGATTTAGAAGCTGATATTTCACAGTTCAAGACTAGTCTAGATCAAGTTAACGTAATTACAGAGAAAAAGTGGAATTTAATTATCTTTGGCACTCTTGGGGAGCTTATTAAACAAATTCAAACTTTTGAACCTATAAAACTAAACTCTTTTCTCACCAAATCATAATCTTTAATTGACATTTACCATGAAATATCCTGTTCCCACCTTTCTACAGATCCTCTGATGTCCAATGTTACTCAGGAGACAGAAAAAATCATATTCAGTAAACAGTATCTGATGTTAAAAAGATTTGGTCTTTGGGTGTAATAAGTTGAGTTGGTTTAATAAGCTCCCCAAGAATGCAAAAGGTAATTAAATTCAACTTTTTTCATGTAATTATGCTAACTTGATCTACGCAAGTCTTTAATGCTGAAATATCAGTTTCGAAATCGTATTTATTGATACTTATGGCTAATTTTATTCCACTTTTGTCTTGGATAAACGATTAAAAAATATAAAAATCGCCCCTGTAAGTAAGCCAGATTACTACTCTAAACCAAATTTCATCAAACATGAGTTGGGCGCTACTACGATATGCATTGTTTAACGATTTAATGTATCGGGAACTTTCAATCACTTGCAAACAGTTTAAAAGGTGAGACGAGCAATTTAGCCACTAGAATTCATCAAGAAGCTCATGTTAAGTATGAGAATACAGTACCAAGTAAACAATAATGACAGGGGAGATCATATCTCACACTAAAAGTCAACTGCATGAGTTGCGTGGTTTTTAATGTAAATACATCTGTACAACTGCACTCTAATGGTACTCCATTCTTTTGCATATGCCCCCACTTTACAATTTGCATTTTAATTTGCGACTAAATCGTTTTACTTATACTAAATGCGCACTGTCTCTACAACATATGCACTTAGTTTCATTTCTTCAATCAATGTCTATTAGTAATTATTCCGAAAAATGTAACTGTTCCTTAGCAATTGTCAAGCAGTGTAGCATCATAAAATAACATCATAAGCGACTACAATTCACAAATCATAACGAAAATGTTTACTATAGATAAATTGTATACAGTTACGTATTGCAAGGCTTTGAACAGTTTCTTGTTAATTAAAATAAGCAGTTTTTAAGGATGTTCCTAAAAGCTAAACTTAAAGACCTTAAAAATGTTTACTGCATTTTTAATTAACGAACAATTATATCCAAATGCGTAAATGTTAAAAAATCAAAATATCATATTTTTAAACCAGCAGAGAATCGCTCTGAGACAGTAAAAAAAAAATAAGGAAAGGAAAAGGGGAAAAAAAAAGAAGAGATTATTTGAAAAGTATCAATATTTTTTTTTTTTACAGAATGTTTTGAGAACTCATTAGAATCATTTATTTTACACCTTTAAGTAAACTATAATTTAAGTAGACTATAATTTCATAAGTTCTTTTAGCAAAATTGAGAGAAAATACGCATTTCTTTGAAACTTCTAAGAACCGTATAAGCCCTGATTAGTTCACTAATTGAAACTCAGACAACCGTAGTTAATAAATGGTTAAAATGCGTTATAGATAGAAATTGGAAGATCTGCAAAGTTTTTTATACTTCAATACAAGAATAACCGATAAATGAAATTTTTTCTAAATAATTTAGAATTTACTTTTAAATTTCTAATTTATTTCAGCACTGGTAACATTTTTCTTTAACGAGTTTAAAAAAATGGTAATGGTTATTCTTCTTTTAAAATAAATAAATGTTTCAATTAAATTTGTATAGTAACTTTTAATAAGGTGATTGCTTCATAAGGTCGTACCGTACAATAAGGCCAACCTTGTATGTACGAAAAATAACTCGCAAAATTCGCTTATTGATAATACCTATAAGTTATGGAAACTTAATATTCAAATAAAATATAAATAATATAACCCATAAAAACAGAGTTTTTGAAAAAGTTCTTTATATGCATTGTCAATTTTTATATTCATTAACACAGCGTCGATATCAAAAAGATTTCTATCGGCAAAATGTGCGGCAAACTACTTTTCACAATTCATTTATTAAAAATGAACGTGAATTTATCCTTCACATCATAATATCTTTTATTTATTCTGATTAAAGTAATTTTATTATTTATTTATTAAAAAAAATTGGCAACGGGAAAGAGTTTCAACAATGATCGGTTAAAGGCTATTTTACTCGATTGTGGATGACGGCAAGTTGGTTAATTAGTATTCCTTAAAAATAAATTTTAGGACAGTAACAGCTTCAAAATTTGATAGAATGCATTGTCATTGACATCAAACCTATCTGCCAAGTTTCAGCCCAATTGCATGACGGCAAGGGAGTTAATTATTCCTCAGCAGATTTTCTCGCCACCGTCAAACATAATCGAAGATAACAAAAAAGGATTTAAAAATGAAGTAAAAAAGTAGGATATTTGGCGAACGAAAACGCATTTTCCCCTGATGTTTTCTGTCAAGTTGAAAAAGTAAAATAGTTTTATTATGATTCAATATTATGAATGGATAATGAATACACAAACTTCTTTAGTGTATCCATTCATAACATTTAGTGTTCTTTAGTTATTTTAAAACATAGCATTTTTAATACAGTTTTAAAATATAAAAACACTTTTTTATTGTAAACATCACTAATCCCAACCAGATAATAATAAAATAAATATTATGCGACAAAAGATCATTTGTACCGTATCAGGAACACAAGACATGCCATAATTTTATGGTTATTAATTATATCTCGTGTTTTATCAATATTTTAGATTACTTCTAGCTAGGAAAACTTATTTCAGTTCTTGCAGTTTAAGGATTGCCTGAGGCACATTGCTTTTTAGCTCTGCAAATGGGTGTCTCCAAAAATGCGGGTCTAATTATTTCTGTACATAATTTAAAAGTTATTGGATCGAAAAAGAAAAAAGTTTTTAGATTTTATTTATTTATTTATTTATTTATTTATTTAGGTATTTATACTGCTGGCTTTAGTAGGAGCAAGGTGTCCACAATGTAATCAATATGAGCCTTTCGAAAAATTGCTTTTTTAATACTCTAAAATGAATACAAATGACATAAGAGTTTGTAGTGGTGTATTTTAATAATCAACCTAAACCTATTCCAAATTGGTAGCATATCTATTGAGTGGTGACGGAACTAAAAAATAATAAACCGTATGTTGATCTTATTTGCAGGGGTGTAGTGGAGCGGGAACGCGTGGGAACGACGATCCTTTACCTTTTTAGAGAGAGGAACGGCGTTCCCTCACTTACAAAATACAAATTAAAATTATTTTTTTTAAGTGTTTTTTTTTTTTTTTTCCTTTTTCCCCTTTACGTGACACTAAACTCAAAGTCAAGTAAGAAATCAAATAAATTCTTTCGCGAGAACTATGCAATTAAATAAATTCTTTCGTGAGAACTACGCTTTTATTTTCGATCCACAACTTCAGGGCTGAGCAGGCAAGTTGAAGTATTTGCAAAACACTTAAAAGGCCATTTCATAAACAATGCGACACATGCACTAAACTCCCTCCCTCCCCCTTCTTTGAATTTATTAAGTGGTCTTTCAATGTTTCATTGCTCCTTCATTAGAAACGAACTGATATAATATGTTTACATCTATGATTCATCCTATGCCAATTATCTTCTTCAAGAAATGATCTGTATTTGTGGATGAATTCCATACCTCCAATTTATATGGCTCCTCATGAATACGGACTAAAACTTCCATACACAAGTTCACGCCAACTATCTTCATTTTTAAACAAAACTATGGCCTGGTACATTCAGTTCTTTGCACCCGTTCCTTGAAGAATGTTTCTTCTCCTCTAATTTTAACGGGAACGCTAACCGAAATATCAACAAAAGTGACATACGTTTTATTTTTTCCCCCTTTTCTAATTTTTTTTTTTTTTTTAATCACCCACTTTATATATTTGTAAACCTTTCTCCGAGCCAAAGAAATGAATTTGTGCAATAGAGAAAAGAATGACAATAAAAGATGCGTTTTTTGGACAATCCAAAAAGGCTATAAAAAAAAGCCTGAAATTCTGACAGAGCTGAGAGTGAGAAATTTCGATATTTTATATTAGCTTTTAGGATGTTTTGAGATCACGGAATTATGCATTTATATTGACTGGCCAGTTATTGGGAAAATCAAACTGATACGTTGTTTGAACATAACAAACTATATTCAAAACAGTGTTGTTTTTTGAACTCTTACTCAATACGTAAAAATAATGAAAATGAGTGGCGCCAGGAATGTGTATGGGAGTATGCTTGTTATTCCCATAATAGCTTACATTTTTATAAAAGTGGAGAATGGGCAATATTCACCGGAAAAATAAACTCTGTGCCATTTAATAACGGATTTTATATTTGTCATTGTGATAAGCAAAATATTTTGGAAAAATCAAAGTTTTTGAACTAAATTTTTTTTATTTACTTGCAACCTTTTACAGATAATGCTGCCGGCCACCATGCTAATGAATTTACCAAAAAGTGAAGTCATTCACATTCACTTTTTGAGAAGGTATTTAATTTTCACCCCCTCTCCCCGTCTATATATAGAAAAGTATACTTTTGTGCTTTATATTTTTAATATAAAACAACTAAAAGTTTGTATAATACCTTGAAATTGGGCTGTGAAATAGTAGGAAAGCAATTCAAATGTATTTTAAAATGCAAAAGTAAATTGCTTTACGGTTTGAGAATGGGAAAGCTTACATTTACAGTTATTTCAGAGTTTATTTCCAAAAATATAGCAGCAGTTCTTAAAAAATCTTTTTCCTCAAATTTAAAAAAAAAAAACACCACTAAATACAGAATATATTGGCGGCATTAAGGGGACAAAATTGCCTCGATCTTTTTTAAACGCTAGTGATTTTGAACTACAAAAATCGCTACCTTTTTAATGCATTTTAAAAACAGATTTGGAAGAGCTACAAAATCTGGGAATTTATCCGAACCCATTGCCTGTAAGGTATCTCTGAAAATCTGGAAGTCAGATAATAATGTATTTAGGCTCCGAAAACCTAGATCTGATGATGACCCTATTAGTGGGGTGGGTTCTAAATCAAACTTGGCAGATACGAAACTCGATCTCAAAATTGTTTAAAAAAAAATCATCTAAATAATCTGCTTAAAATTTGTGTCAATAGTATGTTTGAAAATGTCTTATAATCCATTTATAAAGTGTCAAACAATCTCTTAAAATTGTTTATGCAAGGCAAATTGTCTAAAAATTTATATAATTTAATAGTTTAAAAAATTATTTAAATAACAAAAGTTAAAATACACATTTTTCTTTTTAGTTTTTAAGGTGCTCATTATCTGTTTTGAGATTATTAAAGAAATATCAATAAAGGTTATTTATTCTTAATTTTCGACCCCCCCCCCCCTTCCCGCATCTCCACACAGAAAAAAAAAGTATACGTTTCTAACGACGCGACATAGCGTTCCCACACCTTTTTATTTTACACTACACCACTGCTTATTTGGTGCATTAACATATTTGTTTAGTACATTAACATATTTGTTTGGTACATTAACATATTTGTTTGGTACATTAACATATTTGTTTGGTACATTAACATATTTGTTTGGTACATTAACATATTTGTTTGGTACATTAACAAAGCCCTCACGCACTCACTAACTGTCACGCTGACCTACTGATCACTAATTCTTCCACTTACCATATAGTTAAAATTCTGAAAATTGGCATAAATGTCAACAAGAACAAACATAGAAAAAGTAAGCTATTCCGATCTCGATTATCCAACTCTAAAGGGAATAAATGGAGTCAAATGTACTTTCCAAACCAGGGATATTCAAATGATCCACTTCCTATGTCGAAACAACTCTGAAAATTGGTACAAATGTCATCAAGAACAAATTTTAGGGGTCGAAATAGGGTCAAACTCACAAGTTGTGTACATGAATGTCTTTAGATCGTTGCAATGAATATCGTACAATTTTGTAACTAAGTTTGGGTATTCAGCTAGTATTTTATATTACAAATACAAATTATTTACACTCTTGATAGTAATATTCTAAACGCTTGTCAAAAATATATTAACTGGGGTTTGCATATAAATGTTAGTCATGTTTGTATATAATTGTTATAAATTGTTAGGTAAAAGTTTATTATGCTGTATTGAGATATTATTCTAATTTTTAAAAATTTATTTTAAATAAACTAACTTAAGTTTTAAAATTTTGACTTGATTTGTAGAAATAAATATCCAGTATGGCTACGAATTTTTAATTCTGCATTCCATTGAAGTAGAATACCTTCTAAGTTAATCTAATTCTAATTCTAACATATAATTTAAGAATGTTGTAAGTTTACGAAATTTTTAGGCTATATTATTATACCCTATCACTTTATGTTTTATAACACAACTAATATTAATTTTTTTTTAATCCTTTTTATCATACTAAGAGTTTAAAACAATTTGTACCTTAATTTTTATTTAAAATCTAGTGGAAAAGAATTCTACAAAGAACAGAAAAAATCTATTTATCAGAAGATTCTTGTAAATAATAATATGCAGGAAAATTTGCATGCTAATAAAACTTATTGTCCTCAAAAATTCCAAAGCAAAAATATTTAGTCCAATTCCTTTATTTTATCATCAATGCTCAGAAAAGTTCGAACATAATCCTTTGCTGAATCAACTTTTTCCCTTTTAAAATGAATGAGGAAAACCATTTTGAATTTTACCATACGTCTTTCTCCACTTACTCCAAAAGAAAGCACTTAAAAAAACTATTTCATCACTTATGAAAGTTACGTAAAATCCCCCCATTCAGCAATTTAAATTACGAGAAGTTCCATAAAATTTTTATCTAACTCATGAATATTTTAGAGATACATTATGGCAATAGAAAACGTTTCATTAAAATTTTACGACAAAAAACTACTTTAATATTCCTCTTTTATTTTAAGTTCTGTTTTATCCCTAAGCGGTTGCAATATTAATTAAAAAGAAATTTGTTTCGTAGAAAACTATTGTTTATGTGTTTTAAGTTCTGTTATGTTTTAAGTTCTTGGTCATTGAATAATTTTATTTAGTTTTGAAATATTTACTATTTAAACAAATCTCAGTAATTAACATAAAGAGCTTCCTTAAAACCTTTTTAGTATCTTTTCAATAAATTAAGTTTGTTTTACATTATAGGTTGGCTACAGATATTATATTATATTAAATTAAATAACTTTAACTTATTACTTCATAACAGATTTAAGGAATCTGGCATCACTCTTATTCTCAAACTATATAGCGCACTTCGATTTCGACATAAAATGGGAAGAAAAAATTGAAGATTTTCTTTATCAATGAACAACCAAGTAAAATAATTCCATTTCAAATATCCCGAATTCATTAACGCCTGTTGCTTTGAGCTGCAAATGTCTGCTTGGAATTTAACTCCAACTTTAAATGATCATTATACCCTTAAAAATAAAGTCTTTTCGCGAATAGTTTTTGTTTAAGAAAGATATATGTAATGTGATAGTAGAAAAGTATAGCCAGTTTAATGAAATAAACTTGTTCTCGTTTAGATAGCTAAACCTATTTGGAAGTTTAATCTCAGACGATATTTTATTTTAATTAAAACTTAAACTTAAAATAACTTAATAACTAATTAAACTTTCAGAATATGTATAAAGTTTAAATTGTATGCGACGAAAAAAATTAATATTGTATATTTAACAAAATAAATATATATTTTTAAATGTTTTTAAAAGTTTTTATCGATCAACTAAAATATTACTTTCATCACGTTTTATAATCGATAATAAAAAATAACCTATAATATTATCTTCAATAATCATCCACAGTGATAATCACATATTATTTAGTACTATTATATTTTAGATTAATACTAATACATATTAGTAATATGAGTCTCATTGCTAATATGTCTCATATTGCTAATAAGTATCATATTACTAATATGTCTCATATTACTAATATTACCCCAAGTTAGAAATGTGAAACATATTAGTTTCACATTAATTGCTACCAGAAATTAATATGAGATCTACATAAAACTAATATCTCTCTTTGATTAAGAAGTGTAACTCCGAATATAATATTAGAATTTAATAAAGGATTAAAGTAGATTCTTCACATTTGTTTAAATGTCCTCATAAGTAAAATAAAAGAATAAGGTTGAAATGCAATCATACAAATATCATAGTTAGAAAAAAATCAGTAAAAAAAAAAAACACGTAAAAACCGTCCGAATTTTTACCAATCTTCAAAGTTATTCTTATTGTATACCATGCTATACATTTTCCAACGTATGTTTGTTTATCCTTTGAGCTATTAAACAGTCAGGTATCAACCAACCCCCCTGTAAATCCGTTTCTTTATGGTAAAGATCTTCCTACA
This sequence comes from Linyphia triangularis, assembly GCA_963978545.1. Taxonomy (NCBI): domain Eukaryota; kingdom Metazoa; phylum Arthropoda; class Arachnida; order Araneae; family Linyphiidae; genus Linyphia; species Linyphia triangularis. The sequence continues at coordinate 31,138,807 of OZ021731.1, read as the reverse complement.
GGAAAGTTAGTTTTACAGAAACTGCAGCATGGGATCGTCATAAACGTCAGAAGCCTTCGAATATTTCTTGCAAAATCACTTTTGAAAATATATGTTAAAAATATCTAGATGTTTCTTGATGTTTTTAAGTATTTATGGGCGCTTAATTTACTTGTCCATGTAGTTTATTTTTGATTCGCAAGTCCATTCCTACTATATCCAAGAGTTAATACTCTTTTTCCAGAATATATTTATTTGATAAAAAAGCCGTTTTGAAAACAAATTCAGTTTATTTGATACATGGAGCATACTTTTTTTTTTTTAAATGTATTAAGATAAAAGTCATCAAAATATCGAGAATTCCGAATTTATCCTACATTTACGACGACTAGATTTTGTAAATCATTTTTATTATACACATTACACTTTTTTGTGTGTTGCGCCTATTAATTCAAATTTTATTAGGCCGCTATTCTTATCATTACATTTATTTATTATACTTTTTCGAAAAGTACATAATTAAAAAAGAACTATTTTTTTGCAATTGATGATAACTTAAAACTTTTTTTGAGAAGTGCCTAAATTAAAAAAAAAAAAAAAAAAGAAAGAAAGAATATATTTAAAAAAAAAAAAAAATCCTTCCTCCTCAACAAAAACTTTTTTAAGACCCCACATCCAATGCTCTAAATTCCTTTCTTTCAAACAGTTATTTCACTTCACTTCGAGCAAATTCCAAACGATCAAAACCCAACCAACGTCACAAGCATCCAGCGAATACGCAAGAGATACGTTATCGACCAAATCACGTCAGAGCGACAACTGTTGACTGAGAGCAACATATGGCATAACGGTACTCACAGCTGTGACAAAGTGTCCATTTAAACGGCATTAAAAAATAAAAACACCTACCTTCAACAGGTTGAGATGGTTGATGGGCTCATGGGTCAGAATCATGGGCAAAAAGAATGGGTTTGTCGGGTTGTCTGGTTTGGAATGGATATGCGGACTAGAGTTGAGATAAATGGATGAAGCGACTGGAAGAAGTCGCTTCTTGAATCTCACTTCGACATATTGTTCTCGTTGGGTTCTTTGGGCATGGAATACGATCCAAACGGAAGTGGGGCAGCGCCATCTAGTGATCGTGAGTGGATGTGCGCGTGGGAGTAAGATCCATAAACAAAATAAGCAACCTGTTGGATAGCTGCGGCTACGAAAGGAATTGGATTAAGTTGAGTGTTTTGCCGACGCTTTTAAAATATTTGTTAGGAGTTTGTTTTGTTTCGATCTGCTCAATTTTAATATTTTTGTTTGGTTTAAAGTGAGCGTAATACAACTTCTGAAATAAATAATGCAGTATGTACTATTATTATTTATTTTTTTAGTTTCCTTTATTATTTCTTTACGTTTTATATTTAATTTTGGTTAAAGGAAAAAATGTTCTGCAGCTTTAAAAAAAAATTATAAAATTTTTAGTTTATTCCCTTACATTTTTCTCAACAATTCAAATAACTGTTTCCGATCGATTTAAAATATATGGAAGCAATTTCGATGATAACTCTAAAAAAATTTAATCTTTCTTAAAATTATCCAATAAATGAGTTCACTATTTGTTAATTACTTATTTAAAGGAACAAATTCAGTTAGTTATCTATTATTTATTTCACAACTGCGGCAGGCAGTATAGTGGCCGGCCATCTTTATTCAGAGAAGTGCAAAAATATTCAATTTCGAAAATTTTACTCAATATCGAACGCCGCAACTGAAAACTTCTATTATCCTAAAAATTACATAACTCAAAATAGCTATTTACATAATTCAAATTCAAAATAGCTATTAGGAATTTTAAGTTTCACTTCTACTTATAAATATAAGTAGAATTGAAACTTAAATTCCTAATCAGAAATTTGTTTTCAAGCATTCTCTTCCACTTGCATTCCCCTTCGGGCACAATAAAAGTGAAATTCATAAAACAAATAAATATTAAAATACATTAAAAAAAAAAGAAGAAAAAAAGAAGAAGGGAAAAAAACCCACATAACGTCAGTTATCATATTTACGTGGTTATCCTTCAATAAACTACGCGATATTTAAAATTTAAAAATACTATAAATATGTAAATATTTATATTTACTTTTACAGCTTAGTAATTAAAATTTTAACTTATAAAAAAGAATAGTACTTTTAAAGGAAAAGTGATCTTCTGGTGCTGGTTGAATTAATTAATTATTATGTTTGTCTTACGCTTTCAATACAAATCTACCTGTTGTACTTTCCTGGCCAATTCGTTACGATTTCATTGCAAATACGAAGAAACTGAAAAATAATTTGCACCTGTTACACATACAAAGACGACAGTTCAATGTTCAATAAGTAGAAAAATCTATATGTTCTTCGATTTTTCCCTTTTTCCCTTTTTTTTTTTTTTTTTTTTTTTGCTATGCGACAAATATTACTCTAAAATTGATCCCCAATCCTTGTATACAGCATTATCAAATCCTCACGAAAGAAAGCTTAATTCACTGATAGACAGTGCTAGAAGTGTGGTAGATGTGGGGTGACGCGTCCCCCCACTTTTCAAAAAAATACCCATGCTTCCACTTACTTCTAAAACCACAGAAACTCATCTTCTACATTTAAAAACACACAACCCGTCTAAAAACTATTAAAGAAAAATAACATTAACCTTTAAATGTAGTGACACTGAGAAAAAGTGATTTAAAATTTTCGGATGATGTAAAGAAAAAAAAAATATTTATGCTGTATAGATATCACACTATTATAAATATTGTTGCGTGGGTGGTTCGAAAGACTTGAAGCCAAAGCAGATCAAAACTTGCAGAAATTCATTCCGATATAACTCCAAAACTTCTCGTTCTAGTAGATTCAATACAGCTCTTTAAACAAAAATAGAGCACAAAACAGCAGTTAAAAACTTAATACACAACTGCTAAAATCGCCACAAAAGGCAATGCAATACAGTTCACTTTCAGAACTCTCTGAATTCCCGCTGAGAGACAACTAAATTAGTAACTCAACTAACTAATTTCACCACCCGCTCTCTTGGGCTTATATAGGAAAGTTAATTCTTTAGCGAATCTTCTAGCGATAGAATTTTGGAGAATTTTCCAGATCGCAGTCGAAAAGCCCTATACAGGTACATGGGGACCGAAAATATCGGCCAAGTTTGGCGACAGTTGGCGATTTCTCGCCAAATTTAGTGATCAAAATTAGTCGCCAAAACCCTCGTCAACTTGGCGAGATTGCAATTAACCATAATGTTAAATGGCCTTCTCCTCGTAAAACTCGTTTTCCAGCATTATCTCCGTAAAACTCGTTTTCAAGCATTAAGAGACATATTGCAGGAAAGCAAAGTAAACTCTTGCACTGCCTTATGCAAAATGTACATAAATTTCCCTTTTTACATAATTAATACAACGAAATATTTAAAAATACACAGAGATTCGTAACAATATATATCTTTATACATAGTAGTTTAACACAAGTATTTTTATCAACAAATACTTTTACAATTGGTCAACTTTTAACTTTGGAGGAACTTTCTTTTAAGTCAAATTTCTATTCTTGTTTCATATAAAGATAACATAAAGATTTTTCTCTCTTACTTCCAAATGAAAAAACCAAATCACAGAATATTCATTAAAGTAACAATACATTTTAGACCATTGTTCAATATTAGTATTAGGAAGTATAAATTATTTCCTTACCAGTTAATATTTTTATTATAAGGTATGAAATTATAAAATTTACCGTTGGGGGAGGGGGGGGGGGAGGCGTTGCACTTGTCACCAACTTATGGCCCCCCCCCCCCCGTTTTTCTTTTTCCACTTCTACCACTGCTGATTAGATGTAACGACGCAAAAGTTCACAAGTTGATATGGAGCCGGTAAATCTGTTGTCGCTCGAATTTTTATATAATTACAGATTTTTGTTTGTTATTTTTCAATATAAATTAATTGAAAATTATTCGTCTTCTAAGAATAGCCTGAAGTAATCAGGCAAATTACCTCTGGTCTCCGACCGCCGGTCGAGAAGTCACATTTTGAATCTTTACATTGTTATTTAATATGATTCATGAAAACACACACAAGTAGACGAAGTTCGAGTTATCGAAAGTCACTCGAGAGTTATTTTCTATTCAAGTCATATTGCATCAAACATTTTTTGCTTGTGCCTGTGGAGTCCGGAAGACAATATTGTGTCTTGCTTTAAACTTTTAAAGTCATCCTGCACTTGCTACAAATCCTTCATTAAAAATTGCATTAATGAAGCGGTGTGTGTTCGCTTATAAAATATGCGTGCTCTTGCTTCTGATATTCCTCACTAATTAGTGACTCTTTTTTCCATTCTTTTTCGACTTGTAAATTTTCTTCTGATTATCTTTCCAGTTATCTCTTTCTCTTTGAATAATTATATCACACTAGACAAACAACGGAGTGTCATTATTGATATCACAAAAAAAAAAAAAAAAAAAAAAAAAAAAAAAAAAAAACTTATTCACAAAAGGTATCAAATATGCATATTTTATAAATGTTCTTTTAAGATAACATTTAATAATGACTTTGAGAAGTATCATTCTATAAAACTTTAGAGAGTTATATTTTTAAATATTTAAAAACTTTGCAACCAGTATACGATTTCATTTTTAAAACATAACAATTCATAAAAAATAAATGAAAATAAATAAATTTGAAAGTGAACCCTCAATCATTTGAAAAATCTTGGGAATAAATTCAGTTGGATTCCGCAAATTTGAATCTTTTTGTAATTAAAATAACAATGATGAAAAAAAAGATGAGATTTATTCTCCTTCTACAGACAAACTTTTTCGATACAAAAAGAATAAATAAATTATTTAAATAGTATTATTTCTAATTTTATTTAACACGCAGTACGCTATTAAAATTATTAGATTAATCAGCTGGTTTATTGTTGAATTCCCATTTTTTTCAAAATTGTTCACGACCTTTTACGATTTCTTTTCCAAGATTTTGTTTTTACGCTAGATACCATCGAATTTCTTTAGTGACAAATATATATTTTTTCATCTCTGACTTTGATTTATTTTTTCCTTTTATATTAAATTAAAGCTATAAACACAAAATTTCTGCTCAATGCGCTTTAAAAAAAAAGAAGAAAAAAAAAAAAAAATTGCAATCAAAGTTCCCCTGTAAGACGTTGGTGAGAAAACGATTCATTCGGCTAGAATTGAATGCGACGTCAAGAGATCCCAAACATCTTGGCTTGAAATGCAACAGTGGAAAACCAGTTTTGCAAGTTTATCACCAATCGCGCTAACCTGTACAGGATATGGCAATGGTCTTCCAACTAAACCCCAACTATTTGTCAGAAACCTCACGATAACTATAGAAACGGAAGGATTTCTTGACGTCACAGATTTTGTTGAGTGTTTTGATCGAACTGGTTTTGCCTCGGTTTGGGGGAATTTTTTTTTTCTTAATATTTAAATAACCAATTTTTTTAAAGAACTTTTGTTTAAATGTTTGGAATCGGAAAGAAATTCTTCATAAATATAAACTAATTTCACTCGTTTTTAAAAAATACCGGAATTGTCCAATAGAAAGTTTATTCATATGCGTTTTTATCTTTGATTTTTTGTGAGCTTGAGGTGCTTTAATAATCGGTTGTAAACACATATTTACGTAACTTATTGCAGCGAAATTAGTTTCTGTGAGTAAACATTATGGTTCCTTTGGAGGATTTTCAATTTTATTTGTTTCTTTTATTGTCTCTCGAATTCTTCTTTTTGGATTAATGCTACCGACACAAATGGGCTTCTTGATTATAATTTTATATATTTGAAAAACTAGTTTCAGTAACAATATAATTAATACAATAATTATTTGTCTTCAAAATTCTTACAACTCTATAAGAAGAGGCATAATACTACAAATCCAAATCGATTTTTGTTCTTGATACAAGGATATAACGTAGAAACAAAATTTAAGGTGTACGTATGCTGTAGAACATTTTTTTTTTTTTTTTAATTTTGAGTTTAAAAATCCAATTCTTTTTTACAGTAGTTAGAGGGTATATGTTTAAAATCATTTCATAAAAAACATTAAATTCCGGCAATTGTTAATTTGTCAATTAAGCTGAAATTAGCTAATTATTTTCTTTTTAAAACAATGATATATAAAATTCTAATTTACATAGAAAGGCAATTCCATTTGGAAATCATTCGAAATATTATTCTTCATGTTTTGAAACTCAGTTAAGTTTCTATCATAGAATAGGTTTTTTTTATAATTTACTAGCTAAATACCCTTGCTTCGCCAAGAAATTTTACCATGTGCATTATTTTCGCCAGTTATGAGTTTCCGCTTTGCGGAAATCCGTCATTGGTGTATACACCCCAATTTTTGGCGCTTCGCTCGCAGGGAGGTTCATCGCAACGCAAAATCGAGCAAGCTTCGCTCGCTGAACAAGTCATTGACATATAAGAGCAGACAACTTACTTAACTCGTTGAAAGGTTCATTGCTATGCAAATATGAGCTCGCTTTACTCTATGAAAGGTTCATTGCTGCGTAAACGTAACGCTCACACTAAAAACTAATTGCTACGTAAAGCCTTACTATTAGAAGCCCCTCTCTTGTCGAGAAACAATAAAAAAATTCCCCGTTAATAACTATAATACGACACCCCTTTAAGAATATTTTAACACGTGATGTTTGTAAAAAGCAAAATTAGAAGGTCAAAACTACTTACGTTGAAACTTTCAGAGCTCTAGGCCTATTAGAAGTCGCTTTTTGTGAAAATATTAATTAAAAATTCATTAAAAAACAAATTAAAATTTTAACCTTCTTTTTGTCAAAAGTCCAATCAGAAGGCCAAAACTACTTATGTCGAAAATTTCGGAGCTGTAGCCCTATTAGAAATCGTTTTGTAAAAAAAATAAAGTAATTAAGAAATTAATTAAAAAAGAACTAATTAAAATTTTAATATTCTGTTTGACGTACATAAAATTAGAAAGCCAAAACTTCCTTTGTTGAAAATTTCAGACCTCTACTCTAGTTTTTAGTAGGTTTCTATAGATCCACAGAGCCACAGACAGATAGACAGACAAAAAAAGTGCTAAAGTATGAGTCAATGGTGTGGGTTTACGTTGGCTTTGAATAATGTTAAAACGTAAGTTGAATACTCTTAGTCTAACTCAAAAAGTTATATTGATCAATGAAACTGAACAATATCTGTGACGTAAGAAGAAAGACGTTGCTATAAAGTTCATCAATACTCTTTCAACCATTTTGAATAACAAAGACGATTTTGAGAAGACATGCATCGAAACTCAATCCGTCGTGTAAATGAGTGAAGGCCTTTCTTGGTGTCGAAGCTGCTCTATTAAATTGGTTTGAGACATATCGAAATCAGAATTCCAAAATCCCTCTTGGAGGGGTACGATGTTAAATGATAAACGAAGGACACTGCTCGTTTACAAAAAATTGAAGGATTTATAGCAAGTGCAGGATGGCTAGAAAAGTTTAAAGCAAGACACAATATTGTCTTCCGGTTTCCACAAGCAAAAGATGTCTGATGAAATATGTCTTGAATAGAAAATAGCTCCCGAGTGACTTCGGATAACTCGTAGAATTTGGTCAGTCCCTTGAACTTCGAGTTATCGCGAGTTGACTGTATTTTCTTTCTGGCCCCAAGTCCAGTCTACCAGATCATTGTAATTTAGGTGCTTGCTTCTTATGCTAATTGCCATATTAAAGTACAATATCTATCAGAAAGGACTCCTTATCTTTGAAATGCCATAACTGCGAAAGAGTGAGAGACAGGTCGAAGAGACAAGTGGTATGGTGGACAGACAGGTATGGAATTTTAAATACACTAGTTTCTAAAACAATTTGCAATGTTCATGGGCGCCCCCAGGAGGGTGCAAGGAGGTGCACTTGCTCTTAAAAATTAAAAAAAAAAAAAATAAGGGAAAAGATGTAAATTCCAAGATAGAAAAAGCACATATGCCGCTTATTCTTTTATGTTACAATGAGCATTTTTCACCTATTAATTTAGTCTTTTGTTTATTTCCTATGTCGTTTCTTATAGCTACTTGCGTGACAATTTTTTGGCGCTTGTCTATGATTATTAGAGTCTGATGAGTAGAAGTATTTATTCCTTTTATTGTATGATCATTTCCTGTGTAGTTCTCAAAATTCTAGGAAAAAGTTTTGTTCTTTAAGTCATCAGATATACTATCTTGAAATCCTATTTTTTGAATTCAATTGAACATATTCCAATACTGCCTTCGTGTTTCATTTTGAATTTGTTTTTTCATTATATCCGAAACTTGATAGAAATAATTTTTTTTTTACTCTTCTGTATTTTTGCCTCTTCGAGCTAGTCCGGAAGCAAATATAATCCCGTGGGCCACTTCATGATGCAAACATGTGGGTGGTGTAATTCTCTTCGTATGAATGCGTAGAAAATGAAATCCGATGGTGTGTACCTGGCATCCCGGTACGAGTGGCGCTACAGTCGAAAATCCAAAATGGCCGCTGCCGTACCACCTAGCTTACGTTTTTGTCGAATAATGGCTTCCCAACTCATTTTATCAACTAGTTGACAATAAGAAAACTTGTAGGAAATAAAATTTCCTTTCCAATGGTATATAACACCTGCATGTTAGGTTAAATTACAAATTTCAAAATGGCCGCCTCGTCGCGATCTTATAAGTAAATTTTTCAGGTTGGTTGTTTTGTACTCTCAGCGATCTATACATGTGCACAATAATGGCTAGTCAGGCCGAGAACTGCACTTGAACGTGGATTCCGAACCACTAAGAATATCCATGCCCAACCCGGGATTCGAACCCGGCACCCTTAGCGTGACAAGTTAGAGCAACCACACAGCCATCAAGTGGGCAGTGCGTTTTTCAGAGTAATAGCTTCTCAGTGCGCTTTATTCACTTGTTAGCTATTGGGAAACTAAAGGAAATAAAATAACTTTTGAAATGGAATATCTATTAAGTCAAAATTTAAGATTGCCGCTGCATTATCGTTGCTGGAACGTCTTTTCAGAATAATAGCTTTCCGGTGGGCTATATGAACGTGTTGGTTATCAAACAACTTTTTGGAAATAAGAAAGCCTTCTGACACCTTTACACCTTTACATTGTCACTCCAATATTTAAAATTCAAAAAGGACACCATTATTGAGCATCACTTTGGGACACTAATAATAGTTTCCACATTATATTATACGATGAATGAGCATCCCAAAGAGTTAATATTTACAGATTGGACAATAAAATAAAGCCTTGGCACTTTTCACAAGTAAATAAACTACAATAGACTGATAATAAACTACAGCAGCTCAATATTGATAAGACAAAGTTTTTTAACATTTGGAATGTGAATGTCACAGAAGAGTGTAACAGTGTAATAGTTTTTGTTATACCTATATAACAAATGGTGTAAACAATATTAAGATTTTTCATTATCATTAAGTTAAATTAACACCTTCATCCTCATCTTCCTCATTATCATTCATCATCAGGGCAACAATTGCAGTGTTGTCACATAGTCATCATCTCTACCACATGAGCACATCTCTGTGCAAGGCAGATTGTTGATATTGCATCGACAGAGAAGGCCACACCGACGCTTCAGACAGGGGCACTTAGTCAACTTTAAGAGCCCCTGCGGAGCACAATTTTCTGTACACGTAATAGGCTCAAATTTCCCATACACAAGCGACCAGCCAAAATCAGTAGGTTAAGGTATGTCAGGATGCTGTTGAGTATCTTGTGCCCAAATCATTGCTTGGTAGCGTACACTCAAAAGACCTGGATAAAGAGATACCTTTGTTGGTGCAAGATGTTCCCCAGTCTTTTGCTTTTTAGTGAAGAGCCACCGTCTTACCTCCCCAATGTCTGTCATTTTGGTTCGCGGTACATACACAACTAACAAACGAATGCCTCTAATATTTGTAACATTTCTGTGGAAAGGGTTTCAAAATGACCCAAAAGGCCATGTGCAGCTATAATGTCATCACTAGCTACATAAAAACAATCCACCACATAATCTTTCCTTTTCCAGAAATTGAGCCAGTGTTACACCAGCATCAGAAAGGGCGTGGAGTCCTGGTAGTGCTGAAGACTTAATGGGCCTTAGCATGTCATAGATTGACTGAAGATGAATTAACCGTTTGTTTCTGCTAGTACCCACTATAATGCTGGATTCTCTTGGAAGCATATAAGATATCTCCGAAAAGCAAGTACTAATACATCTGTGTCTGCAGAGTATTTGTTAATCTTGCTAATGCCTTTGGAAGCAACATGTATAATGTGCAAAATTATTTTAGTACCTGCTTTCTCCTGCGTGGTTTCAAGACACAACACGACCATATGGCTTGCATTTGTATAATTTTCCCAACACAAACAAATTGTTTATTATTGTTGACTGCATAGTCCATAATCTTGAATGCCAGGTATTCTGTCAGTTCATCCTTAGTCATTTCGTGCAAAAGTAACTGGTGCATGGTTAATTTAAGGATGTTTGTTGATGGGTGCACTTTGTATTGGATAGGGACCGATTTATCCTGTCGTTTCACACTTGTTGATGTCTTCAGCGAATTCTGTTTGTGGGTATCAAATATTATGTGAACCTCTTTGTACATACCAAACTTCTTTGACTTTTGTCTGACAAAGTGATCTGCAAGTTCTTCACAAGTCTTAACAATCATAGGTTTATCAATGGAATGCAAATGTGCCATTCCATCAACTACTGCACCAGTTTGTGCTATCTCATCTACTGGAAATGAATTGTGTTAAAATTCGTTTTTCACATTGGATGACGGGTATAGATTTTGAGGTAGCTCTTCCAGGATACCCATAAGCTTGCTTTTTTCCGAGCAGTAATACATACATCCATGTAAGGAAAACAAAGCAGGTGGCAATAATGAGAATTCATAAGTGTGGAGTGTGTGTGGAGAGCGGGGGCGCACCACTAGAGAACCCCATGTGGCGACTCCTAGCGGCAGAGAGAGGTATTCCTCATTCTGATGAGAGAGACAGATAGCTGAACATTCTCGATGTGACTATACGTAAGAATGGCTCTTGTGCCAAATGTAGTATGAGGTATGAGCAGTAAGGAGTAATTAAAGCTGGATTCTACACTCAGCAAGTGTCCCTTCTCTGAGCGTTTACTCTCACATAACGACAAAAAGTTGCTTTCAAATCTATATCACCAGACATCTTGTTGCAATCATCAGTCTAGAAAATATTGAAAAATCAGCTTTTAACTCTAACACTTTTTCCTTCAATGTTACTTTAAAATTTTGGAATGCTGATTTGCAGGCATAAGTTTCATCTTTTTCATTGGTGCCCAAAACTGTACTGAAGGCTTTGTAGGTACTGATTTTTCTCTTAGTACTGTTGGTTGGTTAATCATTTTAATGCGTTCCTCAATGAATTTGGAAAGACTCTCACCAATATCAGCAACTGTACACGTCTTTTTGAACGTCATCGGGAAGAACTTGCTTATACACCAGATGTATAAGATGTTCTGTCTTGCATTTAAAAAGGTTGGTTGTCGATTTAAAACCCTCTATAAAACTTTTTAACGTTGTGATCCGGACGCTTGCGAACCGATAGACAATATTCATGATGACATTTTGCATTGAGGGTTCCATTTTTAATCATTGCATTGGTTAATGCAGCAATTCTTATGAGCTCGGATCTGGCAGAAAGAATCTTGTACGAGCACTCCTGTAAGTCCACCTTGGTCTTCAAGTCTCCTGTTCTGATGTTTCAGAGCTACATTGACTCCTAAAGCGTAAAATGGTATTTTTGTTGCAGTAACAACCCACTTTCCTTGCTGTAATTTTTGCCATATAGTTGTATGCATTTTATTAAGTTTTTCCAAATCCATCAAGTATAGTGGAATCATTCTTGCACAATTTAGTTGATCAAAGGCATAGAAAAACTTTATGAAGTCCTGTGTTGCTGTGTAGCTGCCAAGTGCAAATCCCAGTCTGTATTTCTAATTGACCTGATAGCTGTGTAGTTAACTTTCTGTATTCGCATGCTAAGGGTGCCGGGTTCGAATCCCGGGTTGGGCAGGGATGTTCTTTGTGGTTCGGAATCCACATTCAGTTGCTGTTCTTGGCCTGATTAACCATTATTCTACACAAGTATAGATCGCTGAACAAATAAACCAACCAACCTGAAAAACGTACTTAAGATCGCGACGCGGCGGCCATTTGAAATTTGTAATTTAACCTAACATGCATGTGTTATATACCATTGGAAAGGAAATTTTATTTCCTACAAGTTTTTTCCTGCAGTCAACTAGTTGGTAAAATGAGTTGGGAAGCCCTTATTCGACAAAAATGTACGCTAGGTGGTACGGTGGCGGCCATTTTGGATTTTCGACTGTAGCGCCACTCGTACTGGGATGCCAGGTACCCACCATCGGATTTCATTTTCTACGCATTCATACGAAGAGAATGACCCCCCCCCCCCTCCACATGTTTGCATCATGAAGTGGCCCACGGGACCAATTTTTTTGACATTAGTGCCCAGACTATTCCTCTATTCTAAACACTGTCTCGTGTGATATAGTTGGATGATAAAAAAAAATCGTTAAAAATATATATTTTAATATTTTTACAATTTTGTATTTTTTCTCTTTAACAGGTTGCGCTTTCAAAAATACATACCATGAATTTTAACTATTCTCAAAGAGTATAATTTATAATGCATAACATTTCTAAAAAAATTAATGATTTTGATAAAAATCTAATCTTGCACCCACTTGTAAATATTCCTGGGAGAGTCCATGGCAATGTTGAAATGTGGCCAAATAGTCGTAAAATCTGAACATAACTGAATGAGTTTATCCTTTCGAGTCCTGTCCTGTGTAATCTCTTTCCTGGATATTTCAGTCTAATGGTCACTTTTGCAGAATGTTGTGGCTTTACAAGACACGCAGATCTATTTTCAGTACCTCATACCAACCAGTTTTGTTTATCGACAAATACATCCAAATGAAAATGAGTCTCATCGGCAAACCATATGCAACCGTCATCAAATTTGCTCCCATCAACCAGGTTTGAAAGAAAATTTTAAAGTGTACATTAATTACAAAAAAACGTAAATTAAAAATCTATAAGACTCTAATTAGACCAACAGTTGCTTATGGTGTAGAGACATGGGTCCTGTCAGATTGGTAGGCAACTAACCTTTAGAAATTTTGGAAACAGAATTCTAAGAAAAATATTGGATCGATAAGAGAAAATGACAGATGGAGAATAAGATATAATCATGAAATTGAACAGGTTTCATACGCCTCTGGGAGAACAGGGAAAACCTGGAAAATTCACGGAAATTAAATCAGCCTTAAAATCTCAGGAAAAAAAGAAAAATCTCCTCAATAACCTGGAAAAAGTCGTTGTTATTCTGGAAAAAACTCCAACTCTTCGGTACTCTTTTTTTAACCTTAAATCGAGGAATTGAAGTTGCAGAATTATTTAATAACACAGACTTGCAGAAAATTATTCTTAAGGATTTTTTTTTTTAAGTTATCTGAAGAGTTTGTGTAATCAAAGTTTGACTATATTTAAGTGGCTAAAAATAATTTACTTCGTGATGGAGAACACGACTCTTGAAATCTCAAGGAAATCTCAGGGAATTTCTTTTCTTAAATTAAATATGAACCCTGTTCAAAGACTAATTAAAGGAAAGAACATTGTAAAATTCATTGATGCAAAAAACAATACCGTGGATGGGGCACGTTGAGAGACACAGATATGCCTAAAAGAATTAATCTTTATAGAATAAGAAAAAGAGGTCGACCAAAATTGAGATGATCAGACCATGTCGAAGAAGATCTCAAAATTTTAAAGATAAAAAATTGTGCAAAGAAATTCAGTGAGAGAGGGATTTGGAAATCAATTGTAGAGAAAGCCAAGGCTCATCCTGGGCTGTAGCACTGGATAAGGAGTAGAGAAGAAGAACCAATCTTGCAAACCGGTGTATTTAAAATTCCAAAGACAGAAAGAAGTGGAGTATAATCCAAAATACCACTTCTTTTTGTCTCTTATTGCTTGTCAGATAATTATATAATTTCAAAGTTAAGGAGTCCTTTTTAAAGGACCCTGTATTAACACCATTAATCACAGTTTAAACACTTCACATTTAAAACCGCCACTTAGTTTTTAATTGGTAGTTTTGCTCAATCTGAATTGATAAGGAGATTAATTAAAGCTTACTTTCAGAAGTAAATAAGGCAATAGTAAATAACTTTGTTAAATTAATTGGGTAGCCGATAGGTATTCGTCCCACTTTATCCACTTGCGTGGAGAAATAATCCAACTAGAAATAACTCTTTAAGTGAAGTGGCTATTTCACAGCAAAATATAAATGGCAGTACCATTCATTATATTCGTGCACTTGAGTAAGTTTGTAAGTCTGATTAAATGGACATTGTTTACAATTTACTCTATTTATATAAAATTTAATTAACTTTGAAATTATAAATTGAACTGATAAGAAAATACAGGTAATCTAAATAATTTATGTTTGGTAAGATTGAGTTAAAAAGGAGCGTAAAAAAATTGCCAGTTCTTTGGGCAATTTTAAATAAGTAAGTAAAATTCATCCCCACACCTTTCTTCCCCCCTTTACATTCCATTCCAGATTTGAAGTGTGAGTCAGTGCTGTTGGTTTACGTTGGATTTGAATAATGTTAAAACGTGAGTTGAATATACTAAGTTTAATTCAAAAGGTAAAATTGAACAATGAAAGTGAGAAAAATCAGCAATGCAAGAAGAAAGACGTTGCTTTAAAGTACGGAATAACTCTGACTACTCTTTGAGAGACGATTTTGAAAAGACATGCATATAAACTCGGTCCATCGTGTTAATGAGTGAAGGAATGTGCCTTTCCTGGTGTTGAAGCTGCTCTTTCAAACTGGTTTGAGACAAATCGAAACCAGAATTCCAAAATTCCTCTTAAAGGGGCGAAACGCGGTAAAGTAATAAAATAATAACTATTAGGTCTGCTAGACTTTATTTAACAGGAAGCATCCGTTAGATTAATCCCAAAGTGCAGGAATATAACTGAAATCCAATTACTTCATTACCCTTAATAAATGTACTATATTGACCCAGTAAAAACACTAAAGCTGACCGCTTTACGGTTAGATGTTGGCAGTGTTGGATAAGAGTAGGCTGAGTTTTGCTAACATTGACTAAATGTAGGCCTACCAGCATTCTGTTTACTTGCTGCTATACGTCAACGAACCAGCAGTGAGTTGCCAGCAATAGCCCATTAATATGCTCGCCTGCAACAGATTAGATGAGATGCCGTTTGCACTTGCGCGAACTAGGCTTGTTTATGGACACCATATTGAACCGTTGAAGGAGAAAGTATTGAAGACTCGATACCGAGTGAAATTCAGTTATAATGGAAGATACAAGATAAATAATATTCGCTTTGTTCTCTTTTCGAAGCCCAGTGGCGAAGTAGTATTGAGTTCTCATTGAGCTGCTACACCACAGGTCCGTGGTTCAATCCCTGGACTGGACTAGGTAGAATCAGTTTTTCATTATTTAAGTGGGTCGATGAAATGAGAACCAAGCATGCACAAGCCTGTTACACCACTGAGTTTAATTTTTGTTTCTGTTTTCAATTGATCTTTACGAAGTACATAAGCACATAAGGTAGCTTCCATTAAAAATATCATGTTTTTCAATGATTGCTAAAATACGGCTCAAACGATTTTGATCAAAATCGCTGTGGTAATGTCTCTTAAGGTGTTCTAAACATCCCCACCTCCGAAATTTCCGTAAAAATGCTTTAATGACGAAAACGAATGCCTTTAACACAGAGTTCTCTTTACTTGAACATAGCTTCCTTTTTTCACCTCTTCTCAGTTTGACTTATAAGAAAGGATAATATAAGAATTTTCGATAAGTATAGCTCTAAAATTTCCACTTTAGCGGTAACCCATAATACTATCTCAAAAAATATCACCAAGCTGGCCGTTTTTACTTTCAATTACCTATATGTATAAATACATAAGGTAATGAAAGTATAGCATTCGGTTAAAAAAAAAAAAAAAAAAAAAAAAAAAAATCGATTTATTTTTTATTTTTTTAAATTTTTTTTTAGCATTTCTCCATGTTTTGGAACATCCCGATTTTCAAAAAGTGATCTAGAAAAAATGTCTGTCTGTGTATGTGTGTCTGTGGTCAGCATAACTCCCGAACAAATTGACCTACGATGTTCAAATTTGGTATAAGGGTTAGTGGCGGCCATGGGACCTACCATTAAGGTTTTCGTCAAAATCGCGGATGAGCGCATCGCGCAAATCGGTAGCTTCCATTGAAAAAAATCACGATTTTCAATGATTGCTAAAAAACGGCTTTAACGATTTTTATATAAATCGCTGTGATAATGCCTCTTAAGATGTTCTAAACATCCCCACCTCCGAAATTCTCGTAAAAATGTTTTAATGGCGTAAAAAGTTAAAAATTGAATGCCTTCAACATAGAGTTCTCATTTCTTGAGCATACTTCATCAAAGATCGTTTTTTCTTCTCCTCTCAGTTTCACTTATATTAAAGGATAATATAAGAATTATCGAAAAGAAGTGGCGGCTGGTGCAGGGGTCCAGGGGGGGGGGGGCATGGGCCCCCTCACTTTTTTGGACCCTGGCCCAACTTATATATATGCTTGTTGATATTGTTTTGTTGCGGGATTTTTTTTAATATTGAAAAAAAAAAAAAAAAAAAAAAAAAAAAGCTTAAAACTTATTTATTCTGTCATTAGACATTAACTATTGTGAAGGGAGCTGGGAGCTCTTGCAACAAACTCGAAAAAATTTTAATCAATCACAATCATTACTGCAAAAAAGCGACCCTTCTCTTAAAGATGCTAGTTTTCCTGGGGACAAAGTGACCCCTTCTTCGGACGACCTTGAATTTTAAACCGATAGGGCATATAAGGTTGCGACTTTCACGTGACATCCTATTTTGCCAAAGCATAAATACAAAATTTCTAAAACATCCCTGATCGCTCTGCTCTGGGGTGGACTTCTCTGTAAAGGAAATACCATTTTTTGTAGAGAAGGCGATTGCACGTTGGTCCTCTAGTATGACGGTGCGAAAAAAGTGGCTACAATAAATATCCATTGCATTCATTTTCGCTCTTTCTTTTTCAAAATGTAAGAGTAAGATTTTTTCTGCAAATTGTTTTTATTTAGATATTTACTTTTTTCCCGAATTTTTTTTGAGTATTTAAATGTCCATATGATCGGAAGAAGTGATTTGTCTCACATTAATATTTGATATCCTATCAAATTATTAACGTAACTTACAATCCGATGCCATCAACGGAAGAATTTCTATACAGAGAATAAAAAATGTTCTCTAAATAAGTGGCTCCACTAGAACTAAGCCATCAGTAGTTAGAAAGTAGGGCTCCGGGGCCAGGGCGGTGCCGGTGCAGGGATGAGGGATGATGACGTCACCGGAAGTGGGCGTGACCGGATATGACGTCACCGGAAGTGGGCGTGACCGGATATGACGTCACAGGAAGTGACATCATCGGATATGACGTCACCTGAAGTCACGTGGTCGGAAGTGGAGTGGAGTTGTTTCCTTCCTGCTGCTGTTTTAGTTTCGGTTTCATTATAAGCTGTTTGTGTATGACGTCACAGTGTGAATGACGTTATAATGTGTTTTATATCAAAGTTTTGAGCGGTGGCAACACTTTTTTTAGTTTCGGTTTATCTTTCAGACGGGGTTGAGTTGTTCTTCATCAATTTCTTAGTGAATAAGTTAGAGTGATAGGCTTTTATTGCGTGACGTCACAGTAGATATGACGTCATAATTTGTTTTATATCAAAGTTTTGAGGGGTGGCAACACTTTTTAGTTTTTGTTTCCAGTGAACTGGAGTTGAGTTGTTCTAGGGCTGCTTCTTAACGAATAACTTAGAGTGATAGGCTTTTTGACTAGTGACGTCACAGTGGGTATGACGTCATTATATATATTAAAATTTAGCATTTAAGAGAGTGGCAACACTTTTTTAGTTTCGGTTTATCTTTCAGACGGAGTTGAGTTGTTCTAGGGATGCTTCTAAACGAATAACTTAGAGTGATAGGCTTTTTGACTAGTGACGTCACAGTGGGTATGACGTCATTATATATTAAAATTTAGCATTTAAGAGAGTGGCAACACTTTTTTAGTTTTGGTTTATCTTTCAGACGGAGTTGAGTTGTTCTAGGGCTGCTTCTTAGCGTATAAGTTAGAGTGATAGGCTTTTTTTTTTACTAGTGACGTCACAGTGGGTATGATGTCATTATATGTTAAAATTTACGTTTTAAGTGATGATAACACTGGATATATACTAAATTTAGTTTTCAGGTGTTGGCAACGAGTTCTGATTGATCAGCTAAATGCTCGCTTGTGATTGGTAAGTTTTAAACATGTGACCAAAAGCTAACTCCTGATTGACTGTTTGGTTTTCTAGCGAGTTACTTACATATCCTTTAGCCAAGTTAAAATACCTGCAACAAAGTTACACAAAAAAATGTTAAATTTGAAAAGTTAATAAAAGGAAGGCCATTTGCTAAGGGTCTAAAGAACCCTAACCCCGAGCTACACGTGACATTTCAATATTTTACCAAACAATTGTTAAAATATCGACTATCGGACGTTGCCTTCATGGTAACTCATCTACCCACCCCTCTTCCCTAACTAATTTTGAATAAGTTAAGACTTTAGAATTACAATTAATAAATTTTGAAAAATTATTTATTAAAGGTGAGGACCCACCTCCAGCCCGATACCTCTTTTAGGAAGAATTGGTACCGCCTCACTCCACCCTAACAAAAAAAAAAAAAAATCTTATTCCACAGAACGTATACTTCTTTGAAACTTGAGGTCACTAATCAACCATCCGATGATATCTTTTAAGAAGATATCTTCACCTCTTAACAATTTTCAAGTTTTAGTCTAAAAGATTAATGTTGGACATAAACTATTTCTAGAATAGAGTTACATTAAAAATTAAATTTAAGAGTGTCCAGTTTTTTGAAGAAGACTTGGGGGAACGTATATTTCCCAAAATTAAATTTAATGGTCACTAACAAAATCCTGAAAATATACTAATTTTAGTTTTTATAAAAATTAAGTTAATGTAATATTTTAGTAAAAATAATGACTATAGTTAATGAATTGCGAAAAATTAAGTTAGAAGAATTAAATTTAAGGAATTTTGTAGTGACCATACGCATAACTAGTTATACCATCCTCCAACAGGTATCGCTTGTCATCAAATGCTGAGAGCGCTCGCTTTCTTTGCTGGATGGAGAAAATGTGATGTTTTTCACTACCGATCCGATGCTGAACCACAGACGAAGGTTGTCGATTGAGAAGACAGTCTCTATAGGTCTGATGTTTTAGCTGTCTTTGAGCTGCTCTTGCGATTCCCTTGGCCGTTTGTTTCTCACCACACTCGCTTAAAATGGAATACATTTTGGAACGAAGCCCTATGAACTCCAAAGCAGATTTTCCGTTAAGTTCATCCTTAAAGTAACCGATCTTCTTCTTATTAGACACATCGTGTAGGGGATGATCTGATGGGTAGTCAGAAAAGTCAAAAAATCCCTTTAATTGCTGTAAGTCAGCAGTCAGATCTGGGGTGGTGAGTCCATAAGTGAGCGAATCTGTGTCGGTGAATAGTAGGCGGGCATTACTTCCATACTTCTTCATGATGACATTATAGTGGAAATCATACATTAAAACCTTGCTCAGTTCTAAGATGGCGAAACCAGCATAAATGGGTCTATTAAGTGTGAGACTTTTAACTTTTCTTTGTACTGCTGCCAAGCTGTTATCAAACTCAGTGAAGGCATGGAAGGCAGGAGACGCGACCAGTTTCTTGGCTTTATGCGGGTTGTTCACCAACTGAACATCCACTCTATTCCTCAGATTTTCCATAGTTTTCCCGAACACCGCATTGTTGAGAAGTTTGAAGAAATCTTTTTCAAACGATGTTTTGGCCAGTTTTCTCTGCTCCGTATTAAATGCTATGTAGTCCTTCAGCCAAGGTTGTTGGTAGAATTTTAGAATTCTATGGACTTTAGTTAGTTTCAGTCCCAAGGAAATGTATAGCTTCAGATTACGATAGTGTATAACATAATTCTTCTTTGACTGAAGATTCGGAACGAGTTTCTCGCTGGAAGAAGCTGGCTTCATCTGCATTTCTTCCAAAATCTCGAGGGCGGTAGGAGACAGCATATTTGGCTTTATGATGAAGCGTTCGGGAGCCAGAGGATAATCATTATGGAGATCGTGGAGTTCAGCAGGATAGTCGAGATCCACTTCTAGGATGAAACCCTCATCTGCATCATCTGCTTGGTCCAAGATGGTTTGAGTAGAGATGTTTTCAGGGTCCACCCACTGAAAATCACCAACAGGTAAATATTGAGACATGGCCCAACCTGAAAGAAAAATCCAATTAAATCATTCAATATTAACATAGAAGCTAAATAAAAAATGACAGTTTTAAAGTAAATTCATGCTTACCATAGAGGTTATTGGCATCCAGGTACAATATATGTTTCTTCTCCTCAGCAGCATTATATTCAGGACAGCCTGGATGGTTTGCCTGGCTATGACGATGGGTGATGACGGAGACACCTCCCCGAATACCCTTCTCTATGAAGAGGTGCATGTCAATGTCGGTGAATAAATCCAAACCGACATCTGACATCTTGAGAGCGGCTTGCCACGCTAACCCCGGAGACGTCATCATGTGAGCGGCGTCTAGCTGGTAAAAGTCTAGAGTTAGGCGGCGGAAATTCTCAAAAACATCAGAGAGGAGGAGCACATCCGTCTTCACGTACAGGTCGTGATATTCGCCAAGGTCTTTGATGCCGAAAGCTTCCCAAACAACTTGAGCGTGGTAATAATCTGCATCGGTAATGGAGGAGTTTGTAAGGGTACTATAGAAGGCTTGCTGAGGTGGCAGAGATGTTTCTTGAAATTTAGTGAACGAGTCCATGTACTCATAAGGGTACACTCCCTTCTTCAGCAAGAGATCTAAGGAAAAAATAAAAATTAAATGATATTGTTAAGAGAACATTTATATAATATTAACATTGACTATATTACGTACCATGGTTAGATGCGATAGAACTCTTCAAAATGTGAAACTTGTCTCTCTCCAGATTATCGACAAGTTTCTGAAGTGAGGCATTCAGAAACTGGAGACTGTCAATAAACTGGAGAGTCACCGGGATCTTGTCAAGTTTCTTGGTGATGGAGAAGGAGATGTATTTCTCCATCGTTGTAGGGATGACTCCAATGTCATGATCAGCCACTTTCCCTAGCCCCTGCATGATCAAATGCGCATCATAATTCTTCAGGTTGTGGAAGACGCAGGGAATCATTTTCCGCAACCTGAAGGCAAGGTTGCATTCATTGTGGAGCACTTGACGGAACTGACCAGTCAAGTGATCGTGGTCGTTCACCCGATCAGTTCCTAGTCGGCCTTTGCAGAGGCCGCAATGAGTCGTTGCGTTGATAGTAATTTGATTCTGTGCAGTGATCTTCATGGGGATGATGGTGGTCAGCTTCACCGCCAGCTCGTCCTTCTCTGCAATGATACTACTGATGAAGTGGTCCACTGCATCTTCTCCCCTGTAGACAGAGATGGGTTTGGTCGGCTTACTGTCTGGACCTATAATGACATAGGCGTATCCGCAGGGAATGTGGGTAGCCGTCTTCACAGTGGAAGTGGAGGTGGTGTCATCCAACTTCTCTACAAGGGCCTCAAAGTCCGCGTATATGATATACGGGACTTTCTGGGTGAACTTGTACTGACTAAATTTCAGCACACAGTCCTTTGGAGTCGGCATCTTGATGCGTTGGGGTGAGTGCTCGTTACAGTACGGGACATGTGCTTTGAGAGTCTCCTCCTTGGCAAAACGATGCAGACAAGAATAACAATAGAAACACTTGCCTTTATACTTAGTGAG
This sequence comes from Linyphia triangularis, assembly GCA_963978545.1. NCBI lineage: Eukaryota > Metazoa > Arthropoda > Arachnida > Araneae > Linyphiidae > Linyphia > Linyphia triangularis. Next base: position 31,116,797 of record OZ021731.1, on the reverse strand, counting down.
GTTGGTGAGAAGCCTGGACATACTCTTAATTAGACAATAATGCTGCCTCTCTCCTTCTATGATGTAGAGGAGGTTGATAACCTCAGGATCCTCCCTCCTAGAGATGTATAGAGGTAATATCTCATCATCTTCATAGCCGTAGACGTTAATGCGAAGGTTGTTCAGTGCCTCCACAAAACGAACTTTGCAGGGTTGGACGGGACAGCTTACATTTCCCATTTTGAGCTCCTGCTCGAATTCCAGATAGTGGTCGACCCTATACGGATGGTTACCATGAGCAACTGGATGGAGGGCAGCCAGGACAGACCAGATGAAACATTTATTGTCTTCATTCTGGATGTTGAGAACTGCTTGCTTCGCTGCTAACTTGTTGGGTAACTTGAAGTGGCTGGCAGGGGCTAGAGGTTGATATGTAGCAGTCTTCACCTCCAAATGAATAATTTCATCGAGAACCCATCCAGATCCCCGCTCGATGAATTCATCGAAGGAGGACTTGATTTTGGCGAAGGCTTGGTCGATGTGTTCAGGGAGGACGCTGTCATCCAGCTCCATCTGCACCTTACTCCGGAAATAGGGTGTGGCATATTCCTCGTCTCCCTCATCACTCTTACGAACGAACCGGATTTTAGACACAGCATACCACTTAATGGCCCTCTTCTCTCCCAACTCCTCCTGCAGCACATCCTGAACTTGAGGATGACTTTCCCTAATGAAGAGAAGCAGGTCTCCAACTGCCTCTTCACTCGGGAATAAATGGCGGGTGGCAAAGACATCAGACGTCTTCACCTCAACTCTCCTCCTTCTATGTGCAGAGGGTGCTGGTTGATTTCCTCCCACTTGGGCAACTCGAAGGTGGGTGAGCAGATGTTGCTGAACATGATCCTTACGTCCGAAACTCTTCCCGCAGTCAGGACAGGCATGAGGGGTGGCGGATTGATGACTCAACATATGCCGATCCAGATCGGAATTACGTGTGAAGGACTTCTGACATATCCCACAGACAAAGTCTTTCTTCCCCGAGTGAGCTTTAAGATGACGAGTTAAACTTCGCTTCTCCGTAAAGGTCTTGCTGCATACAGCACAAACCTATAAGAAATTATAACTTTTATAAGTGGTAAAGAAATAAATTTTTTTTAATAAAAGAAATATTATTTCAAATTTGTCCTTTCCTAAAACACATTTTATTGCAAAAACTTTATTTCAAATTTGTCTTTTCATAAAACACATTTTATTGCAAAAACTTTCTATTCTTCTTCTACTTATAAAACATATCAAACAGAAAACACTAAAATTAAAATTTCGATAAACGGTTAAAAATTTCTTCTTTGCAAAACTGTGATCTAAGAAACACATTCTCCGAGGAAAAAAAAAAATAATACTTACATGGTTAGCATTTGAAGTTTGTGCAAGATGGATAGCATGAGAGGGTCTAGCAACAGGAACCTGAAAAAATTAATTAACATTTAAATAAGCTATTTTAACATATTCTTAACAATAGTTTATCCTTTGAATGTAATACTTACAGTTTTCTGATGGATTTTTAAATGTCTTGTCAAATGACATTTCTGTACGAAACCCTTCTTACAGATGGTACAGACCTATTGAAAATAGAAATTTTGAGTAACATACCTTTGAAATGTTAAAGTTATTATTGTTTCACTTAAATGATAAAAAATAATACTTACATGCAAGTCTTGTGAGGTAGACGGAGCATTAGATGGCCCGGCAACAGGTTCAACAACAACAACTTCCTAAAATAAATTTTAGATATTGAGAAATTATTCTAATTTTTTTACGTCAGAAGAAAAAATCGGGCGTGAATTTGGGATGACTTTAAATAGTTACAACATTGGAAATTACTAAGAATAAAAGCAATAAAAATTTTGGAGTGAATTTAGGGCGACTTTGAATAGTTACAATATTGAAAATTGCTAAGTAAAAAAAAGTAATGAAAATTTCGGCGTGAATTTGGGGCGACTTTGAATAGTTACAACATTGAAAATTACTAAGTACAAAAGCAATAAAATTGTCGGCTAATATTCAAATGAATGACATTTAGAAAAATTACTAAATACAAAAGTATTACAAATTATGGCGTGAATCTTATACTAATGAATGACATTTTAAAAAAAGTTTTAAAGAATACATTATTGACATGAATTTCAAATATAATTGAAAAAGTTTTAAGTGGATGAATAAATTATGCGACATTAAATAACACAATTTAAAATTTATCTTAGACATTAAACATTCATTTACTTAAAAGCAACAAGTTTAACCTTATTTAAAGAATATTCTTTTAGATACATATAGTAAGTAATTTTGAGGGTTTAAAATAAATACAATCTATAAACACTCAAACATAATTTAAAAATACATTACTAAAAGAACACTTACTTGGTCATTAGGACTAGAGACAACGAGATCCATGGGAGAAGGAGAACGTGATGATGACATTATAAATGACTGAAATTGAAAAAATATATAAATATCGAAAGAAAACATACATTTTCAATACAAGTTGGGAATAATTTTTATGTAATACTTGAACCGACTACTTTAGCATGATGATGCGATTGTTAAGCCTAACAAATGCACGCGGTACTTAAGCCTAACAAATGCATTCGATAGCTCATTTCAATATATAAACTTAACACACGATAAATAATATCAGTTAAAATAATTTGTCTATTAATATTAAATAATATACATACATCTTAAACTTACTGAACGGATAACTTAAACCTTTAACAAGTAATACAGAAAAGATTTGAATGCACGCGATTCTTAACCCTAATACATATAGTAAAATAATTAACATTTTATTACATATGTTACTTAAAACAGTCAACAAACAATAAAAATTTACTTACCGAATAATCGAAACGAAAGCTGCGAAGCTAAAATAACTGTGAATAACTACACAAGTACAAACAAAATCGCGATGAGAAAAAAAACACACGAAGTTTTAAACACGTCTTTCACACTCAGGAATCTAAGTAGAAATGGCGAGACGGCAACCGGTAGCGTTTATATATGAGGGGTGATCACGTGACTTCACCGACCAATCAGGTTTCACGATAGAGGTTGATGCTGACTATCGACCCGACAGACGGGAGGGGAGCGTGATTACCCCTCATATATAGACGCTACCGGTTGCCGTCTCGCCATTTCTACTTAGATTCCTGAGTGTGAAAGACGTGTTTAAAACTTCGTGTGTTTTTTTCTCATCGCGATTTTGTTTGTACTTGTGTAGTTATTCACAGTTATTTTAGCTTCGCAGCTTTCGTTTCGATTATTCGGTAAGTAAATTTTTATTGTTTGTTGACTGTTTTAAGTAACATATGTAATAAAATGTTAATTATTTTACTATATGTATTAGGGTTAAGAATCGCGTGCATTCAAATCTTTTCTGTATTACTTGTTAAAGGTTTAAGTTATCCGTTCAGTAAGTTTAAGATGTATGTATATTATTTAATATTAATAGACAAATTATTTTAACTGATATTATTTATCGTGTGTTAAGTTTATATATTGAAATGAGCTATCAAATGCATTTGTTAGGCTTAAGTACCGCGTGCATTTGTTAGGCTTAACAATCGCATCATCATGCTAAAGTAGTCGGTTCAAGTATTACATAAAAATTATTCCCAACTTGTATTGAAAATGTATGTTTTCTTTCGATATTTATATATTTTTTCAATTTCAGTCATTTATAATGTCATCATCACGTTCTCCTTCTCCCATGGATCTCGTTGTCTCTAGTCCTAATGACCAAGTAAGTGTTCTTTTAGTAATGTATTTTTAAATTATGTTTGAGTGTTTATAGATTGTATTTATTTTAAACCCTCAAAATTACTTACTATATGTATCTAAAAGAATATTCTTTAAATAAGGTTAAACTTGTTGCTTTTAAGTAAATGAATGTTTAATGTCTAAGATAAATTTTAAATTGTGTTATTTAATGTCGCATAATTTATTTATCCACTTAAAACTTTTTCAATTATATTTGAAATTCATGTCAATAATGTATTCTTTAAAACTTTTTTTAAAATGTCATTCATTAGTATAAGATTCACGCCATAATTTGTAATACTTTTGTATTTAGTAATTTTTCTAAATGTCATTCATTTGAATATTAGCCGACAATTTTATTGCTTTTGTACTTAGTAATTTTCAATGTTGTAACTATTCAAAGTCGCCCCAAATTCACGCCGAAATTTTCATTACTTTTTTTTACTTAGCAATTTTCAATATTGTAACTATTCAAAGTCGCCCTAAATTCACTCCAAAATTTTTATTGCTTTTATTCTTAGTAATTTCCAATGTTGTAACTATTTAAAGTCATCCCAAATTCACGCCCGATTTTTTCTTCTGACGTAAAAAAATTAGAATAATTTCTCAATATCTAAAATTTATTTTAGGAAGTTGTTGTTGTTGAACCTGTTGCCGGGCCATCTAATGCTCCGTCTACCTCACAAGACTTGCATGTAAGTATTATTTTTTATCATTTAAGTGAAACAATAATAACTTTAACATTTCAAAGGTATGTTACTCAAAATTTCTATTTTCAATAGGTCTGTACCATCTGTAAGAAGGGTTTCGTACAGAAATGTCATTTGACAAGACATTTAAAAATCCATCAGAAAACTGTAAGTATTACATTCAAAGGATAAACTATTGTTAAGAATATGTTAAAATAGCTTATTTAAATGTTAATTAATTTTTTCAGGTTCCTGTTGCTAGACCCTCTCATGCTATCCATCTTGCACAAACTTCAAATGCTAACCATGTAAGTATTATTTTTTTTTTTCCTCGGAGAATGTGTTTCTTAGATCACAGTTTTGCAAAGAAGAAATTTTTAACCGTTTATCGAAATTTTAATTTTAGTGTTTTCTGTTTGATATGTTTTATAAGTAGAAGAAGAATAGAAAGTTTTTGCAATAAAATGTGTTTTATGAAAAGACAAATTTGAAATAAAGTTTTTGCAATAAAATGTGTTTTAGGAAAGGACAAATTTGAAATAATATTTCTTTTATTAAAAAAATTTATTTCTTTACCACTTATTTCTTATAGGTTTGTGCTGTATGCAGCAAGACCTTTACGGAGAAGCGAAGTTTAACTCGTCATCTTAAAGCTCACTCGGGGAAGAAAGACTTTGTCTGTGGGATATGTCAGAAGTCCTTCACACGTAATTCCGATCTGGATCGGCATATGTTGAGTCATCAATCCGCCACCCCTCATGCCTGTCCTGACTGCGGGAAGAGTTTCGGACGTAAGGATCATGTTCAGCAACATCTGCTCACCCACCTTCGAGTTGCCCAAGTGGGAGGAAATCAACCAGCACCCTCTGCACATAGAAGGAGGAGAGTTGAGGTGAAGACGTCTGATGTCTTTGCCACCCGCCATTTATTCCCGAGTGAAGAGGCAGTTGGAGACCTGCTTCTCTTCATTAGGGAAAGTCATCCTCAAGTTCAGGATGTGCTGCAGGAGGAGTTGGGAGAGAAGAGGGCCATTAAGTGGTATGCTGTGTCTAAAATCCGGTTCGTTCGTAAGAGTGATGAGGGAGACGAGGAATATGCCACACCCTATTTCCGGAGTAAGGTGCAGATGGAGCTGGATGACAGCGTCCTCCCTGAACACATCGACCAAGCCTTCGCCAAAATCAAGTCCTCCTTCGATGAATTCATCGAGCGGGGATCTGGATGGGTTCTCGATGAAATTATTCATTTGGAGGTGAAGACTGCTACATATCAACCTCTAGCCCCTGCCAGCCACTTCAAGTTACCCAACAAGTTAGCAGCGAAGCAAGCAGTTCTCAACATCCAGAATGAAGACAATAAATGTTTCATCTGGTCTGTCCTGGCTGCCCTCCATCCAGTTGCTCATGGTAACCATCCGTATAGGGTCGACCACTATCTGGAATTCGAGCAGGAGCTCAAAATGGGAAATGTAAGCTGTCCCGTCCAACCCTGCAAAGTTCGTTTTGTGGAGGCACTGAACAACCTTCGCATTAACGTCTACGGCTATGAAGATGATGAGATATTACCTCTATACATCTCTAGGAGGGAGGATCCTGAGGTTATCAACCTCCTCTACATCATAGAAGGAGAGAGGCAGCATTATTGTCTAATTAAGAGTATGTCCAGGCTTCTCACCAACCTCACTAAGTATAAAGGCAAGTGTTTCTATTGTTATTCTTGTCTGCATCGTTTTGCCAAGGAGGAGACTCTCAAAGCACATGTCCCGTACTGTAACGAGCACTCACCCCAACGCATCAAGATGCCGACTCCAAAGGACTGTGTGCTGAAATTTAGTCAGTACAAGTTCACCCAGAAAGTCCCGTATATCATATACGCGGACTTTGAGGCCCTTGTAGAGAAGTTGGATGACACCACCTCCACTTCCACTGTGAAGACGGCTACCCACATTCCCTGCGGATACGCCTATGTCATTATAGGTCCAGACAGTAAGGGGCTAGGGAAAGTGGCTGATCATGACATTGGAGTCATCCCTACAACGATGGAGAAATACATCTCCTTCTCCATCACCAAGAAACTTGACAAGATCCCGGTGACTCTCCAGTTTATTGACAGTCTCCAGTTTCTGAATGCCTCACTTCAGAAACTTGTCGATAATCTGGAGAGAGACAAGTTTCACATTTTGAAGAGTTCTATCGCATCTAACCATGGTACGTAATATAGTCAATGTTAATATTATATAAATGTTCTCTTAACAATATCATTTAATTTTTATTTTTTCCTTAGATCTCTTGCTGAAGAAGGGAGTGTACCCTTATGAGTACATGGACTCGTTCACTAAATTTCAAGAAACATCTCTGCCACCTCAGCAAGCCTTCTATAGTACCCTTACAAACTCCTCCATTACCGATGCAGATTATTACCACGCTCAAGTTGTTTGGGAAGCTTTCGGCATCAAAGACCTTGGCGAATATCACGACCTGTACGTGAAGACGGATGTGCTCCTCCTCTCTGATGTTTTTGAGAATTTCCGCCGCCTAACTCTAGACTTTTACCAGCTAGACGCCGCTCACATGATGACGTCTCCGGGGTTAGCGTGGCAAGCCGCTCTCAAGATGTCAGATGTCGGTTTGGATTTATTCACCGACATTGACATGCACCTCTTCATAGAGAAGGGTATTCGGGGAGGTGTCTCCGTCATCACCCATCGTCATAGCCAGGCAAACCATCCAGGCTGTCCTGAATATAATGCTGCTGAGGAGAAGAAACATATATTGTACCTGGATGCCAATAACCTCTATGGTAAGCATGAATTTACTTTAAAACTGTCATTTTTTATTTAGCTTCTATGTTAATATTGAATGATTTAATTGGATTTTTCTTTCAGGTTGGGCCATGTCTCAATATTTACCTGTTGGTGATTTTCAGTGGGTGGACCCTGAAAACATCTCTACTCAAACCATCTTGGACCAAGCAGATGATGCAGATGAGGGTTTCATCCTAGAAGTGGATCTCGACTATCCTGCTGAACTCCACGATCTCCATAATGATTATCCTCTGGCTCCCGAACGCTTCATCATAAAGCCAAATATGCTGTCTCCTACCGCCCTCGAGATTTTGGAAGAAATGCAGATGAAGCCAGCTTCTTCCAGCGAGAAACTCGTTCCGAATCTTCAGTCAAAGAAGAATTATGTTATACACTATCGTAATCTGAAGCTATACATTTCCTTGGGACTGAAACTAACTAAAGTCCATAGAATTCTAAAATTCTACCAACAACCTTGGCTGAAGGACTACATAGCATTTAATACGGAGCAGAGAAAACTGGCCAAAACATCGTTTGAAAAAGATTTCTTCAAACTTCTCAACAATGCGGTGTTCGGGAAAACTATGGAAAATCTGAGGAATAGAGTGGATGTTCAGTTGGTGAACAACCCGCATAAAGCCAAGAAACTGGTCGCGTCTCCTGCCTTCCATGCCTTCACTGAGTTTGATAACAGCTTGGCAGCAGTACAAAGAAAAGTTAAAAGTCTCACACTTAATAGACCCATTTATGCTGGTTTCGCCATCTTAGAACTGAGCAAGGTTTTAATGTATGATTTCCACTATAATGTCATCATGAAGAAGTATGGAAGTAATGCCCGCCTACTATTCACCGACACAGATTCGCTCACTTATGGACTCACCACCCCAGATCTGACTGCTGACTTACAGCAATTAAAGGGATTTTTTGACTTTTCTGACTACCCATCAGATCATCCCCTACACGATGTGTCTAATAAGAAGAAGATCGGTTACTTTAAGGATGAACTTAACGGAAAATCTGCTTTGGAGTTCATAGGGCTTCGTTCCAAAATGTATTCCATTTTAAGCGAGTGTGGTGAGAAACAAACGGCCAAGGGAATCGCAAGAGCAGCTCAAAGACAGCTAAAACATCAGACCTATAGAGACTGTCTTCTCAATCGACAACCTTCGTCTGTGGTTCAGCATCGGATCGGTAGTGAAAAACATCACATTTTCTCCATCCAGCAAAGAAAGCGAGCGCTCTCAGCATTTGATGACAAGCGATACCTGTTGGAGGATGGTATAACTAGTTATGCGTATGGTCACTACAAAATTCCTTAAATTTAATTCTTCTAACTTAATTTTTCGCAATTCATTAACTATAGTCATTATTTTTACTAAAATATTACATTAACTTAATTTTTATAAAAACTAAAATTAGTATATTTTCAGGATTTTGTTAGTGACCATTAAATTTAATTTTGGGAAATATACGTTCCCCCAAGTCTTCTTCAAAAAACTGGACACTCTTAAATTTAATTTTTAATGTAACTCTATTCTAGAAATAGTTTATGTCCAACATTAATCTTTTAGACTAAAACTTGAAAATTGTTAAGAGGTGAAGATATCTTCTTAAAAGATATCATCGGATGGTTGATTAGTGACCTCAAGTTTCAAAGAAGTATACGTTCTGTGGAATAAGATTTTTTTTTTTTTTGTTAGGGTGGAGTGAGGCGGTACCAATTCTTCCTAAAAGAGGTATCGGGCTGGAGGTGGGTCCTCACCTTTAATAAATAATTTTTCAAAATTTATTAATTGTAATTCTAAAGTCTTAACTTATTCAAAATTAGTTAGGGAAGGGGGGTGGGTAGATGAGTTACCATGAAGGCAACGTCCGATAGTCGATATTTTAACAATTGTTTGGTAAAATATTGAAATGTCACGTGTAGCTCGGGGTTAGGGTTCTTTAGACCCTTAGCAAATGGCCTTCCTTTTATTAACTTTTCAAATTTAACATTTTTTTGTGTAACTTTGTTGCAGGTATTTTAACTTGGCTAAAGGATATGTAAGTAACTCGCTAGAAAACCAAACAGTCAATCAGGAGTTAGCTTTTGGTCACATGTTTAAAACTTACCAATCACAAGCGAGCATTTAGCTGATCAATCAGAACTCGTTGCCAACACCTGAAAACTAAATTTAGTATATATCCAGTGTTATCATCACTTAAAACGTAAATTTTAACATATAATGACATCATACCCACTGTGACGTCACTAGTAAAAAAAAAAGCCTATCACTCTAACTTATACGCTAAGAAGCAGCCCTAGAACAACTCAACTCCGTCTGAAAGATAAACCAAAACTAAAAAAGTGTTGCCACTCTCTTAAATGCTAAATTTTAATATATAATGACGTCATACCCACTGTGACGTCACTAGTCAAAAAGCCTATCACTCTAAGTTATTCGTTTAGAAGCATCCCTAGAACAACTCAACTCCGTCTGAAAGATAAACCGAAACTAAAAAAGTGTTGCCACTCTCTTAAATGCTAAATTTTAATATATATAATGACGTCATACCCACTGTGACGTCACTAGTCAAAAAGCCTATCACTCTAAGTTATTCGTTAAGAAGCAGCCCTAGAACAACTCAACTCCAGTTCACTGGAAACAAAAACTAAAAAGTGTTGCCACCCCTCAAAACTTTGATATAAAACAAATTATGACGTCATATCTACTGTGACGTCACGCAATAAAAGCCTATCACTCTAACTTATTCACTAAGAAATTGATGAAGAACAACTCAACCCCGTCTGAAAGATAAACCGAAACTAAAAAAAGTGTTGCCACCGCTCAAAACTTTGATATAAAACACATTATAACGTCATTCACACTGTGACGTCATACACAAACAGCTTATAATGAAACCGAAACTAAAACAGCAGCAGGAAGGAAACAACTCCACTCCACTTCCGACCACGTGACTTCAGGTGACGTCATATCCGATGATGTCACTTCCTGTGACGTCATATCCGGTCACGCCCACTTCCGGTGACGTCATCATCCCTCATCCCTGCACCGGCACCGCCCTGGCCCCGGAGCCCTACTTTCTAACTACTGCCATCGTATAATGCTGTGTTAAAGTTAAAAGATAAACGTCACAGTTACAGAATTCCCCCCTCCCTTTCCCTGTCTCCCAAATAATATGTAAAATGTAGATAAAGCAAACCTAGTTACTGTTACCAGAAAAAAATTTCATGAGCATTTAGTAAAGAATCTGAGTCATGAACCTACACCCTTTACAAAACAAAATCATACAAGCAATTTGAAATTGTCAAATAAAATTTGTGCATTCTTAACATTGAAGAAACGATGTTTATTCTTAACTCAGGTAGGATCCAATTCTCAAAATAAATTCTGAATTAAATAAAATAGTGAAATTTGAAGCGAGTTCCATGTTTGCTCAACTTCTTTCCAAAATATCAAGAACTAACATGGTATCATGGTAAAACACCTATTTTTAACTATCGCTATGTCAAAACTCATTGACCAGAGGCCATATATTCAATTCACATGTGAAACGTCGTCGAATAGAGCCCCATCGGATGTTTTGCAGGTTGGTTTCAATATAAGTAGACATCTCAAATTTGATATGCATATGCAATGCATTTTTCAAGTAATTATTCATCCTCAAATCAAGTAATTATTAATTTTTTCATGAATTTAAATTAAAACTGTTGAACTGGTCAATATAACAATACCTTTGACTTTGGTTGCAAATTTATAAATATTGCGCATTCTAAGTTAATGGCCTTCTACTGTTAAGCCAAAATTATTTTGCATGAATTGATTCATGAAATATCATTGACTTGAATATTAGGAGCAATACCGATGTCTTTAAAATGATTTATTTAAATTATTTTAAAGCATTATAAAATTATTTATTTAAGTATTTACTCTAAAGTTACGAAAAGTGAAAATGTTGCTGTCGGCATTTTTTTTTTCTTGTGTTCTTTTTTTTTTTTTTTTTTTTTTCTTTTCTTTTTTCTTTTCTTCCTTTCTATGATTCATGTAATATTTGATGAAAATTTTTCCCCTGTGAATTCTACAGAATTTTTAACCAAAGTTTTTACTTTATTTATTTTATAACTCTTCCCTAACTCTTTGTTTTCTTTTTCTTAAATATAGAATAGAAATTGAGTGACATCGGTTTTCATACTTTCACTTATTTTTTTGTGATTAGTATTTTAATTTAGAATTATGATGTCAAGCAAAATAAAAAAGCTTTTGCTTCCTACACTGTTGGTATCTAATCCAGCCACCTGTATTGTACATAAAATGTTTTATACAGTTGAAAATATTGGTAACTTTTCTTATATTAAAAAAGTTTTATCTTCAAGGTTGTTTAACTTTTACACTTCGTCCAATCGACATGAGTTCATTTTAATGTGTTCTCTATTCTTAATTTAATAAAATTATTAATTATAACATGCTTTTCATGATATGATTAGGAGTAATTAGTTATATTTAACGGGGGGAGGGGGAGCAAAAAGGTAAACTTTACACTCTTTTTTTTAAATTTTTTTTTAATTTTTATATTAAAAAATATATTTATTATATTTATTGAATATTTATTTATATTTTTGTTTTATCTTACAGTGAGTCCCGATAATATCGTACTTATGGCTATTCCTAATCACTGACCACTGGTCATTGAGATAGCGCCCAGCTCTTGGTAGGCTTCCTGGAAGACCAGAAGATCCTTAAAATAATCTCCATAAATAAAAAATTTAAACCCTCAAACGCATAGACAGTGGCAAGGGGGTGCAGATCGCATACAAAAGGTTGCAAAGCGGCTAAAGCTTCATACCACAAATTTTCAACCGTGAATGAGTATCAGCTTTCTTACGGAACAATTTATAAATAGATATGCCGTAATTTTACGTTCAATTGAATAATTGGAAGCTTGTACTTTACTTTTTTGGTTAGGAATTCTTCGCTTCATTTTTAATTTTCAAAAGCAAAAGGTGCAAGTGCATTCATTTTACCCTTTCTGACATCGTCCATTCTCAAACGAAACGTCGCGTCGTTTTTGTAATAATTCCTTTTATTGAAATATTTACTTTATCAGATATCAGTATGCTTAGATAATTTAACTGTTTAATAATCTTGTAGTTTTGTTTTCCCATATATATTTACGTGACATTTACAAAATTACATGAAATTCATGTGTCTTGATATTTGCATGTCCCCCCCCCCCCCCCCCGTGACATGCAATTGTCAATTTGGGCCCCCTCACTTTTAATACCCACGAGCCGCCACTGTACGAATTAGGGAAATAGTAATTTTAAAATTGCAAAACCTTGAAAGAAGTATTAAAAAGCTCTGCTTTACATTTCAGGTGATATAAAATAATTAAAACAAGCCGTTCATTGTTTTTAGATAAGGTTCAACACAAACACTTGGAATTAATATCTTAATAAAACCTTTTCAATAAGAAATTATGGATACGATCACCAAATAGTTGGCAAATATCTTCAGATTTTTTCCCCCGCATTTTATAATTACTTTGGCATCATGTGTGTGGGTGGATTAGGAGTTATAAAATAGTGGTTTTTGTCATTTAAAAGCCCCACAAGAACTTTATTATACAGGGATGTGAGTGGCTGAAGACTCAAAATACTGAAATCATATGCGAGCAAAAAAATTGCACTATACTTAATACGTAAACATGTTTTAAGAGGTAAACTATAAAAAAATGCTATACATGATGAAAAAATAGCACAATAATAATTAATAACTTAATTATTTTTTATGCAGTAAGTAAGAAAAAGAATATTAAATCATTTACTTTAAAAGTACAGCTAAGAAATAAATTTAACACATTATCAAGGGCATCAGAAATCTAACATTAGCCATTAAAACCTGTTCATTTCCGAGATGCAATATTCACCCAAAAAAAAGTATGTGAAGAATTATATTTAATAAACTTTTAATAAAAATTAGTAGGTTCATCCCAAAAAGTTTTCAAGGACCCATCCCCAATCATCACCCACACTAATCACTGACATAGCGGCTATCACATCAGCAGAAACAGCGTTTCAAATCTCGGCAATAGCTGCTTTAAAACGGCTTAAACTTAGGGGAAAATTACCTCTAGTCCAACTTAAATATCAGCGATAGCAGCCAACATACCAACACAAATCTCGGCAAACATATTAAAGCAACAATCGGAAAACTGATCATCACACCAACGTAAACATCAGGGTTAGCACCCAATATATCAGTGGAAATCTCTGCAATAGAGCAGATTATATCGACGTAACATTCTACGAAATTTACAACACAACCACGTACATTTATAGAGGCGTAAACCTTCGGAATAATTGCTATCATATCAATATGATACTCGCCGAAAATGAACATCTCAACAACGCAAATCTCGGCGAATGCATTCGCTGTAGTAGCGCAATCCACAAATTCAAGAGAAATAAGTGGATTTTCACCAAAAATACCAAAAAACGGAATTCTGCAAAAAAAACTGAAGAATCTCATCCCTGATTATAAATAATAATAAAAAAAAAATGCGACATGGTGACATGAGTTTATAAATTCCAAATTCTGGTGAATCACATTAAAATAGAACTTAAAAAATTGTATTCACTCAAACTTTGTAATTTAAATAACCAATAAAAGAGTAGGTAAAGAAACCAATACAAATAAATATTAAATAACGTTAAAAAAAATTTTATTGGAAAAAAACAAAAACAGATTTGTACAAATGCAAGACTCATGCAGTCACTCATCTTACTCCGATAAATATTTACAAATGGTTGAAGAAACGAGTTTAGGAATATTCTACATCTGACCAGACAGCTTCTACTTCACTTTCTTCTAAGTCACCCTACAAAAAAGGAAAAAATATTAGTAATTCTTATTACATATACTAAATGGTTTATTTCATTAAAAAAAATTAAAAAATAATAATAATTTTAATTAGCAGTCAGTAATTTTAACATTACTTGAGAAAAGTGGAATAAAAAAGATTTCTTTTCTATGGAGGAACCAGAAGATACAAAAATATTGTATAATTAATCACTTTATTAGTTGTAATTAAAAGTATTAATTTAATTTTAATTATGAATTGTAATTTTATATAAACATTTTAATTATTAAGTGTAATTAATTCTTATGATTTTACTTATTAATTGTAATTGTAGTAATTAAATGTAATTTTAGTTATTAATTATCCAATTGTAGTTTTAAGTAATGATTATAATCTTAACCAATAATTTTAATTTTAACTAATAATTTTAATTATTCTTAAATAATAATTCATTGTAATTGTAATTCATTCATTGTAATTAAATATAATTTTATCAACTTGTTAAAGTAAACTTTAAAATAAGTTTAAAATCAAATTCAAATATTGAATCATATTGATAGCCCAGTAAGTTGATGTGCATTTGAAAGAAACAAACTACACATAACTAGTATAAAACAGAATTGAAAACTATAACACATTGAGAACTACTATAATAACTTTTATTAGGTACAGTAAACTTTCTTAACTTATTGTCCTGAAATAGGAAAAATTAAATATTTTATTTGGTAGTTAAGTGAGTGAAGTTGAGGAATAAGCTATTATATTCTAATATAGAATAGTTTTTATTAGACATTATTATTTAACGACCTAATAGCAAATGGCAAGCAATCAATTAAATTGAGGTTAACTCACTAGAAAGAAATTAGATACAACTTGGACGTACCTACAGTTCACCTTCAAAATTCCGTAATATTTCAAGTTGAATCACAAGACTCATTTTTAAATTACTCTCTATGTAGATGTTTTATTTTATTTATTTTTTGTATATTCAAAGTGTAATACTGAACTAAACAGTGCAACATTAACGATTAGTCTAAAATACAAAAAGAGGAAAGGGAGCAGAAAGTTTTTTTTTTTTTTTAAATTTGTGCTAATGAATAAGAATTATCTTTCCCCTAAAGAGTCACACAATAACATAACAAAACTGGTAGATAATTCTCAAGTATCACAGTAAATTACGTTAATTTTAAATAATTTTAACTGCACTTACACTACATTAAAATAAAAATGTCTTGTGTTGAACAAATTCAAGTGACATTTGATCATACTGCAACATTGAATTGCATACAAATTGATTGTAATTAATATGGCTATACAAAACTACCCAATATGACACTAACAAGGAGACCTTACGGTCTCGGAAATTCAGATCGGGATGAAATTCGGCAGATTGATAGTATACCTTAAGAGTATCCACACTGTAAAGCAATAAAGCGCACTAGCCAGTAGATTCCGAGAAAACAAGCTCTAAAGTATTACTTGCAGCTTATATACTAGTAGAGATATTTACTCTGCAACTTCCCGGTGGCTAAGTGGTCAGCGTGCTGGGTTCCTGTACTGGCGATCCGGGTTCGATACCTCGTGAGGTAGTTTTTTTTTTTTTTTCCAATATATTTTAAAGTGTCTGTTACAGCTAATTGAAATTTGAATGAACGATAATACTTTATTTTTAAATACGTAATGTATTTTTAATAGAGAAAATAGAGATACATTTAATAGATATAAATTAAAATTCTAATTACCACGGCAACAAAATTAGGGTAGGACTTAATTTATCTATGGATTTTGACATAAAGTTTTTATTTATCAATTATTTATTTATATACATACACCAGAATGACACTTATCATAAAAACATGGAAAACAAAAACTGTTTTGACATCTTGCACAATTTATAAAGGAAGATTATTTACAGAAACAACCTTTTTGTAAAAGATTCGTTGGAAAACATACTTCATTAACATTCATGAAAATATATCTTTCAACAGAAAACTTGGAAGCATATCAGGCATACCGGATCATTTTATTAAAAATTGATTATGACAGTTGATGATAGACTATTGATTGTATTTTTATACAGTCTTCACGGGTATTATTTCTCTATTATTTTTAACCAGATACGCGCAATTTTGTATACGCTTTTATAGATTTTTTACCTGTCTATAAAAATAGACTTCGCAAAGTGCCTTTAGGGTTTTGAAAATTTCTGACTACCTGCTTGTGTACAATAGGACAGCATTCATACTCTTCCATATAGAAACTCGTTCTTCATGTTTTTTGTGAAAATTACTTACTTCTCTACATCTTATAATATCTCAAAATTTATGATCACTTGTTTGTGAAAATAGTAAATAGAGTTTTAATGTACCTTCATTAAAAATACATTACGTATTTAAAAATAAAGTATTATCTTTTATTCAAATTTCAATTAGCTGTAACAGTCACTTTATAAATTGAAAAAAAAAAAAAAAAAAACTACCTCACGAGGTATCGAACCCGGATCGCCCGTACGGGAACCCATCGCGCTGACCACTTAGCCACCGGGAGTTGCGAATCAAAAATCCTAACTAGTATCTAAGCTACGCCTAACACTTTAAAGCCTATTTTCTCGGAATCTTCTGGCTAGTGCGCTTTATTACTTTACAGTGTGGATACCCTTAAAGTATACTATCAATCTACCAAATTTCATCCCGATCTGAATTTCCGAGACCGTAAGGTCTCCTTGTAAGTCAGAATTTTGAAATTTTTTATATACTAATTACTTCACTATATATATGGGCATAGCTAAAACTATTATCTAAATATTACTTTCAATTATATTAAGCAAAGTCATCATTATAATTTATCTGTACAAAAGCCATTTTTTCAAGCTGTTATAACAGAACATCTTTTTAATTAAATGTAAAATAACAAATTATATTTTTCTGGGAGTTAAGCAAAAAATATCAAGGAATATTTAAAATTTGTAATGATGTACTGTAATTTATTGTCCCTAAACAGTAAAAATCCCTATACATAAGTAATTTTTAGTAAATAAAAAACAAAATTTTATTTAAAGATCTCCTTAAAATTTTCATTTCTAAAGTATTAACATTTTTCCAATAAAAAAAATACTATGAATTTAACAATCCTGGTATTTTAAAATGAAAAAATAAATAGATAATGATACTAAATGAAATGCAAAACTATCATTACACATTTTAACCGAGTAAGATTTTTTTTAATTAAGCTCCAAAAGTAGGTTCAAAAATTAAAATAATATCAATTTAAATAATAATAAAAATACACTTTTTCAAAATCAAGTTGTTAAAAATTAAATTTTGTATTAGTGAAACAATAAATTTACGAGTTTTCTAGCACCCTGAAAAATAAAGCTTAATCAAGGAAGCAAGTAAACCCTATTATTAGTCTGAATAGGCTTTTAAAAAAGTAAAGTATTCTTTGTAGTTCCCCAACAAGCAATTATTTAATAATTTAAGCAATGGAGAGTTAAATTGCACCTCATTTTCGGAATCTGCAATGTCATCCACTTCGCAGTAGCTTTCCGAGGATTCAGGGTTCAGTTCCACTCTTGCAGTTCCTTCTGCAGCTTTGTGATTAGAAGGATCCATACTATGTTAGAAAAAAAGTATTAAAGCGAGATTCATGATTAAAAACTAATTATTCTCATTGTTCAAGATAAACAATTTAAGAATTGAAAATACAAAACTTTAAAAGTATACAAAACATAAATGTATAAAATAAAAATGCAGTTAATACTCAAAATCAATTAAACTTCGTGATAAAATTAATTTCTTAACAGAAAACTAAAGTATATTTCAACAAAATATTTTTAATCGAAAGAATTTTTATGAAAACAAAGCAAATTTACAAATTTGTTATACAGGTAATCCATAAGCCACTGCCATTTAAAAAATGGCTTCATAGTGACAATACTGCTTTTCCTACCTTTTAACCCCCTTCATAAAAATACATAACATGTTAAGAAAATATGTCAATTAAAAGTAAGGTTTTATTCAATAAAGTAAATATTTGATAATTACAGAAATGGTTTTCTTACTATTACAATATAATAATAGTATAGATTGAAAAAAATGCATTAACTCGTCTATAACATATAATTATTTCAAACTATTCTGCAATCTTGTGGGGCATGTTAAATGTACTTTATATGCATACAAACACATTTAATTCTGTTATCGAGTCAAGTTTGACATTAAACCATATTAGGAAGGGATGGGAGAGGAGTTACTTGAGGATTAATACTTCTAATTATCTATAGATGCTGACATACTTATGCCCAAAAATTACATTCATAATCTACAGTAATGTCGAAATATATATAAAATTAAGTTTATTTGCAGTTTAAAGTTGGTTTAAAAATATAAAGGCTCAACCTTCGAGGAAAAAAAAAAATTACAGCATGAAAAAACTTTTAATTTTGATATGCTGTACATAAACTGCCAGCAGGAAAATATGTACAAAATTATTGCAACAAAATATACAGGGTTTCACATGAAACCACCCTTATTTAAAAGGTTAACTGTAAGGAAACTATTATTTCTAGACAAATTCAGTATTATGAAGAGCTCATTAAAAAGTTTTATTTTCTTCCATTTTTTCATTTATATTTTAATTACAAGTTTTTGCAAAGTAACTTAAGGTACTTGACCACCTTATAAATTTAAAAATATCGATTTTTTTGTTGCATTTTCTCAATTCTTTCCAGGGTTTTACGGTTCAGAGATAGAAGGATTAACAAATTGTAAGCGAAAAAAAATTTACTTTTTAAAAACTATTTTGGAAAAAAAAAATAACGAGTAAAAACTTTAAACGCATTCTTCTCGAAATGGCGAATACTTAATCTCCGAAACTACTCAGCCAATTTCAATGATTTTGGTCTTGTTTTGTTCGTTGAGATGTTTTGTATGGCAATTTACCATATTTTGCCAAAAAAAATTAATTATTGCATTTTTTTTTTTTTTTTTAGCAGAGAATAGTGAAAAACATGGGTGTTTTTTTAAACATCTGCCTTTTTTTTTTTTTTTTTGGGCAATTTGTGCTAAATTGCCACGTAAGGAACCTTTCTTTTGAAGATTCCTGGGTTTTTTTTTCAGATTCACCAATCCTGAGATTAACTGTCTGCAGTGTGACACCATTTTTTTAGGCCTCGACTCTGGCGCCTCCTGGATGATGGATGGAAAAAAATGAAATTTGAAAAAAAAATCAAGTATTTTTGTATTCTATAAGCTTCAAATAAAAAAAATCAAAAAAAAATCATTGTAATATCTTATACAGGACCTGAAAAAAAATTATTGAAAATTTTGTATTTTTTAGCTTTCCAAGGTGGTCAAGTACCTTAAACATAGATTTATTTTAAAAGCCTCAAAAGTGTTACTTTTTAAAAACATTAACTGTTCTACTTTTTTTATATATATACATGCATAGAAGACAGCTTTTTATCTTGGCAACTTTTAATTATGAGGAAAGTTAAGTTAGCCTTGCATTACCTTTAAAAACTAAGTAACTTTTAAAATTTACTGCACAATATATAATGCATGGATCTGAAAAATTGGTGTTCATTCTTAAACTACATGAAAAAATATTTAATTTAATTATTAGTTAAGACACTGTCTTACACACTTACTTCAAAGCTATGCTGAAATGATGTAATGCTTTTTCATGTTCATTTGTTCTAGCCAGGAAATCGCCAAGCATCTGGTGTAGCTTGCAAGAAGTTTGCTGCTCCATATGTCTTTTGAGTCTGGAAAAATAAAAAAATGAAATGCATTTGATAAAAACGTAATTTGATAACACATTTAAAAATATAATAATTGTTCATGCTTATAACTAAAATACAACTTGTAAAACTTATTTTAATGATATGCTTTGCTGTTTAACATTATATGTACATGATAAGATTAACCTACTAATGTTGCACAATATGTAGTTAAAGAAGGAAAATCTTATGCACATAAAACTTAAGAAAGAATAATTTCATAACAAACAAAACACTTAACATCGAAAAACTATTTAAAATAACTCGGGAAAATACAGTGTAATATTCAGATGACAGTAGAATTATAAAAAACTTTTTACTTTCAATCATCTAATAACAGGGTGTCCACAGATCGGGAAAACCGGGAATATCGGGAAAAGTCAGGGAATTCGGTATTTCGGGAAAAATCAGGGAATTATCAGGGATTTTGTCAAAAAGTTTAAAGGAATTTTTCGAAATTAAAATGAAACTATTAATTTTGACAATTAAAGAAACACTGCTACCAAAAATACAAAAATAAATTTGAAAAAAAAAAAAAAAAAATAGAAAAAGTTTAAAAAAAAGTTCGCATTAAAATTTTCTGACAATCACTGAACCTGCTTGCTTTTAGATTTGCCTCAAATCGCCAATGGAATGACTACATTTCTTCCTCATTTTTCTCTCATATTATAGTAGTCTATCGGCATTATTTACGTTGGTATTTGATGGTCATTTTTCTGAACGTTACGATGGTAAAATGGCCGATATTTTCGTGATTATAAAGGGCAAGAAACACGTTCTTGCATGCTGTTCATTTTCGTGATGTGTCCCTGACGCTATTTCAGAGATTGCACCTGTCAGTCATGGTATAGTTCTGCTTTTTTAGATTTCAGCGTTTTTGGTTTTTTTTTTTGAAATTTCCATCATTCCTGAGACGGATTCAAAACTGCATTACAATTTCATTGGGTTTACTTGCTTGTCTGACAACCAAGGAACCTACATACTTTCAGACTTCCCCAAACTTGTGATATAATGACCATTTTTCTTGCTGATTGCCAGCATCTATCGATGTTATTTATTCTGGTGTGTGGTGGTTAGTTTCGCCGAACGTTACTCTGATGTTAAGCTTGTTATTGCCGAGATTTTCGCTGCTAAGAAGGGAGCTTTCACCGAGATTAACATTCTTGTGATGTTCATTTTAGTCCCTATTAATCACTATTCTAAGGTTTGCGCCTCAATAGTTGTCTATATCGCCGAGATTTACGCTTGTGATTGTCAATTTCGTAGATTGTGACGTCGATAGAATCGCGTCTATTTCATCGATTTTCATCGATATATTGGATGCTAACGTTGATATTTACTTTGGTTTGATGGTCATTTTTGCCGATTGTTGCCTTAATGCAGGGATGTGATTGCTTCCGCCGATCTTTCCGCTTTCCTGAACTTTTCTTATTTTTCCACCTATCAAATTTTTCCTCCCACAGCCGACCAAACGGTATAGTGGTTAGCGTGCTAGCTTCTAGACCTCGAGGTTGCGGGTTCCAGTCCCGCGTATGGCATGGGTGTTTGTAAATGTATGTTGGCTTGTCAAATGACGAATGTTCCGGCGCATTATAGCCCTCGTGTTGCTGACGGCGCCAGATAATCTGAAAACAACCAACTTTTCTCCCACAAATTTCTCATTGATCTCGTGGAGATTAAAATTTCCTGACAATCATGGAACCTGCATGCGTTCAGTCTTCCCCAAACCACCATTGGAATTATTATCCCCTCCCACCTTATTTTTCTGTAATGTTAGACTCTATCGGAATTATTTACATTGGTATGCTATAGCCATTTTGCAGAACGTTACGCTGATGAAATGGCAGTTATTCCTGTAATTATGGCGAGCGTTATCGCCGTTATTCCGTTGCTGCGTGATACTCATTTTCGTCGAGTTTTACTCCAAAATAATAGTTACTGACGTTATTGCAGAGGTTTGCATCTGTCGGACATAGTACAGTTAAGCTAAAACGCGAATTTCGACTTTTTCTTTTAATTGAAATTTTGATCATTCCTGAGATCGATACAAATCTGCATTACAATTTGGTTGGACTCACAAGTCTGACAATCACGGAATCTTCTTACCGGGCATTTTGCTTGCACCGGTACGGGCATTTTTGCCGATTGTTGGTTTAATATAATTGCCGAGACTTGCGCCCGTACGGCGGCCGCTATCACCGATATTTACGTTGAAGTAGTTGTAATTTTCACTTAGATTTAAGTCGTTTTACCTGAAGTTATTGGAGAGATTCACGACGTCGTTTTGGTGTCATTCGCCTAGACTTCTGCTGATGTGAAAGCCGCTATGTACGTTATTAGTGTGTATGTGAGGATCGTTTTCACCGTTTGGTTTGAATTAATGATGAATGATTAGAATTTTAATTTAATTTTGCACAAGAAATTAATCCAAATCTTCCCAGTTTTTATTATGTATCCTTATTTAAAATTGTCATTTTAACTGCTATTGAATGTAAAATTGTTTATTTTAACTTGAAAAACAATTTTACATTTTAACTATAGATGTAAGTAATAGTTTAAAGTTAAAGCAATTTTTTTTTTATGTATAATTGTTTAAAATTAATTGTCTGGGGAAAATATGTTTATTTTGTAAAAATTTTGCTTGTTTATTGTACTTAAACAAGTGGCTACAGCTGATCTTAAACAAAAAAGAAAATTTCAAATAATGCATATAATGAAATTGAACAATTTGGACAACGAAATTATGCAAACTAAAAAGCCAATGAAAATGGTGTAACTCCCCCAATCCAACTACATTTGAAGACAGTTTTTTTTTTTTTTTTAATACACAAATCGATATATAATTAGTAAAATATAAAAATTTTACTTTACGAAAATATTTTAAAGTAATTATTGATTTTTAAAATTTAATTACAATTTCAAGTATTCAGAAAACAAAAATAGTTATTATAATATATAGTATTTGTTAAATGTGTGTGTGTGTGTGTGTTAGATCCATTTTGACATGATTTATAGTTTGTCTTTATTTTTAAAATTTTACTTAAGAAAACAGCTTATTAAATTTGAAATTTAATACTCGAGTCCTCTTTTCTTGAGATTAGATTGTAATGTAAAAAAAGTGTGATTTTAAAGTATAATTGCACATGCACAGTGCAGGTACACTATACATACACTACACTAAATGAAGCAATTTGGTATTTGTGTCATAAATGTGTAAAGATAAACAGTACATGCATCATAATTTTCTTTATGATGGTGAATTTGAATGTTCTTTTACTTGAAAGTTTATTATTTATATATATTTTGTCGATAACTTATAATCAGGGAAAAAATTGGGTGTTACAGGGAATAATCAGGGAAATATCAGGGAATTTTAAAATAACTTTTCTGTGGACACCCTGAATAAGTAAAATCGGATTGACGTAAAAATACAAGTTGATTTTTTTGGTGATCTCTACGGTTTAGAAAGATCCAGGGAAAAGACAGTTGTTGAAAAACAGTCGGTCGTCAGAGTAACTCCATAAAAATGCAATAATTTTCAAATTTCACATACAAACCAGCAGCATTCATGAAATGTAAAAAATAGGATTTTTATCAAAATTGCGTTTACAAATGCACCTGCCATTAAAAAATAAAGGTCTTTCAGAAATTGTTTAAAATTGTGTCTAACTATTTTAATGTCTTTCCACAATGAAGGCTGCCAAAACATGTCGAAATTGTTTTCAGCAATGAGATTGCCAAATCACTGGAAACCAATTAAAATGAGCGCTAGCATCTAAGCAATCTCAATTTATACTGTTAAAATAACACACATGCAACACAAGATATTGTTGACGGAATCAGACTCAATGGCAACACAGCTTCAATAGATAAGTTGATGTTTCACCACTTGTTATGATAAATATTTGCAGTTCTATGTGTTGCACTGCAATTTTGAAACTATTATTACATACTTCGAAAATTCGGTTGGCATAATGATTTCAGTTTACACCTAATACTATATGATGACTGCTTAAATAAATACAAGATGTAAAAAATTAATCATAATAATTTATCTATATTAATTCTGGCACGTTACTATAAACTACATTTTACGGAATTGAATAACGTTACAACTGTGCATGTCACATGAACTTTAGTCAAGATCTTTGAATTTGGATTGCACCATAACATCATGCCCTCTTTTTGACAAGCAGAGCTATTTCAAGTAGCTAATGTTTTTCTACGAATTAAAAATCATATCCACTTTAAATTTTTGTGAAAACTACCATGGATATTTTAGAGTAAATGTTGCTTGTCTAACAGAATTCGTTGTCTTTATTACTAGATTAGTAACATTTACTAACTTCAAACCACCAAATGTTGGTTTTCAAGATGCAGTAATGTATGTAATGCAGATTAAGAATATATTTTTCTGGGAAATTGATGACATTTTATCAATGATATGTATTTAAATAAAACTTATTTTGCACTGAGAAAAATTAATGTTAAAAAAGGAGAGCTTAAAATTTTAACTTACAGCTCAATTCCTTTTTCATAAAGTCTCTCTTGTTCATATATGGCAGCTAGTAAATATACAGCATTAAGATAAGTAGGATCTTGTTTTAAAGCCTTTTCCAACAAAGGTTTGGCCTATAACAAAATAAATATTTCAATAAGTATACAATTAAATGAAAATAAGACAACTGTTAATATATTTAAAGAAAAGCCACATAATTATTTTTGTAATGCACACTTTAAATAAATTTAAAGTAAACTTTCAATTAAATGTCTTGATTTAACATTATAACAGTTTTTCTTCTTCAGAGACATGTATCAATTGGTATGATTAAAACTACAATAAAACTTTTTTTTAACCATTGAAAAATCCATACATACAAGGTGCCCACAAAGGCCCGTTTCCACCCTTTTAACTGCCGGATGTTTTTACACAAGAGTCCAGATGTGTCTTGCAGGTGACGGAGAAAATTTTGAACATTGAAAATAAAGGCATCTTTAATAACTTTTTTCTTTTCATTTTAAGATTGTTTTACGATGTTACAGTTTAGAGGTGGCCACAAAATACAGGAAAAACAGGGTTTTTTTCTGCCGTGATAGATAGCTAAAAAATATCCTGATTTTAAAGCAATTTTTTATAAAAAAACCTTTCCAATCTTTCCAGATGTAGAGACACTTCGATCATATATGCCAAAGAGAAAATATTCCAATTTTTTAAACATACTTTTGGCTGCAAGGAAATTTTTAAACTATTTTGTAACATTAAAATTTAAATGATTATTACAATTCTACAGACAAATGGCGCCAAAATACGCATGAACTGGGAAACGTACTTTCAAAACAATGATAGAAAATTTCCCTGATTTTAGTGAAATTTTAATAAATTCCCTGAATTTTTCCAGATCCAAAAGCTCCCACACATTTCTCTTGTTTTCAGGTTCTATGGCCACTATGTTAGAAAATAGTGAAAACACTTGATTTTCAGGCAAAATCTTTTCACAAGGTATAAGGTGTTTTTTTGTACCAAATTGATGATATTCTATAACTTTGTACCTCACCTTTTCCCCTAATCTCGCATCGTTTTCGAAATAGGAATGCCAACTCCACCATTTTCCACCAAATGGTTGCTGTAGGCAGTCTCACCAAGTAGCGCATGACCACTTTACAATACTCCCACACCACTTTTATGACTATTAACTGCAGCCGTTTGGCAGTTAAAAGATGGACAACTTGTACATAATTTCTTTATTTAAAAAATACACCTAAAATAGAATTTATATATTGAATAAATTTTCAACAGCTTATTTTAAAACTTACCTTATCAGAAGACAATGGATCTTTAGTCATCACAGATGCATATAGCTGGAAATAAATTATCAAAATAATCAGGTTTTCAATGGTGAACAACTTTATAATAATGTGTTAAGAATACAATAAACTACCCAAATAAAATAAAGTATTGAATTTATACAAGAGCAAAATAGAAAACTAATTTACTTTAAGTAGGCACAAACAGTATACAGCAGAAAAAAAATCTTAACAAACAACTACGAAACTATCTGTTTGGGGGACAAACTTTTAGTTAGAAATTTATAAAGAAATGGTTTGTATTTTTTTGTAGTCAACAACCAAAGGTGATCTATTTTTTAAAATACAATACTACTTATGATTTTGTGAAAGAAAATATTACATTCTAACAAACTTTTCCTATTAATGTCCAGAAACTATTTTAAATTTTATTAAAATTCACTCTAAATATCTTTTAAAAAAATATCTTTCAAGTAACAAACAAAAATAAAAAGTTTCAAGGGTTTTGTTGTTATATTTATCATCTCTATATTCATGATATAGATACTACAACATACTAAATTGCAGCTTGGTATAGCAAAAAATGCAAAGAACAAATTTGTATACTTTCACTTTTAAAAAATTACATTTTGCATCAAATTAAAATAACAAAGCATAAAGTTTAATGCATTAAAATAAATAATTAAACAAAGTTACTGTTAAGGCTCTGGCTGTTTGCCCTAGTTGTTTGCAGGCACTACTAGCAATAGCGACTGCTTCTCGGGTTCTATGCATGGCTAAATAGCAGTCGACCAAGCCTAAAAAACAAAATTGTTTCGGAAAAACCTTGTAAGCTTATAAAATATTTTGTTTAAAATTTTAGGTTATCATTCCGTTTTAAATTTACAATTATCTAATTTCGATGTCAAAATAAGATATTAGAATTTCCTGGAATCGATCGTATCAAAAACCTTCAAAGAACAGGGATCCTAACAAGAAAATAGTTTGAATTTCCCTGATATTTCTCAATTAAATGATTATAAACTAAATTTTAAGAAATTTATTGCACACAAAATAATTCATGTGTATATTTTTTAAAATTATTTATTAAATCTAAAATAAGAAATTATGATAAACAGTTAATGAAAATCATACATTAAAATGAATCTATTATTAATTTATTGCTTTTACTGAATTGAAGGGCTGTGGCAAAGAACGATCAGAGTGTCCATTTTCCCCAATTCTTCAAAAAGGCTAACTTAAAGTTTTAAGTCTCAGGGTTTGTATCAGGGTTGAGGTTAATGGTTGCTCAAAATTTCAGTTACCATGATATATATTTGCCAGAGGACTCCATATAGTTAAACTATCTGCTATAACCTTGCAGATAGTAGGAAAACATTGATTAAATAAAAAATTGGACTGATCGTTCTTTACCATTACCTTTCAATTCTTTTGATCACTAATTTAAGAATGAAATATTCTCAGAGTTAGTGCAATTCTTAAAAAATTCCTTCACATCTCCGAGTTTTCCATATTTTCACTAAACAATGTCTATAATTAAGGATAAATGGTTGAAAAGTAAAATTTATGCATAAGTAATGCAAGTAATAGAATAAAAAACATTAACTTATGTAAGTTATCATAAGAAAACAAATAAATTTTAAAGAATAGTTGGATATTTACAAAATCATTATGGACTACTTTTTCAAAGTTCAAGCCAGAGTTTGCCAAAATGCATGAAATTTGTGTGAACATGCATTGAAAATCAATTTCACCCCACAAAATTAACCTCATGCGTAAATTCATGCATCGGAATATCATGGTTAAATTTTTTTAAATAAACCACTATTTTAGAAAATCAGAGATCATCCTAGCCGTTTTTCGAAGGGCGACGCTATCTTCCTACCCTTTTTTTTTAAAATAGCGTCCTTTTCTGAAAATATACAAAATTTTTGCTTATTTTTCAACGGAATGCAATAGACGAATCACCCCCTCAGAAATCGCCAGTTATGCATGCACATTCATGTTCAAACGTGTCTTGCACAGATCAGTGACTGACTGATATCAATGAATGGCTGCCGATACCACGTGAGACATTAGTAGGTGGATTGTAGGCGGGTGTTCCACGATTTCCAAATGTAATTTCGTATGTTCATTAATTAAGTGTATTTCGCCAGCTTTTTACCATCCCTTTAAACCATCCTTTTCGCATACTCTTGAAATCATACAAATTAGTATGCCAAGATAAGTATATCTTCAGTTTTAGAATTAGTAGCTAAATAAGGGTGTGTTAGAGAACAAAATATCTACACTTGAAGTCTTTGTCTGTATTTTTTATTGCAGCAACAATTAAAATATCAACTATTTTAATGTTGTTAACCCACTGACGGTCATGCACGTATATATGCGTCATTTGATCCCCAGTATTTCCAGTAATACACAACACTTTTAAATTTATAAATAAAATTTAAAATAAAATATTTTTAAATATTTTTTATTAGGATGATACTTTATAACATATATAAAACAAAATAAATAAAAAATAATTAAAAAAATATATATATTTGAATTAGAAATATTATTTAAAAATTATTGCAGGGAAAACAACTGTAGAATTTTGCCCATTACCATGACGTCAGTGAGTTAAAATATGCATTTACCAAAACATATAAAATTAAAATTATATGCAAATTAATTTATAATAATAAAAAAATACTGTGAATATAAACAATAACCTTTATGACATTCATATCTGTGGGGTGCTATTTTATATGCTTCCCCAAAGTGTGAAATAGCATCATTAGGTTTTTTAAGGTCCAGAAGAATAGCTCCTTTAAGTAATATTGCTTCAACATGACGAGGATTCAATGCACAAGCCTGCAGAAAATGATAAATGAAGTAAACAATCAAGGAATTATCGTTCATTATAGACATTTTTTAACAAGAAATAAAAGTTAACCAAGAAACTTAAGAAAATTTGGCCTTTACCTTTTGAGCAAAATTTATTGCTTTGGTACCTTTCTTTATAGCATAACAGAAATAGCCCATGGCTATCCAGGGTTCAGGAACATTATCGTTAATGGAAATCAGACGTGCTGTCAAACTGAAATTCATTAAAAAAAAATATTAACATTAGATAATATCTTCAAAAAAAAAAAAAAAAAAAAAAAAAATGTTAAAGGCTATCTTATAAAAAAATAATAGATAAGCTAGTTATTTTGTAAATAAATTTTAATGCATGTTTTAAATCAATGCTTCAACAGACACTAAGACACAAAAAAATGCAACATTATATCTATTGGTCAGAGAAAAGCTGAAGAGTCTTCTAAATACCAGAATGTACTATAGCTTCTATGCACACACACACAAAAAAAAAATGACTCAACTTCATTGAATTGGAAAAATTTTGAGATTTGTACCCAATCACAGAAATAACTAAAATCCAAGTCAAAAGAGCAGAAAACTTTGTTCCCTCGTAATTTTACCATGTTTGTAATACAAATACATAATCTAAAAGGACAATTTTAAACAACTTATGAAGCTCTTAAATTTCAAAGTTTCAAAAACTGAAAAAGCAAACATTGGTAAAAGTGTCATCTTTCTCAATACCATTGCTTAATTGATCTCCTATGAATGTTGATTATTACCATTTAAAAAAAATTTCTTTCACTTTGGGTCTTTCAAGGTTTGTGATTATCAATATGAAAAGCTTCCAACATTCATTATTTTTAATCATTTCCCCAACTTTTATCTTATGGCCCATCAGTGGGTTCTAACCAGCAGTTTGGGAAATACTGGGCTCCTATAAGTTAGGAGATACCTGTTATGTAAAATAAACATTGCATTATGGAGTTTAAAATTAAATGAAAGATCATTGAGAGTATATTTTATTACATGCTAGGGATGAAAAAAATCGACAATTACCTCTCCAATTCCTTCATTTTCTTTTCCTTTGCTAACAAAGCAGCATATATATCCATGCCTTTTGTTAAAAGAGGATCTATACAATGAGCCTATTAAGAGAAAACATTTATAAGCATTAATTCATTGGAATGAAACCAAAATTGGAATTGTAAACAACTTCATTTAAAACTGAAATAAACTTTGAAAAGCCAAAATCAAATAAATTAAAAAAAAAAAAAAAAAAAAAAAAAAAAAGAAAGAAAGGAAAGAAAGAAAGGAAAAAAGATACATTTAAACCATTTAATGTTTTATTAGAGATTCTGATTGAAGATAGTCTGTGTAATGGGGAAAATGCATCAAAGAAGGTATTTCAAACGGGAACTACCATGTATTTCTGCCTTGAATGGAAGAAAATGTGGGAAAACTACCGCCAGCCAATACGAAACATGAGTGCCTGCTATAGTACTTGAAGAGTTGTCCAGTGTGCAACCAACCTTGATTTTTAAAAAATACAACTGAATCTTCTAATTAAAAGTTACTTAATAGTTATTCTGTTTATATGAATAATCTGAACAGGGATGTAAGTGCTAAAATGTGATTTTGGAGCACTTCTGGAGCAGTAAAAATATGATTTTGGAGCAGTGAAATATGATTTTGGAGCAGTGAAATATGATTTTGGAGCAGTAAAATATTGCATTAAAATTGACGATTTGTCGAACATTTGTTAGTATTTAAACAGTAATATATCTACTTTATGCTAACTTAAAGTCAAAAAAGTCAATTTGCGTGTAAATTAATTTACATTAAGAATAATTATTAATTTGAATAAATTGTTTAAAAGATAAATGAAATGGTAGTGTTTATTTTCAGATAGGGCATATTTGTCATTTTTCGTGCTATTATCAGTGCTAGGAAAAAAAGAAACAAGTCATTAACTTCTGGCCCAACAATAAAAGTCTGAAAAAATTCATTTCGATATCAAACTATCCAATAAGAAACCATGAATTCGTATTTGTAATACTGAGCACAAAACAAACACTGAAAATATAAAAAGTTAATTTCATAAAAAATCAGAAGCTTAGAAAACAATTCAATAAAAGGACAATTAATAGCCGATAGTTGTAATGGTTTCTTTTATATTAGTAGTACTATTATTTTTTCTTCATTAAAATAATATTTACTATCTCAAATATTATGATTCAATTATGGAATATACAAGTATTTCAACAATCTGTTGCATGTCTGATTAAATTTGAAAATACAATTATAAAACAACTAAATAAACTCTGCAAAAAAATTCGTACACCTATTTAGCTTAAAATTTTTTAGAATAATTTATTTTTTTACATTATATTGATTTTAAGTATGATTAATTGTTGAAATACAATAATCAACTCCAAATAATAAAACTACCAATAATAATCCAATTAAAATGTATAAGTCCTCCTTTACAAATGTTGTACATACATTTATTTCAAGCAATGAAAACAAGTTCATTTTTTTGCCTTTTTGGTAGAATGCAATGAAACAAAAGCTTGTTTCTTTCTGTTATCTTCCAGGTTCTTTAAGTACATACTGATTCTTGATTTTGCTTCTTTAAGGAGCACTTGTCCGCTTTCTACGAGATGAATACTCTTCTTTTTAATCCCTTCTTCAATATTTTTTTCAGCATTGTTTAATATTTCTTGCGATGCTTTTAATTTTTGTTGTATATCAGCTTCTTCAGCTTTCAATTGCACTGTGTCTGTAATGACTTCAACTTTTGGCTTAGTAACTTTTCGTTTTTGTTGCTCCATTCCGCTTGAATACTTTTTGTAAGCACCTTGTGCAGCTTTTAGCATCTCAACTATAACCTGAAATTTGTCCAAGCCTCCTAGTGTTTCAACATGTGATTTCACTTGTCTTAGACCATTTATACTGTAAATATTTATATTTGATCTACTCTCCAACAGTTGCTTATTTATGCTAAAACCTCTCTCTACATCCGCATTTCCATGAGGCAGACTTAGAAGGGCTTTAATAACATTAGATAGCAAAGGATATTTAGCATTTCCAAGATTATCTCTAATGGCAAAAATATTTTTCCAATATGTATCTATGGAGATGTATTTTTTTTTGCGGGTGCCATCTTGGACATCGTCTTCCTCTTCTGCATCAGTATCTGGCTCTTTGTACCCTGGTTGCAATAAAGTAAAATGTAAAGGTTTGGTTTGCAACCTTACCCACTCATCCACTAATAAAGAAACATTATCTGCCTTTATAACATTTGGTACCATACTAACCAGATACCTGATGGAGTTAACTGAAGATTCTTGTGTCATCATCAATGGATGGAAAACTTGTAAACTCCTCAGAAGTTTGTTTCACAATGGTAACGTTTTCAGTAAGCGTTTTGTGCATTCCAAATAAAATCGCACCTAAATATACAGCTTTCTTTTCATAGAGGGGCAATGTAGATACCACTTTTAAAGTGTTTAATCCAATTTCAATGGATGTAGTTTTCTTCCAATGCTCAGTTTTATTGACATCCAATGATTTCAGCTTTTCGTCATACAAATCCTGCAAATATGATCTTTCTAAAAACCCTTCCCATTAATTTTTGAACTAGCGATACCATTTCATCATATAAAATATGAATAAGCGGCTCCTCAGTTTGAAATAAGGCTACATAGCGATTTAAAAGCTCAGATACATTTTGCAAAAACAGCCTTTGCCAAGAGTGCTTTATCTTGTAACGCTACACAAATACGTTTATGGCGAATTGAGTCTCTGGTTTTGGCGTCATTGTCCCTCTTAAAAAAACTTGCAATAACTTCAGACATTTCAATAAATCTTTTCAAGGAGCACTGAAGCGTTAACCAACGGCTGTTCACGTGTCTCAATAATATCTGTTCCTCGAAACCCATCTGGTTTTGAAGAACTCGCAGGTCGTCACTTTTTGAAGCTGAATGTTTTAAAAAGTAATACAGATCAATTAAAAATGTCTCTACATCACCTCCAAAGACGTTTAAAGCCTTAGAAAAACTGTTATACACCTTATGCAATGAGCATGTTGAAATATCCAACAATTGTTGGATATTTCAACATGCTCATTGCATAACAGTGATTAGTGGATTTAGTGAAAGAATTTTTGCCCTCAATGATTTCATGGCATTCGGCCCACCACTAAAGAAACACAAAAGTTTGCCTTTCGGGAGTTCTTCCAAAACCTCTGTCAAACAATTGAACATATTCTCAGCAGTTCCATGCCCAATATGAAAGCTTTGCAAGTGTTGCACTATTACTTTTTCGCATTTTTCACTATAGAATCTTACTAAGACATCCATCTGCTGATGTCGCTTTTCTGGCAATGGAGTCTCATCTACTGTAATAGAAAAAAACGCAGTAGAATCTTTGATTTCTTTTAGTAGTTGATCCTTCATGTATGGTCCAATACCATCAGAAATAAGATAAGATGCTTTCACTCTAGAACATTTAAAATCCTTGGCTATTTGAGAGTCAGAAAACATCTGGGGGAATATCAATGAAGCAGTATCACTGAAGATGTACGGGACATTCTTTACAGCTAAGGAAACAGCAAACTGAATTTCAGCACACATTACTTTATCATTATGACTAAAGCATGTAAGAATCTCAGGATTAGAAAAATCTATTTTTCTCTGGGTAGTTTTCAAGAGAATGCCATCCTTGTTCCGTCTTTTGTTGCATGCAGTTATGTGCTTGGCATTTTTTTGCATGCCGTTTTACAGCAGCAGACCCATGATGCTTACAATTAATTATCACATTGCAGAATGTACAAATGGCTTCTTCGAGTTTCGAACCAGGATTGCACCAGGTTGATATTGCATCTCCGTTATCATCAACTTCATTTAAAACATCAGAGTTAAATTTGCTACACCTTTCACCTGAAATAATTGCAACAATTTTAATATACTTTTATACTGAGCTCATGCACAGTTATGTTAGACAAAATCAGAGTTTGTATTCCAAATAAATTTATCGCAAATCACAACTTTAAATTTACTCTATAAAAATTTTAATGGTTCCAGATGAGTCAAAAGTTTGTAAAAATCTGGCCAAAATCTGGAGACAACCTATTCTTTAAAAAAATATAGCTCCTTCCAATTTAATTTTACTACATAAACAAAATGAAATATATTCACTCTTCCCTGTAAAAGTTCACTTTTTCGTATCAAATACTTCAAGCATTTAAGAATTAAGTACAAAACAAACATTTGTACCAACGCAATTTGTATTATTATAAAAAAAAATCACTCTTTAATAGGGTAAATATAGCCATCAAGGAAATAGGAAGTGAAATTAAAATACTGATAAAGCAAGCAACTAGAGGTTGCGCCAGCTGCTGACATGGCAAATCATGCTGTGAGCCTATTTTTAAATTTATATTACTTATTTTCAGGAGTTTTGATTGTATTAAAATATACTCCATGGTTACAGAAATACCCAACTTATCTAGTGGTGAAAAAAATTGTTGCAACAAGCTATTATGCGGTATATGGAGAATGCCACAGAATTGTTGCAACAATATAGGGAAATAGCTATAATTATATTATTTTACTAAATGGGTAGTTCACTAATTAAATTTTTTTAACTAACCATTCTTAAAATTAAAGAGAAAAGAAATATGTAATTTTAAAAGAATTATATTTGCTAAAGGATGAATTTGGAATGCAAACTTTATCATACAGAAAACTTGCACCTATCTACAAATTAAAGAAAACTTTTTACTACAATTTGACAACTATACAAATGTTAAATGTCTATAAATAAAAGAACTTCAAAATGCAATTAAAAAAAAAAAGGCGACAGAAAACATTAATTTTTGCAATGATTTTCTACCCTTTCACGTTGCCCATCAAGTACCATTTTTGTGATGTTTTTTTCCCCTTCAACATTTTCTAAAAACAGAAACATAATGAGGAGCTCTAAATGCATATCGTACTAAGTTAATTCTGTTAATGATTTAGCTTCCACATAAAATATTAAGTCCGATGGAATCAGATTGAAGATTTTAAGTTTGTGCTATGCTTAATCCACATAGGGATAGAAATACCCTTTTTTTTTTTTTTTTTTTTAATTTATTCTAAAAATAATCATATATTCTTTAAGTGTTAACAAAAATATCAATTTGTCTCTCACTTTAAACAAGCAATAAGCAAATCAAAGCCAGATGCACAAAGATTGATTTTCTGATTCAATTTTTATTCCACAAGAGTTCTTCTTAACGGGGAGGGGGGTTGACAACTTCTAAAGTATTTACAAATCAATAAATACAATCAAACCCTGTTAACGCGAAGTCGATGGGGCTGCCGAAATTGTCCGCGTTAACCGAATTTCATGTTAAACAAATAAATTAACGTTAAGTTCAAGTGCGGAGAACTGCTTTTACTTCGCGTTAAACGAGATTTCATGTTAAGCGATTTCGCGTTAACGAGGTTTGACTGTATCAATATTTAAAACAAGTAAAAGAGAAACTAGGCCGGATGCACCTATAATAAGTATTTCGCAAAGAGAAGAAACGTATTTTAACTTTAACTTTCAAAAATATAGTTCCACTAAAAATTATGACCTATTATACTTTTTAACAAAAAGTTTAATCCTCAACATAAATAAGCTAGGCAAATCAAAGAGAAGAGAAATAATGTACTTACTATTTATGGCCATGGTCTAGTTGAAATGCAGTCGAAATGTGCAAGCCAAGGTTGAAAACGATAATGTCCAAAACAAAACCTTCTTCTTGTGGGTTGTCAATGGGTTTGTAACCATACAAAACCGAAATGATCCATAGATATGCAATACCTCCGTGGCACTCTTCATCGCTTCATTGGCGGCGTTCCGTGATAAATGTTCCTCGCATTTTCAAACAATTTGAAGCCAAAAATCTCGCCAAGAATATTGCAAAGTCAAAAAATGAATTTTGGCGCAGTTCGGCGCAATCTTGACCTAAAAAGGGTTTTTGGCGCAGTTTGGAGCAGGGTAATCGGTTTGGCGCAGCCCGGCACTATTGGCACAGGTCTTACATCCCTGTACACCTTTTTGTAATTTTCAACAGCCAGGGATGCAATTGCAACCCCTTGCATATTCTGGCAGCGCCCACGCCATGAGATTATCCATCTGAATCACTGTTGCGCCAACTGTCTACTTTCGTTAAGAACTAGGAGAGTGAAATATTACACAACTTTCAATTACACTATAATACTGGTCATTACACTTAAATCTGAAGAGGAATAGTGTTATTACCATTTTCATATTTTCACTTATTTGAAAAATTGGCCAGTTTGACGATATTTTTGGCAATAATTCTTACATGAGGGGAAAAAAATCACCATAGGCGTTATGCATTTCTATAATTCTTACATTATCCTTTCTTGTAAGCGAAACATTGGAGAGGAGAAAATCTGTTGCTGATGAGCAATGCTTAAAAGAAGAGAATTCTGTATTATCTTAATGATAGGTCCCATGGCTATTGCAGGTCAATTCATTCAGGAGTTATGTTGACCACGCACATACAGCCACATTTTTTCTAGATAACTTTTTTCGAAATCGGGATGTACTAAAATGTCAAGAAATAATAATAATAATAATAAATAAAAAAATTAAAAAAAATTACTGAAAACAATACTTTTATTACCATATGTTAAAATATGGGTAATTAAAAGTAAAAAGTGACTGCAGAGACTCAATCTCATGACTTCTCATATTTGCATGTTAGGCAAGCATACTGCCTCTTGTCTTTGAATTTGGCTGATAAATGTCCACCATATTTTGCACCAAATGGAACTTGATTTTACAAATAGCATACTACAAAAGAAAAGAAAATACAATTTTCTTACACGCTCCAAAACAGACATGGCATTTTGAAAATCTCCATTAAAATAGTATGCTTCTCCAAGAGTAACAAGAACATCAACATTGTCCCTTAGATGAGTCTGAAAAAGAGCAGTACACAAGATAAATTGAATTAAACTAAAAAGAATTCGTACAGGATAATACAACAGGACAGTTAGTGGCAAAGTGACAAATAAAAAGATTGTAGAACGTTATCAATAAATATAAAACTCAACAAGAAGTTAAAAAATGTTTACCTGAATAATACATGGAATTATAAATACATATATTTACTCTAAAATAAGACACAAGGTTTGAGTTTTAAAACTAGTTTAATTACCTTCATGAGGGTTTTGTGAATAAATGTGTAAAATAACTTTTTAACACTGAATCAATGTCACTAACTTTAAACTTTTAATTGAGCCAATAACTTTACAAAACATGTTATAAATGTTATTTTTAATGGACTCATACAATTGTTTCAAAAAACAAATATCACAAAGTACATATTACAGGAATTATATTTGCAACATTCACTTATCTTATTGCAATGACAATAAAATCTTTTTAAAGTATTTATAATATTCAAAGCAATGCTATTCAAAGCAATGCCTATTCAATTTTGCCTCATAAAATATTAAAATTTTGCTCCAAGTTCCAAACATGCATTTTATAAATGTACTATGATGGGAAGAGCCACAAGTTAGTGATAGTTGCTGTCACAATGCACTTAGTTATTGAGAAATAAATATGTAATTTTTATAACTTTTTTCAGAGAATCAGTGTCCACTATAATATAAGGTAGTTTAATGACTTCCTCCTCCTTCAGGCCATAGAGAATAATGATTCTCAATCCTATTACTTTTAAGTTTTTTTTACCTCTAAGGTAAATAAAAATTTTTACAGAAGAGACAAACTAGACTAGAGAAAATTGTTAGCCTGATACTGTAAAAAGTGAATATAGTTTAATTATAAGTGAAGCAGTAGACAACATGATACAGCTCCTTAAGAGAATAAAGCTGAAATTAACAGAATGTGTAAATTTTAAAGAATTGCATCAATCTCAATAATTTCTGAAATCCATGTAAAAAAGTAGAAATCTGTGTTTCTATGAGTTTATAGCAAGTTTGAAGCAGAAAATATGCTAATTTTATTAGGAAACAAGATTATAAGAATACAAGTGATTAATTCACAGCAATAAAGCTCTATTTTATAACACAGAAAACCTTTATAATTGAGTCCAATTACCAATTAAAAGCTATACCTTCAAATAAAATATTCACGCACTTGACAAAATACATCTCAATTATTGTAGTAGTAATATATATAAGGTTAAGGCCTGATTAAAGAATAAAATTATAAAAATCATGCTGTGAACAAGACATACCTTCATATCCAACTGTTTAAATGATGCAATGGCTTGAGAAAGCTCATTTGTTTGAAGATAAGAATGACCTTTTACCCACGTTGATAACCTATGGGTAAATAAAATGTACATGTAGTATAAAACTTAGCTAAAAATCAATACAGTAACGAAATCCAAATTCAATTTTAAAATGTTGAAGAGAAACTACAAAAAAAAAAAATATGATTTATCACAAGTTTATATAATAAAATACATAATTCTACTTTTTAAAATTATACAATGTAACATTACTTTCTATGTTGCAATGACAGCAAATGAAGGGCTACGGCAAAGGATGATCAGAGTCTGTTTTTTCCAATTCTCTAAAAAAGCTGATTTAAAGTTTCAAGGCTTGTATCAGGGTTGAGGTAAATGGCTGCTCAAAATCTTGTGTACTGATATTTATTTGCCAGAGGACATTGTGGTTAAACTATTTGCTGTAACCTTGACGAATGTGGGAAAACCTCGATTTCGAAATTTTTTAACTCTGATCGTTCTTTGCCGTGGCCCTTTGAATACAATCAATATTTTAAATTGATTTTTTTTTTAATTTTAGGTTTTTGAGTTATCCAATCAAATACTGAGAAATAATACTCATTTTCAGGAGTGCATAATGACCTGTATGCAAAATTCCTTCAAAATAGAAAAAACTTGAATTTTCACCCCCAATGGAGTGCAATTTACAACACAAGGTTATAGTATTTGTGTAAATGTGTGTCAGCAATTTACATTGAATGCGTCAACACATTATTTTGATCATGTTCTTCAACAAGATTCTATTCTAGCTTGAAGTTTGGATAGGTAGAAAATGGAAAATAATAATAAATAATAATGTCACCAAAAGAATGAAATTTGTACAGGGTTCTCGCACAAGATCTAAAACAAAATCCCCTGACTTTTCCCTGTTTTCCAGAAGATATTAAAAAAATTCCAGTACTTTCAAAGGAAAAAAATATAAACACGAATTTGAAAATTCAATACCAGATATTTAAGTTCCTACATAATATTTATATTTCTGATTGAAATAATCCTTTATAATTTACTGTGTGAAACAGAAACTAAGTAAACCTTATCTATACTAATAAAACAAAGAGTATGTCTACTCAATAGTCTATAGAAAGTAACTTCCAATATAGCAGAACTATGAAATTTTAAACATGAGTAGTTTTTACTATCCAATTTTGCTTATCACAGACAGAATATTAAAATTTTTATTAGTTTTTTAAATTGTTTTGTTTTAACTTAAAGGCAATTGGAAGTTAGTTAATAAAACTATCAGCATATGGCACTGCTAAAATCTTTGCAATTGTTATTTATTCTTATCTTGGCAGTTTCATTCATGTTTTTTAAACTTAGAGGAAATTCGTTATTGTGAGTGTTAAATTTTTTTTTAATTAAATCTTGGCTGTTTTAGTTGTTTTGTATTCCTACAGATTTTTTTTTTTTTTTTTGAAGTTTTGTCATACAATGAATGCTTAGGGAAATTTAATTTTTTTAGATTTCTTCCGAGGAAGGAGTCAAGTTTTGAATTTTTGAAAAGATATATCTTTTCACTGTTCTCAAGGGAGGGGGGGGGGGGTATTAACGGGGAAAATGTTTAGAAGGGCAAAGGTTGAATTAATGGGGGTTACGTAGCATTATACTTTTTATAAAGACCAGGCATATCGACAGGTCACAGCAACGTGGGGCCATGCAGCTAGTTACTAATACAAGCTTGAAACAAAATGAAGATTGTTTGCCAAATATGATTGTCTGTTCAAATATTTGACTGGTTACTAAAAAATATCTCATAAACTTGCAGAAACTCGTAAGATTGGAAAACTTGCCCTAAGTCAGCAATTAAGAATTTTGTCTTAGTAATCAGGAAAAACGCAGAGCACAAAGAAATTTTTTTTAAAGTATCCTAGCGGCAGAGTGCAGACTTGAAAAAGCAGAGTTCGCAATAAAATTGGAATTTCTCATCTTCAAAATTGGAAAGACACAAACGGCAAAAACAGCAATTGCACCATTAAACAGCTACAAAACTTCCTCTAAAAATAAAGCAAAGTTCGCAGTTAATTCGTAAATTTTTGTTTTCAATACCAGATTTTAGCGATCAGTACACATGAAACACCTATAAATTCAGAAAAAGTAATTAAAGTAAGAATTTTCCATATGCGTAGTCGAAGCAAACTAGCGATTTTCCAGAAAAATTTACAGTTCTTGTAAACTGATCCCCAAAGTCGTAACTTTGTCAAAAATTATGAGGAGTACAAAATCAGATGGAAAGTGTCATCTTGATGTTAATAACATTTAACAAAAGCAATAAAAAAAATTGAAAAAGGTGTGTGTCAATTAAGATCATACACAGTTTTTAGAGGCAGCGAATATGTGTTTTCCGTAAAAAATGCGAAGTTCGGGCAGTTTAATGAGCTATTCATAAAACTGTACCAAAATGATCGAAATCCATACATTGTACAGGTAATCCGAAAAAGTTAGCTACTACGAATATACGTTATTCAATTAATCGAAACTTCAACTTTCATATGAACTTTCACGGCCATTCATTGGTCGTCCAATTATTTGTACTTTGTAGCATAAACTGTTGTTCAAATCCAAGCCTCTGTGTTCTAAGTTCAACCACTTGAAGATAAAAACTGCTCCACCACTAAAAAATGAGCCATTCCCCAAAGAATCGGTTTTGAATACTACCGTTTTGCGGAGAGGTCAACAATAAAAGATGACGTCCACTAAAAATGAGCCATTTCCCGACAGCCTGTTTTGACTGCTGCTATTTCGCGGCGCGGTCAACAAAAGATGACATCATAGATTCATTGAAAATTTCTATATTTCTATGTAAATTTTAAACTGGGACAAAATTCCCTGACTTTTCCAGAATATTCCAAATATTGGTGATTTTCCCTGATTTTTTAGGGCATTTTCATTTTCCCTGACGATTCCCGGTTTTCCATACTTTCCCGGTGTGTGAGAACCCTGTTTGTATAACATATGCAACTAAAAATGCATTTAAGACTAAAATGATATCATGATATGTTAATATTACCCTCTCATTTAAAACTTTCAATTGAGATTATAATTTTACAAAGTACTTCAAAACATATTTTATTTTCCCTACAAAATAAAGCCATAAAGTTTACAAAACCAATATCACAAAAATCCCTTACCAATCAATATTTGCAACATTCATATTCCCACTCAACATGAGTGCAGCCACCTCTGATCCTTTTGAACCCAATGCTAACAACCCTAGAGCAGCTTCTAAAGCAAAAGGGCATTCTCTGCAATAAAAGCAAATTAAATATAAAAAAAAAACTCATGGTAAAAATATGATTTTCTGATTTTAAAAGAAATATAGTTAAAGTAAATTATAAATGCAGTTGTCGATCTTCAGTTAACACATACTGATAACTTCAGTTTCAATGGTATCAAAGCTACAATTTTGCATACAAGAAAACTCCACTTTTTAAAATTAAACATTAAGTTTAGGATTTAGAAACATCGTAAAAATCAACAAAATCGGCAAAGAACATAATTCAATAAAAATAGGTGGACCAGAAGTGTTTCACAAACTTGAAAATAAATATAAAATCAACAAATAAGCATTTTTTTAGTGTGGATTAGAATAAAATGCTTATTATGGAGACTTCTTTAATAAATAAAAAATTAAAAAAAAATCATACATAGATAAAAATTGCCTGAAATGGAGATTTGTGCTAAGTATTTTATCTATTTTTATCAAATTTAATTTCTTATAGATGTAGATGATTTGAAAGGGGGGGGGGGGGAAACACCATGAAACCACTGTTGGAAAACTGGATACAAACAGTTCAAATTTAGGAAAGAATTCAACCAAAAAATTTTGAGAAATTTAGGTAAAGATATTTATTTGACAAAATATAAAATAAAAACCAATTTTAAAAGTA
Source organism: Linyphia triangularis (assembly GCA_963978545.1). Classification (NCBI taxonomy): domain Eukaryota; kingdom Metazoa; phylum Arthropoda; class Arachnida; order Araneae; family Linyphiidae; genus Linyphia; species Linyphia triangularis. The sequence goes on along the minus strand of OZ021731.1, from coordinate 31,075,006 downwards.
CTTCACTATTATTAAAACTCCTGAATTTGGTTTTTTGTCTTGACAACGATTTGCATATTTAAGGAGGCAAGTTTTTGCTTTGTTTTTTTTTTCCATATTTTCCCCTTTAATTTTAAGTTATCTTTTTGAGATGAAAACATTTTCTTGGTGCTATTTTTGATGGTATTTACATATTTAGACTTGTATTAAGTAACATCATGTACTTAGGTTTATGATCAAAGAAAATGTATCAAATGAATTAAAAACACTGAATAAATTTTCCAGGAGAGCACTAGATAGATATTTCACAGTATTTTGGTAAAATTCAGGTAATTCTCATGATTCATTATTTTTCAACATTTTGCAATATTAGCAACATTTTGCAATATTAGCAACCTCAGGCAATTACATAGTTAGTAATATTACCAGCTCACAATAGCTAAAATTTTGAAATAAGTTTTAATTGTACTTTACTTCAAAACTTCTTTGTAACTACCACTAGCTGCTCTCTCAGTACCATTCTGTTGATGAAGTTTTGCCAAAGCCATATTGACACATGGAGTTCTCTGCTTTGAAGCAATACTTTCCAACTGTAAAATAAAAAATAAAAAAATGGCTTAATACTTGTGTACATGTAAACCCAGAAAATAAATCTGTAGTTTTAGTGCACCACACACAGTACTTATACATAAGGCAGTGAAAAATAACAAAGAGTTTTGTAAATACAACATAAGCCTTGCAAATGAATAATTCAATGCAACGTTCACAAGTCCCTAAAGACAGAAAAAAACACGGAAATCCCACATCAAACTCAGGATCTAGTTGTAAATTCATAGAAATAAGTATGCGAAATTAATATATATTTTAAGATATAATTCACTGATTTATTAATGAAAATTAAGTTGTATTGTTAAAAGTAATAAGCATAATCAAATGTTGCAAGAGATTGTAGCTTATTTTTTTAGGATAAAAACATTAAACTAGTTATAATTCTTTAACCCCTTATCTGCCGCAAGAATATATATACATCTTGCTAAGCCGATGCTTTAACTCCCCTGGGCATGTATATATACACTTTAATGAAGTATGGTCCTTTGCATTGCAATTCTTGTAAAAATTTTTACTTAAAATGGTTCTAAACATTTCCTAAGATCATCATCTAGGCCATTACTTGGGGTTAAAATAAATACCTAAAGTTGCAAAAATTAAAAAAAAAAAAAAAAAATCAAATTTTTTGCATAATCACGCACACTTGTGTGAAAACGGTGGCACTGGAGAACAATGAAAATTGGTAAAATTTTCTCAAAGTCAAAATTCCCCTGCGTAAGCCTAAATATCTAGCTACAAAAATGCTTGCAACACTTGACCATTACATATTCTACGGTTCACATTATGTAGTTCACTGACACATAATGACCAAGTCACACAAGCATTTTTGTAGCTAGATATTTAGGCTTACGCAAGAGAGAAAAAACTTCAGAAAAGAAAATTTCACTAATTTTCATTGCCTGTAGTAATTTACAACAATTTTAAACTTGGCTCTACTTTAGATCTCAAGAACTTGACACCTTTTTACAAAAATATTGTTGTTGGGGTAAGGAATATTCAGGTATATAACTAGTAAATTTATTATCTAATTTCCTACAGAAAAAAACCAATTTTTACAGGCATTGATCTCATCAGCCCAGAGATTACACTGGACAATTTTATGGCCAATATGCCCTTGCTAGCATTGTCTGTTGCAGTGGAAACAAGCCTAGTCTCATTTTCGACGGGGAGATTCCAAGAGAAAAAGATAAATATTGGCTTGCTGAAAATCCTGATTGGCGATATTCCATAGATTATCAAAATAGATTTATTAAATATACAGGGTTTCTGCCAAAATAAAATGTCACAAATCCACGACTTTCCAAGACTGAAGCAAATAATTTTCCATGACTCAAGAAATCAAACCACAAAAAAATAATTAAAAAAATAATAATAATAACTTATATGAATTTTACTAACACGAACATAGTAAGTAAATCAATGTGCTATAAAATGATTTTTATAAAGTTTTATTTTAAATTAAGTAAAAAATCCTCGTTTCAGTAACTTCCAAATCAGAAGAAAAAGGGAAAAATAATTTTAGTTTCTTTGATATTTTAGTGTTAAAAAAGCTCATTCATCTTTAATAATAAATAAATATTTGAAGAAAGAATCAGTCAATAATAATAAATTATATCATCAAAAATCAAATGTTTTGAAATCAACAATGCAAAAGAGAAGAAAGAATATGGGGGAGGGAGAAAAAATGTAAACACCAGCTTATCAAAACTGTTCATTTCAGTTCCCATATTATGAAATTTTTTCCCCCTATGAGACCTTACACATGTGATGTCACAAATTTGGAGTTCAGAAATGTTTTCATTGGCTGCAGTTTTTAACTGACTTGTTTTTGTCAAAACGTAAATAAAAACATAAGATGAATTTTCGATAAACTGAACTGCGATCATCGCGTCACAGTTGCATGATTTTACTTAAAATGTTTAGAAATCCATAAAATTCACTGTATTTCCATTACTTATGACCATTTTTATGCTCAAAATCATGACTTTGCATAGCAAAATTTACCCAATGTTCAAATTCAAGACTTTCCTGAATTTCCTTATGCATATCACTGTAACTACATTAATTTTTATTACTGTAGATATTTAACAAATCATTATTTATAATAGATTTATGAAATAGCTAGGTAATCTGCAAATCAGTAAACGATTCTTCCCCACCAAGACGAATGTTTTATTTTAACTTTTTAGGCCACCAATGTCATGTACTTAAGCACTAAACTAAATCAAAGAATCTTATTTCCATAGCGATTACCATCATCTAGGCTTTCTGCCAAGCAGTATTTTTCTGATAGATAGTAAGGGAAACAAGTAATAAAAGCAAGAAGCCAGTTCAAGAAATAATTTAAATTAGCTAAAGGAATAAAAACTTGAGCTAACCTATTTAGTTAGATGATGGTTTAGGCATTTATTTCAGTCAATAGTTTCAAAAAGCATTCTTGTGGTCTAACCAGTATATATGTTGCCGCTAAAGTGCAGAAATCAGTTGTTGTGCAGATTAACTAGGGTGATCTGTTAAAGTGCCGAAAATTGTTTCATTTCTCAAATTGCCTAGACAATCTGCAAATTACCTACTAGGCACTTGCTAAAGTGAAAAAAAAAAAAGATCTTAGCTGGAACAATAGCAACGTTTTTGTACGATTAAATTAACATAATGTTATATATTTTTCAGTACCTAAAGTATCAAGTTACTACAATTAAATAATAAAAAAATTAGGTGATAGAATCAATCTTTGAGAAACAAACTTCTGAACATTAAAGAAAAAAAACAGAAGTCTTCAATATGCACATTACCTAAGAAAAATCTGGAAAACTCTTGGTTCTGCACGTTAATGGAGCAAACCAATTACTCTGCAGATTAACTAGCTAATGTGCAAATTAAAGATTTTTAAGCTTTAGCGGTAACATGTAGAAAAAAATATCAAGAAAATCAGACAAATGCAGCTTTAGGTATGATGCAGATATATACTCACTAAAGTTATGGCTTGTGTATACTGCTTCATATTGGCAAGACATAAATGAGCTCTATATTTAACATCCACCTCAGATGTCACTTCCTAAAATAATTTTAATTAAATCCATAAAATAACATTCATAAGCAAAATACCAATTTAATGTTTTGCATAAAAGAACATGCATGGGACACTTATAAAATCCCTTCTTATGTATGTTCCAACAACAATACTCAGAAACAGAAAAACTAGTAAAACTTATGTATCTTTCTCATATTGGAGACTAACACTAAGAACAAAGAGGTATTTAAGTCACTTAAAATGATTTGGAAAACATTTAGAAGCATGTTAAAAAGTTTAGATTTTTCTATGAATAATGTATAAAACTGCTCGTTTTTTCCCTTGCATCAGTTAGTAAAGCAATTTGCCAACACACTTAATTACTTTCACAAAAAATTAAATTACTCAACCTCTCTAATCTTCAAACGATTTCCACTGATATACTCACATTTTCACTTAAGTATTTCACAAAAATAAACTTGAAAATCATTTCAACAAAATATATAATTAAAATATTAGGTTGTAGAAAAAGTCATAACTCAATTTGGCATCAGATGGTGCAGATTCTCACAAAGATCAAAATACCAATTCTTTGCTATATGTGACAGCAAAAGATACTTCGATTGACTAGATTAATGCTCAACACAAACAAGCTTAACCAAACTATATTCAGAAAATTTTTGAGTTTTCAAAATCAGAAAGAATGCTATCCTCTGGAAGAAAAGATTGGTTGATAAATATTTGACAACCAAATCAACTAAGCGACGCTTTTAAGCAAAATACTAAGTAGAAAATTTACATAAACTCAGAATCCTATCACAATAGAGAGCCTGAGAAGTAAAGGGGTCCAAGTGCCTTTTCTTAACTTTTGAGAAAATACACTTTAAAGATTTTGATTTATATTAAATTTGCATAGAAACTAATCTCTGGAATGAAGATATCACTAGTTTTCATAGAATTGAATATAAATAAGAAACTTTAAAGTGCATTTTCTCGAAAGTTAAGAAAAGTCACTTAGATCCGTTTGTTTTTCGGGCCTTGAATTCTAAGTATTTGATACCTGATGAGAAATTGAAGATAAGGAACTAAAATAAACCAGAATTTTTTATTTTTTTTAAATTTTTGATATTTGGAATAATGTTGGTCTAAATTAATGAATTGTATTCATACCTATTAATTTACTGATGAACATCTGACACCTGATTATTGAGTGTTTATAAGAGATACAAGTAAAACATTTGAATAACTTCAACTATACTAAACTCCAACTTAACTTGACATCACTAGACGATAGATCTTCACAGTGCTCATAGGTAATTAATCCAATTTAGCGGAGTGAAGACATAATTCTCGCCAAACCTTATAGCCTTTTGTTCTCTACAGGGTTGTGGTTTGGCGAACATTATGCTTTCACGCCGCCAAAATGGATTAAATGCCTATGAGCACTGTGACGATCTACCGTCTAGTGATGTCAGGTTAAGTTGAAGTTTAGTATAAAAGGTGCACAATACATTGACAGGGTTCATACAGATTTTCAAAATAAAAAGGAAGGTTGTTTTAAGACTTTCTAAACACTTAGTTAACTGTTTTAAGGACTTGAATTTTCTTTGTGATTTATACGATAGGGAGAAATTGAATGAAAAAAATCTTTCATGCATATTTAAGGCGATTTCGGTAGGGGTGATTCACATATTGTATTCCATTGGGAAAATAACAAAAATGTTGCATTTTTTCAGAAAAGAACAGGAAGGACACTATTTTCAAAGGAAAAGGATGTTATTTTATATATATATATATATATATATATAAAAAAAATTTTGAAGGGAGAATGAAAGCACTTAGGATGATCTCTGCATTTTGCTAATATTGGTTTTAACTTGGAAAAAATAGGCACTTTTAAGAACTTTTTAAAAAAATAAGGACTTTAAAGGGAGGTACAAACTTTGATTGAACGTTGTAATTAAAATAGAAAACTTGCAAAAATGTAATTTTTTTTTATGTTTGCAGCACGAAAACATTCTGATGACAGTTTTAGGGACCCATTAGCAATCATACGTTCACTAAGTGCACCAAGCAAGTTTTCCGAATTTGTAAAATGGACTTAAAACTTTAATTTCTAAAAGTATTTAAATAACAAGAAAACCATGGATTCTAAGTTAATTTAAAAAAAAAAAAAAAAATCCAGAATTTTTGGTTTGTTACTGAAAAAGTACTGTACCAGCTGAGTGTTAAGTCCAAGTGGCTGAGAGTCTGCTGTTCATATAACGTTTTGCCCTTTAGTCCCTTTTTAGAAATTGATGAAATTTAAAAAAAAAAATTAAACAGGCATAAGATTCAAATTGTTAATTTGAAAAATTAAGGAGTTTTTAAGGACCCAGTAAATAGGAAGTTTTTAAGGCCCTTAAAAATACAAAGTAAAAATAAAGATTACTTGAAGAGACTTGGTACCTCTTGTTTTTACAAAAAATAATATCACAATTAATAAAAATATACATGCAAAAAAAAGTGAGTTTTTTATTTCAAACAATGTAAAAGCCTCACTTACACCAGGAGGAAAGGGTTGGGTTTTTCCTTTAGTTTTTGCAAATGATTTCTTCAGTTGCAAAGCTTTTTTGTAAGTAATCTAAAAAATTAATAGCACATTGTTTTATATATCTCTATTATACAAAAATGAAATCAACAAAATAATTATGAATGGAGTTTTCATACCTCTGCTTTTTTATACTCTTTCATCTGGTACAGAGAATCTGCATAGAAGACATACGTCTGGTATTTTGTAGAAAACGTCAAAAGGTCAGGACTGCTTTCACTCACACTCAACATCAAACTAGCCTTGAATTAAAAAAATAAAGAAATTCAAAACATTACTTACTAACTTAACCTTTGATTTTCTAAACATATAAAATTGTTTAAGATAATGCAAGAATTTTCTTAAAAACTTTGCACGATTATTACAAAGTGCACAAAATTTACGAAAAAAGTATTCTGATTTAGTATTTTCTTTTTCAAAGTATTTGAAAAATCTGAAACGTCTAAAGTTTTTCTGTACTTTTACAATACTTAAATTTTCATCAGGTTTAATTACCTTACCATGGTTGTGACATTACTGTAAAGTCCTTGGTCGTACATCAATTTGAGTTGTTCGTAGAAAGACATTTCAAACGTATTTTTTAATCAATGGTAAAAATTTATGTCACTTTCGTCGTTCTGAGTTTCTATTTATTTAGATTTGGTTGTGCTCTGCTCCGCTCTGTTTTTTCTGCTCGTCCGTTACTGATTTCTCGGTTATGACCAAACATTGCACAGTTAATTTTAAGTGATATATAAAAAGTATAAAGGTTTAAAATAAATACGTCACAGACAAAGGGAAAGATAAAACTTACTAAAATCCTTATTTTTTTTACCTTCAAAATCAGGGAAAATTCTGTATCAAAATGGCAAATTTTAACCAACTTGCACCATTAATTGCAACCAAATTTCTTGTAAAAAGAGAGTAAATCTCCATTTTTTTTCCCTTTTTTTTTTTTCCGTCCATACCGTTTGCAGCGTTATTAATCCTTACTGTGTATCCCTTATAAACCGATTTTATAAGGACAATATCGTAATTCTTTCAAAAATTGAAGATAAAGAAACGCAATTCTGCAATGATGAAATTACTTGTAACTAGACTTGAAGTGTGGAACATCGTAGAACTTTCATTTATTCTTAAGAATGATCACTGCCAGGAAGATGCAAGAGGGTACACTTGCACTTTCCTGGCATTAAAAAATGTGGGGAATTGTATTAAAGTTTACAGAAAAAAAGAAGCCGAGTACCATTTAATATTTAGTAGAAATTATGCATAAATGTTAATTAACATTTCATTAAAAAATCAAATAAACTTTTTAAGAAAATCATGGTTGAAACCAAAAGTCCTTGCACCCCTTTTTGTAGGATCTGCATGCACTCTCTTGCAAATAATCCGGCCTCTTGTGCATGGTCACTACACTTAAATTTCTCATGGATTGGTGTAATTTATCAATTTTCATGAATTTAAAAAAACTGCCAGTTGGGCAATAATTACATTATTGGCCAAAAATAAACACCACCAAAATAGTGAAATTGGCAATTTGATTTTCTATAAATATTACATTATCCTTCCTTGTTTGTGAAACAAAGGATAAACTGTCGTTAATGACTGTTACCCGAGAGAAGTAAAATTTCGGTGGAAGGGATGTTTAAAGCACCTTAAAAGGCATTACCTCAACGATTTAAATAAAAATAGTTAGGCTGGGTTTTGGCAAATACTGGAAAATATAAATTTTTCAATGGCAACTACCTTTATGTGAATGCATAATTCTGATGAAAACCTTAATGATAGGGTTCGTGGTCGCCACTAACCTGCATTCAAAAGTTGAACATTCGTTGGTCAATCCATTCAGGAATTTTGCTGACCACAGACATTTTTTATAGACCAAATTTTTTAACTCAGCATGTTCCAAAATGTGTAGAAAGGCAAATATAATCACCCATGGAACTGTTTCACATTAACAGCACTGTGTGAACTTGTACTGCAAATTCAATTAATTCCCTTTCTGACAAAATTGCGGTCTCATACATTGGAATCACTTCAAAAACTCAAAAAAGCTTCACAGTACAGATCGACCAGGTAGAACAAATTCATAGAGTTCATCAAAGAAAGCAATTAATATCTCTTTCACTTTTAAAAGCAAAGTTTTCAATTAGGAGAAGCTGATTATTGCTATTGAGTACAGTCTCTTAGATTTCAGATTGCATTGATACCACCATGATTAATCTCCTGCCACGATATAATTATGAAAAAATCACTCTTATTAGCTACATCAATTATTTACACAAGCATCCTTTCTGCATTACCTTTGTATGATCATCAAAAAATGTAACAATAAACCTTGATCAAACCTTTCCTTTTTTCAAATCCTCGGTCAAAATGTTACGAAATAGATCCTTGTTGATATTTAACCTGTATGCAAATATCCTATGCATTATTTGAAGGTTTACTGTCACAAAAGCGTAGACATTTTCGTTTGCTTTAAGAATTGCAATGGGTCTGACGTGCAAGACGTTTGCTCTGTTTTTCACTGTTCTTGTCATCACAAAATTGAGAATGCCACTTGAAAGTTCAGGAACAGTTTGACAAAAGTAGGATGGGGAAGAAGGTATAAAAACTTAATAACTTCAATGCTAAAAACTAGTGATAAGGCAACTGCTCCTCTCACTGTTCATGCTCATATATGTCAAGATAAGACAACATGATTATACCGCAAAAATTGTTGAAAGAATCACTAGTTCTGTTGAAATAAATTGTTAGTTAACAACATAGAAAGATAAATCATTACAATTACAACCTATAATGTTCTTATCCTCTTTCTTCTTTTTCTAACCTTTTCAAAAAGCTGTTTATCAAATGATCCCTATAGAAATGTCACATATTACTTTAGTTATGGAAATAAGAATGCAACATAGCAGTGAAAACTTGGTCAAATTGGATTTGCTAGAAAAATATGTACTTTATATTCCATTTTAATTCATTTGCAAAATCAGATTATTAATACAGTCAAAACCCGTTAACATGAAATTCTGTTTAAAGCAAAGTAAAAGCAGTACCTAAAGTTTAACGTTAATTTATTCGTTTAACATGAAATTCCTGTTAACGTGAACAATTTCAAGTCCATAAAGAACAATATTCCTTACGTAAATAATGAATCTTTATACTCGAGGGCATGTGACATCATAGAACCGATTACGTGCTAAGATGCCAACCCAAACCAAGACGAAATCAGCTCTTTTCCTTGCGATTTCCTTCAAATTCAATCATTAAAAGCCATTAATAAATAAAAACTGAAATTTTAACTAAGTCAAAATAGATTTTTTAAAATCTAAAATCCTCTTACAAGGTCTGTTTAATGAACTAGTCATTTGAAATTTGATTATTTACAGTTAAATTTCAATACAGTTTCAGATTCCCATTGACACCTATGCTTTACAAGCCAGTTTTATGCCTACCCGGGAATGTCCCCAAACCGATTTTCAATTCTCCTCAGATGCTTTGTTGGTAAACATGCCCCTCGTTTATTAGTGATAAGACAAAATATTTGATTTCCTGCAAAATTGCAAGAAGTACACAAAATGTTTTTGTAATTGTGCAATCAATTTATTTGAGGAAGGTATTTCATAGCAATCAGTACATATGAAATTAAATAAATCAATTTGAAGCAAATGTATATTTTATTAAATTATATCAAAATAAAACAACTTGAACTAATACAATAATACACCAAAGTACTAAATATATAGTACTTAAAAATATTTAAAACCCAATGTCGATTAGTTATACACTCAAATGAAAAAGAAGCACATTTAGAAAATTTCTGCATAAATGAAAAATTACAGAATTAATGATAAATAAAGGTCAATTACACATAAAATATAATGAAATATTTATGCAAATGAAACAAATAGTATGATGTACAATGATACAAAAGGCACTTACTTTATTATGAAAATATATGTGTACCAGAATATATCAACCAGGTATCAATTGAAAAGACATTTTTGTATTTTAAGTTTTTTTTTTTTTTAAATTTATAAATATATTCAATAAGTGACTAAATAAGCTTTAAAAAATTCTTAATGTTTATTTTAATTTGATTTGTGTATGGAATTTTTTTTATTTGTAATATGTATTAAATATCATAAAAAAAGTGTTGCATCTTCAGAGAAATAATTAGATGCCCCCAGGTAAGGAAACACAACTTTTATGCAGAAAGAAACTAAACTATACAAAGTGTTAGTAACAGAAAAATCCTTTAGGTATGGATTTCTATGATTATTGTCAAAACTCCAAAATATTAAGAACTTTAACTCAATTACCAAAGATATAGATAAGTAAAAAAATCTAATCCAGCTTTGATACCAAGTGTTATGTAAACAATTGCATTTTAAATCCAATAAACGTAGCATTTAATTTTGCACAAAGAAAATAAAAACAGATATTTAATATAAAAAAGATATTTAATAATGAATCTTAAATTACGAGATTGCATATATGGTTTAATATATGATATAAAATAAGTAACAATGAAAAGTCAATGGTTATAAATATCTAATGATATGGAAATGAAGAAATGACATCAAATGGCAATCTTTGACATAAATAATTTGTAGCAAGTTTACTTGCAAGAATTTTTCATTTTGATTAATAAATAGTTAAATAATTAACATAATTAAGCTTTTACCAATTTTAAAGTAAAAAAGGTTGTATTAAAAAAAAAGTGCTCCTTTTAAAGTTGGTAAATTATTTGTGTAGCCTTAACCCCCTATCACCAAATACAAAACTAGCTCAGCAACAAAAATTTAATTTTTAATACTGGTATTATTGAATTATTAATAAAGAGTGCTACATATTTTAACTTTTGTGTAGTTAAAAAAGTGTGAGGTAAACCCTTAAAATAATAGTTAAGAATAGGAATTATTTCACAACAGCTAGTATTTATGAGTCAAATCACTCTGAAATATTAGATTGTTTGCAAAAGCAGCAGTGTTATTGATGTACAAAGATATGTAGTAACATATAAATGCCAAATAGATGATTTTTTTTCCAATTCTCTATATGATTGCAACACAATTTGCTGAGCTCATACGAGGATGCATATACAGGGTTCGTATGCTTATTTAAAAAGTAAAAATATGATGTTTCGATTTTAAGATCTTGAAAAATTTTATACTACAAATACTTTAAATCGATATTTTAACAAATGCAAAATGATTTCCAAACACATAAACATTTTTATTTTTGTAAAAACAACCCTATATTTTAAAATTTGCACAGATTGTCTTGTGCAAGTGTCAAAAAAAAAAAAAAAAAAAAAAAAAAAAAAAAAAAAAAAAAAAAAAAAAAAAAAAAAAAAAACACCTTTATGAATTTGAAAATTATCTTGTAGAACTGGCAGAACTTTTTAAAAATCTTTAGGAACTTAGCATTTTGAACTGGAATTAGCAAAAGCTTACATATCTTAGCATAAGGGCTTTTTATACATAAATATTTCTCTTTTATGGGTCCTTAAGAACTGCATATGAAAAAAAAAAAAAAAAAAATGATTTCTAAGGACCATACGAACCCTGATATAGCAACTTATAATGTAATTACAGATGCTTCTTTCAATTTTGTAAACAGAGCATCCCCTTCCTTCAAGGTGTATGGTAAAGTCGTATTGTGATAATAAGAAGGAAATAACTCAATGTTATTGATCACATTGTCCAGTAAATGAGCTTTCTCAAATTGAGTGCCTGGAACATGCCTTTGAATGCTGGTGAAATGAACATGGAAATGGTAATAGGATGGCTGGTAGTGGATGAAAACTCTTAATTTTTCAGCTGGAATGCTGTACTTCTCTTTTATGATTGCCTGCAAGGAACCAAATATCATATTAGTACACAGGATTCATATTATATTTGGAAGACAAAGTTCAGTGCTGGAAGTTTTTAATCGAGGAACTTTTAATAACAATTACATAAGCAGCTTTGAAAATTTTTTATATAGACAATTTAGACTACTGTGTTAATTTTGAAATGAGAGGGAAACAATGCAACAAGTGTTTACAAATTTATTTAATTTTTCTATGACTCTGTTGAAAAACTAAAACAAAATTTTTAAAATAAATTAATCTCCATTTTTAAATGCAAATTTCCAGTATTAAAGTAAGTTAAGTTTTCAAAAAGCCCCAAGTAAGTTCCAAGAGTGTCTTGAGAAAACAAGCTGTTTAGTTTCATCAACATAGAACTAATGCTAAAAATGCAATTATAAATTGAAACTTTTCTTTTTATATATAAAATTATCATTTTGAAATTGATGATAAGTTATCCTTTTTAAAAATACCTTAGGTAATTTATCATTTTTAATTTGGAAGGCAATTAAAAAAATCACTTTATAGTAAAATCAAAATATAAAATACAGAATATACTAATCGTCGCTTCATTCTCCAACTTAACACTAGTAAGATTTTACAAAGGCTCAATTGCTAAAATGAAACAGGTTTGAAGCAATGTGGCTAAAAATGGGTGTTTTGGAGCAGAAATTGTATATAAAAGCAGTTCGAGATTTAGAACAATAAGAGCAGGTGTAACATTCATGTTCTTAATGTAATCAAAACTCAGATTTTATTCTGCTATTATTATTATACACCATGGGTAAGCAGAAATTTCTGATCCAAGAGCCAAGCATTCAGTAATCAGAATCACAAGATTTCTAAAAAGCTGCAAAATAAATATAAGCAATACCAATATGAGCTTTTGACTATAGTTATTTTTATACCATTTTTATGGCATAAAAATAAAGAAAAAAGGGTCAAGCTGGTAGTCTAGTTTCATTTTTGTTTGGAATGAGCATATACAATTGACAATTCTCTCATTTTTTTCAATTCTAAATGATTAAAAAAGGCCATAAATACAAAAATTTCTGCTCACTGCACTTTATCTTTTTTTAATTTGGAATCTAAGTTCACCTGTTAGACTTTGAAGAGAAAAAGATTCAATCGGCTCGAATTGAATGTGACGTCACTTGATCTGAAACAACTTGGCTTAAAACGCGGCAGCGGAAACAACTTTTGCAAGTTTCTCACAAATCACGCCAACCTGTATGGGATATAGCAACTGTCTACCAAACAACGTCAACTATTTGACAGAAATATCACGATAACCATAGAGAACGGAAGGATGTCACGACATCGTAGCATTAGCAGAGTGTTTTGATCGGATTGGTTTTTGGGCATTTTCTATTCTTAATATTTAAATATCTATTTTTTTTAAAGAACTTTTGTTTGAATATTTGGAATCAGAAAGAAATTCTTCATAAATATAAACTAATTTCGTTCATTTTTAAAAAATGTGGGAATTGTCCATTCAGTCCATTCTTTCTTAATATATAAACTATTTCATCATCAATTTTTATTTTCTTTTTGGTGGCCACAGAATTCTAGAAAAAAAGTTCCCTGATAATTCCCTGACAGATTTCTAAAAAATTTCCTGATTTTAAGGCAAACTTTTTTCAAAATTTCCCCAATTTTCTTAGGTTTTCCAAATGTCTGGACACCCTGATAAAATAGAATATGTATTCTAAAGAGATAATATACAATTTAAAAAAAAAAATAGTTTTGCTGGTAATGAAAAGTTTAAATTATTCCGTAACATTAAACTTCTAATGGCTTAATTCTCACTACAAATTCATTCCACTCATCCGGGTCATTCCACTACAAATCTCCATGTAAATAGTGCCAAAATATGAATGAACATGCCTTAAACAATAAAAAATTTCCCTAATTTTCATGAAATTTTAAAAAGTTCCCTGACATTTCCCTGATTTCCAGGTTCTGTGGCCACTCTGATGAAATCAAGGCCCATATTTTCCCAATATCATAAATCAAAAGTCGTTTTAACAGCTCGTACAACTGTGAGAAGTTTACAGTGAAAGGTTCTATCTACCACAGTTGGAGACGAGAGAACAACAAAAGCTTGATGCAGCTCAGACTGTACACTCTGTGTTTTGTCATGTTTTCCTTATCTCTCAGGTTTGATATTACGCTGTAAGTTTATAATACCAAACAAAGCACACATTTATTACTATATATTCAGGGATTATGCTAAAATAAAATGTCACAAATCCACGACTTTTCATGACTTTCAAAGACTGAAGCAAATAATTTTCCATGACTCAAGAAATCAAATAACAACAACAATACTGATAATAATAATAACAATAATAACCTATATGAATTTTACTAACACGAATATAGTAAGTAAATCAATGTACCATAAAATGATTTTTATAAAGTTTTATTTTAATTTAAGTAAAAAATCCTTTTTTCAGTAACTTTCAAATCAGAAGAAAAAGGGAAAAATATTTTTCCAAATATAATTTCAGTGATAAAAAAGTAATAATAAAGAAATATTTGAAGAAAGAATAAGTCAATGATAATAAATTATATAATCATAAATCATATGTTTTGATAGCAACAAATGCAAAACAGAAGAAAGAGGACAGGAAAAAAAATTAAAAATATGTAAACACTAGCTTATCAAAACTGTTCATTTCAGTTCTCATATTATGAAATTTTTTTCACCTATGAAACTTTACTTGTGTGATGTCACAAATTTGGAGTTCAGATATGTTTTAATTAGCTGAGACATTTTAACTGTGACCGTTGTTTCCGTTAAAACATAAATAAAAACAGATGAATTTTCGATGAACTGAATAGAGATCATGGCGCAACAGTTTTTTCTTAAAATGTTTAGAAATACATTATATTCAAGGTATTTCTATGACTTATGGCCATATTTTTTGCTCAAAATCATGACTTTCCATGACAAAATTTACCCAATGTCCGAATTCCTGACTTTCCATGACATTTCCTGACTTTCCATATGAGCGGAAACCCTGTATATTGCTTTATTATTTTATTCTTAGGATGAGTTACTTAGAATTTGAAGGGCTGCAAATATCCATTAGAAGAGTTGTAGTCTGTCAACTTCTAACATAGACAGTTAAAATTGACTGATGATGGCAGAAAAACTTAAAAAGACATTGAAAAATATGATAGAATGAGGGAAAGGGATCTTGAACAAACTTACAAGGCCCTTTGTCTTGATATTTCTCAACAAAGGCAAATAATCTCCATTCAAATCTCTCAGGGATTTCACTTTCTTGCTGTGGCAGATGGCTATGAAATAAACAGAATCTTTTTCTGTTTCATCCCACTTCAGATCAGGTAACAACACAAATCCTAGTTCAGGATCCGAATCTTCAAATATTATTCTTTCGGCTTCACTTTTGTGTTCCAGAATATTGTACACCCACTAAAAGGCAAAGAGGAACTAAGTGTTAAAAAAAATTGTGTATTTCGAGCTTTACTTTAGAAAAGTTTAAATACTCTACAACAGCAACAAGGAGCAAGGTGATAGAGAAAGTTGAGCCATAATAAATTTTCTTTTCGAATCTTAAGAAGGATAAGTTGGGAATTTACCTTCAAATACTAGTTACCTAATTTTATACTATATACATTTTTGTTTGATACTATATTGGATTATATTGAATGACTTTTTTACAGTACATTCTGTACAGTTAGTTGATTTTCCTGAAAGTTTTTGTTTAACAATAAAAGGATTTAATTTTGTTATATAGCTTAGACCAAGACAATTTACTTTAGAGCTGAATTAAGTAATACAAATAAAGCTCAACAAAATACTGAATGAATCAGCATTTCCAAAGATGAGACGGACGCAACCCATAGGTGGGTGGTGAATCAATTTTTAATGGATTGAGAATAGTTTTTAAATGAGTGAAGTTTTCAGAAGTAATAAGAACTGCCAAAATGGGGAACAAACAGAAGTTTAGAAGCAGCTACATGCGCAGTAATTTTGTGAGACATAGCATTTTTAATACAAAATTGTTTTTACACAGTTTTACACAAAAAAGCATTTTAAAAACTGCTATTGGGTTGTACATGTTCTCAAACCATATAATAAGAGTACCTTACTTTTAAGAACATGAGATACATTTAGCAATTTCTATTCATTTAATTGCTTTTTGTAATTTAGAAACATTTAGTAATTCTTTAATTACAATTTGAATAAAGTGTTTTTAAGGGTTATTCCAAAGTAACATAGAAAACAATTCAAACATTTGTTTAATGACAGGGTTGGTGGTGTAACAAAGAAGATGGGTCATTGTTGATGTTAATACTCTATTGTTTCCCAAATTGTAGATGGTTTTTGTAAAAAAAACTTTTTTAATAATAAATATTTCTTCCTCACAAAAGTTCCCTTTTGATCTATAAAACCTCTTTCGGAAAGAAAAAGTGCTATTTGTTACTGAAAAAATTCAATGTGCCAAGGATAAAGTGGGTCATTATACAGAGTTCCCACTCAAATCACAGAATGAAAATCAATGAATTTTAAGGACATAAATAACGTTTTTAAGGACCTTTGAAAATTTGTGTTCAGGTATCATATCTAAATATACATTTTTAATAAAGTATATTCTACCAAAAAAAGTTATAAGTTGGTGCATGAATAATACAAATATGTCAGAGAATTTCGATACGGAGCGGATAAGTGGCGGTCACACGGGGATAGCAAGTCTGAGTTGTATTTTAATAAATTTTGCAGTTGGGCACACAACATCCACAAAAATTAAGGATTTCTAAGCATTTTCAAGCAGCTCTAAGCATTTTCAAGTACTTTCAAGGCCTTGAAAATAAGTTCAAAAATATTAAGAACTTTCAATGACTTTAACAGGGCCGTGGGAACCCTGTTATAGCTTCGGTTCCTAAAAGTGAGTAGCAATATGTAAAAGTTTGAGAACCCCTAGATACTTGTATATCCAGATCCATTGAGATAAAATAATAACAATATGAAGTAGTAGAGAGGGATGAAGAATTACAAAGTAAATTCGTCATACCTCCTCAAAGTAAGCTTTTGGCCAGTAAGTACTAGCAGCATTTACAGGTTAAAAAAATTTAAATTTATCGAGGAAGTATTCTATTCCAAATTTGCAAAACATTTTAAATGAAATACTTCCTTACAAGTTTGACAAATTTACTACAGGGTACCAACTCAAATTACAGAATGAAAATCAATGACTTTCAAGGACCAAACTAATGTTTTTAAGGACCTTTGAAAATTTGTTTTTAGTCATCATGTCTATATATAAATTTTTAATAAAGTTTATTCTATCAAAAAAGTTACAAGTTGGTGGATTTGTTGGTAGTACAAATATGTCAGAGGATTCCAATTTGATGCAGATAAGTGGTGGTCAAGCGGGGATAGCAAGTTCGAGTTGTATTTTTATAACTTTTGCAGTTGGGCACACAACATTTGCAAAAATTAAGGACTTTTAATTATCTCTAAGCATTTTCAAGCACTTTCAAGGCCTTGAAAACAAGTTCAAAAATATTAAGCACTTTTAATGATTTTCAATGACAGTGGGAACCCAGTATTATACATATTGAATTTTTTTAACTATAATCTATTTGAGAATATAAATCTAAGAGATAAGAGAAAGTAAAAAGAAATCTTACTTGAAGTGAGAATTTCTGTGATGTCAAGTGAGGGAGGACTATATTCTGATATATTTCAGGAGTTTCATTCACAATGAAGGATGACTGATGTTTATATTTTTCCACATGCTTAGGAGTAGCTGGACAAATAACTGTAGCTTTTATGTCTATGAAAGAAAAGAAATAAGACAGCGTTTAAATAAAAAATAATGCTGTTTAAGATTAAAAATATACAATACACAAGCTTCACCACATTTACTATGTTTAATATTGTCAATATACAGCAGAACACAAATAATCTGGGTCAATTGGAACCAGATCAAATCTGAATAAGCAAATCATTGCATAAGTAAGGAAATAAAACAATTTTGCTTTGGTATGGAAGGTATTTTGATGACTTTAAAAATAACTATTTTAGTATTGGAGTGCATATATTTCTACTTTTTTTTTGTAGGGAGAGTACGGAGAAATGGGACATTTTTCACAAAAATATTTCCTACAAATTATTTTCTACTGTTCAACATTGAAACACTCATTGTAATATCTTGAAACATTTCAACATACTTGAAAAACATAAACATGATGGTAATTACTAATATATTATTTTTATAAACCAATTAAAATAGCAAGAAAAATGTCCTATCCCTCCCTTAAGTGGTCGGTGACTGATGCGGCCTAAACGGAATGTTCAGTGTCAGCCACCGATAGCCGACATTGTACTCAACGTGCTAATGCACATTATTCTCTCTTAGAGGAAGAAGGGATTAACCCCAACCTTCCCTGGCTGTTTCACTGGTCAAATAAAGTAGGCGATGAGGTGGCTACTAAACTAAAAGTTTCTATCGGCCACTAGCTACTATGCGAAAATTTCAATTTCTAGGTCTACCTATCAAACAGCTTGACTATAGAGCAGCGTCAGCCACTAGGCGGTCCGCGACAGCTTTTTCTCCGGCCCGCCGGAACAGAAGAGTGAAAATCAAATTTTGCGGAAATAATTTTAATTTATCAACAATAATATGTGTTTACTACCAAAAACCGCATTTTGCATTAAGTGGCCTGCGTCAGTAAGTCTGGAAATTCTTTTTTCTGAGACTGCCAATGAGAAAAAATAAAAAAAGGAATAGTTCGAATTATTAACAATGACGCATTCTTTTGCATTGCTTAGTTTTGTACTTATGATACCCTACCCCCTTGATTCATGAATGACACAATTCAATTTCTGCTTTTCTGAATGTGATGGGCAGGAGTTGGGTGTTTTAATGCATACTGGCCTCTTTTGTTTTGTCGTGAAAAGAAATATCGTGATCTCTATGACTCCAGTGCAATAATAGCGTATAAGACTAGTTTTAAACGCAAAGTAGATAGTGAAAAGCGGACCGGTCGCCATCATCTCACGATTAACATCGACTAAAATGGAAGATTTAGGAGGTATAGTTTAAACGTCTTTATTGATTATGAGCTTATGTCAAGTCGCATTATAAAATTATCACAAAAGATTAACTTTTTTTATGATTTTGATTTACGATGTAAAGAATATTATTTTTTTAATTATTTGAAATAATAATCAAATATCAATTAAGTTATTTTATTAATATAAAAAAGTTAAATTATTGTTCAGTTTTCAAAATTGTTTTATATTGTTGAATTTTCTGTAATTATCACATTTCTAACATTGAACATATGTAGTAAAGCAATATATTTATTGGCGTATTCGGTATAAATCTGCGGCCCGCAGGAAAGTTCCAACATAAGTCATGCGGCCCGTCTCTAAAAGTTAGTGGCGAACGCTGCTATAGAGTCAACAAAGTTATCATAAGTCCTCACATTGACCCTCGAGCGACAGCTAGTAAAAAGTTGTAAAATAAAATTTCAAATATCTAGTAAATGCTTTGCTTCTTAACTACTAGTATACGAATATTGAGAAATGTGACAGAGGAAGTTGTGGTGAAGAGTGGCACTTTAAAATGTAGGGGAAAGAGGGGATGGTTAGAATGCGTTATACGCCCCCCCCCCCTCCTTTCGCCAACTTTTTTTTGTGATTTTATGCCAAGTATGGTAACCCGGCATCTATATATTTCTATTACAACTTGGCATCCAATTCGGCAAACCTGTAATTCAATTCAGTAGTAGTGTCAATTCAATTTGGCAGCATTTTGCAAGGTCGCCAGGCGTGGGGGGCGTATAACGCATTTTAACTGAGGGGATTCAAAACTATGGAGAAAATGTGAGACATCATTGGAGAAAGATATCATTTAGTTTTTGGGAATCTCATTAAAGCTCCCTTCCAAAATGGTTCATTCACAAAGAATATTCTTTTATTTTCTTACCTCCTCTATCAACTTCAGGGTAACAAGCGTAATCAATGATATTCGGTAATGGTGCAGAGTTGGCTTTTAGATTAAGAGCAAGATCAGCAGTATTCAACAATTTTTCAACGGAATCTTTGGCGATAGGTAATTTTTCCAACAAAACAACGGCATTTTCTTCAGGAGAATCAAAGTATCCTTCAAGGAAAACGGATTTCGAGGTACTGCTTTCCGATAAGATTTGTTTCAACTTAAAACCATCCAAAGATGTCACACGACTGTGTGCACTCAAATCTTCTGCAATAGGTGGTGGTTTATCACTTTCATCCGATAATTTTATTTTCTTCCTAGACACTTCATCAGAAGAATCAGCATCTGAAACTGAAGCCATCGTTAATTAATGTTTGAAATTGATTGTTTGAAACCAATTCCGGGTGTCTATTTCTGCTCCTGCTCGGTCAGAAAAAAGGTCGATACCTACACAAACACATTTCTTTCTTTAAAACCAGAAGTTCAAATTGGAAAGATGTTATTCAATTTTCCTCAAAAAAATACCATGGAGAAGGTCAAAAATTCTAGTGTTTCTACATATTTGTGAACAGTTTTATCATATGCTTGTGTAGAGTTATGACATCATATATAAACAATTCGGTTTCAAGTAAAATGTTCAGCACAGTAATGTTTGTGATGAATACATCTCAACTCACCTCAATGTAACTTGTTTACTTTTTTTACACGAAAATTCTGCATGTGGTTTCCTAAATTTTTCATGCATAACGCATATTACGGTTACCTTTGAAAATGACGAAAAAAATTGGTGACTTTTATACTTTTGCTTATAAATTAGAAGGCAGTTCATTGGTAAGATACTTGTTTCTAAAACAACACGAAGGAAAGGATGGTGACATCAAGCCTGCCGACCGCACATTGTACATACTAAATGTGCCTCAGTATTTGAACACAAACTGTTTGAAGCAGGTATTTGTAAAATATGGAGCCATCGAGAAAATCTATATTCATTCGAAGCCTACCAGTGGCGAGGAAATGTCGCAAAGCAATTCAAAGTTTGGTCCATCAACATCCGAACTTGGATCAAAAGTATCCTATGTAGTATTCACTAAACCTGCGAGTCTTAAAAGAGTTTTCAAAGAAAGTGACGTAAAAGTAGTATCGCGTAAAGAATTTCAATTAAATGTCGGAAAGAGTAAATGGTCCAATGATTACAACAAGAGTTTTGTGAATGTTAAAGAACTTGAAGGTGAAATCCAAGAGTTTATGGCTGCATTTGATCAGAAGGTTGATGAGGAAAAGCAAAATGAAAAAGAAAAGATTGGAGAACCAGATGAGGAAGGATGGGTTACTGTGTCAAAATTCAGCAAGAAACCAAAAATACCACGAATTGAATCTGTAAACTCAAAGTTGATTGCGAAACAAAATGCTGCTCGGTCTAAACAAGCGACCTTAAAGTTTTACAAGAATCAACTGCGTGATGCTAAGTTTGAGCAAATCTTGGAACTGAGGAAAGGGTTTCAAAAGGACAAAGAACAAATTGCT
Organism: Linyphia triangularis; assembly: GCA_963978545.1. NCBI lineage: Eukaryota > Metazoa > Arthropoda > Arachnida > Araneae > Linyphiidae > Linyphia > Linyphia triangularis. Next base: position 31,053,479 of record OZ021731.1, on the reverse strand, counting down.
ATGATGAGGGCTAGAAGAAAGTTTAAGCCATTTTAGAACTTTTTATGTATCAAGTTTTCAAATAACATCTGTAATTTAACTTGTACCTTGTTTATGTATAAAATCCAATGTTGAAGTGTTTTTGTGAATCTTTTTAGAATAATTTTTATTTAGGCAGTTTTGACCTAAAATTAGAAGTTAAATAACTTGGGATATTTTTTTCAAATGTGGTCTTGTTACTCTAATTTTCAAATAAATTATTTAATTTGGGGCCAATAATGATACTATAAATTTTATTTTTTCGTTTTTGCTAATAGGATTTTTTTTAATGCATCAAGTTTCTTATGGTTCTCTTCCATTAGCCGCGTGCCAGTTGGTGCAGTTGCTGCCAAGTTTAAATGTTTAAATGATATGTCAATGTATCGCCAAGCCTAAATGTGTAGGGGCCACGTAGCCCAGTAGGGAGAGTATCATTCTCGCAACTAGAAGGTTGCGAGTTCGGGCCTGGGACCGACTAAAGACCCCCGTGTTCGCTAATGGTGACTAGAGCACGTTAAATCAGTCATGATCGCAAAGTCCTCCAAGTTCCCATACAAATCAATACTTCTGGGGGTGGCAAAGCCAAGTCTTCTGGTGGAATCATCTGCTTGGTATTGCCTCTAAATTAAGAAGTTCCAGATACGGTCTGTAGTGCTGCCATCTACTGGGTAGCTACCGAAAGAGGTAGAAATGAACTCTTCGGCTGCTACAGGTAGACTTGCGCACTCCCTCTTGCGAGTGTGCGCTTACATCCTGTACAGTACTGCCCACTACCAATCTGTACGGGATATGGGGTTGGTACAAAATGCTTAAGCAGAGGTGCCTTAGTCCCCATAGTCCTTGATAAGAAGAAGCCTAAATGTTGTATGGTTTGTTATAGGAATTATAATGTTGCTAGTTTGGATGAGTTATTGCAGCAATTTGGAGGTTTCTATTTCGTACCTGTCTTGTGAAAGAGTACTTTTTTGTTATAGTCAGATGATTAATTTTTTAGTTAAAAAATTATCAAGTATATTTCAAACTAAAGATTTTCATGGCATATTTTATAAAAATTTGAGCTACTTTTTTTACATAGTTGTACTGTTATGTTAAATGGAGTATTGTGCCAATATATAGGTATGTGGCACAATCTAACACTAGAAATAATATTGAAACTTAAAATAATTACTAAACCAAAGAATTCGTATATAGTTTTATTTCAAACAAAAGACTGATCTTCACATATTACTATAGCTAAAAATGTAAATTAGGTTGATACATACAATGAACAAGACTTAAGAAAATATTTTTAATCTTTGCTTCTAGTAAATATTATAAAATGTAAATTCTGTTTTTCCTCCGAAATATAATTTCTTTTTAATAATGCAGTATGCCAATAATTACTAACGTTTGGTATAAATTTACCTATGAGTTTGAGGATTTTTTGTTATTAAAGGGCTTTTCCTCTTTAAAAAGTTATTAGTTAGTACATTTTGGATCATCATGGTCTTCTTGTGGATGGTCTTGGCTATGTGGCAGATAAGGCATCTGTTTGGATTAACCTAAGAAAATTCATCTAACAAAACTTTTGTTTCCCCAATGATGGATGAACTAATTTTCTTTTAAACAGTTCAAAGATTGATCCTTAAAAATTTGTAATGAATATTTATTTTTTGAATGGCAAGAAACAAATCGAATTAACAAAAATGTAAATAATGTGAATGTAAAAATACAATAAACAAAGCTATTGAAAATTCTTTTAATCTTTGCTTCTTGTAATTATTAAAACATGATAAATTCGGATTTTTACTCTTACATTCAAAAGTTATAAATGTTATTTATTGAATGTTAGAACTAAAATTACTCTTGAGTTAGAACAGTTTTAATTGTTTAAGCTATTAATGTACCTACCTTTTCACTTCAAAGATGCTAGCATTTAATTCAAGATGGCCGTTAGTCTGGTTTTAGACATACAATAACTATTCCTTTAATATTTAAAGTGTACAGCATTCATATTTGGTGAAGATGCTTCATCTGAGGTAAATTATTTAAAAAATAATTTCTAAATGATATTGAAAGAACTGGAAATGTAGAGCTTTTAAATTGGAGTTGTGGCGACAGATTTTGTGAAACTTAACGTATATAAAAACAACAAAAATTTGAAAAATTGCCATCCATATTCTGTGCGCAAAAGGGTTTTTGTACCTTCTACTATAACCTGTTTAAGAAATAAGGATAAAAAAAAAAGATAATATTAGATTTTTTTATCTAATTATATGGATATTTTTTATTTTATTAGATAAAAAAAAATATGATTAGATGTAAGAAGTAATAATTGAAAAAAAGAAACAAGGCATACCTACATAATGGCATATTGTTTGTTAAGTACTAAAAAAAAATATTTAAATGTAAGAAAATTGTCTCGATACAGCGAAATTGTGACAGCCAAACGTCAAACGATAGAATTATTTGTAGATGGTTTTAATCCATTTTGAATAAAATGGAAGGAAATTTTTCCTATTCATAAAATTTTAAAAATTGTTTTATTAATCACAAAAAAAAAAAAAAAAAAAATCTTACTAAACTACACAATAGTTATGGTTATCTTTAACAAAATATCATTGGAAATAAAAAATTCTTGATTATTTAACAATGTATGGGTGCAAAAAAATCAATGTTTGTTTTAACATTTAACTATCATTTCCAAGTTATTATTTAAATCACTAACTGTTCATAGAAAGTTGGTATTTTACTTTTTTTGTTTTGTTTTTTTTAAATGATAAATCTCAAAATGGAATATTTTTTTGCCATTGGACTTTCTACATTTTGATCCAGTTTTAAAGATAAAAAAAAATTGTATATATATATAAAAAAAAAAAAAAAACACATGAAATTAAACAGAACAACAGTTTTATTTAAAAAGTTTATCAAATAAAACAAAGATGTATCTAGCTAGCGTTCACATTCCTCCCTCTCATTTACTGTACCATATAAAAGTTTGCAAAGATTCCTGCAGAATTACAGTAAGCTATCTTTGGTGTTTGTGTGGCTTTCCTAGTCCAGTTTTAGAAGGGAGATGGATAGCTTTTTGTAAATCAAAGAAAGAAAATGGAGGTAAAGTACGAAAGAACTGGCCATGACTTGTCACTTAGGTGTAGCAGAAAAACCTCATTCTCTGGGATAGCAACTAGCAGGGGAAATTGTTGTGTCGATGCTACAAGGTAGAATTTCCCCCATTTAAAATATATCAAATTCTTCAATTATAAATTGTTAACTACTGATAAACTTATTCAACAAGAAATTGTGATGAACTGCTAATTTTTGTATGCATGCTCTATAAGGAAACCATTTTCTTTTTGTTAATATCGGATCAATTTACAAAAAACCCAAATTAACACTAAAACGTTCAAGTTTGTGTCGATACGCAATAGATGTTTATATTGCATCAGTTTAAAGGCATAAAACTTGCTATGCTCTACACCACACATTGTAAAGTCTGTATTAGAAAATTATAGCACCAGACTTATGAACATCAACTAATTGTCAAGTGTAGAGTAATACTGTATTAAAAAATTATATAACTAGTTAAAATCTAATAGATCTCAATTCATACATTAACCAGTTTTTTGTTTAATTGGCCTAATATTCAACATAGACAATGATCTTTGGAGTACTGTTAATATAGTGAAATTTGTGTATAACAATATTTTTTTTGGTCTCAGCATAATCCTATTCATTTAATGTATTTCGAACCTGCCCATAGCGATAATCACTTTGTAGATACACCTGTAAAACAATAATTTAACCTCTTTAGAAAGCAGGTAGTATATATATATCTTCAGAATTTTTATCTTGGGAAAACTATGACATTTATTGGTCCAATACAACTCGACAGACTTTTTAGGATGTTACAAAATGTTTCAGTAGTGCAGTTGAACTTGTTAGAGGGATATAAACATGTGTATGCAAGTGTCACTTACATCAGTTAGTAAACAAACAAAATTAAAAAAAAAAAAAAAATGTCCGTATATGTAACACATTTTTTTAAATAAATGAAATTATGCTGGGCTTGCATCTCCCTTTAAGGTATAATAAAAATTTTAGCTAATATTTTGACTTTGTCGAAAAAAAAAAGGCCATATTAATACCAAATCATGAAAAAATCATTAATGGTATAGCTACATTGCTTCACCTCTGTAAAATCATCAGTTATGCATTCTTCATATTAATTTACCAGGAGGTAAACATATCTTATCTGAATTCTTAGGGCAAATCTATTTTCACTGAATGGTTAAATTGCTAATTATTGTTGATTAATTTGCAATTGTATAAATTATTGTATTAATATACATAGTATTTCTTTTCAAAATATTTAAATACAGCAAAATTTATAATTCTACATACAATCCAGCAAATATATTCATGTACACCTTACTATATAACTTGTCCATAACAATATTTTTCTAAGTCCCTACAGTATCGTTATAGACAGAGTTAACTGTATTATGTTACAATATTTAATGTACATGTGACAAACTTTCTTTCTTAAACTACTCTGTTTTTAACTGTTAACATTCATAAAAGCATTTCCTATTTAAAATAAACATAATTAAGATTTAATTAAAAATTTTAATCATAATAATAAAAAAGTAATTCACAAATTACTCATGTTTTTTATTTCATATACATAACTTTGACTAAATGAGCTGTTTTTTATAAATGAAAGCCAGAGTATTATGTAGTTTTGTATGGGTAGGTTGCAATCTTTAATGTAGCAGGTTTTAATGCTAAAGGACCACATAGTTTTTTAATTTTAAAATTGAAGTGTCGATTACTTGGGTATTTACCATATTGTCAGAAAACATAATAAAGCTAAGTGAATCTAAGCAACGTCGGGCTGTGTATCTAGTACATATATTTAGTTTTCATTTTAATTAAAATTTCTTTTAGTGTTGATTATCACATTTTAGTTGTTTTGAACTTCAATAATTGATTTCATAACACAAAAGCTCAGTTTATTTAACCACAATAAATTATAGATGCTAAGTACAAAATCGTTTTTTTAAGAACATTTAAATTTTATAATATTGAAGTAGACTACATTTTAAATTGTATTTTCCAGGTACAATAAGTATGCCACACCACCAGTTCAGAGGCTATGATAGCAAAAAGATACATAAATTGTAAATGCAGGAGTCACATTAACATACAATGTATTTCAAATTGAAAAAGTTTAGCAAAAAACAGACGAATTAATAAAGTAAATTCATAAGAAAATAAAAGATTGAAAATCACATCAAAACATAAACAAATTATTACAATTATGAAGTTTATAGTATTCAAGTATGCTTTTTCTTAAAATTAAAAGCAAAGAGTTTTATAGAATCCAAGGAAAAATTAATGTTTTTTAAATTAAGATTACAAGTTAAGGTAACCTAACAAATGCAATATAACCATAATATATGGTTTTCTTTAATGTAGCAGTAGAATGAGATATCGATGGCCTAGTATAAATACCCAAAGAGTCAAAAACTTAAAACATGATATTTTTTTTTTACGTGATATTATTTCTCAACAAAGCATACAAAATTTCGAAACATATAGATTTACTTTGTTAACTCGAAAGAATTTGGGGATTTCTTGCCCATTGTCACAAAACCGCATTTTCAGAAATATTGAGATACAATATATTCATTCTAGGTCACCGATATGCAGTTTGATCAAGTTAGCTCCTTACACACAAGTTAAAAGGGAAACAGATTCAATAAAATACCAAGTACAAATATTGGTAGAAACCATACTTTTAAAATGCAATTCAATGGAATCATGCTGCCAACTGATGAGACAATGGTTATTTACATAAAGTAGGCAATGACTGACAAAAAAGTTCTTAAAATATCCTCAAGGGTAATCCAATTTGCTGACAATCTCTCGAACTTTTGTTATCAATGCTTCATTTTTCGCAGGATTTTCTAGAATGCCATGCAACTGGTTCATGTAGGAATCAATGGTTTCTGGAGTAGGAAGTTCATTTGTATCTAAAAAAACAAACCACATTCTTCAATAAATATATATCAAAACAAATATAAAATATACTAGCTAATTTTTCTTAATACTTTCAAGTATTTTTGAGGAATCGGCAATATTGAGGGAAAAAATGGTACCAATTATCTTTCCATAATTTTTAAAGTTGGAAATTTTCTTTGGAAAAACTTATTATGTCATCAATATGTTTCTTCTAAACTTTAGCACCACATCAATTTCTTTTGTTTTTGTATAAAGAAATGACTTTCGCATTTGTTAAACTTTTTTTAGGAATTTTCGTTTGGGTAGAAACAATAAAACTGAAGTTGCTTGATCAGCAGCATAGTTATAAATGTGCGATTCAGCGTCAAGTCAAGTGTTTTAAAAACCTTTTTTTTACAAGTAAAATAAAAAAATAAGACAACTTTTACATAAAATCAGGAGATGAACGTTAGGTTGCTAGTTCCTACTGAAAATTTTTACCGATGGAAAAAATATGTACTTTATGTATGTAATTAAAGTAAAATATTAAAAAACCTACTTTTTATAATATTCTAAGCTAAACTATATATATATATATATATTTGAAAACTTATCATTGTACTAAAATTAAATTTACAATTTAATAATTGAGACAAAGCTAAGCTTTTAAAAATATATAAAACAACACATACGAGTATTATAAGGAAATGTAAATTTAATTAGACAGTTTTTAATAGTATAATTACAATTGAAGGCATAACAAAAATATATATGTAAATGTATACTTGGCAATATTATATAAAATAGGACAGATTCTTTTTATAAACCATTGCACATGTGCACTAAATTTTTTTATTTTAAGTGAAATAAAGTATAAAAAATGAAATTAAAAGGAAAAATTTAGTTAAAAATATTTAAGTACTGAATTTAGAAAATGAAAGCCATTGGTAATAAACAGACTCAAAGTTTTCTACACAATTGTTCCTTAATCAATATCTTGCGTTACTAAAAGATATGTATTCTTATTTCTAAGGACTAAAAATCATATCCAGTTAATGAAAAGTGCAGTAATAATCGAAGTGTTATCACAATTTAGGAAATTCAACTTTTGTGATTTGCTGACTAGAAATTAATAAAATAAAAAAAACCTGTAAATATTTATACAAAACCGATAACTTGAATTAAAAACAACTATTCCTAAAATAAGGGACTAAAGCAAGATAGTTAATTTGACAATACTTTTTTACTTTCACTATTGAGAAAAAATTCATTTAGTTTTACGTGGATCAAAAATGAAGACCAAGAAGATTTAAGACCAAAAATGGAAATGTTCTCTATTTTCATAGAATAAGTTATTGTAAATGAAAAACTAATTTTGAAAAAAGATTAAAAGCATATTTTATCAAGCACAAACTTGTTTAATTACTTCATGTTTATTTAAATAAACAAAAATGTAACTCTGTGTCAGCTTTCTCTCTCTAGTTTACAATTAATTTCATCCAAACTTGCAGTAATTGGGGATGTAATAATAACATACAAGAAAGAAAATAAAATTAGGATAAAAAACTAGAAAAACTTATGAAACATACTTGGCAAAGGCAAGTCCGCAAAATTATCCAAAAGTACATTTCGTAGGGATTCTAAATGATCCTGCAAGGCTATGTTATTGCTACGTTGCTGTGTGTTTTCAACTTCTAGTTTATCAATGGCAGACTTCATATTTTCAATGTGCTTTGTCAGAATGGCATTTTGCTCTTCGTACTCTGTGTTTGATTTTCGCAGCTGTCTCAGTTCGGCCTCTCGAGCTGCAAAAATTAATGATTAATCAATGACTAATTTATATACAAATATATATTGTTTTGTACACAGTGAAAATTGTTCTAAGAAAACTATTAAGTAAGAAAATAATTGAAATAGTAAAGAATTTTATTTTCTTTAAATTTCGTCAAGTGCATCCTTACCAGAAAGCTTGTAGGAAAAAATATGCTAATTTAAGGTAGGCATGAAAACTTTATCATCTATATTTTAAAAATATCAAATGAGAGAAATGAAAACCTTCTAAAATGAGAATATTAATAACAGATTCATAAATAGTTCGTTATAGTTTTATTTTACCATTTTGAAACTTGAATACTAGAAAAAACAATTTTCAATGTTTCTCACTCTCTTTTTAATTTGAGAGTTTTTACAAAGTATCATAGAAGTAGTAAAATAATGTTAAGAGAAAATATAAAACTAAAAAATTAACATAATTTACACAGTAAACAGGTAACAAGTAAATTAGTGAACACAATCACATATATTGATGTAATAATATCTTATAAATATACTATCTAATGTAATAATTAAAGTTAGAATTCAACACCTTAACTGTTGTTAAAAGACATTACAAATTCGGATCATCAGGAAAACTATTAAATTATGTTTTAGATGATATCTACTTGGGTGAATAAAATCTTTTTTGATATGTTAAGCATAATTGACTGCTTATAGCCTATCATGTAAAATATTAACAGAGAGATGGGAAGACATAAACATCTCAATACATGATATGTAAACAAATGTTATTATCTTTTATATTAGTTAAGTGTTTAGAATTTAAATTGCAGAAAAGCTGGTGTTACATGTAAATTATGCACTAAATTCATTTATCAACCAGACATCAATTAATCGGTTATTGCGAACAGGGTTCAACTTGGAAAGTCGCAAGGCCAAATTTGAGTAAAAAACATTTATAATTTGCATAAATACTATTTGTTACATTGCTGAAGCAAAGTATTTTAGATTAAATTGTATTTTCATTTTATTTAATAAAATTTGATTTATCAGTGACATCGATTTAAAGCTAAATTTAAGTCAGAGAAATTTAGACAAATGGCAGTTATAATTGTAAGTTGAAACAGAAACACAGTGAACTTGTAAGCAACAAAATAACAAACAGATAGCTTGGATATTCTTTACAGCGAGAAAACACTAAATTTGTTGTAATTCTTTGTTTTCGAGACAGCATGATAACCAAGGTTTTATTTACATTTGGTGGGACCCTCAAACTACTTTTACCCCTTTAAACAAGTGTTTTTGAATGTCTTTCTTCTCAAACAGTTTACAAAAATACAAATAAATAATAATAATAATAATAAAAAATTAAAAAAAAAAAAAAAGAGGAAATATTCATCTACAAATTAATGTAAAATTATTTAAACAGTATAAGAAATTAAAAGTTCATATATTTCCTTTAGTCATTTTTCAGCTACAAAGTCTTGCTTGAATTTTTCTTAAAATTGTAATTTAATTGATCATCACACAAGTAATAGAAACAATTTGGTTGATAACTAAAAGTAGGCTCCTGAGCAGAGATCTCATGTGGAACTTGGGTCCCGATGATAACACATCCAGTCAAGGAGCAAGGGCTACTATACATCGGATACAAAATAATGCTGAATTCATTGCATGTAGGATACCAAAAAGCTTTGATTTAGGCACTGAGTTGAATTAGACTCCAGAATACATAATTTGGAAACAGATTCACTACAATGCAATAGCCAGCGAGGAAATAATACACAGAATTTTGAAGTAAAATACTGATTGACACGATACTTTTAGTGTCTAGTTATATAGATGGATGTACAATATTTTGCAAACTATAAAGTACACAAACAAATATATTTGAGATTATTTTAATCATAAAAATCTTATACAATAAGCTTAAGTGTAAATACAGGGTGGCCATAAAATTCAGGAAAAAAAGTTCCCTGAATTTCCTGACAGATTTCTAAAAAATTCTTCAATTTTACTGTAAACTTTTTTCAAATATTTTCAAATAATTTATACAAATCTGGAAATTTTTCAGATGTGTAGACAACCTGATAAAATAGAATATATATGCTAAAAGATATGCTAATTTTCAAAAAATAGTTCTGGTGGTCATGAAAAGTTCAAAATTATTCCAGAACATTAAACTTCTAACGATTATCACTCCAAATCGGTAAATGGTACAAAATACTGATGAATGGGAAAACATGCTTTCAACAACAAGTGAAAATGACCCTGATTTTTGTGAAATTTTAAACTATTCCCTGATTTTTTCGGAATCAGAAAACTCCCTGACATTTCCTCGATTTCCAGGCTCTATAAATATTTATTGACCGAGAAGTAAAATTGATAACTTGACTGGGGGGACTCAATGCTATATTCAAGGTCATAAGCAACAAATGTTAAAAATACCTTTATTGTGGTCTAAGAATTCTTCAGTAAATATTGGAATGTCGAATCCTGGAGCTTCACCATCATGATGTGTTTCATTCATTGGCTGTGAACAAATGATTCATTATTACGTTATCTTTCTAAATATTCATTCAAGCTTTCAATAACTTTATAATGATAATTATGTACAGTTGAGAGAAATTTGATCAATAGGCATAGCAACATTAGGGATAACTAGTAACCCCCTTAGAAGCACATGGACAAAAAGGGACAGATTGCTTTCACAAAATTATTATTAACTTTCTGTTAGGTTAAAGTTGATTGTCTGTGTCACACACAAACATCATAATCATGTGACAATCTAAGATAGTGCTACGAAGCACTTAATTGATCTCATCATGTAAGCTTTTCCCTGTCATTATTGCTAATACTATATTATTCAGATTAAAATACCCGGCAAAACCATTCATTTGTGGAATTTCTTGCAACAAAAGATTGAAACTTATGAGTATGTTTTTATAAATTTCAATGATGAACCTCACAAACATTGCAAGGATTGAATGATACTTATACACATGCAATATTTGTTAGCATATTTGTTTTCTTTGAAGTTGTCCATTTTAAAGAATAATAGAGGGTAGCTTTCATTATTACATGGATATAAAAATGAATTTGTTTCACAATTTGTATTATTTTAGTTGCACCCACTTGTTAAGGTCTAGAAAGCTAGTCATTATATATATACCTCAAAACAAGAACAACCAATATCAGTGTACTCAGTTTTGATAAATAAGCAAGTAAAAAATGTAATCTGCAGCAGTGCCCAAGATCAGAAATTTGCCAGATTTGAAATAAGTCAGAAAATATTACACCTATAACTCTGGTTGCTAGGCTTTAAAAACATAGCTTTACAGCCATGTCATATATCATTTGGACTATTTTGTGACAGTTGCTTTTGTTTAAAGGTATGGATTTTATTTTAAGTTCAAATTTTCATAGTACTGATGTTATAAACAGTATAAATTGCCGACATTCTCAAGCAATATTTTAGCAGATACTATGACTGGTAAAGTATGACATTTAACGAGTATGAAAAGGGGAACAAATTATTCGTAACATCAGGGTGTCCAAATAAAAAACAATTCGAATTTCTCTTACAATTCCAGGACACTAAACTTTAACAGTAATACTAAAGAAAAAAAAAAAGCATAAATTTAAAGAAATTACAAAAATGTATCCATTTTACCAAAAGTTAAAAATTATTGTAATTGATTAATAATGCATAGAAAAGTACTAGAAATGCTTTTAATACATATACAAATGTTAATTCAATGCAAAGGAATTTTATTTATCCTTCAATTGATGTGGTAAAACCATCAAATGTTTACTTTGAATTTGCTATTTATTCTGTGATACTTTTTGCGAATTTGCTATTTAAACAAGGATTTGTGTTAGTAATAAAAAGTAAATTGATTTGAATGGAGTGGTGAGGAAATGTTTCTGAAAAGATAATTGTAATGAATAAAATTTTAAAAAGATGTGTATACCAAAAACAGCAGAAATAAGGATATTTTACTTTGAAATAAGAGAAATTCAGTTTGGGAATGATTACAGTTTAACTTCACATGCAGGGGTCAAAGTGACAAAATAAGAATATATAGAATTTTTAAGAAAAATATATAGGACAATATAAAACATCAAATAACTGCACACAGTTGCTGCTGAACTTGAAAATTATCTCGTTAAACATTTATGTACTCATTATATTAAATTTAAGAGAATAGAAAACACACAATTAAAAAAAGGGTTAAAATGCGTTATACGCTCCCCACTTTAGCGACTTTGCACCAAGTTGCATTGACACTACTACTGAATTGAACCACAGGTTTGCCAAAATGGATGCCAAGTTGTAATGGAACCATATAGGAACCGGGTTACCATACTTGGTGCAAAATCACTAAAAAAAAAGGGGGGGGGGGGAGTGTATAACGCATTCTAACCAAAAAAAGAAATCGTATGATCCTGAATATGTCCTCCGTTTTTGCCTCAATATTCCATCCCTAAATCAAGTTTTATAAATTACATTGTTTGTAATCTTGAGTTTTTTGCTTTCAGCATCTATAACTTCTCCAATTTCTTTAAGTATTTTCTTTTTATCCCTGTTTGCCGTCTTTTGTTGGTTCAGCTTTGCTGTTCAGTGAATGGATTGGTGACGAAAAGTGGCAGATTTAGGGCCGATTGTGGCGAACCGGGTCTTGATTTTCTGGAAACACTAGAGACCGTTTGGATTTAACAACACAACGGATTGACGTCATTTTCAATTTTGACGACTTTTATGAAAAAATCGTGGCTAAAATTCCAAATCCAGTTCAGATTCTGCGCCAAGGTGATTTTCACCAAAAAATGGCAGCCTCACAATTTATTTCAGAGTAAGAGAACTGCCTATGGTTGCCTTAATTTGGCACGGTTTGATGTAAACCATTCGTGGCGCAGAATCCGTACCAGATTGGGAATGAAAAAAATCACCATTCGACACCGTACAGTAAATCTTAACCCTTTTGCTTCCACCATCAATTATTGACTGAGCACTCGAAATGTTCTTTAATATAGTCCTGCAGGTTAATCACAAGTTGTTTTTATCCGTTTTTTCGAGGCAGAGTTTTGTTGCTGCATCTCTCTCTGTATTATGACCAATTAATTTACTACGTTGGAGGAGAAATTGATCAGAAATTCAAGACTGCGTACTATGGAAAAGTTCACATGTTTACAACTCTCGCTGGTCCAGTAGAGTCGAGTTGTAGGTTATGCAGCACATGACTTCACAAGAGATAAGACGCTGCTACGCACATCGCTTTTGCTAGATCTTCTTCAACTACGATCGCGCCAAAGAATCCGAAATATAAAAAATGGCAACGAACGGCCCCATTATTACGAATTCGAAGAAAATATAGGTTGAATCAATATAGAAATATTGGATATATAGGACGTTTTGGCCGATTTTTAAAAAAATATAGGATTTATAGGACGGCTGCGACCCCTGCATATGCAAAAATGGGGGTCAAATATATTAAAAATAAATCAATGATAGTAAGAAAATAAGAACAGATTTACATAGGATCTATGTGGTAACAGAAAGAACAGTACATGTACTTTATTTTTATATTTCCTGTTAAGAATTTTTTTTTTATCTATATGTTAAAAACAGCTTAGCCTGCTAGGTGAAATAAGATGTGACTAAGAGACAGCAAATTAAGTGAGGAAGTGGATAGAGTTCTAACCGAATTTTTTGAAATAAAAACTGGTGTCAGACAAGGATGTATACTTTCGGGGTTCCTATTCATCCTTGTGATTGGTTGGATTCAAAGAAATACAACTGCAGACCAGACTATAAGATGGAGATTTAACACCTTCCTTGAAGATCTGGACTTTGCAAATGGTATTGTGTTTATATCATCAAGATATATTGACTTAGAAAAAAAAAGTTATTTAATAAATATGCAAATAGTGTGGGATTACATATAAATGAAAAGAAAATCCAAACAATGAGAATGAATACCAAATCCCTCAAAAAAGCTAAAAATTGATGAAGTTGAAATTGATAATGTTGATGAATTCACTTATATCGGTTCTGTTCTTGATAGCAATGGAGGAGTAGAGGCGGATATTAGGGCAGAAACGTCCGAGAAAAAGCATCTTTTAGAAGCCTTAATAAATTTTGAAGGTCCTCAAGCATCAAAATAAAAACAAAATAAATATAAAACAATAGTCAGAGCAATTTTATTGTATGGAGCTGAAACATGATGCCTCAGAAAATCACACATTCAAAAACTTGAAGTTTTCCAAAATAATTGTATTAGAAGAATCCTTAAAATTTTTTGGGCAGTTAAAATTAGTAACGCAGCAATTTTAGAAAGGGCAGACATTGCTTCAATAGAGGAAGAAATCAGTAAGAGAAAGTGGCGATGGACGAGTCATGTGTTAAGAATGCCAAAAGGGAATCTAACACACGTTTCTTTCACCCGGGCTCCTGATGGCAAGAGGAATAGAGGAAGGCATAGGACAACTTGGCAGAGGCAAATGCAATCAGACCTAAAAAAAGGCTTGCTTAAATGGTCTAGAGGAAGCAAGATCCCTGGCAAAAGATCGGAGGGCATGGAGAGGTAGGCTGGATGTCTTACGCACCAAACGGTGTGAAGTGCCTAAGTAAGTAAGAGACAACATAGTAAATCCAGGGTGTCCACAGAAAAGTTATTTTAAAATTCCCTGATATTTCCTGATTATTCCCTGTAACACCCAAATTTTTCCCTGATTATAAGTTATCGACAAAATATATATAAATAATAAACTTTCAAGTAAAAGAACATTCAAATTCACCATCATAAAGAAAATTACGATGCATGTACTGTTTATCTTTACACATTTATGACACAAATACCAAATTGCTTCATTTAGTGTAGTGTATGTATAGTGTACCTGTACTGTGCAATTATACTTTAAAATCACACTTTTTTTTTCATTACAATCTAATCTCAAGAAAAGAGGACTCTAGTATTATATTTCAGATTTAATAAGCTGTTTTCTTAAGTAAAATTTTAAAAATAAAGTCAAACCATAAATCATGTCAAAATGGATCAAACACACACACACATTTAACAAATACTCTGTATATTATATTAACTATTTTTATTTTCTGAATACTTGAAATTGTAATCAAATTTCAAAAATCAATAATTACTTTAAAATATTTTCGTAAAGTAAAATTTTTATATTTTATGAATTATATATCAATTTGTGCATTTGAAATTTTTTTTTTTTTTTTTTTAAATGTAGTTGGATTGGGGGAGTTACACTATTTTCATTGGCTTTTTAGTTTGCATAATTTTGTTGTCCAAATTGTTCAATTTCATTATTTGCATTATTTGAAATTTTCTTTTTTGTTTAAGATCAGCTGTAGCCACTGTTTAAGTACAATACCCAAGCAAAATTTTTACAAAATAAACACATTTTCCCCAGACAATTAATTTTAAACAATTATACATAAAAAAAATGCTTTAACTTTAAACTATTACTTACATCGATAGTTAAATGTAAAATTGTTTTTCAAGTTAAAATAAACAATTTTACATTCAATAGCAGTTAAAATTACAATTTTAAATAAGGATACATAATAAAAACTGGGACTATTTGGATTAATTTCTTGTGCAAAATTAAATTAAAATTCTAATTATTCATCATTAATTCAAACCAAACGGTGAAAACGATCCTCACATACACACTAATAACGTACATAGCGGCTTTCGCATCAGCGGAAGTCTAGGCGAATGACACCAAAACGACGTCGCGAATCTCGCCAATAGCTTCAGTTAAAACGGCTTAAATCTAAAGGGAAATTACAGCTACTTCAACGTAAATATCGGTGATAGCGGCCGCCGTACGGGCGCAAATCTCGGCAATTATATTAAACCAACAATCGGCAGAAATGCCCGTACCGGTGCAGACGAAATGCCCGGAAAGAAGGTTCCGTGATTGTCAGACTTTTAAGTCCAACAAAATTGTAATACAGATTTGTATCGATCTCAGGAATGATCAAAATTTCAATTAAAAAAAAAAGTCGAAATTCGAGTTTTAGCTGAACTGTACTATGTCCGACAAATGCAAACCTCTGCAATTACGTCAGTAACTATTATTTTGGAGTAAGGCTCGACTGAAATGAGTATCACACAGCAACGTAATAACGACGATAACGCTCGCCATAATTACAGGAATAACTGCCATTCATCAGCGTAACGTTCTGCAAAATGACTGTAACATACCAATGTAAATAATTCCGATAGAGTCTAACATTACAGAAAAATAAGGGGGGGAGGAGATAATAATTCCATCGGTGGTTTGGGGAAGACTGAACGCATGCAGGTTCTATGATTGTCAGGAAATTTTAATCTCCGAGATCAATGAGAAAATTGTGGGAAAACTTTGATAAGTGGAAAAATAAGAAAAATTCACGAAAGCGAAAAGATCGGTGGAAGCAATCACATCCCTGCATTAAGGCAACAATTGGCAAAAATGACCATCACACCAACGTAAATATCAACGTTAGCATCCAATATATCGATGGAAATCACTGAAATAGACGCGATTCTATCGACGTCACAATCTACGAAATTGACAATCACAAGCGTAAATCTCGGCGATATAGACAACTATTGAGGGGCAAACCTTGGAATAGTGATTAATAGGGTCTAAAATGAACATCACAAGAATGTAAATCTCGGTGATAGCTCCCTTCTTAGCAGCGAAAATCTCGGCAATAACAAGCTTAACATCAGAGTAATGTTCGGCGAAACTAACCACCACACACCAGCATAAATAACAGCGATAGATGCTGGCAATCAGCAAGAAAAGTGGTCATTACATCACAAGTTTGGGGAAGTCTGAAAGTACGTAGGTTCCTTGGTTGTCAGACAAGCAAGTAAACCCAATAAAATTGTAATGCAGTTTTGAATCCGTCTCAGGAATGATGGAAATTTCAACAAAAAATGCTGAAATCCGTGTTTCAGCAGAACTGTACCATGGCTGACAGGTGCAATCTCTGAAATAGCATCAGTGACAGATCACGAAAATGAGCAGCATGCAAGAACGTGTTTCTTGCCCTCTATAATCACGAAAATATCGGCCATTTTACCATCGTAAAGTTCAGAAAAATGACCATCAAATACCAACGTAAATAATGCCGATAGACTACTATAATATAAGAGAAAAATGAGGAAGAAATGTAGTCATTCCATCGGCGATTTGAGGCAAATCTGAACGCAAGCAGGTTCAGTGATTATCAGGAAATTTGAATGTGAAAAGTTGCGTGGTCGGTCTTGCGGTCCGAATTTTTTTTTTTTTTTTTTTTTTTAACTTTTTCTAATTTATTTCAAACTGATTTTTATATTTTTGGTAGCAAGGTATTTTTAATTGTCAAAATTAAAAGGTTCATTTTAATTTTGGAAAATTCCTTTTAACTTTTTGACAAAATCCCTGATAATTCCCTGATTTTTCCAGAAATTCCGAATTCCCTGACTTTTCCCGATCTGTGGACACCCTGTAAATCTATATTGTCTGTAAATCTATAGTATCTATAAACCTATATGTATCCATTGTAAATCTATAGTAATACTACAGTTTAGCTTCATATGTCATTCATATACCTTGTGTCTTCACATGTGTCAACTGGGTATGTAAAACTAGTTGACAGGCATTGGGCAACACAAAAATCAAGATTGAATATGATAGCTGAGGACCATAATTTTATATCTAAATGGTACATGTGCAGGAGCTTCAAACCACAGGACTGTAAATTCTGTAGTTGCCGCTGACAAATCAGCATAAAGATGACATAAAATATGAGTTTTATTAAATTTTAAGGATGGGTTTGTGTATCTCAGAGAACAAGAACGCCCCCAAAATAGAAACAGATTTTAAATACAAACAAGAATTGTACTTGTAAGAGCACCATATGTTTATACAGTGGACATTTATATAGAAGAATAGAAAAGATACCTCAATGGTGGATGAAGTATAATAAGATCCTTCACCATCTTCATATTCTGAAATGATTATAAATTCTGATTACAAATATATTCCAATCAATACTTTATTAAAAATATGGGAACAAATTAAAGCAAAAAATACTTTGTCGGATTTCATCAAAATTAACTATGTAGAAAATAAGAACATAGAAAGAACCTTTCCGTTTCTTTTCTTGTTGCTTCTTAAAAATCTTGTATGCTTCTGTTTGCTGATATTGCTCCAATTCTTTCATGTAACGTTCTTTGTCTTTTTCTGCTTCTTCCAAGTATTTCTGGAAAACAACAATTGTAGCACATTTAAATGAAAAAAAAAATCTTTAGAAGTGTGACAAAAATTCTGGAAAATTAAACACACAAGTTTAAAAGATTTGCCAATTACATAAACAAGAAATAAATATATACAAGTTGAGTGAATTCGAAATGAATTATGGTATAATTTATTTGACGTAAAAATGAAGCTTTTCCAAGACTCATTACATATGACTATTAACTTTTTTCTGTGTATATCACTAAGCAAGCTTATAAATTTTTTTTTTGAAGGTACTATACAAATATTCCAAAGAGAATTACTACATATTAGATATAAATTGCTTTTTTTAAAAAACTTTTTCATTTAAAAAAAATTGGCGTGGATATTTAAAAAAAAATGCCTACCTTAGGAACCTACCAATTATGGCTTTTAAAGATTTCTGTAACTAATATGGTGTATGTTTCAAACTATTTTTATACTAAGTTTAGAGATAAGAAAATATTTTACAAGTCAATTTTGGTGTTTTAACTCAATTTTAACAACTCTAGATGATTCAATTTGAAGAAGTCATAGGAGATAATATTTTGAAGTGTAAGGAAATAATGTATTAAATTTTTACACTTCTAACTATTTGCATTATAGAAAAAACTATATTTTTAATAACGAGAATGAAATCAAGAATATAAAAAAACCCCAAAAGGATATTTTTCAAGACATTTACAACCCACTTTCTTTATAAAGGAGTATTATTTTTAAAACAGCAAGAATAATTACCTCAAACTATTCCTAAAGCAAAGCAATCCCCAAATATCCCAAGAAACACTCTCATGTTAAACTGCATCAAATATCAAATAAATAAAAGCAAACATAAGTTACTTTTTAAAGTGAAACTTAGACCAGAAACTAGTTCTCACCTGCTTTTCATTGGATCCCAGTTTGCTCCAGTCGCAAGCAAGAATTTTTGTCACTTCCGAGAAGCTCGCTCCCGGGTTCTCTCCTCTGATCTTCTCCCTGTTCTCGTTGAGATACCGAACATATCCAGTAAGAGGCTGCTTTGGGGCGTTCATGTCTCTGGGGCCGCGTCTGCGTTTGCGGCCCTTGGGCCAGCCGCCCCGCCGCTTTTGCGGGAAGTCGCTCTAGAAAAGGAGTTAAGAGTTAGTGAGATTGAGGGAAGTGTAAAGCAAGGAACCATATGAGAGCGAGCAAAAAGTATTGCACTGATTTAAAGAATTATTGCATGAAAAATATTTTGATGATTGGTAAATAAGTTTCTTTCAAACTAAATTGCAAAATTTTACAAACAATTGTCACTAAAATTACAAACAAGGATTGCAGAGAAAATTAGACAATGTTAATTTTCCAGTAAAAAATTATTTTAAATTTTACCAATTTTACATTGACTTAAATCAAAAGGTAAATCAAGTATTACACCAGCACAAATCACAGACATAAGGACTAGCATATCAGAGGAAACATATGAAAAAATCACTAGAATAGTGGCATAAATCTAAACTATGAATACGTATTCAAAATACTACAATACATGATTTCTTGTATTTATACAAAATCAGAAGTTGGTAAACAGCCAATCGAAATACTTTAGAAGTTTATTAGACTTTTTGTTAAATACATGTTTATAATGTCTGCACTGTGATATTTGTGCTAGTTGTTTATTAATAGCTTTTGAGTATGATATTGTGCAGTTAAATAAAATAAATCATTTTTCTGTATGATGCCCTAGTTCAATAATTACTTTTCTCTAGAAATTGGAGAATGTAAAATTAATTGGTGTAAATTATAAATGTTTTTTAACTTCGCTATTTGTTGTCATATTTTAAATTCTTAATTTTTTAAATAATTATCACTGCAAAACCAAGTTTTCAAAACAATAATAATAACAACATACAAATAAAAAAGTATATGGACATTAATAGAAGCATATAATTGAGATTCTAGGCAATATAAAATTGCACTAGATTTTTGAAAATTTAAAGATATATTATAACAAATACTTTTAGTATTAATGAAGAAAGATATTATATCCACAAAAAAAAAAGTTTTATACTATGATTACAGGGTTCATACTCAATCTATGACAGTAAAAATCGGGAGTTTCTAAGAAGTTTTTCAGGAGTTAATAACAGTAAATTCAGGAGTTAACAGGGAAAAAATTACATGCCTAATAATATAGTTTTCCCTCTATGTGCCAGGTTGTTGAGAATCGTGGTGCATTCTGAGATTGTCTGAAAGTTTTTCTTTGCTGTCGTAGTGACAAAGAGCATGCGCACTCTGAAGTACAGTAAGCATTTCGGATTTCAGAAACGTTTTATCGAGTAAAAAAACCACTATGCTTTAAGGTTTTACTAATCTTTTTACTCTTTGGTGATTATTTTTAAGTAGAAAAAAAGAAATATCAGGAGAAGAAACACAATTTTCAGGAGTTATAAGGGCCCTTGCAAAAAAAGCAAATTTCAAGAGTTATTCAGGAGGCATACGAACCCTGTGATTACCTTACTAATACAAAATTATAGTAAGATATTTCTCCCTCTGTTTTAGAAAATTAATTTTTACACCATTTTGAGAAAGATTAAGTTGAGTTGTATTTTGTGCTTACCTCCATAAGATTAGAATCTTGATCAGTATTCATTGACATATTGCTCTCCGTAGGATTAATATCTGGAAACATAATGTTAATAAACTTAATGAAATAAAAACTTTCAGTACAGTTTTATCAGTAAGTGAACATATTTTTATTAATAAGTGCTCATCCAACCAGTCACATTTTTTGATTAAAAGGTATGTAAGCTTACCTGAAGGTAAGGGAGCACTAATATTTGTATGAGAGCTTCCATTATTACTAGGTGGTGCAGCTAAGTTTTCTCCTTGCATAATGAGATGCTGAAATGACATTCCAAAGATGTATAGGCAAAAAACAAATATATTTTAAAGTTGTAATATAGTATACCCACCAATTATCAACTAGTATTAACACAGCTTTTGGCTAAGAGAATTTTATTTTCAGTTAGCAAGCTGCTTGGATGCTGTTGCTTTAAAACCATTAAACCCTGATGATGATATTACTACTTATGACTTTAATCTAAAAACTTGGTAACCCACAAAGATAATTTATAAATGTAACAGATTTTATTTTATTCAAAATAGGTTAGGTAACATTGTTAGAAGGAATAGAGTACAACTGAGACCTTCAACAATTCCTTAAGAGAGAGTAAACTTTTACCTCTAAGTCAGTACAATTGATTGTTAAAATTCCAAGTCTGGTACGGATTCTGTGCCAAGAATTGTTTACATAAAACCAAGTCAAATTATGGCAACCATAGGCAGTTCACTTGTTATTAAAAGAAGTGGCGGGACTGTCATTTTTTGGCGAATATCACCTTGGTGTAGAATCCGTACAGGACTCGGAATTTTAACCAAATTGATAATACATATATTGTCAACTTTATGAACATAAAGGTCTATTCTTGAGAATTTTGAAAAAAATAAATAAAAAATAATGACAGTACTTGATTAATTTAGAACCATACATCTACTTAAATTTATTATACCAATATATTTGTAGTAAAAAGGGAAAATTGATGGATTAGTCCTATGAGTTTTTAAAATATCCAGAAAAATATTTGGATGTAAAGAGTTTAACTTTTTAATTAAATTAAGCACAAGATTGAAGTAAAGCATTAAAAAACAGCTTTCAATAGGTTACAAAACTCATAATAAAATCATTAAAGAAACCTAAAAAACTTATGAGAATCTATTTGTTTTAAAAATTATAACTTGACAAACTCAAAAACGTATGTACCTTTAAGATAAATAAAATATGTTAAAGATCTGACTATACAATGCTTCCTACAGGAGGGGTGACATTCGGAGGAATTTTTTTTCAGATAAAAAATATACGAATTAAAGTGTAAAGGTAAATTTCACGAAATCAAACAAAAAAGTAAATAAATCAATACATCTACAGAAGCATGTCAAGAAAACGCCGGTATAGAATTAAATCGAACGGAAGCAATTTATCCATTTATACCTGAAGAAAATGTTGAGTGATAATTTTAAAGAGTAAAAAATAATTGAAAATTTACCCGCATTTTAAAAATGTGAAAAATCTACGATATAGGGATGTTCTTACGACTGGATGTATAGCGTCTGTTTTGTTTACTATGAAAAATCTATAAAAACATGGCCGCTAAATCGATTTTTCAGGTGCGCACAAATTTTGAGCTTAAATAACTGATACGCTAGGCAAATACTATTTAGAAAAATTCTAAATACCTAAAAAAACAATCAAATTTCAGCTTTGCGCAAATTCTTTTGTTGATAATTTAAAAAATTTGGATTTTAAGTTCTTGTCTGTTATTTGAGTATTGCCAGGTGCAAAGATTTAATCTTCTATCCGGATTTAAAATTATTTTGTTTTTGTAGAAGTAGAGTATCCACGCTCGTTCCTTCAATAAGACTGATTAAAGAAATTCACATTTCTAGCTGATATTATTCTGCAAAGATTTAGTTTTCATAAAATCTCACGAATTTTATGCATCATGTTACTTACAAGTTGACCAACATGGCAACTGCAACTCCCTCTCCTCCCCCATGTCTTTCCTCTTTAACCGGCAACAGTCTTGGTGGACAGATTTCTGCAAAATGTCTGAAAGAAATAGTGTTTCCGATAATCTTGATTATTCATGATACTTAATAAGAAATATGTTTCAAATTGGTTCAGTAGAACTCAAGTTATTATCATATCCCTTAAAGGGTGAAAAAGGAGGGAGGAGGATATGTCCCCCCCCCCCCCCGAAATTTTAAATATCTATGAATGTTCTTCTTGTTTTGCATAACAAGTGCGCAAAGTTTTAAAGCGTTGTAACTTTTTCTGCGGTCACTGGGGATCGATCGTGCAACCTTTAGTTTTCCAGCCAGATACTCTACACCGCAAGACAAAAGAGATCTCCGATGTCTAGATATTTTATCTGTTATTTGAGGCCATTACAGTTTTATTTAGATTGGATTGAAACTGTAGATTCCTAAGCACGCATACGCAAGCATGCACTCACACATTTAATGACATAATTGAGAGTTTTCGACCATTTGCAAATAGTGACAAAAAAGTATGAGTTTTTAAACTTTTCTTATTTCTCTATATTTGGGCATATTTATGGACCAGATTGGTGTAATATGTTATTTATTGTCTGAGGCTTTCTGAGTTTTCCTTCTATTTGTGTTTATTCTAATGTTTAAATTTAGAAAATTTTGGCAGATAAATTTAAATGAAATAAACTACAGAAAACTGTCCGTCCGGCTAGATAAGGTTTCGCACGCGATATAATGAAATTATTGACATTTCTCTACTTTGCTTGTGATTTTGAAAATGTTTGAAAACTGTCTTCCAGAATCGGACTCCCGATGCTTTTCAGCCACATATGGTATGGTAGACCAAGTAATCATTAAATGAATGGTATATTTTTTAACATCACTCGTTATATTATCTTACAATACGTATTTTGCCATCTAATATTTTTTACATAGATTTTAGAAACTAAGTTCTTTAGAACATTGTATTACTAAAGCATTGGTATTTCATATCCATTATCAACCCTTTGCACTCGAGGCCTTTTTTGCTCGAAGGTACCAGCAACTCGAGACGTTTCGCGGTATTTTTAGTAGTTACGGATCTGCTTCATAGAAACTAAACACAGTCATTGGCTTTGCATCGAATTTCCGCATCAAACCTACTGGTCCTATTGAGTTGCAGCATCCAATCATGTGGCACCTGAGAGGCGCTGCTCGAGTGCAAAGGGTTAATATTAGAATGATGTGAGATGGTACTAGAAATTTGTAGTAACCCCAAGGATTTGCTGGTATAAAGCTGAAAGGGTTTTTTAATTGCCATAGTTTGCATAGTTAATGATATATTTTTAGGGAAACAAAAACCTGGTAATTTTAATGAAATAATTATTAGTCAGATTTCAAGCCACTTTAATCATGAAAAAGGTTCATAATTCCACGGCATATAAAAATAAACAAAACAAAAAACGTGTTATTAAAAAAAAGGCGTCCATTACGCTTATCATAAATATATATATATATTAGGGTGGATCGAAAAAAAAATTTTCAGAATTTAAAATCCGACCTATGGGGAAAAGATGTTCTATGGTATATAGATACATGGAAAAATAATTAAAAAAATTAAATTTTAATTTCAGTACTGCCACAAGGAGGATGAAGTTTAGGTATTTGAGCTTTTTTATAGCAAAAACTCAAAGTCAATTGAATTTTTTTTTTTTTTTTAAGAATTTCAAAACCTACCTGTATAGAAAAGATGTTCTGGGGTACATTAATTAAGGGAAAAATAAAATAAAAATAATAAATTTTATGTTAAGCTCTTTGCAAGGGGGATGAAGTTTTGGTATTTAAGCTTTATAATGGTAAAATGTCAAAGTGATTTTTGTTTAAGTGAAACAGGTTTTAGTACTTTTAAATGTTTATTGGAATGAGAGGACATATACTAAATGGTTACAGAAAAAAAAAAGCTTTAGGAACATATTACAGCTTCTTAAGAATTAAATCAAGAAAAATCAAAAAATCTTCGGAATTACAGTAAACAGTAATCACGTTTGGTGTTGAAAACTGGCTTGAGGTTTCGTAATTCCAGGCTATTTCTTTTTAACCCACCTCTTCTGTATGATCCGCTTACAGCAGAAAATACTTCTGTGACTATTCGTTCTGTAGCTTGAGTACGACAGGTATACCCCTTGCTAGTAGGTAATGCAATAGTATTGCCGTAGAAATGATTGCTGGATTTACTATTGCTCCTGAAATCATGTCATCACTAAATTGTTCTGTCACATTCTCCCACTTAATCAAGTCTACATAATCTGTCACACAAGGGTCAAAAGTTGGTATGTTTAAGATACAGATATTAATCGCTAAAAGGGTTTGGGTTGCAGCAGACCGTTTGACTTTGCGCAAATTCAAAATTCTTTGGAGGACCGATTCCTTTTTATTTCTGTTGTCAGCTAGTATTGATATCAGGATATTTTCAGGAAAGCCCAAACACCGTTTCAAAAATTACTGGATCAATGACTTTCTTCAAATAAATTGAGAAATAACGCGATAGAAAGATTGATTAATGCAAATGCGCCTGCTTCATAGATTACCGATTGTTTGGTTTTGATCTTGAATCACGTAGGTGCCTAGACTTTTACGATGAACGTAATTAATGTCAATAAAGCTTTGGTTGGACTTCTAAGCCAAACAGAACATGAGAATTCTGTTGGGGGCTGTAAACCACATTGAGTGGCAAATCTTTCCAGAGTTTCTCTTCAACAGCCCTTAGCTGCTTTGTCCCCAGTGATGGCTTCACAAATTTTCATTAAGCACAGTTGATCAGTACTTAAATCTTTCTTGTTAATTAGTTCGCATAGGTTGGATTTAAGTGATTGAAACTACAGGTAGTGTCTCGCATACGGTTACTCTTTGGTTTGTAACTGGCACACAAACCATTGTAGTGGACGCTTTAAAATCAGTTCCAGATTTCCTATAACACCTTCTTTGATACCTGTGTTGACAGACTACCTATTATCGCAACCAACATTGTTGTATCTATGTCATTGTCGACGCATGACCTAGGCAACCAAACGGTATAGTGGTTAGTATGCTAGCTTCTAGACCTCGAAGTTGCGGGTACGAGTCCCGTGTAAGGCATGGGTGTTTGTAAATGTATGTTGGCTTGTCAAATGACGAATTATTTCGACGCCCTCGTGCTGCTGACGGCACCAGATAATTTGAAAACAACCAAGTCGACGCATGAACAAAACTTACGATGTGCTTTCCCTGAGATAGCTTTCAGTTAATTTTCTAGCTTTGAAAGCGCGATATTTGTCGTAGTATGAATTTATTTTTCTCAAAATGCTGTAGTGGTCATTTATTGGTATTAAAGCTCGTTTCCAGGTCTCTCCTAACTTACTTGCAACTTATTGACACGCGGAGAAAAGTGTATTTAAATACACTGTACTTTGCTTCTCTTTTTGAATGCCAATATTCGCTCCTTATTACGTTTTTCGTATGTAGGAAGCATAATCGTGGGCATATTACAGCCTGACCCAAATATAGGACAAATCATGTCTTTTCTTATCAACGCCTCATGTCTTTTCTTATCAACGCCTCATGTCTTTTCTTATCAACGCCTCATGTCTTTTCTTATCAACGCCACAGTACAGTATTAGTCCAAGTACACAAACAAACAAATGTCACATAATAAAATTGTAATTTAATTTACAAGAACAGCGCTCGCCGAGTAGGCGTCGAATTCCGTAAGCCGCTGGACGACCAAATGGTATAGTGGTTAGCGTGCTAGCTTCTAGACCACGAGGTTGCGGGTTCGAGTCCCGTATTAAGCATGGGTGTTTGTAAATGTATGTTGGCTTGTCTAATGATGAATGTTTCGGCGCATTCTAGCCCTCGTGTTGCTAATGACGCCAGATAATCTGAAAACAACCAACCAACCGTAAGCCGCTGACAACTGCACTATAGGGTTGTAGGGCTGATTCAACGGTGATATGGGGAGAGGGAGTTGGGTCAAAAAAGGTTGAAATGTAAATTGTACTACTAATTATTCAATAATCATCACTTTTTTAGGATTTATATTGTAAAAAACAATTATTTTTAGTGTAAAATCCTCTAACCAAAATTAGGACTTTTTGCATTTTTTTCGAAAATTCAACACCTTTGTGGCAGTGCAAAATTTTAAAACTAATTTTTTTTATTATTTTTTCCCTAATCTCTATATCACAGAACATCTTTTCCCCATAGGTAGGTTTTGATTAATAATAATTTTTTTTTCTCCATAGAAGAACGATCCACCCTAATATATATACATATATATATATATATATTTTTATATATATATATATCAGCTTGAACCTAATATTAAGTGCTCGCTGCTCGGCGTCGTTTTGTGGAGATCCCTCATTGGTGTATAGGTTCCAGCATTTGGTGTTTCGCTAGCTGAAAGGTTCATTGTTAAGCAAGACCAAGCTCGCTTCGCTCGCTAAAAATTTCATTGTTACATAAATACAACTCTCTTCGCTCGCTGAAGAATTCATTGACACGTAATCACAGGCTCGCTTCGATCATTCGATTCATTTCTATGATTGCACAAGTTCGCTTCGCTCGCTGAAAAACTCATTGCTACGCAAGGACAGGCTCGCTTCGCTCCTTGAAAGGCTCATTGTTGAGAAAGTATAGTCTAGCTTCGCTCTCTGAAAGGTTCATCGCAGCGCAAGCATTAGCTCACTTCACTCGGTTAAAGATTTATTACTAGAATGAACCTTTAATATTAGAATCCCCACCTTGATCAAGAAGCCAGATAATTTCTACCCTTTTCACTTTTTTTTTTATTTAAGCCTTTAAAATTATAATTTTTACATATTTTGAAGTATTACAAAGTAAAAACTAAATTTTATTAAAAAACCTCACATAGTGCTTTAAATTTTCAAAATTATTATTACTATTTTTTAAAATTTATCAAATTTTAAATTCTATCTTCTTTTTCCATTTTTCAATATTTTTTCCTGATTTTTGAAAAAAAAAAAAAAAAAAAAAAAATGTTTCTAGCAATATATTTTAACCTTTTAGGCATCTGATTTAGAATAAGTAAAATAGTTTTCAAGAAAAATGATAATTACTGTACCTATATGTATTAAAAGCGTAAAAAACGGGTATTTTTCAACATTTAATGACACAAAAAAGAATTTCAAGTCATTTCATTCATATTTTCTGAAGTTTTAGTATTTTGAGTAATGTGGGAATTTCAAAAATCCCGAACTGAGAAAAATGCGTTCGAAACATCAAAGAAGCTGTTGCAGCAATGCTAAATTCTTTGTAAAAATATAGTTTTTCTGCATTTGCAGTTATCAGATCAGCTCAAAAACTTTCCAGAATTAGGAGAAGCTTTCAAAGAATAGAAAATTTATATTTTAATTATTTTTTGTGAAAACAAGAAGTACCAAGTCCCCTTAATAAAATAACACAATCTTACCCCCTCACTCCTCAGAGAATATTTTAACATTGTGTTTGTCAAAAGTCCATTTAGAAGGCCGAAATTACTTATATTGAAAATTTTAAAGCTGTACGCCGATTAGAAGAAGCTTTGTAAAAAAAAAAAAAAAAAAAAAAAAAAAAAAAAAAAAAATTGAAATTTTAACATTTTGTTTTTCAAATGTCCAATTAAAAGGCCAAAACTTTTTAAAAATTTTAGATCTGTAGCCCTCTTAGAATTCGTTTCGTTAAAATTTAAATTATTTAAAAAAGTTAATTTAAAACACTAAATTTTTTAACATTTTGTTTTTCAAAAGACCAATTAGAAGGCCAAAACTACTTTTGTTGAAAATTTAAGAGCTGTAGCCATATTAGTATGCGCTTCGTAAGAAAAAATTAAAACTAATTAAAAAAAAAATATATATAAAAACGAATGAAAATTTTAACCTTCTGTTTTTCGAAAACAAATTAAAAGGTCAAAACTACTTATGTTAAAATTTTCAGAGCTCTTCGCCTATTTAAATTAGCTTTCTATAGATGGACAGATAGAGAGATTCTTTGTTTTATTATTATAGATTTCTTTATCATAACAATACCAACAAGTGGAAAATCACACCAATTATATTATTGTCACCACAAAAGCTTAGTAATAGGAATATCTATTAATATTTATGTCGAGTGCATTGCAAGCTTGTTGAAACCATTTTAAAAACTGTAAAAATTGCTTCACAATGCTATGAGATTTAATGCCCAGAAAACAACTTTTCATGTTTTTCAGAAAACGGAAATTCTCTTTTAAATGTTATTTTTATGATGTATGTTATTAAAACATACATGAAGTATTTGCTTTGGTAAAATGTTTATGCATCGTAGGTTCGTTGTATTTTAGAGAATAAGTTTATGGAAAAAAAATTTGCAGAAAGAAAACAGCTTTCTACAAGTTTCGAAAGAAAATTAATAGAAAATACAACGAGAATATTTATGAGTCGAATTATTTTTCTTTCAGTTGATAATAGGTGAAATATTTTAATTTTTATTACTTTCAACTATTCAACTATTTCAACTATTTGTAATATGGGTAATGAAAACTCTGCATCCGGAGATAATTTTTTTTTTTGCATTTCTGCACGATTTGGAATATGCTAAAAATGTCTGCACGCTTATTTGTACGCTGTCAACACAACTCTCTAATGGATTAACCTACGATGTTCAATATTTGTATTCAGGTTAGTTGTGGTTATGAGACCTAGTCTCTGTGGGTCTGTGTTGTTGTTGTTTTCAGATTATATGGCGCCGTCAGCAACACGAGGGCTATAATGCGCCGAAACATTCGTCATTTAACAAGACAACATACATTTACAAACACCCATGTCTTACACGGGACTCGAACCCGCAACTTCTAGGTCTAGAAGCTAGCAAGCTAACCACTATACCGTTTGGTCGGCCTGTGGGTCTGTGATTAAGGTTTTTATTAAAATTGTGCTGGCGCATAAGGTAGCTGCTGTAACGATGTGCGCTAACGGGGAGTTGAACCCAGGACTCCTAGATCAGAAGACATGCACTTTAACCACTAGGCAAAAGTGACCACAAGGGCCTAGATGCTGTATCTGTCATTTGTTCTCGAGACCACCACAGCTGCCTATAAAAATGTATGTTTTTCATCAATTGCCAAAACATGGTGGTAATGATTTTGTTCAAAATCTCTATAGTAATGCTTTTTAAGGAGCTCTGAAAATTTCCACTTCCGAAATTTCAGTAGTAGTTTGCTAAAAGCGTAAAAAGTTGGAATTATCCTTTCTTGTAAGTGTTTGGTTGGTTGTTTTCAGATTATCTGGCGCCGTCAGCAACACGAGGGCTATAATGCGCTGACACATTCGTCATTAGACAAGCCAACATACATTTACAAACACCCATGCCTAACAAGGGACTCGAACCCGCAACCTCGCTGTCTAGAAGTTAGCACGCTAACCACTATACCGTTTGGTCGGCTTCTTGTAAGTGAAACAGAGAAGAAGCAGTCTTTGATGGACAATGCTCAAGGAAAGAGAACAATGTGTTAAAGAGTTTTGTTCCTTGAAAGCTTTTTTTTTTTTACCAATGAAATGACATTTGCCTATAATTCCGCTGAAATGGATTTTTTTTTTAATTAATGAAAATATGAAAAAGAATCAATCCTTGTCAAATTTAAATATATATTTACCAACGATGTTAAATCTTTGTATACTGGTCGGGGGGGGGGGGGGCAAGTGATCTATCATTAAGGTTTTCGTTAAAATAACGCAAGCGCATAAGGTAACTGCCATTAAAAATGTATGTTTTTCGGTAATTAAAGAAAAAGACCATCTCTAACAATTTTGACCAAAACTGCTATTGCATATCTCTTAAAGGGTTCTAAACATGCCTACATCCTAAATTTCAGAAAAAATTCTTGAACAATTCCCAACCTGTCAACGATTGTTCCTCCTCCTTTTCATTTACAGAAAAGAATAATATAATAATCCTCGCCAAATATATCGCCAATTTGGCGATGTATTTTTGAACCAATATATTAATTATCTCAAAAATCTAAGTTTACGTCATTTATTTTATAGTGTGCAATAGAAAGTTGTGTGATGTATGACACCCTTAGTTTTTATATTATATTTTTATATTTACTTAGTAAACGTGTTTTGAAATATGCACCAATTTTGTGTACGGAAATTGGAAAAATTACTGTAACTGTAGTGTAATAACATTTTTACAACTTAAGGAAATTCTTTTTAACTTCGTTCATTATTTTCAAAATTATTAATTCTTAATTTATTCCAAACTACTTACTCTTGTACAACATATTTTATTATTGTACATAAAAGGAATCTTTCCTAAATTCTTTTATTTACGTGTCTAAGAAACGTTCTATTAAAAAAATATAAGTGTTGGTTAATTGCTTTGCTTTACTAAATTTATAAAATATTTTAGTTACATGGCTTGTGTTATGTCAGAAAAATATTTGTTGTACCAGAAAAGCTAGGCATTAACACTGACTTCCTGCCCAGTGCGTAGATAGCCCCACGAAGCACAGCAGTATTGACCAATATTCGTGATAAAACTATAGCATCATTCCAAAATACATTATTATTATTTTTTTTTTAAATAAACAAGTCAAAAACATCAGAAAACATATTGCTTGCTCTACGTGCTTTCTTATAAATAAAGTATTTCAATTGAAAACCTGGTATAAACTCAAAGGAGTAAACAGTATGGCATATGGGGAAAAAAAATATTCAAACATTTTTTTTCTTCTTATAACATACCACATTTCCCCTTTTTGTGTACATTCGGTAAAATTTTAGGTCATTCTAATTACTATTTTTTTTTTTAGCTTTTTGATGTTTGAACTTTAATTATAATATCCCTGGGTGATTTTAATTAAAGTTCAAAAAGCATAATTTCAAAAGCATGCAATTTTTTCTTATACTAAATCATGGCTTTCAAAAAGCAATGGTATGGCATAATAATAATAATAATAAAAATTCTTGTTCCAAATCGTTTCCCCCTTTTTCTAGTATATGCAGCTCGAATTTCAGGTAATTTTGATCATTTTTTTAACAGCTTTTTGAAAGTTAAACTTTAACGGGAGTCGGAGTTTAAGAACTTCAAAAAATCAATTTTGAGATTAATATAGCCAAAAAAAAAAAAAAAAAAAACTTTAAACAATTTTTAATCCGATGATGCAAAAAGTTGAAATCTCACTAAATTACAAGTATTTATATAAATATTTAAAAAGTGTAGTGCATTCATATGAATTATTGTTTTTAACTTTAACAGTCCTTATCTCCAAACGTATTTTTGATGACGTATGGAACATTTACTCAAATACTATTAAAGATAAATGCATAAAATTTTTAAGATTTATTCTTACCAATATATTACACAATTTGATTGTAGCATTTTTAAATATTTTGTTTTGTTCCTCGAAGAGAAAAAATAATCAATAAATAAAAGTTCTGACATTCTATAGAATTTCCAAACATTGTCATTTTTGGTGGCAATAAAACTGTATAAAATCTTTAATTTCGAAAATATTAAAAAATACTACACTTAAATTGTGTAATACATTAGTAAGAATATTTGTTGAAAATATTAGACATTTATCTTCAATAGTTTGTGAGTAAGTGTTCCTTAACGTCACCAAAAATGCCTTCTGAAGATATGGGCTGTTAAAGTTAAAAATGATAATACAAATTAATGCATAGCACTTTTTTAAAAAATACATTAAAAAAATCATTCTAATTCATCGAGATTAAAACTTTTTGCACCATTTGATTCAAAACTGTTTGTATTTTTTTTTTACAATATTAATCTCAAAATTGATTTTTTGTCGTTCTGGCTCCCCTTAATTATGGATAGTCTGTATATTTTCAACTAACTTATTACCTTTTCTTCTTATTCATCAAGTGTGTGTAACTGTAATTGCATGTGAAAAACAATATAAGTCAAAGTTCTGCTAATTCATTTATTATCTCTATTAGATCAAAACCGAATGCTCCGAACATCAAAATACATATGAGTAAAACTTGGTCAGTAGTGTTGGAACAAGTATTTCTCAACATATGGAATATCCAAAAAAATCTATGATACCTGACAGACAAGGTAAGATGAATAAAACAATGTTGTAGGATGGAAAATACAAAGGATATTTTATTTGAAAACGTTAAACTGAATCAGGATATGGTTTAAAATATACCAGATAAAATGTTTATTAATGCACTAAATACAAGATTATTATGAGAAATATACGCAGGATATTAAGTTTTGAAATGAAGCTATACGATTGTTAAAATGTGAAATTCAAAATTTTAAGAATCTAAACATGTTTTTGTACGAATTTTAATATATAATTATAAAATGTATCCTATTAGTATAAAGTATTTAATATATTTTTTTTTTTGGAAATATGATATGCAATTTTAACCGTCTTAATTTGGCAAATACACCAACGTGAATATGGAAAATATATATTATTTTATTTTTCAATTGATAACGAGTTTTTGTGGTTCCTCAAAATGAACTTGTAACTGAGTTTTATTGCATTTCAGATTTTTATGCAACATTTAAAAATTAATTTTTTTCTAGGTTTATAAAAATTTCATGCACCTCGTGGCAAGCGTATAGCAACATAAATTTTTATATCATGATAGGAAAAGGGTTGAAAATAGATTCTTAGTCGAGATTACTTTTGAAAATTCTTAAATTTTTATTGTAACCAGTTTCATTTAGAACATTTAATGAAATTATCATAGTTCAAAAGCATGGGCCTTTTTCTAAAAGAAAATCGTATGGTAAGCTTTGTATATAATTTTAATAAAAAGTTAAATATTTAAAACAAGTTTATAAATGTGTATTTACATTTCAATATATTTTTTGTTGCTTTGAAGAAATGGCTAAAAATATTTAATGTATGCATAACATGAACCAAACAAACCAATACCTTGAAAGTTATTTTTAAACATGTAAGCTAATAAAGAGTATTAGTATTTAATTTTAAATTTGGATTATTATAAATTTAGCATTTAAATGGTTATTAAACACAATTAAATTTGTTATAAATATTTAATATTGTATGCAGTGTTGTATGCAATACTGCACATTTTTTGTAGTATTACATAAAATATTTGAAAATACATAAAATATTAATCATAGTACAAACATTTTAAAAAGAAAACATTACTGGATTTAATTAAAACACTTTTCTTTTTCACAAATTCTTTCCATGTGAATTTTAATTACAATTTTTAACATTTAGAATCATCACTTAAAAGAAGGAAGGGAACTAAATAACCGATAAAATTAAAGATACCACACTGTTAGCTTCCAAGACTTAAAAAAAAATTCAACTAAAAATACGGTGTATTTTAAATATGTAATCTAGCTTAATGTACACTTGTAAGTATAACTTGTGACAAAATAGTTATTTTTTAATTTCATAACGAAAGTTTAATTTGGAGAAGAGTCCTTCGTACACCACAATACATAGTTTAATTATTCTCTGAATGCTGTGTGACTTAACAGGAACAAGATGACATAAATATTATTTGAGAGGGATTCAAAGACCTAGTGATGCAAGTCACATTTTTAAAAATGTTGTTGTAAGTCAAGAAATACAATCTGAAAAGTCTTAACTGTTGAAAGAAAAAGTGACTAAGTCACAACCTCAATAGTTTGCCAGAAGGCGGCAGCACAATACGGTCATGCAAACAAAATAAGTGATTTGTTTAAAGTAAAACCTTTTGTTTCTAAAAACGAAGATTAATCGGCTCACCTCAATCTTCTTTAACCCTCTTATTTACGTCTTATCCCCATACAGTCACAACTCTGAAATTTGGTACAAATGTCAACAAGGACAAACATAGAAAAAGTTGAGCTATTCCGATCTCAATCAACCAACTTGAAGGGGTCCAAACGAGGGATATTCAAATGTTTCTAATTTTAAAAGTAATTAATAATTTAAATAAAATTAAAAGGATAAATCAAAACCATCTTTTAAGGCGATGATTATTTTTCTGCCATTGATCATATACAGAGAACATATATTAAAATTACTAAATATCAAAGAATATGTTATAACACTCAAGCTTTATATATTACACATTTTTGATACTTAACTGGCCTTATTTCTAATAGAATCTTTGTTTTCTAAGGATGTTTTAGATAGTAGTTATTTTTGGTAAGATATTTTATATAAAAGCGGAAGTTAGCTTCTGCTATTTATCAAAAATCAGTTGCATTATACGTTTAAGAAGTATATTATGTATCTGAAAAGGTTAGAGGGATGATAGAGATTAATCAAAAGATCCTTGGCAATATAGATAGATAAAACTGACGTTAAAGAAAACTAACTGCTACAGCTCAAAATTTTAAGTTTTACTATGATTCATTTTTTAAATACAAGAAAAGCTCGTTATTATTAAAAAGAAAGTTTTTGAATGAAACGCTCGTAAGTTTAGCATATCTATCCGACTATGATGAATATAAGTTATTTAAAACTAAAATAGAATGAAATTAATTACAAAATACAATGACGTAAGTTTTAGTTATGAAGCAAAGAGTACAATTTATTTATTTTTTATGCAAAATTTAAAAAATATCGAAATAACTTTTATAAATGTTCTTTTGCTGCGTAATTTATTAAAATTCCTCAAAACATAAATAAACTATTATATATTCCTGAAAATGGGTTTATTCCTTAAAAATAAATGCTTAGAATTTTGATTTGGTTCGTAATCTTTGAGCCAAGTATGGTTGAAATTAATGAATATGGAAAATGCAATAGTAAATATTTTCGAAAGATTTGCTTTTGAAAAATTTCTAGTTGAAAGAAAATATTTCTTATGCATCAAACGATTGTAATTTTTGTACTTCTAAAACCAATAAAATTCAGTTTGAAAGTTTTATAAAATTTACCAAAATTTCATGGTATTTTTTGTTGCTCACTAAAATGATACACTGATAAGCTTTTAGATTACCAATATCTATATAGTATTAAAAAATTGAATTTTAAAATTAGTTCAATTTATTCGAAAAACTTCATTAAGTTATAAAATTAAAAACACAACTATTTATAATGTGAATTTTATTTCAAAATGAATTATATCAACCATCCAATTCAGCTACGAAAACATATTTAC
This sequence comes from Linyphia triangularis, assembly GCA_963978545.1. NCBI lineage: Eukaryota > Metazoa > Arthropoda > Arachnida > Araneae > Linyphiidae > Linyphia > Linyphia triangularis. Next base: position 31,017,729 of record OZ021731.1, on the reverse strand, counting down.
ATTTATTCAGCATATTTAAAAAAATCTCATTCTACCGATAAAATATTTATTAGCTTTACAGGAAAACTTTGATAAGTAACTTTTAATTTATATTCTGCATTGTGCCCTCAAAGTTTAAATGGTAACTTCGTTGTATTTGCAAAATAATTAATTTTTGTTATCTAATTTAAATTTGTTCGAACTTTCATCTGTAAAAATAAGAAATGTCAATACTAATTACATCATCAAATCACATTTTAAAAATCATTACATAAATTTGAATAATATTATTTACATAAAATGTGGACTATACTACTTTTTGAAGGGAGGCTACTAAAAAGGTCAACTATTTGTCATAGTCCAATGATTTTTTTTTTTGAAAATTTATTTGCAATTAAAAATAAACATATGAATTAAGACAACCAAACACGTACTTCTGTAGATGTTAATATTGTTCTTATGCTTAAACTTAAACAAATTCATAGTAAAAATTCACAGCCATTTTCATGTTTGAAATATTCTAGTTTAGCAGAAACAATTCAACCCATTCTTTATTGCAACAATTTGAAAATTATACTTAATGTCTTTATATTTTAATTTACTAGAAAAACATTGTCATTATCAGTTCCTAATATAACTTATTTGAAAGTTTTTAATTTCACTATTTACGTTAATTAATAACTGCTATAATACAAGAAGTGGTTTTCTTCTTGCCTCCCATCATGTTTAAATTTAATAAGACAGAAAAATAAAAGTTAAGTAACTATTGTATCCAAATAACGATTTTTTTTCCATACTAACTAAATAATTTAATATTTTTTTTTTTAGTTAAATTACTAAATAAAATTGCAAATTAAAAAGAGTTTAGCTTAAAAAACAAACGATCTTAAGGTATAAAAACTAATTATAACTGATTCATTAAATAAATTAGCAGACGATAAAATCTTTGGACTTTGACGGAATCGGGCAGCAAGATTAACTTTATGATGATAGTTGAGCTTTGGAATAAAGTAGTATAGAACCAGTTTATTAAATTGATATTTGATATAAAGTTGGATTGACTTTCACGACGTCATAACAACACTTTTAAGCTTTTAACTTCTCATAGAATCTACGTAACGTAACAATCTATTTGACACAATTTTTCGTATTACACAATAAAGAACTATTCGTTCGATTCCAAAGAGTTGACCGTTCATCATCCCGGTGTGCCGCTCGATGGCGTTGCTGTGTTGTTGGCGACGACAGCGCTCTCTGTCGTCGGGGAAGAAGTAGAAGCACCAGCTGACATGGAACGATAGATTTCTTCGTTTCCTTTGCGCACTGTCGAAGGGGAAAAAATACAATTAGCCTCGATATTAAATTACACAAAAATTATGATACATAACAAGCTTTAAAATGCCCAAAATTTTATCTACTTGATACTAAATTAGGCAACAATAAAATTACACGATACTAATTTAGCAAACAACTAAGATATGAAAAAAAATCAAATACTTATATTAATTATATTTATGCATTTATATGCTTGTACTTGTGTTCTTGTAAATGGGAAACCTGCGTTAAAAATGAACCAGCAACATTTTGGAAAAACTGCCCAAAATTTATTACATTTTGTGTCATTTGTACTTACACTGGTAATGTTGGAAAATACTATTATATTATGTAAATCAATTTTATTGCATCTTAGACAAAATAATGTCAGTTTTGAAAATTTTTTCGAAATTAGAACGAACATTTATTATAGGTTTCATTCTACTGTCAGTGTTGTCCAATTCCTAAATGTTTACCCCTCCCCCAAATTTATAGCGTTCTTAATTTCCAAACTTTTATGTTCATGTTTTTTTCATTCGAATAATAAAACATGAGTATATTTTTAACAAAGGTCTTCATTATCGGCTAAATTGGTGTAGTTTTTTTCACTGAATATCTGGTTAGCGGAGCAAATCCATTCTGTTCATTCCAACATCTACAGTTTAATGTGGACTGAATATCTTAACATTGGATGAGCAGAAGTTATCCTATCTTCCGTAAAACCAGAATTTTAAATATAATGTAATAAACAGGATGTTTATAATCGAAGTTAAACTTTCAATTCTAACACTGGTAAGAATGGTAACTTGAAATTTGACATATATATGTAATGTATTCTCTTTGGAACCTTCAATTTCGGACTTAGAATTTTCTAGTACTTTCCGGTGTTTGCGGGAGGCGCTTTGAATCGTCAAGCGTCACTAGGAAACCTATAAAAGCACAATACTTCGGTCTGCCACGCCTTTTGATATAAATAACACTTTGCACCAGCCAAACGTCATCCCGTCTCCTCCCTTCTCTTGTCTCTAGAAATAAACTTGTGTGCAACTCATCCACGATTGCTTACTTATGACGGTTAACATCCAAGGCACCGTTACATATATAATCGAAAAAGGAGGAAACAGTATGGCATAGCAGCAACAACAACCACAAAAAACTATTTTAAATAATTTAATTTCTTATGCCATACTACTGTACCCATTATTCGCATATATTTAGGTCTTTCTGACGATAGAGTTTTAAAAATTAATTATAAACATCCTATATTATATTCAGAATCAGGGCTGTTTTTTTTCAAAGCCCCCCCCCCCCCCCAAAAAAAAAAAACATTTTTTTTTAGGTTTAAACCAGGTTTTTTTTTGGTTTAAACCGTTTTTTTTTTTTTAAATCCTTTTCTACTTACATGTATATATATTGATAAATAAAAGTTGACATTAACTAGAATGATTAGTGTTTAAATAACGTTTAATATTCTTTCTGAAAATAATTTAAACTAAGTAAATAAACAACTGTTGGTACTTACGTAAACATTCAAATCGTAATAAGTTTTAATATTTTATTTATAGAATCTATTTTTTAAATCGAATGCATAATGTAATGGTATTTGTTTACTATCTTATACATAGAATATTGCTCTTAGATTCATCAGTAATGATGATAAATTTTTCAAAATGATATTTTTAAAGTTGTTTAAACACAAAATCCTATTTTAGAAACAAATTTAAAATGCAGCCTATAATTTAAGTATAATTAATAAATTTAATAATTATGTAACATATATCTATAGGATTAATATAAAAACTTACTGTTCAATAGTCTTTAATTACAAAATTTATTTTAAAATAATTCTTATTTCTTTATTCCCATTTGAAAACGAATTTAGGACTGAACGTAGTGAAAATAAAAAAACAAGTTTTGCGAATTTTTCCAAACTCAGTCTGTTACAACTTCAAAAGAAAAAATTCTCTCACCATTCACTGTAGTTGCTTTTGCAGTAAGAATTACTCAAAATTCATTCGATACAAAAGCATTAAACTTTTTTTTTTATATAATTGTCTTGTATTCGCCATCATTCTAATACTGTTTTATTTTCAATAAATTCCTTTTGAAAAAGATAACTTTTTAAAGGAAAACTTTTGGTTAAAAATAAAAGTTATTTGCAATATTAAATTATTTGAAAAGTCTAATTATAAATACCTAAATAAAAAAGTAATTTTTAATTATTTTTCAAAAAATCCAATTAGTTTTTTTCTTTTAGAAAAAAAAAAAAATAGTTGGTTTAAACCAGGCCAACCCTGTTTAGAATATCTTCTTTTATTGTTAGAGCTAATTAAAGTTTTATCGCTGGATAATTGGAGAAGCTTTCATGAAATCAAAAGCGTAAAATAAATTTGTAAATTTTACAAGCATCTTTTAACAATTAATTTCAAATATTCAATGTGTTCTCAAATGCATTTTAACGGCGATTAAACTGTTGCCAGTGGTTGGAGTGCTGGCTGGTAAATTGATTGAAAGGTAACTGCCAATCTTTGATTGGAATGTCAGCTTTCTGTTACGCATTACCAGCAACTGAAAAAATCTTGCTATTAATCAAGCTTTACGTTGTTAGTCGATAACCACGGGTGTTGGGTAGTTCATATGTCTCCAGAAAATAGGAAATGTTAGATCTACAGGAGATGTCATCTACCATTGACACACTGGCTTCGCCATTAACTAGCATGAAACCTTATATCATCTCTTAAACTTTTAATTCAATGAACGAATTATACCAGAATGCATTTTTTAAACATTTATTGTAAAATATCCGAACTGGTGTCTTTGTATGGTTCAAAAAACAGCGACAGACGCATATAATAAAGTTAAATAAAATCAAATTACGACAATCGCTTTGGTTTCATGCAATGTTATATTTAACAAAAGACAATCAATAATGATATCGTGTTGATTACCTATAAATCGAAGATGAATGATTAATTGTTTCATTCTGAGAAATGACTGCATATCATGCAAAATGTTAGTTATGACGTATATGATATCAAGAAAAAAAAGTTTTATAAAAGGTTGTTAAGGTTTGACATAGAGAATTCAAGATTGATCATTTTATGGTTTTGCATTAGGATAAGTTCTTTCTGCTAAATTTTTCTCCTGCATTTTTGATGATGCGTATCCATGAAGCAACAAATTCTAAATTGTTCTACAAAAACGTTTATATCACGATTTGTCAAATTCGGTCCACAATAAATTTAAGGATGTGGTGTTCAATATGTTTAAGATACTTTTGTTATTAAACTTTGATAAATAAATGTAATTACCTCAGTTTAAAATTATTAATTTGAAACCATATTCCAATTAAAATTGTATATACCAGTTTTTGAAAGATTAACCTGCAAAGCGCTTTTGATTATATACAAACCCGAGGAAGTTTCATTAATTCATTTGTGTTATCATTGTCACTCAGGAAGTTTTCGAATACTTAGTAAAAAGTTTTTACTTTCAATAAGATTTTTTCTTACAATTTCAATACTTTTTGTGGCCGAACTTGAACTTACTATTCTTATAAAAATAAGTGTAACTAAATTGTTACTACTGTGGTTTCAAGGTTAAAATAATATAACCCATAAAAAAAAAGTAAAAATTCTTTATATGCAGTAAAAAAATTTTGTGCAATAGCAACTTATTGAGCTCACACCAAGTTTTCATAGAATTTGACCACTACAAAGAAAATATCTATTCCGAACTGTTTACTAACTTTTTTTACCTCCAAAACTTGATTGAACATCTATAATCCATAAGGACGATCACAATTAGTCAGGCGAATTGGATGACTGAAAATGGGTTAATAGGTAATTGGATAACGAAGATTTTGCCTTATCAACCTCAATAGGGAAGTTTTCAGTCATTAAATATCGCCAAATTGTACATGTTTGAATTAGTTTGGAATATGGATCATAGAACGTAAGCAAAAGCTGATAGGTCTAACGCAAGGCATTAGGAACGTGAGTAAATGCGGTCTTTGAGTGGCAGACCCAAAATTTTTTAGAAAGCATTGTAACCAACAACGAGGGTATATCTGCCAAGTTTCAAAGTTTTAGCTCGATTAGATGAAGGCAAGTGTGTTAATTAGTCATCCGAGACAATAGCAGTGTGTACAAAAGCTGTCTATCAGTGATTGTGACAGCTCCCAAAACTTGATATAATGCGACAATGAACATATCTATTAAATTTCGGTGCGATTGGATGACGGCATGTTGGTTTATTAATATTCCGAAGTAATAATAGAAGCATGTATAAAAGTCGCCTTTTAGTGACAGCTCTCAAAACTTGATAGAATACAATATCATTGACAATGAATCTGTCTGATAAGTTTCAGCCTTATTGAATGAAGGCAAGTGAGTTAGTTATCCCCTACAGATTTGCACGACACACACAAAAAAAATCGAAGTTAATATAAAGGATTTAAAAAGGGGCTTTATAAATGGACGCATGTTTAGCTTTTATACTATTCTAATGTAGATTGAAACTTATACAAAGGTTCCATCTTTTTGTTTGCGGACAACATTCCTCGGTGGAACTACAAATGAATACACGTGAAAAAGGTCAAATATGAATATTCTTGTCAAGACGAGTTCCCATAGTTAAGTTTAACTGACAATACCGAAAAATCAATTTTCTCTTCCTTAAACCTTAAGTATAAGTGCTACAGACATCTCTCATATATCAGTTTGTAAATTTCGATGAAGTTATTAGAATTGCATAAAATATAGCAAGAAGTTTTTCAAATTTCGACCAGAAAATTGCTTCCATAGTAACTCTTTGTCAAGTCAATAACTTGACTTCGAATAAGAGAGATTAGAACTTGGATATTTGGTGACAGATTGTTTTGTCAATCTTATCTACAAGCTCAATAACTCGATGAATTATTTTTTTAAATTATGTTTTTTTAACATAGGTCGTAAACCTTAATGGGAATATTTCAATTGATAATAGGTGCCAAAATTATACGTGTTTGGTATCGGGACCCAATACAAACGAGCACAGAAGCAGTCTTTCAGAGATAGTGACAAACCAACTTATTTTTTTAATACATCACAGAGGTCCTACAGTGCAAATTTATTTTGAGTAAAAATAAAAATTAAAACCTTCACTCATTATACATTAGAACTAGTCAAAAGTTTTGTATATCTGATCAAACTTACAAACGAAATAAAGAGAAATATGAGAACTGATGCAAATCATTTTAACATCAGTTCATATATAAAATATGGTTGATTTATTGAAAACGAAACCATAATAACTATATTTAATTCATTTTTTGTTGGGCGACAACAACCCCCCCCCCCCCTGAGTGTTCAAATTCCTTACATACATTTTCAAACTAGACATCACAGATCACATAATGAAATTAAGTCCTTATTTAGTGACATATTTGAGTCACAAAGATGGCATCATTGATTGTAGCAGACGATATTCAAATCGAACTCCATTCTTTATTTAATCTCTCTGACCATACTCAGAATACATCAAGCATAGATAATTTTGAGTATCATTAAGCATTTCCTCGCTTTCAAATTAAAAGGCATCGATTTAACAAAAGGGGCTTTTCATGCCCCTTCGAGATCCCCTTAGGGCGGTGACGCATGCGCGCTCTTTAAGGGCTTAAGTAGATAACCACCCACGAATTCTGGAAAGGTTAAGGTTCGACGACATTTCGAAAATTGCGTGGGAACGCAACCTTAAGTTGAAATTTATTCAATGCCTATTTTACATTCGTATTAATAAAAAGTAGTTTTTCGATTTTGAAGCGTTGAAGAAATTAAAAAATCAAATGTTTCGTGGTTCGTAATAAAAGATGAAATGTTATTCAGGCTTCCTTTGTACTAAATAAACAGTTATATATTATAAAGCAAATAATAATTGTTATAATCTTTTTATAGATAAAAAATTTGGTGAAGTAATTATGCATGGGATTTACATTCAATTTCAAATATTGAATTGTCTGTTTGAAAAAAAAAACAACAAATTGTTGTATTCTAAAAGAAATTAGTAGAGTTTCAGTTATCGAGTTTTAACATTCTGATAGAGTTTATTTCACATTCCATAAATAGGTCGATTCATATCCTAGAGTGCATGCGAAAGGTACCGGTATCGAAACTTGATTGTTATCATTGCTCTGCAAGCTCTACTTTAAAAATTAGAAGACATGACGGCAATTGTGTTAGATAGTCTAGTTTCTACAGTAGGACAATCTGGTGGGAGTATAAAAGATTTTCTCCTATACGTGACGCAAATGCGGACTATTTCGTATCGAAAGAATTCCCGAAGACTCAAACCAATCATTGAATACTTTCCATTTTACCCTAACTCGACTATAACAATCATTTTAGTCCGAGAGGTTACTACAACTTTAGATATGTCATCGAACATCATTCTGAATTTATGCCTGAAGATTATGAATGTCGAATCTACAGGGATTGGTTGTTTTCAGATTATCTGGCACCGTCAGCAACACGAGGGATATAATGTGCCGAACATTCGTCATTTGACAAGCCAACATACATAACATAAAGAAGAAAATCGATTTTCACTGTTACATGACTGAAGAAAAATTATAACAATGACATCTGGTTTTCCAAAGTTGTATTTTGGAAAATCAAAACAGCTATAGCACACGCATTTTATATTCCATGCAATTTTGATCAAATATATAATTGGTGATTGAGAATCGTCAAAGTACCACCAACCATTTTGAGTTGGACGATTGAGTTAATAAACTCCCAAATAATCCAATAATAGTTCCACCTGTCATCTTATTTCTACAATTTCCGGTTGTAAGATCATTTCTTCAAATATAATAACACAATTTAATATTAAAGGCCAGAATGAGTTTTGAAGAATTATTTCTTTAGGACTGGGTTGGTTGTTTCAAGATTATCTGGCGCAGTCAGCAACACGAGGGCTATAATGCGCCGAAACTTTCGTCTTTAGACAAGCCAATATACATTTACAAACACCCATGCCTAACACGGGACTCGAACACGCAACCTCGGGATCTAGAAGCTAGCACGCTAACCACTATACCGTTTGGTCGGCTCTTTAGAACTGGGTAACCAACATTTACATTATTCAAGTCAGCCAACCAACATCATGTTTTTAAATTTTTTATATTAATTTTGATCTTGTTTCTTTGTGTGTATGTGGCTGTCGGTTAAATATGCGGAAGCCTATTTAATCCATTTACCGTCATCTGATCGGGTTGAAATTTGGCAGATAGATTCGGTGTCGATGATTTTGCATTCTATCAAGTTTTGGGGGCTGTCACTGTCACTAAAAGGTCATTTTTTCACACGCTTCTATAATCGTTTTGGAATACTAATAAATCCAATCTAACCGATTATTGCTGAAACTATTTTCTTTTGCTAAATTTATTTTAATCAGAATAAATAAAAGATAATTGGACATGAATACATAAATTTATTAACGAGTGTGGTTCAGTCAATTCAACAATTCAACGTTGAGTTGTTAAGTAACGCTGTAAGTGAAAGGATTTTAACTAGAGGTCGGCGATATATCGATACGATGATATTTTTATCGATATTTAAAAGTATCGATAATAAAATTATCGATACAAGTCACTGATATATCGATATTTTCAAACATTTTTAGTTTTTTGATGATCGCTTTGTAGTTCCATTTGTTTTTTCGATTTTCTTTATTCCCTTTTCAAAAACTTCAAAACTGAATTTTGGACTTGGCTAAGAAACAGTTAAAATGGCACCTTAAGCAAAAAGAAAACATAATGTAATGTAGAGATAATTTAATTTATTAGTAGTCATTAACATAGGGCCGTTTCTGTTGCCAATATGTGCCTGGAATTTGCATCTAATTTTTAAGTATTAAGAACATCTCTATATCAGCAAAATATGCGGTAAACTACTTTTCAAAATTTCTTCTTTAAAAATAAACGTGAATTTATGCATTGACATCCAAATGTATTTCATTTAATCTGATTGATAATATAACTTATTTACAAACACAATTTTTATAATTCATTTATAAAAACAATTTTTGTAATTTATTTATTAAAACAATTTTGGCATGAATTCATGAAAAGTAGAAATCTACCTCGAAAAACCCAGTTTCTGGAAAAAGTGAAAAAAAAAAAAAAAAAAAAAATCATGTATCGATATATCGATATTTTATCGATATATTTTCCTATGCAACGATATAATATCGATATTTATTTTGATCGGTATTTCCGATCTCTAATTTTAACCGATCATTGATGAATCTCTTTCCTGTTGCTAAAATTATTTTAATTAGAATAAATAAAAGATATTTAGACTTGAATGCATAAATTCATATTCATTTTTAATAAATAATTTTTGAAACATAGTTTGCAGCATATTTTTCTGGTAGAGGTGTTTTTAATATTTAAAATTAAGATGCAAACATTGAGCACACGCTACAACATAATTGACGCTATGTTAATGAATATAAAAATTGGCATTGCATATAAAGGATATTAATTAAAAACTTTACTCTTGTTTTTTAATTTATTTACTAGCTGAAGTATTATATTACGGCATTTTCCATCCCGATACAACCCGGCTCAGTTGATTGTAAGTTAAGATAATTCCCTCCTTAACCCTTTAATTTCGCTTTTACCACTTTAGCAACAGAATATCGGATTTAAGTCGTTTAGAAGATAATGTGCGTAAAATTTCACCAATGTTGAAATAAAACTGTATGTTGGTTTTAGAGTGCCACCTATGATCAAGAAAATTCAATTTATTAAATTACAAAACAAGTTAAACTGTTTCATACCTATAATACGTTGATTTTAAATTAGTTTTTGAAATGTGAATATGGATTCGACAACTGAAACGTTTAACTTAGTTTAGTAAAATACGAAAGAGTAAGAACACAATTGAGGGGCTAAAGTTCTTTAAGTTAAAATGCAAAGAAATTATTAAAAAAAAAAAAAAAAAAGTGTAACATTTAAACGAAATAATTCTCATTTTGAAAAAAAGAGTAATCTTATCTATAACTCAAATCTACGATTAAGATTAAAACAGCAATGAAATGGATGATTCTTATCAGTTTTATAGTTTTTTGATATTATTTATGGAGGTTATTTAAATTATTTTCAATATATGTTATGCGTGACAGTTAATTCCTGTGCTCGGGGCCGATCAAACGGTATAGTGGTTAGCGTGCTAGCTTCTAGACCGCAGGGTTGCGGGTTCGAGTCCTGTGTAAGGCATGGGTGTTTGTAAATGTATGTTGGCTTGTCAAATGACGAATGTTTCGGTTCATTATAGCCCTTGTGTTGCTGACGGCGCCAGATAATCTTAAAACAACCAACCAACCAACCAACCAACCAACCAACCAACCAACCAACCAACCAACCAACCAACCAACCAACCAACCAACCAACCAACCAACCAACCAACCTGTACTCGGGAATAAATGAAACATGCATTGTGATGAGTCAATGGAATAAGATAATTCTAATTCGTTTTCAAAGATCTGAAAAGGATTGGTTTCAAACAGTTCACAATGGTTGCCATTTATTGAAATCTTATTCCTAATAATGTTGCCCATATAAGATATATTGAGTCGATTTCTTGTTTTGATTGAGTACTTTTTGTGTATGTTGAGTCACAAGCAACTTCTAATCATAATCTTTGTCTGGAAATTTATTTCAAAGATATATTGAATTGTATTTTTAAAGATATATTGAGATTGATCGGTTGTTATGTGATAAAACCAGACTAAGAAACGCTTTTCATACAGTCCATTTCGAAGAAGATATTTCTTATACATTTTATGTTTGACAAATGCATACTATATTTAGATCTAAATTCTTACATTCATGTTTTTTTTATAGAAACCAAGCAAAAGCATTCTATCTCCATAGTAACTCTTACCTAACTATTCTTTATTCAATTTAAAAAATGTATGGATTTCTCTTTGTGAATGTTGTATTTCGGAGAAGGGGGGGGGGGGGACTGCTCCAACAATAAAAGGATTTGTGCTATTTTTAGACCTTTCATTTGGAATTTGAGACATCAAAAAAGGTCTCCGTAATCTCCGTAACAATTCTTTAAAAAAAATCTATTCCTTATTATATCCAACAAACATAGAAGATTTTAAGGCATTATGTATTAAACATTTTTCAAATCTATACATTTCTGTTTGTTACAATAAAAGTGCTATTAAGGATTAGTGCTTTTAAAAAATACCCAGTAAGTTTAGTTTAATTTTGAAGTAAGAGTTTAGTTAAAAGTTTCGTCAAAGTTTTGACTAAAGTTTTAGGGCAGAGTTAAACTAAACATACAGGGTTATATAATCTCACTCACTGCATAATTTAGATTTTTTTTGTTTGATATAAAAGCTTTCTTAATGTGGATTGGAGAGAGCCAATTAAACCTTAATAATCTTGAAATATGAAGTTTGCTATTAAGGCATTTCTCATTTAAAATTTCAGTATTAAATAGTTGGAAAGTTAGAGATTTTGAAAGCTAAAACTAATTATTTAGTTTAGATTCGTTTACGTTGTAAAAAATCTAAACTAAATAATTAGCTTAGACTAACTGATATATTTAACGAGTAAAAAAAGTTTTAACGAAGAAACTTCGTCATAGATTAAATTGTGTTTAGAGTATACAACTAATTATACAATGAATAATACGAAAATATAAAATGGAAGGAAAGATTAGTCACAAAAGTTTATTAAAAATTAAACTTTAAAGCAATAAAGTTGAATTCAAAGTATTAATTGTCATCACTTTTTGAATTTATTTTCATAATGTAGATTATATTTAAATGTACTAATTGTCTTAATTACCATAATTGATTGGTTTGTATGCTCAACGACCTATTTTTGCGCACAATAACGGCTAATCAGACCGGAATCTACAGTTTTGCGTGGATTCCAACTCACAACTAACATCCATGCTTAACCCAGGATTCAAACCCGGTAACTTTGGCATGCGAGGCCAGAGCGCCCACAGCCATCAGGTTGGCGTTACCATAATTGAATAAAGATACGTATACGTAATAAAGCTATGTATAATTATTATAATATAGGAAATATATTATAGGAGAACAGTTTATGTCGAAAGAAAAGCCAATTTTTTTGTTATATGACAGAAAAACTTGTATTAAGAAAGGATTTCAATGTGATCTGTGAAAACGTACACCCAATTAAATTCTTTGTATAATGTCTTGTAATTCTTTGTGTCTTATGATTATAAGGCCCTTTTATAATAAATTTTTTTATCATTGAAAATTCATAAATGGTTAAATTTTACATAAAAAAGAAAACTAAAACATGCAGTTGCTAAAAAAATAGATAACTAAATGCCAAGTTGAATAACAGTTGTGTTAAAAAACCTATAAATGGTTCAAGATCTTCCTACCCAACCAGAAAAAAATTCTGATTAAGTGGAACTCCAATCCTCTTACACTGATAACTTCGTAAGTAATGACCCGAAACCTTAACACCTAAGACTTAACTTAAAAGTGAGATTCAATCTTCTATATTGATTACGATTTTCATCAAACTAATGGCGAGTAAATGGAAAAGATACGATTTTTTTATAAAAATTGTTAATATCTAACCACATTTACCTTAAAATATGCAGGACGTTTTAAAAAAAGTTATGGGGGGCACATTTTTTTTTAAGTATCAAAGTGTAGGCAATCAATTTAGATTACAAGAATACTCAAATTAAAGAGATTTGGAGGGGTTGTATAATTTAAAAGTAATAATTTTTTTTCCTTAAGCACTTGTAGTGGATAAAATATAAATTACAAAAGTTTTCCTCTTGTATATTACATTAATGCAAAAATATCACTATTCTTAAAATTGAACAAAATTGAACCTTTAAAACAAATTTGATAATTTTAGTATTTGTAACGTATTTGAATTTACTTTTTAGAGAAAAAATTCTGACCACCAAATTTTAAATATCCTTCAAATCAGTATCTTTGAAGATACTGATTTAATAGATATTTAAAATTGCAACTTTTTCCATTAATGTGATTTGTATTCAAATCCTTTTTTAATTGACCCTTTCCAGGCTGTGCAGATATTTAAATTTTGTACATTTCAAATTATATAATTAAATAATGAAAATCACACCGTCAATTTATGATATCTTATACGTATTACGCATTGCTGCAATATATAATTATTTTCCTCATTTCTTAATAGTCAAAATCAATAGACCCATTTGCAACCTTTTTTAGACACCCTACATATATATTAACGTACTTACATATTATCCCATCGACCGTTGGTGAAACAAAAAATTCCCCAAACAGATTCTCTATGTCCGTCGAAACGGTCGATCTGGATGGATTCCCAGTCCGCCGTAGAGCTGAGGCATAAGCCGGGATAGCACCGACACTGGTCCGAGTCAGGTGACTCGAAGTATTAGTTTCCAAAAAAAAGTTCGCCAACGGTCAACAGAAAAATACGTAAATACCATAATCTAATAGGAAAATAATTTATGCCAATTTGAAAACTAATGTACAGTCATCTGACTCCAAAACGTTTTTTGAGAAACTGAACTTTGAAAATTTATGTACAATAAATTATTTGTATTATTTAGTCTCAGATGATTAAAAAATTCTTTTATAATGCTAATTATTTTCAGTAAAAACTAACGTATAATTAAGTTTTGCATAAAATAAAACTAAAAGCAAACAATTTAAAAAATAAAGAATGCGTTGCAAAATAATGAGCACAATTTTTATCTTGGAAAGCTGAAGAGATTGATTTTAAAATTTCTCCAAGAAAAATTCCATATTATATCGAACCACAACCATCTTTGAGTAACGCTATTTTGACACCACTATAAATTTTGATGAGAATAACACCACTATAAATTTAAATGTTTTTTGATTTATAAACCTTAAAAGCAATCATTTAACTACGGCGCAACTTGTTCCATATTTTATTGTTTAACATCCAGATATGGAGTATCTTTAATTCTTAATGGATATACTTTTAATGTCTGAATTTTATGGAAATGAAATAACAGAGAGAGAGAGAAAGAAAACGTATGTATTAAAACTAAGTTTATAAAAAGTTTCCAGAGTTTTTCTATAATAAAAAAAGCATATTGATTATTTCAAAAAGAAATTTTGTTAAATGGATGAAACGCCTCATAATAGTGCAACTTTAAACAATGAAACGGACGGCAATTTTTTTTTTTTACATATTTTAGTGTTCGGTAGATTTATGGTTTGTTTTTAATGAGTATTCGGTTAGATCAAAATAAGTTGGTTAACATTTGTTTGAATACAATTCATAAAAATATATTTTAAAACATTTCACAAAACTTTTTAATTACACTGTTCTAGAATGTAACTCAACATAATTTCGTTTGTTGTTTCAAAGTTAAAAGGAAAAGGTTTTGAATTTTTTAACAATGAATGATTAAATGTGCTATAGAACAATATCTAAAATTACTATTGGAATAATATATAAATATTACTATAGAATTTTTAATTTCATTATCTTAAAGGCCATTGATTACAATTAGATGAACTAGGATTGCATCATGTCTGCAGTTGGTTGACTTCTTTTATATTTATATTATTCCGTACAATGGAAACTTAGCATAGTCAATTTCGCAAAAATAGAATAATAGAAATTCAGTTTAAGAATATAAATTAGTAATTCAAGAATATAAACTATGTTTAACATTTCACTATTTTAATTCTTATTCCAAAAATAGTCTCCTACATTAACACATTCGCTGCTACTGACACGCTGGCGCGTCAGCATGGCGCTACGTCCCATGCCGGCAACGCTCTGGGACGACGATCGAGTATGATAAGTAAACTGTTTTATTTTTAGTTTGGATTTGGAGGTTGAACGATGCATTATTTTTGCATTTTATTTGCATTGATTATATTTGAAGCATTATTTTTATATTTTTAGTGCTTGTTTTTTTTCCTTTTTTCTGGTTTTACTATTAAAATATAAGGAACGTTTTTAATCATTAAAACACTTTTTTTAAATTCGGCTTCTGAGGATGGATATATAAATTTTGGTGGCAGCGAATGTGTTAAGGATATGTTCTACTCATGTTTACATTCATATAGTCTTCCCTTCCGAAAATAATCGACAGTAACAATGTCGAAATTTTTAATCTTATCAATAACCAATTCACAGAAAAAAACTACACAATCATTAAACAGAATTTTATAATATCACATTAGTCTCTGTTTAATAGTTTCGTTAAATCAAATAAATATTTAGTTTTGTTCAATATCATTAATTTTTACATTTCTATATATCATTAGAACAACTAACAAGAGTTAAATAAAATACATCATTATAATGAATCATCATTACAATTAGTTCTTTAATGAGGGACTCGGAGTTTAAGAAAATGGCCCTCTGGGCAATCGTAAAAAAGAATTAGTGCTAATTTTTTTAAAAAGAAGTCATTTTTTGTTTCTTGCGTAGCTCTGAAAGAAGTTAAATAATTACTTAGAATTCTATTTCACAAGAGATTCTTTGTACTTAGAATTCAATAAATCTTAATAATTCAATGGCATTTTAACAACAACTATTAAACTACAAAGAAGTATAGTTACTTATCTTATAAATTTGAAATACAAACCGTAAAAGGCGCTTTAAATTCTGTAATAGATTAATTAAATTTAAAAGAATTGTTATTTATTATTTAGAATAATATTACGTAGAATTAAGGTTAAATGCGATTCAGATAAAGAAATTTAATGTAAAAAATGCATTTTTAATGTATTTTCTTTATCCCTGTTAGTGAAATAGTTTCTATTTTGATTAAATACCTATTTGAAGCGACTATTTAGGTATTATCTTCAACAAAAAATAAAAACAAATACGGCTTTTTAAGCTTTATTTGTAATTTTTTTTATTTATTTTATTTTTAAATTTGTAGGAAGAATTTAAACCTTAGGTGGGGAGGATTTTTTAACTTTATATTATATTTGATTAAAATAGCGTAATGATTAAAATAGAAGAATATGTAATCATAATAGTTTTTAATTGTATTTAATGATTTATATATTTTTATTTTATGATATTTTATGAGTATTCTAAAATAAAAAAAATCATTATTTATTAATTTTATAGTAATAATAAAATAATATTATAAAATAATAATTTAAAAAATAATATTATAAAATAATAATTTAAAAAATAATATTATAAAATAATAATTTAAAAAATAACATTTCATAATTTAATAATAGTAATAAAGTAATAATATAAAATAATAATTAAAAAAAAATAATAATATTTTATAATTTTATAAAATAGCAAAATGATTCTCTTGATAATAGAGTACATGTAACAGGATTAAAAAAAAAAAAAAAATGGTATACAGAAACAACTTAATATATAAATATATTTAACACTGGATAGAAATTAAACTTAAATTTGTACTCTTAGTGTTGAAAGTAAATAAAATAACAGCATCAAATTTTAATAAATAAATAAATATAGAAATTACATTCTAAATAATATCATAAGTAATTAAGTTTATTGATGTATAAAAATATTAAAATGCTTTTCGAAAATCGATATCTAATTAACTAATTATACACTATTTAGTAAGAAGCGCTCTTCTTCTTAATTATAATCACATAAGGAACTATAAATTCATTTGCAGAATCAGAAATACAATCCAGTATAAGGTAAATGTGTTATCACTGCAATTTTAGACAGTATAAATTTCGAAACTTCTACCTTGCTCGTGTGATTTTGCATCTTAAGAGTGAAATTGCTGTCCTTAAATAAATGATTAATTACTATTTTCTCTAATCCATATTTTACAAGAACATTTTAAATAAAAAATAATTTTAAATAATTTAAGTTATGATGTTAGTCATTAAAACAACAATATATATATATATATATATATATATATATATATATATATATATATATATATATATATATATATATATATATATATATATATATATATATATATATATATATATATATTTTAAATAAAAGATCGAGAAAATGTTGTATACAGTTGGTAAGTTTTCTACATAACAGTTACTTACTCTTTGAAGTTATTCGCTCATTGAATTTCATGACAGTTGAATTCTAGTAAATCTCACTCTAAAATACAAGCACAGCATTATCAAAGTTTGTACAATTTGACGCTGTGCATTCAGTTATTAAAAGCTCTCTTCGAAGAGATGTATATTACACCTATTTCTTCCAAAGATATCAATTAAAATTTTAAGTATACGTATTTTATACGATCAAGAAGATTATAAAAGAATTAACACTGCTTTCGTGATTCCTATATAATAACACAACGGGTTACTTATAATACAGAGTTGAAAAGTTGTAACTAACATTATTATTCAAGAACAAACATACATTACAATGTTATTCCTATATTAAAAGGTAAATATCGCGCAGTGTAATATTCTACCTTTTCGAAATAATGAAGTATTTTATCATATCCACATTTGAAAATTCTCTCTTTCAGATACAGTTCATTTAATAAATTTAAAGAAAGATGATTCGTTGTTCATTCTATTTTCATTATTATACTTAAATTCGCTGAAGTTTCTCGTATACTACCGGAAAAAAAAGTTGAAAACAAAAAATTCAAATGAAACCCAAAATTAAAACGAAACAATGAATTATTAACGATATATTTTCACAGGGAAGTGTCTGGTTACCGAATATTTCTATAAGATTGCAAGAATAAGATAGAGAAAAAAATTATCTTGCATTGATCATACATTACTGAATAGTA
Source organism: Linyphia triangularis (assembly GCA_963978545.1). Lineage (NCBI taxonomy): Eukaryota > Metazoa > Arthropoda > Arachnida > Araneae > Linyphiidae > Linyphia > Linyphia triangularis. The sequence goes on along the minus strand of OZ021731.1, from coordinate 30,999,646 downwards.
CAACGTTGCTGGGGATATTTCATGAAGAGAAGATAAGTAAAATTAGAGATTTGCATCAAAAAGTTTTAAACCTCACTCTAACGATATTGGACAAAGTTTTTCAATGAATAAGTAACACTAATACAGGTTTATGCAAAACGTAGATGCATGTTTTAAATATTTATTTCCAAAGAATGACAATAGAAAGGTGCTACATACTACGCATAATATGGATATAGGTAAGTTCAAAGAAGTTATTTTATGCATTCAGTGTGAGCATAATTTATTATCCAACAAATCTTGGATCGGTACTCCATTTTTTATCACACCCACATCTGCTCTTTCATTTTGAATTACCCTGTAGTATTTTGATACTAATATCTTACCCACTGATGCGTTGTAACTTAAATTATTTAAAATTATTTTTTATTAATTCAAAATTTAACCTACTCAACTGGTTGTGACTCAAAATTAAATTAAATATATTTTTTACTCATTGTAAGGTTTCTGAGTTAATAATGCCGTTGCATCTGTTAATTGTGCTAGCTATAGTGGTTAGCGTGCTAGCATCTAGACCGCGAGGTTGCGGGTTCGAGTCCCGTGTTGGCTTGGGTGTTTGTAAATGTATGTTGGTTTGTCAAATGACGAAATGTTCGGCGCATTATAGCCCTCGTGTTGCTGACGGCTACAGATAATCTGAATACAACCAACCAACCAAGAGAGTATTAAAAAAAAAAAAAAAAAAAAAAAAAGTAATGAAACATTTTTGGATATATATTGTTTTGAGTTTTCGAAAAATAAAGTAAAGTGGTGGTTCGTTGAGAACTGGATGTGATTTCTTTAAACCTTTAGCTAACATAAATAAAAGGCAGCGACTGACACTCATTATGAATAAAAATCATTTGAATCCGATTTTGAAAGTTCGAATTACACTAATCATCACTGGTTAAATACTTTTGATTTCTTTTGCGTAATGTAAACGCAGCACAAACTTACAGCACACTAATTGAAATGCCACAACACACAGTGAAAGCATCCGTGAAAACTCTCCATGTTTCGAAATCCCAAAACAAGTTAACTTTCCACTTTAGAATCTAACTAATTAACATTTAACGTTTGTATGAGTACTCGAGCGGGAGAGTTTAAAGAGCGTATACTTGTTGGAATAATTTGGAAGTAATGTCAGAAACAAGTGCCATTTGTTAGAAATGTGAAGCTAACGAATTTAACTTATGGAGAGTTCAGTGCTCAAGTCAACTAATACCACCTTAGGCTTGGTTCCCTTTAGCTGTGAATCCTCTATTTTATTCTCCCTCAATAATGATTGGAGACTTAGGTGTTAAAGTGAATCAAGTCCAATGTGGACTTAGATCATTTGGGTACGGCATTTTGAGTATAAGGACCAAGTATTAAGCCTCACAAACATTTTAAATGTGATCCTTAGGAATGCTTCAAAGCAACTAGAGATTGAGAAGTAATTTTTCCATTTATTCGAGATGTTGGGGTGTTGACTAGGTTAGAAATCTTCTCTGAGTTAATATTTTTATAAAGTGAATTTTGTGGGAGACATTTTAGTAGAAATAAATCCGTCAATCAGCTAAGGATAGGAATATGAAAATATTTGTTTTTCTATATAGATTTTAATTAAAAGGAAGTTAGTGGTTTGTAGTGTAATTATGTTTTTGTAGCTTTTGATTTGGAAAAGAAACTATAAACAGAGATTTCAAATGCAATGTCAGTGAGTGTTTTTAGCATATTTGGTTTGTAGGATGCATGAAAGATACTAATTTGTGATAACTTTAACTTTTAAATTTAATTTTATTACTTACTATAAAAGTTGAGACTGTTGTTAGTTGTCTCGGAAGTTTCCATTTATTTAAGAATGATTTATTCCACAGTAGAAGTGACTTTGTTTTCGAAATTGCTTTCATTTATATTATAGAAGATTTTTCAGATAACTTGTTTAAATAGAAGTATACAATTTTTCATTGTTTACATCTGTAAGATCCAACGATTATTTTTACATTTGGTTGAATTAGAATTTTCATTGCGCAAGAATCTACAGAGTGGCCACAAAATTCTGGAAAAAAGTTCCCTGATAATTCCATGATTTCTCTGATAATTTTTTTAAAAATTCCCTGTTTTTACAGCAAATTTCTTTTTTCAAATTTACCCAATTTTTTTAGATGTGTAGACACCCTGATAAAAACAAAACAAAACATGCATGCTAAAGAGAAAAATGCCAATTTTTTAAAAATAGTTTTGACAGTAATGAAAAGCTGAAATTACTCCTTAGAAAGATTACCAACACAATTCTCTGGGTAAATGATGTCAAAATACGGATGAACCTGAAAACGTACCTTCAGAAGAAAGAAAACTTCCCTGATTTTCATGAATTTTTAAAAAATCTCCTGAGATTTCACTGATTTTTTCCAGAATCAGAAATCTATCTGACATTTCCCTGATTTCCATGTTTTCCAAGTGCTGAGGTCACTCAATATTAGGATCGTACTGCACCGATACATCATTACCAAAACTAATTTTTGAAATAGGAGATTTCATATTAATAACGTGGAAAATTAGTGAACCTTTTAAATGCTAGTGGCTTTGTATACCACTAAGCAATGAGTTCGGACACGTCTACATGGAAAATTCTTCTTAGTTACAACAGATTGGTTGGTTGTTTTCAGATTATCTGGCTCAGTCAGCAACACAAGGGCTATAATGCGCCGAAGCATTCGTCATTAGACAAGCCAACATACATTTACAAACACCCATGCCTAACACGGGACTCGAACCCGCAACCTCGCGGTCTAGAAGCTAGCACGCTAACCACTATACCGTTTGGTCGGCCTTAGTTACAACAGAAGTTTCCAAAACTTCTTAAATATTTGCATGGAAAATATTCATAAATGGAAAAGTAGTGTTTTATTTAGAGGTCAACTGGAACGAAATAATTATCTAAAAAAATAAATAAAATAATAATAATAATTGTCAAGAGATTCTATTCAGGTACCGTGTATCTTCAGTTCTATTTATATGCATATCCACAGAATTGTGTTGGCGATACTTGACCACGTGTTGAAGAACGTATTCAATTTTTAGAGTTGATACCTTACTCCCAAACACGGCATTTTCCAGCATAATGAATCTCAAACACGCAACATGAAATCACGTTTTTACTTAATAGTCCCCATCCCAAACTCTTTCAAGAAACTTCCAAAAAGTAGCATTTCAAAACAGACCATCCATCTCAACACGATCAAATACTTTCCGAACAATTCCATCTCGTCCCCGTCGGAATGCAGACTCGCGCAGATTAGATAAGAAAAGAAATGGATGTAAACATCTCCGGCAAGCTCACCCCATTTGTAAACAAGTTCCCGTAATGGAATTATTTAATTAAATCGCGAGCTCCGAGGAGCGAGCTATTTTGAGGATGATAAATCTGAAGAAGGCGGGGACGTTTGTAACTGCCCAGTGAGTATTTAAGGAATTAGGAGGTGTGTGTAATTGCTTTTGCGTTGGAAGTGTGAGGCCCTGCTGAAGAAGATATCTGTTTTAATGTTTTTAGGGAATTTATGGCAAGTCTAAAGTCTCATGGGATGAAATAGTTTACATGTTATGTTAGAATGTATGAACTTGTTCAAAATGGGTGACAAGGAAATAAATTTTGTGTTTAATTGGCTCTTATGAAGTTAGGCGTAGTTTTCCGTTAAACTTTTCGGAAACTAGTTCAATCGGAAGGTAATTTTTTGCGCACTCATATGACTTAGAATGGATCGATTAGGAAGGTTTTTTTTTAGTTAATTAATTCATAAATTTATATAATCAAGTTATAGAGTCCCTTATAGTGTGTTTTTATGTATACCTGCGTATTTAGAAGTTATAGAAAATAATTTATTTAGTTATTTTAATGAATTTATTTTCAATAAAATTTAATTCAAGAGTAGAACTTTGATCTGCACACATATTGTTTTTAGTTTATATTTAAATTTTTTTAAATTATCAGCTAAAAGTTTCATGCATTAGCGTAATTTCAAGCAAAAATACAACTTTATTAAATTCTAACTTTAATAATTGTATTAATAATTTAATTGTTATTCTAACTTTAGAGTCTATACCTAACTCCAAGTTTTTGGTAATCATATCATGTCATATATCATATCGTGAGTTTTGTTTTATTGAAGAAAATGTTTTAAATATTTTTGTTTTTCATCGAACCATAACACTATTACTAACTACATTTTTTAAAATCATTTATAGAGGGTTATAACAGAGATTTTTACAGAGAATCCAATGGGAATAGAATAACATTGGTTTTTTACTCAGGTAAAATTGTCCAATTGTGAGGCTTGTTTGGTTTTATGGTATAAAATTGTGAAAGGATTCATGATGAATTATTCATATTTAAAAGTAGTTTAATCGAACTTTTAGGGTCAGGGATAATATTTTTTTGGTATTACTTTTCACTATTTTACTATAAAGTAAAAACTTTAAAATTAATCCACTTTTTTATCTAAAATTTGATTTTTCTCTAGTTCTTCAGAGATTATAAATAAACAATGTAGTGAAGGGCTGTCCATTACAACATCATCGCAGTTAGTTCACAGAGGGTCTAAGAAAGTCAAAGAGAATAACTCGCTGGAAGCTCTCTTGAGCAAAGAACATGTATAGAAGTGAAGGGTAAGCTAGTGCTCGTATCAAAGTAGTGTAAAAAGCAGCATATTAAAAAAATGAGAGACACAATTATTTATATTTTTTTTCTTAGATAGATCATAAATAAACTCTGTAGTGCTTGAATGAGGGTTGGCCTTTACAACGTCATCGCAAATAGTTTTCAGCGAAGAATAAAAAAGTAAAAGAGAATAAGGCGCTGAGCGCTTGCCAGAGCAAACACACATATTAGTGTGAAGGCTAAGCAGGTATTCGTACTATTGTAGTGTTCTTGGAAGAAGATTACAGGATGGGGCACATTTTTCTGTGACAGTAAAATAAATACTTTTATTTATTTATTGTAGTAGCTATTAAATAGTTATTTAATTAAAAAAAAAAACAAATAAAAAAACAAAAAACATTTCATAACGTTTCAAAACGCACGTGAAGTGTATTTTTTCACTCAAACTTTTAGGTTTAAAGAACACATAGAATAAGGAAAAATATAAAAGTAACAATTACTTGGAGAAATTCTTTAAGAAAAAAGCGATGTTAAAGCTTCAAATTAATAGTTTAATTTTTTTTTTTTTTTAAATTTTTTTTATCTTAAATATTTTTTTAAGAATGATTCAGAATTTAAGAAGGAAATAGAAACATAGTCGAGTTTACTTTTTGTCAACAAGGGAACTTATGTGTCACTCTCTATTTTGTAAGGGAATATAAATCAAGGAATCCAATTCTTGGCACCTCTAATCCTACCACTGTTTATTTAAACAAATATTTACACAACAGATTAAACAATGGTTGGTTAGTTTATACGCTCAACGACCTATCGTTATGCAAAATGACGACTAATCAAGCCAGGACCTACAGCTTAAAGGGGATTCAGAACCACAACGAACATCCATGCCTAATCCGGGATTCGAACACGGCACCTTTGGTATGCGTAGTCAGAGCACTTACTACACAGCCATCAGATGGGCGATTAAACAGTGAGTGTAATGTAAGTTTTGGTCAAAAACAGAGCACTATAAGTGTATGTTTATGTTATTAGATATAAGGGTGCTTTTTAACTAATAAATATTTTGGTAGAAAATGGATTGATGGTTAAAATGAATACATGATTTGTTTCTTGAAAATAATGTGGAGTCATTATGCTGATATATTATGAGTTACTCAAAATATTTTCTATAAATATATGTACAAGTTGTAAATTAAATACGACTAACATAGTGGTGAGGGGGGATAATATATATATATATATATATATATATTTTTTGTATCTATCATAATTTTGTAGTAATTTAAAAATAAGACCTAAAACACAATTCAAAACAGTGTCATCTTTTGAACTAATGCTCAGAATAAATCAAATAAGTATTCTAAATTCAATGCTAGCTCAATTCAATTTAACTATCTTATTGCAATTGTCTAAAAAGTATAAAAATCCTTAAACAAGTTAGCAGGTTGGTTTGCCAACATTAAATTAAGAAAAATAACTAGATCGGTGTGCATTAATCAATAATCCATATAAATAACTTTATGAAATAATGACTTCCCACATAGTGGGTTTTACAAGCTTAATCATGAACTACCTAATTGCATGGGTGGTGGAAAAATTATTTTCAGGACGGTTAAAAAAAGGTAATTTTTTTAATTTCAACTTTGATTTATCAATTGGATATCTTGATGAAATTTTCATTAAGAGTTGGGTATTAAATGTATGTTCCATTGAATATTTTACAACCTATAACATATTTTTATTTCTAGTAAATCACATAACTATTCTCCATATTATTTTTAATTTTCAGAACATAGGAGGGTGCAATTGCATTTCCTTTCACCTTCCTTATGGAGTTACTGAGTTGTGTAACAAAATGACCAGATTTAATGGCATTTATAGTGTAGTCAAAATCCCTTAGGACATTATACAATGCTTTTTGCCTAGCCTAGAATACAGCGACAATTGCAGGTAATCGAATATTTCAATGGATTTGGACTTAAAGTCCAATTTTTTTTTTATTTTAAATCTTTCATACCTACGAGTTTTCAAACAAAACCCTAGTTAAACTTTTGACTCTTTCTAAAATGAAACCAAATTATAAAATGGAGTTTTAGTTTGTGTAGATGGTTTTGCATAAAGGTTACTCAAACAAATTTGGAAAACTCACCAAGCTCGTCTATAATAGGGGCCATCCTTAGCGTCAACCCAACCAAAAAGAAGCTTAGCATTATCAAAGACAGCGCCACCACTGCAACCGCAAACCTGGCTCTTTTTGACTGTTCGAAATCTCTCCCGATCCTACTGCTCCTCTTGTTCGAACTGTCTTCAGAATGCAGTCTCTGTCGTTTGCAACCACCCGCCCTTCGACACTTATGGGTTCTCCTCGAAGTTGTGCCATCAATGGCGAACGACTTCTTTCGCCTCTTTTTCTTCTTTTTCTTCAGAGGTTCCAGAGGATCTGCGTCCCTAGGGGGCGTGGTGATCAGTCTAGGAAATTCTTCGTCCCTGGTGAACCATAAGGGGCCTTTGTTGCCACCACCTTCAAAGTAACTGTTCTCGTACTGGCTGCTGAGACAGCTGGAACTGTGGCTTTTGGCTGAACACCTCGATTGAGATGGACAAGGGATATGTAAATGACACGTGTCGGTTATATAGTTCGCTTGTTTGTCCGAGTCTGTCATTTTCTACAGAAAGTATTTGCACTTGGATTCAAAAGTTTTATGAACACATGGTTTTGTTCTACCAGTCAGTGAGTTTAGCAACGTGGCGATACAGTTCATCTACCAAACGAAGTTGCTTATGAACAATATAATTCAAATAAAAGCTGTCTTATGCTTAAACTTTGCAATCTTGAACACGTCATTGAGCTTGGCCACTTATAAATACGATTCATTTTTTCCAAGATGGAACAAAAGCTTTCTATTAAACCTCAAACTTTTCAATCTTGATAGCTTTAGTTTAACTATCTATGTAGTTGGTGATTAACCTGGAAATCCTGGCCATAATCAAACTGTTGTTTATGAGGAAAAACTTGCTTCACATGTCTTATATTTGAACTTCAAACTTTAAAATACGGTACATACAACTTAAACTTGAAAGTACTGTTGATTAAAGTTGGTGATGTAGGAGAAAATACATCACTAACCATTCTTTTGATATTCAATCTTCTCCTGCCAATTAGGTTTTAGTCCATCTAGTTACTGAGATGTGTGACAGACTTGCCAATCTAGTTTATTACTCCAAACGAGATCTTATATCATCAAACTCCTCATTCATATCTTGAACAAAGTTGCTCTACAAGTAACATTTAGTAATTTTCAGTTTATTAATCGAGAAAGATAGATTGAGAAAATCATCTACAATAGAATTACAATTTATTTTTGTTATTCCTTCTTCCAAATTTGTTTGAAACATCAGTGTTATCTGTTTTTGTATTGTATTTCACTTAGCTTCTCACTTAATTTGGCAAACTAATTGCTACCTCAGTTGAAACAGGGATTGACTTTGAGAATATGTTTTCCGTCTCGTTAAATCCTTGATTCCTTAAAACATGTTTGATTACCTCACAAATGCAGTAAAATTTGCAAGATTCTATTTGTTATATATAAATCTTTTTGTTATAGAGAAATTCTTTTATCAATCTAAAGTACTTTTCTTATCACGATATTTAGGTAACTTACTTGTTACAATTAAAGTTATTCGAACATTAATCAACAGAATGTATTTCTTCACGCTTTGACTAGCTTTTTAATTGTGTATATTTTTGAAAACTTAATTTAAAAGAATTTACCTTTCCCTTTTAAATTTGTTTTTAATAGCAGAAGTTTTTGTTATATAATTTTATTACAGAAAAGGGTATCTTTTTGGCTTAATATATATATTTTTTTATCTATCTTGTTACTTATACTATTTTACTTGCACACCGGCTCGAGTAGGAATATAAAAGCGACTTATTAATTAAAGAATTTTTAAACATTGTTTAAAGAAAGTTAACAATTGTATGTATTGAGTAAGTGGATATTCCAGGAAATTATTGACTAATTTATTTATTTTGATTATAAGGAAGTATACTTTCTAAAAATACTTTGTTTTTTAAAATCATTGACTGCATTTTTGACACAATTTTAATATTTTCTCAAGACAACCTTTATGTCAAGTATTCCGCGATAAATAAACAGATCATTTTATCACACACATAAGTTAGCACTGAAATCAGGCTTGATATGTTTTGGTTAATGTATAAAATCTATAAAATCTATAAAATTACTTTGAGCATATGTTAAGTATTAAGTACCATCATTAAAGATTATGAGTAGGAAACTTTAATTCAGATTTCATTAAGATTTAATTAATAAAATATTCATTCCATTCCGTTTTTTAGATAATAAAATACATTTAATATCAAGATTTCAAAATTTGATTATGCTTTGTAAATAAATTATATTATACGTCTGTTATCAACAATGTGTTGTGTAGGTAATGGGTAAAATTACAGTTAAATGATTTTAAGAAATGTAACTAATAATAAAAAAAAAATTTCACACAGTTTTTCGTTTAAGATAAATTGTATGAAATCCAAAGCATTAAAAGTTTAAGCTTTAAAGATGATTGTCTTTACATGAAAACTGTACTATACGAATATTATTATAATTTTACTGAAGAAAATTTATCTTTTTAGTTTTATGTCTGAATGGAAGTCTACACAACAGTAATATAGTGTAAATTCTATTCAAAGAAATAATTTTTCTGTTTACTATGATTTAGTAGTTTATGTTCTGGATAAATATTTTAAACCGTCTACACTTTTTCTTGAGTTTCTGGCTTTCAAGCAAAATGATGTATATAAATAGTAATCAAATAAGTTTTTGAAACACATGTGTTACAGGAATCTGAAAAAAATATTTTGGTTTGAATGCTTAATTCACTATGTCACACTGTTGCACAGATTATACTTGTGATGGGAAGAAAAGATTAAATTGCAAATACCGAAACAAGAGCACTGTTCAGTGCCTATTCGCCTTCCAATTCTTTTGATTGGAACAGTACGAAGACTCATTCTCTTTCTGACATATCCAACAGTGTTACCTCATTCCAATACATTTCTTTTATGATTGTCTCGAAAATTTCAGTGACGGTATAAAACAAAAACGCAATCATAATATTAAAAATGAGCAACGCGAGTATTATTCTTATCACAAAGTCAACCATTATTATTTCTGAAGTAAAATATGCATCAGAAACACGTAATATTCTGTTTCACTTGGATTTTTATCTCTCTAATTTAGAGTTCAATGTCTGAAAAGAGAAACAAATGTAAATACTTATTCAATGAATGGAAATGAAAATTGAGCAAATACGTAGTTTTCAGTTTGAGGTTTGTCAAAAGGTAGAATCCATACTTAGGCAGACATAATAAAAATACATCAAAATTTCTTTCACGACGTTGCTATGAGGGTGTTTTTCTCATTCACTAAATGCACGCACTTTTTAACTTGATTCGAATAGTTTAAGAAGATAAACTTTTTAAGCAGACGCCACGTGCTTTTCAATTTGATAAACAGTCATTACACCTATTCATGTAATAGTTTATCGCCTTACTTTCCATGCAGATTTTGCATTGAAGCATGTGAATATTTTCCTATTAAGAGCTTAACAAATAAGCATTGCAAAAAGCTTAGTTATTTTTTCCCAGATAGATAATCGGGAGTCGGATTCTTCATCCTCGCAAATCCTCACAAGTTGTATAAATCGACACCAATCCAAACTTCAACTGGTCACCTCACCCACACAAGCAGTAATTAAAACACCAGCATCAATATCCAATCAAATCATCACTCAATTTGAAACACTTGAGTTGCTTTCCTATCATCAGTTGCAGTACCATCCGAACCTGGCTATTTCACTCAGCGAGGTAATCTGGAGCTGATAATCCCTACTCGTTATCCACTCAAAAGCATCACACAACTGCTAACACGTGTAGGCTTCCGTATAAGCAGTTGCTCCAATCAACATCATCCTGGATCTTAATTAGCCATTTCACTCGTAACAGTCAATCTTAAGTTCGATATTCTTTCTAAAAATGAATCTTGAAGCACATGCAGATTTCTGCGTTACCAATGAGTATCACTCAAAGACCTAATTAGCTAATTCCTCCATCGAGGTAATCTGTAGCAGTTAATCCCAGATTCATTACCCGGAAGCGAGTGACTATCTTCGTATCACCAGTTGCACACCAACTCACAAACTTATTCAACAAGTTGACACTTACAACAACCACCACTTCAGAAAGAACTCACGCTAGGGAAACTACCAGAGCTGTTCAAATAGCAAAAAAAGCGATCGAGTCTAACAGCTGTTGAGGCGGTCCGGCGAGCGAAAAGAGATATAGGGTCCACTTCTCAAAAACGAAAATATTGCATTCGAGAGGCCGGGAAATTTGGCGGCAGGTCGATCCCCTGGCAAAGACGATCCTTATCGATCTGCGCATGCGTGGGGGATGTTGAGCGACGTCACGGGTCTGGATCCGAATCCCATTGGACTGTCGAGAAAAGGTAATCTCCCTGTTCTCTTTTGCTGAAGGGGGATTGTCTCTTTACTCCCCTCCCCCTCCACTCATACAATAGCAGAGATCAAGAAACGAATGTGGGTGGAAAGGAATGGGTAGAACAATGGTTAAAAGGGATGGAATGAATTGTGCATCCGGGCATGCGATGTTTTTGGATTTCAAGCAGGGATAGGAAGATGCTGAGTTAAGGGATTAAAGAAGTTTCTTAATATTTTAAAAAGGCTTGGAGGAACGAGTAATAATTCAGAGTACTCATAATTAAAGCTCTCATATTTATAGAATTTTAAATACGTAGTTTTTATTACGTATATTCAGGGAAATGGTATTTTAAAAGTGAGAGTACAAAAAAATTGTTTTAAAAAAATTAGAAACAGTAATAATAAATCAGTATACATAAAGTTGTAATATTTTAGTATCTATAATTGTTTAAAAAAATTTAAATGACAATAAAATTGCATAAAAAGGGCACATTCGTTTAAATATCCACAAATAGCAAACGTTTCAATGACAAAATTGTTTAAAAAAATTTAAAAGTGACAGTAAAAATATATTAGTGTATATAAAATTGCAAATTATGCACTTTAGTTTAAATTTTCACAAATAATTAACGCGTCAATGACTAAATTAATTGTTTTAAAAAATTAAAATGACAATGACAATATATTGGTTTATATAAAATTAAATAAATTGCACGTTAGTTTAAATGTCCATAAATAACGAATACTTCAATATCTAAATTAATTGTTTAAAAAATTTAAAATTGGCAATTAAAATATATTTGTAAACATAAAATAGTAAGTGGATATTAGTTCAAATGGCCACAAATAACAAAAGCTTCAATGACTAAATTAATTGTTAAAAAAATTAAAAATGACAGTAAAAATATATTGGTGCATATAAAATTACATAAAGTGCACATTAGTTCAAATGCGGATGACATTTATGGATTTACCAATACTACCATTGAAAGACTGCACCATAACTATAAGAGTTCTAGCAAACACTTGTGCATGGAATAGCAATATGGCTACAAAATGAATGTGCGGGTACGTGAAAAGTAGATTGAAAAATAATTTGGCATGTAGGAGAGTATATTATATTAATTCATTGCGTAACTAATATAATTTTTTTACTAATATCAATTTGAACCTTTAACTAATATAATTTAAGGAATGCAGAACGCTCCGGCAATGAAACTTGCTCTATCGAGCAGCTGCATCTGATAAGCACTGAAATATTGGACTGTTGCAACAATTTTTCTACAAATTCAGAATAAAACAATTTGTTTAGCTCTCTCTAAAAATTAAAATTTTTCAGTAGTGAAATTTTTTCTTTTGATATTTGGTATAGAACATGAAAAGTTTATGCAACTGAAGTAAGCTTCATATTCCTTTTTATATTATATTTGTTTTTGCATTTAGATTGCACTTCAATCCTAAAAAAGAATTCAATGTAGTGCTTATATTTTCCAAATATGGTTTAAAAAAGTTTATAATTAATTCAGTTCTATTTCATTTATGAGAGAGATAAGGGGAAAAAAAAAAAAATCATAGTACTAAAATTATGGAAAAATAAGAAATGACTTATTTCTAAACCTTTACCGTTTTTGTTTTATTTTATTTCCATTCCATTCGCAATTATTAAAGATTTATCCTCGTTATCATGAATCGAACAAAAAAATAAATAAATAAAAATCCAAAATACGAAATCGGCATCTGGCAACCTCGTTCTTTCTCGCAGGATTTCGAGATCATTAGTTCCACCCGGCAGATAATTTAAGAATTCGCTGGTGTTCGACGAACAATTTCAGTAATTAATGACGGAATGCATGCGAAAATAATTTGCCTGGGAGGAAAATATCTTGTTGTTCGTTAACATAAGAGAATATTTCTGACATTCCAAATCGATTTTACACTTAACACCGTAAAGTTGGAATCACTTTTCAAGTTTTGAGAATGATTGATTATTAGCCTAACGATATAGTTCCGTTTAATTTGTTAAGCTCTCGCAATGTTAAACAACAATCCATTATTCCTTAATGCTTTAAATCTAGCTAATCATTTAATTTAATTATAAAATTTGGCATTTCAAACTTCGTTAGTGAAATGAAGACGGTTAAAATTCTTTTCTTAAGATGTAATTTGATATGGTAATTGATTTTTAAGTAAATGGTTAGGCATATTCAAGAGGAAAAGGATTGCAAATGAAAATTCTGGATAATGGGATTTTGTATTAATAAAACCTTAGTTTTACTTACAAAATAATGGTTAATTGTTAGAAGATTCAAACCTTAATTGATTTAAAATTATTAACTTAATCAACTTAATTAACAACTTAACCCTAGATAACTAATTTTAATTTTTTTTTCTATAACTAATAATTTGATTAAAAGACTACACATTTAACATGTATACCTTTATTTAGTTCCAAACTATTTAGCTTAACGTAAGAGAAGCATAATATTTAATAAACAGATAGAAAAATAAAAATAGTTAGCGTTTGCAATCTTGACAGATTTTAAATGTGTGTACTTCACAAATAAATGTTGCATACATAGATGGACAGAAGGTGCATATTCTGAGTTGGTTTTGTAAACTTTTAGTCTTTTACGGACATTTCAATTATCGATTATTTATTTCTAAAATAACTTCGATATTTTTTTGTTTAATTTTTAAGAGAGTGGTAAAATTCAAGAAAAACACAAAACTATGAAGGTTGTTTCTGGTGACTTATTTTACTACATATAAAGGTTAAGTGAGTGAGATAGTAAATAGTTAAAATTCACAAAAACTAGAACGGGTCTAGAATCTAATGGGCAAATTTTTAGTCAACTTAATTGAAATTGTAATAAAAATAATAGACAACTTAATTAAATATAATAAAAACTAAATAAAAATAATTGAAAATTTGTGAAGTTAATTAAAAACTAAATAAAAACTTCATCATAATAAAAACTTCATCAAATTAATTAACAATTTCATCAAATTAATTAACAACGTCATCAAATTAATGAAAAACTAAATAAAAATAATTAATAAATTTAATTAACAAAATTAATAGAAAATAATTAACAACTTAATTAACAAAATTAATAGAAAATAATTAACAACTTAATTAACAAAATTAATGAAAATAATAGAAAACCTAATTAAAACAATTCTTAATTGATAGAACAATATATTGGTTTTTAATCCACAGGGAAAAATGAGCTGTACAAAGTAATGATTTTCTAGGTGGCTCATTTACTTGCGCGTTATCGCTCGCCAACCTCCGTACTTTGGATAAAAACTATGTCTCTTGGATTTATTGTTTAAATACAATGAACATGTAAATGTCCACTTTTCAAAGAACTCAAAAATTGTAGGTGCATCCCCCCATTACTTTACCAGAAGTAGTTTCTTTCAAACAAACCTTAAAATACACTTTATATGCTCGAAAAATATGAGGATGAAGAATGTCTCTGTCAGTGTGTCAGAAACTACGCAACTACTCTTCAATTATTTGTAAATTTCATGTGTATGATATCTGCTTTTAACATTGCCTGCACTGACTGAAATATAACCTTGCATTCAGTGGTTGAATTAAATAACACTTAATCTAACATAACACTTAATTAATGAATCGATAAAAAAAATAGAGTTATTATTAACTTTTTAAAAATGCGTATCAGTTTTGAAAATTGTAAACAACACAATTTTTTCATGATTAGTGCAATAGTTAAAAACATGAAATCAAAATAATTAGCATATATATTTTTTTGGTTGCACTTTTAACATCTTTTGGTACCATTTACAGTTAAATCTCTTTTAAATAACATCTTGATCACAGAATTTGCTTGAATAGTTTAAGAGATATGGTTGCGACAAAATTACGTCTCGACTATTAAATATATTGATTAATCAAACATCCTAATTACAATTGCATGCAGACAAAGTTAACATTAACAAAGTAGACAAAGTTATTATTAACTTTTTAAAAATGCGTATCAGTTTTGAAAATTGTAAACAACACAATTTTTTTCTGGTTAGTACAATAGTTAAAAACATGAAATCAAAATAATTAGCATATATATTTTTTTTGGTTGCACTTTTAACCTCTTTTGGTACCATTTACAGTTAAATCTCTTTTAAATAACATCTTGATCACAGAATTTGCTTGAATAGTTTAAGAGATATGGTTGCGACAAAATTACGTCTCGACTATTAAATATATTGATTAATCATACATCCTAATTACAATTGCATGCAGACAAAGTTAAACTGCATGCAACTGATATTATGTATTAATAATCAATATCATTTTGGTTGGTTTGTGTGCTTAATGACCTGTACTTGTGCACAATAAAGGCTAATCAGGCTGGGAACTACATCTTAACGTAGATTCCGAACCACATGAAATATACAGGTCTAAACCGGGAATCGAACCCAGAAAGACGTAAACAAACTTTATTTTTATATAAATTATTGAGAGTTATTTAAGTATTGTAAATCCTTCTAATAAAACGTAAGAACTTTACTGTGGAAGATAGTATAAACTAAATCACCGCCGATTTTTGTTAATAAAATTTATACTTGCTAACTTACGTTTAAAATATAAAATTGATAAAAAGATTCCATTTTTGAATACACAATATTTTTACATAATTCATTTGTCAATTTTTTTTTTCAGATGGACAAGTACCAGCATTGATAAGAATAAAAAACCCGTTTTACAAATACTTTAATCAAAGGAATGTACTTTTATTTTCCTTTTCTGTTTTTTTTATGCCATGGTAATTTTTTTTTTTTTTTTTTTTTTTTTTTTTTTGTTGAAGAATGACAATTCTCTTGTGTTCATTTTTAACTCCCTGGAAATGTTTGATTTTTTTTTTAACATCCAGAACTTTTTATAAATGCGAGCACATATTGATGAAGGTAAAAAATTCATAGAGTTCCGAGACTACTTTTTTTCAGTCAACTGGTTTTTCTTGATAACAAATAACGTTTATCTTATTTCCCGTGGTTTATCGAAAGTGTTTTTATTTTTTTATTTTTATGGAGAATATGTAAACTATTGAGTTCACATAATGAACATTTGGCAATTTCAATTGTACAATGTTATGTAAAAAGAAACTAAGAAACTATACCACAAGTATTAAAAGCTGATTGTAAGAGCTATTTAATTGTCTTTGATCTTCAATTGTGGTTGTAAGACTTTTTCTAAGCCAAAAATCTAACGTAATCAAACACGATTTTTTTTGTTATATCAGACATGAAAACACTAAATTTTTATTTTTAATTTAATGGCAATTAAAATTGTTGATTGGAAAATGAATTTAAAAATTGACAAGTATTTTTGCCTTATTCTGTAGTTGGCTCTGTTAGGTAGAAAAAAAAATATAATGAAACTAATTTTGCAATCTCTGTAAAAAAGGTTTCCCTTGAAAATAAGCCTTCGCCAGATATCTGAATCGTCTGCAACCTTTTCAAATGAAAATAAAAGAGCGATGGGTTATGAGATGAAAAACTGTGTTAACTTTTTGTCACGTTATGGGGTATTTGGCAATCAGATTTAATACAGCTCATTCAAAGTCTATTTTTTAATCAGTGTCAACCATTTTTGCCACGGCTGACCAGTAGATTCGTATACACAATCTACTCACTTTTCTCCACATTCTGTAAAAAAAAATTAATTCAGAATGATGTTCAATGGGATTCTTAAATTTGTAGTCACCTGTCAATCCACTATGCTTTTAAAGAACGTTTGTTAATGCTACCACTTTTTTTTTTTCATTCATTTTGTTAAATATTCCTTTCACACACAGAATTAACCGTATGATTTAGTAAAATTTAAAAGTTTATAATGAATGTTCGGTAAGTATTCATTAAAATAAATTGCTGAAAGTAAAAAGGATTAATGACCGTTCTTGATGATAGTACTTAAGAGCGTTAACGTATGAAAACATTGTTTCTGCTTTAAACACTGCTTGTAAAAGAGTGTAATTAAGTTTAGAGCCCAGTTCCTTGTTGATTGATTGAATGTTAATTTTTATAATGTTCTATGTGAAAAAAAAAAAAAAGAACTGAAATTAGTGCTTCAAAAGTAAATAACCAGTATTTTTTATTTATTTATTTTATAATTTATCCAATAGGAGTGTTTATAGTGTATTAGTTTGCAAAGGTATATTTAATTTGAGCACCGAACTTCATAATTAAATAAATAGTATATAATTATTTGAAACAGTTTAGTAAGTTTAAGGAGACTTGTTTTAAACTTGGATTACTTCACTTCAACAAGTTTTATCAAAGAGTTAAAAAAAAGTGTTAATAATGTCGACATAGGAAAGAAACTAAAAACTAAATTAATAGAAAAAAAAAAAAAAAAAAAAGTTCATTGTAACATAAAAGTATAAACGGCATATGAGCTTTTTTTTATCTTGGAATTTACATCTTTTCCCTCATTTTTTCTAAAATTTTCAAAAGCCAGGGGGGTGCAAGTGCACCTCCTTGCACCCTCTTGGGGGCGCGAAACGCAGTAAATGTTCTCAATATTCGCCACCATTTGATTGCAAACGTTAACACATCGAAACGTTTTTCGGCATATTTTACAACATTGTTGGTGTTATTAAAGAGATTTTTTAAGTTGTTATACTGGCGGTTTTCTCATTTGATTTAATTAAGCAGATACTATGTGTTGGCATCCATATCTTATGAAATAAGCGTTCAAATGCTAAAATATGATAAAGGTGGAAAAAAGAAGACGGTTTACCCAAATGTAATGAACAGAATCGGATTAAAAAACAAAAATAACTCCCACCAAAATGGCGAAATTGGTAATATGTTTTTAGATAATTATTTGATGATCCTTTCAGGTAAGCGAAACAGACGATGATGAGTCGTTGATGAATAATGCTCAAGTGAAGGGAATGTAGGCAATGCTCCAGGAAGGAAGTTAGTTTTCAACTTTTTACGTCTTTATCGAATAGTTAAGAAATTTTTGAAGGTGGAACTGTTTAAAAAACTTTAAAAAACATTGCCTCAGTGAGTTTTATGAAAATAGTTTGAGCAGTTTATTGGCAATTCCTAAAAAACATAAATTTTTCATTGCTAGTTACCTTATGAGTATGCGCAGTTTTGACGAAAACCTTAATGACAGGTTTGATGGCCCTTACTAACCAGTATATAAAAGTCGAACATCCTAGGTCAATCTGTTTGGGAGTTATGCTTACCATACTCATACATTTTCTATACTACTTTTTTTTTTTTTTTTTTTTTTTAATTTAGTATATTGTAAAATGTGTAGAAATACAAAAGCAGAATCAATTCTTATTTTCCGTACTTTCAACTTTTAAGATATTATCATACAAATAGGGTAAGTAAAAGTAGTACATATTTTGCGGTTCTTTTGATTGACTAGAGGATATTAGTTATTCTGTTGTACATTGAATCTGTATTAACATTTTACTAATGCAGTGTTACAGAAGTCGGTCAAAAAGGAATTTAGAATGGAACTTTTTTTTTTCATGCAAATAAGTGTTTTAATATTTATCTTTATGTATTTATAAGAAAGTTAGAATATTCATCGAGCAATTATCTGGATTACGCACTGGACATTTTGCCTCTTTTTACAACTCGTAAACAAATTAGAATTCTAAAATTATAACGAATTTAGTAGTTATGTTTTCGTTTAATACAATACTAGTTAATGGTAAAGATATATTGAAAAAATAATTATTTTAAACCACTGACTGCACACTTATCACTTTTAACCACCTACACTACCTTAAACTAACGACTGTACATTTATAAATTGAAATTTACAATAAATATGCATGGTAAGATGTTTGGCATAAAATATCTAAAGAATATACTAAATTTAATATGGAACAAAAAATGTGAAAGTAACAGAATGAATGTTTTTAAGCACAATGCAACGAGTCTAGAATATAATAAATCTATTTTAAGAACAAAGAGAAAAATGCATTACAAATATTTAGGTATCGATATACATATTCGGTAATTTCCCTTAGACTTATATTTTTAACAAAAGCACAATGGAGCGCATTACCATCGTGAAACAGTTAGTAATCATTAACTATTGTTGTTGAGCCAGCCCATTAACTATTATTGAGCATTTATATTACATTTATAAATTGAATAGGGCCTGTTTGAAGGGAAGTTATGTAAAAGAAGCTTGGTTATTAAAAGTTTGTTTGCTTTGAAAGTATAATTAAGAGTAAACGAACCATGAGACCATAATCAAATACAATATGTAATGATATTTTAATGACATTTTCGGTTGTTATTGTAAGTTTCCCAATAACGTTATCATTCACCCTAAGAACATCTTTTTATTAACTGTATAATGGATTTATATGCTTATCATTTGCTTGGGTAGACTACATAGCCGTAAGTTATCACTAAAATTGATTTTATAATCTTGAGTTGAAGTAAGTGTAGCTTTTTTTTTACTTTCAATTAACTATGCATTAATATAAGGTAATAAAACTATTGAGTTCGTTAAAAAAAATTTTTTTTTTTTTATTTATTTTTAGACGTTTGGAAACGTCCGGAGTCCAAAACAGTGGTCTAGAAAAAACTTTTATTGAACTTTTATATAGGGGGGCAGTGGCGGCCAATGGGACTTGCCATTAAGGTTTTCTTCAAAATTAAGCATGCACATAAGGAAGCTACCATTGAAAAATTTAGGATTTTTCAGAAATTGCCGAAATCCAACACTAACGATTTTGATCAAAATGGTCAACTCAACTATGGTCCCACACCTGGAATTTTCATTAAAATTTGATAAAGACGTGAAAAGTTGAAAAACGAGCATCATTGACATCCCCAGTAGCACAAATACACTGGCCAATATCGCTTAACACTAACCAATCCCAATGTAGGGGGACCGTTGTAGACTGGCCGTTGCTACGGATCTTGGCCAATTTCGCCCTGTGCTGGGTAAAATATAGCGAAGTTTCCAAATATTATTGCAGAGTTCTAAGATTGAAATATATTTTTATAAGTAAGAACGGAGGAATAAAAAATATGTTTTGTGATGATTTAGACATGTTTATTTTTTAAAAAATCGCATAATTTGGAACGATGTTTGAGTTTTAGCATGGAATAGCTAACTTTTCCAGAACCCCTGCTTCCGTCTAATACCGTATAGCTGCTTGGAATACTCTTACTTTTATAATGTAATAATGATATTCAAAAACATTACACCAATTTCTTAATTTTTTCCCCTATTTGATAATTATAGCCACGATATCGGCCTATAAGATTTCAAACACGTTAGCCAAATAAAATATATATATATATATATATATATATATATATATATATATATATATATATATATATATATATATATATATATATATATATATATATATATATATATATATATATAATAAAACTACTTTATTCATATAAATGAGAAATTTCTTTATAATTTTATGAAGTTTAATTCCAATTCACACCGGTGTTCCTGTTCACCCCTTTTTGATGAACCCCAATAGAGTAAGAAAAGGAACAGTCCTATAGCTTAACATTGATGACGATCCACAATAACTATTAATGCCAAAATAGACAATAACCTAGCACACCATAGTCATTGTTTGACAAGAAAGTTACTCAACCATAAGGTAAAAAAACATGATAGAGTAAGAATACTTTTATTCGGACTGTTCCTTAACCATACATAGTCTGTGAGTAATCCCAATTGACTGTTTTTTTACCTTTGTGAATGCTGGTTTTTATTCGGTAACTTATTTTTATCGTTATACGATGAGGTAAGGATTCTAATCTGGTTTACTCCGGTTCTACTAGAAATAATAAACCATTTGCATTTAGGGTTTCTTCAAATATAAAAACCTTTTAGATTGATTTCTTTGTATGTAATATATTTTGTCAAAAAATTTTTAAAGTTCCTAAAAGCTATTTGTATTTTTTTTAAATGCTTACAAGTAAATTTCAGGAATAATCCAGGTAAAACAGGAGTATTAACCGAAGTCAGAAACAGGGATTCTGGGAAGATTAGCCAGCCGAATTTCGAGCATCGTTCCAAAATATACGATTTTTTTTTAAAGATAAACATGTTAAAACCATCTCAAAACATATTTTTTACGTCTCTGTCCTTTTTTATAACACTATATTACAATCTTGAAACTCTGCATTAAAATTTCAAAGCTCACAGTCTATTTTACCCAGAACTGGACGAGATTGGCCTAGATCCATAACAACGGTCAGTCTACTACGGTCTACATCGGGACTGATCAGTGTCGAACCGATATTGGCCAGTGGATTTGTACTACTAAGGAAGGAACTTGAAGAGACCATGTATTTATGACAGTTAGTTTAAAGTTTTGTTTATAAAATAGCAAAATAAAAAAAAAAGTTTGACATGTTTTTTAATCCTCTCGTATCATTTGGTATAAAAACAATGTACGTAACACAATGTTTCAAATGTCTTATTTGTCTATGTTTATGCATTTTCGGACTTGCCGTATGCCAAATTTAATTTAAAATTTCAATCAGTGCCTGCACAATTAAAATATTAAGGTTTCAGCCGAACATTCAAACCTCAAAATATTTCTATAAATGCTTCAATTTGAACCTTTTGGGGTGTGTAACAATAAAAAGGTAACATGGAAATTTACTGAAACCAAAAATTTAAAAGTAGTTTTTCTATCATGGATTTTTTGTAACAGTGTCGTAACATCCACAAACCATTACCCTAACTCTAGTTGTAAAAATAATTAGATTTTTTTTTACTTGAAAAGCTCAATAAAACTTTCTGCTGTAGTTATAAAATAGTTACTAGGTCAAGGTCAATGAATAGGTAATCAAGGACTGGCAAAACAGCAGCTGCAGGATTCACGTAAAACTTTAAACATTGCTTTTGTTTGAAAGAAAAAAACAGAAACTTTATTTTTTTTTTAAAGTAATTCATGCTGAAAGAAGAGCACTCAAGAAAAAATATAATGGAACTTGTCCTTGCGCATCGTAGAATATTAAAAATCACTTACTCTGATGGAATTTTAATACTTTAGTGGATCATTAATGGGTTTAATGGCATGAAACTGCTTCCCTTCTGTTGCTACACATAAACATTAACAATAAATTATAAAGATTTAAAAAAAAAAATACTTATTAAGGCCGTATCAACGAATTGGAGGATATTTTTTAACGTATTATTTACAAATTATCCGTTTAGGATACTGTAAATAGAGAAATAATTGAGTTATTGAAATGGTAAAAAGCAACTTAGGGTACATGACGATAAATGCTTTAGTCAATTTATCACTTTTAAATTTATAATGAAATTTAATTAGAGCACGATATTAATAAATACCTTAATTATAACTACAATAATTATATTTTTTTTCCAATAGTATTTATAATTTAATAATTATATATGACCAAAATAATTTATATGGGGAAAACATAATGTGTATATTTTGGACAGTTTTTGGATAGCTTCAAAGAGTAGAAGTTTCTTGGTTGATAAATCGTAAAGAACTAAACCCTATATTTTCCTTCTTCCATTTGAGGTTAAGGCCTCATGAGAGTGTTTTCATGCAGAAACGCAGCTTGAAAACATGCTACAAAATATAGACAAGCTTCTGTAATATATACTCGTGGCCAGACGGAGCTTGTTTACAAGTTGGCGAAGGGATCGCCTTTTGCATTCTCAAGGTCGCCTGCTGGAGAATGCAACCAGACCTATTTTTCAAGCTCAGTGGCTACTACACGCTACTGAAAACACTTGCTGCAGATAACTATCCCTGTTGTTGCTATATTAGGGTGTTGTCGTCTTAAATTTTAAATATTAGTCCTAGAGGCGACTGCAATTTTTGTACCCCATCAAACATCATTCTGAATTTTTTATGGAAATTGGAGAAAAGTGAGTAGATTACCAATCCACTGGTTTATCGTGGCAAAAATGGCCGAAACTAGTCAAAAATCGACTTTTAATAAGTTGAACTAAATCCAATTGCCAAATGTTCCATAACTTGCCAAATAATGAGCATTTTTTTTATTTGGTAACTCTCACTCTTTAATTTTCAATTAAGAAGGCTGCAGACGATTCGGATATCTGGCGACGCTCTACTTGCATCTATTAAAAAGGAGCTAAGTTGGCAATAAACATTACGTCACTGATGACGTAACTGATGTCTCCAATTTGGCTTACTTTTAAAAGATACAAGTTTTCCGAGCCAGAGATCAGAAATCGTTTGAGGCTTTTTCTCATTGAAAATCAAAATGCATTGGGTTGCCAGACGAAAATGTTTGTTCTCTTTTTGGCAAGTTATGACATATTTGGCAATCGGATTTTGGTTCAACTCATTCCAAGTCGATTTTTGATCAATTTCGGCCATTTTTGCCAAGGTAGACCAGTGGATTCGTAATCTACTCAATTTTCTCCAATTTCTATAAAAAATTCAGAATGATGTTCAATGGGGTCCAAAAATTGCAGTCGCCTCTCGGACTAATATTTAAAATAACTATAGCATGGAATACTATTTGGAAAGTGAACTTATCATTTTTGAAATTGTAAAATATTCCTATTTTTCAGATAGGAATATTTAATGAGTTCATTCATATTTAATGATGAATACAATATGATTTCAAAAACCGTGAACTGAAAAAGGGATGTTTGGACTGAAAAGGAGTTCATGTTTCACTGGAGATCACAAACAAACGTCGGAGCTCGTGCTAAAGAACCTGCACATTTGGTCGGCTCGGGTAGACTTTCATCCTGCATGAAAAGAAGCTGCGTTTATACAGCATGAAAAAAAGCTCGTGTGGCATTAGCCTAAAATCAAGTCTCCTCTCTTTTATCCACTAATCTTATTTACGTTAGCCCACCTGATATGGCTGTGGTGTTAGAGCTCTGACGTCGCATGCCAAAGGTGCCGGGTTCGTATCCCGTATTAGGCATGAATGTTCGTTGTGGTTCGGAATCCACGTTAAGCTTTAGGTGTTGGCCTGATTAGTCGTTACAGGGCATAAAAATAGGTCGTTGAGCGTACAAATCAACCAACTTATTTACGCTAAGATTGCTTCAACTTATCAATGCCCTAAGACATAATGCTTCTCAAGTGGGCCCTAGCAATTTGGAATGGGTAGAGGAATGACTTTTTTGAAAGTTCATCAAAGTTAGATATTGTATTTTATTATGAGAGAAAATTCCTAAGGTTTTCTCAACGTGGTTACATTGTGGTATTCACTTATCTGTAGGGCTGCCATTTGCTATATACTATCACAACTTCCTAAATAATCTATATATTTTTTAGAATTTCGGATATTTTTTAAAAACGTTTATCAATTTTGGTTTTGTATAAAGGGAGAAGAAAGTATCGTCATTAAATAAACACTGTCACAATGTGATTTTTTTTACACCGGGTATAGAAATGGTAATGAAATATCATTAACAATTTGAAAGGAAAATAACTAGCAGTTTTTGTTATTAATTTTTAATTTTTATAAAATAGTTTTTAAAAACTTTTAAATGTAATGAAAAAAATACTCGCTATTTTCCTTAAAATTATTTTATGATAGTTTATTACGGGGGTGGTATAAAAAATTATATTTTTTAAAGCAATATTTCGACAGATGTGGCATAAAATAAAGCATTATGTTTTGTATTGACAAACTGAAGATCCCTCCTAATTTCTTAATTCAGTCTTCTTATCTTCTTTGTCAGACTCTAGGCCCTCAAAATGTTATAAAAAGAACGATAGATGAATAATACAAAGTTAACACGACTGAAAAATTCCACAAACCCAAGAAAACCCCTATATAGAATAAAATAAATTAGACAAACATCTCTTAATAATCTCTCTATTTCATTGAAATTACAAATCCAATTTAAATAAGCTAGACCTTTTTAGTTAATAATCGGTACAACTGATTGTAACTAGTGAGGGAAAATTTGACAGAACTAAAACCTATTTCGGTCGATACAGATAGTTTAACTAAAAATGAATATTTAAACCAACATCGGAAAATCTCAGAAACACTAGTTTCACTTCTTAAATAAAGATCCTATCTTTAACGAGTTCCTTTACAATTTTAAAAGATTTCGTTTGCTGCGTTGGCAATGTTCCCAAAATTCCTGACAGAGCGAATACTTAAAAATGGCTTTAAAACTTTCTCCTGAGAGCCGAAAGCTAATTTCCATAATGATACTTCAGAAGTACGCTACGGAAATTATAGCAAGAAAAAGAAATTATACGGTGGAGCATACTCGTCAGCTCATTGGGTCTGGTTCATCTCAAGAGCTCAACAGCTTAGAATTACTTAGAGATCCAAGAAGAACAAGAAAAACATCTTAAATTAAATTTACCTTTATACTCTTCCGTTACATTACTTTATTTTCATCGGAAAACTCAATCAGAAGTTTTTGTAGGTTGATTTCATGGCACGCAGACATTAATGAATTTTTTTTAATCGTTTAAAAGGAAGGTAGTAGAATGTTATGACATTTATTAACCTTAATTATCATTTTTCTAAGCGTTCACGAGTTATATTAGTTTCTAAGCAATAGTTTTTGTTTCTAGTCATGTCAAAGAAAAGGAATGTATATGTGTATGCAACTAAAGGCTCATCAAACTCTTTTAAATTAATTATATTGCATATATTATTGTTACAGGGGTGAATTAATTCAGAAATGGGGAGCGATAGAGTAAAACGAGTTGTTAGGTTTCAAAAGGAAAGCCGCAAAGTCCTGCAACAGATTGGTTGGTTGTTTTCAGATTATCTGTCGCCGTTAGCAACACGAGGGTTATAATGCGCCGAAACATTTGTCATTAGACAAGCCAACATACATTTACAAACACCCATGCCTAACACGGGACTCGAACCCGCAACCTCGCGGTCTAGAAGCTAGCACGCTAACCACTATACTGGTGATCGGCAATCCTGCAACAGAAGTTTCAAGATTATAATTAGTTGCAAATATTGACGACAGGTATTGCTGTACTCTTTAGTCTCAGTTAAAGTGAGATTGTTAGGTCCTATTCCTGTCTCACCTTTTTATGTAATTCTCATATTTTACACAGATAATTCCAATTATGGTTTAATTAAAAATGAATATAACAAAGATTTATCGAGATAAGCACAGCGAATACTGTACAATGCCACCCTTGATTAACAGTAGTTGCTAATTTTGAAACTTTCTTATCAGACTTTTACAGATTTCCCAATAAACATGCCACTTATTTCATTCTTCCATCCGACACCATTTCGAAGTTATTTAATTTAAAAATTATTGAGTTCTTTGTGAAATACCTTTTACAATGATACTAGAGATCTTTTACAACTATTGTTATTTTAGATATTGCATTTATTGATCAGTATATGACCAGCATAGTTGACGTTTATTAACTCATACCTTTGCTTAATTCCAAATATTTGGTTAACAAATAAACTCCTTTTTTTGAAGATTGACTCTTTTCCACCAAGATACATTACATTAAAAATAAAGAGGACTTACGGATCTCATCTACAGCTGGTGACAACAACAGAGTAACAGCTACAAGTACAACGCTCAGCATGAGAAGAATGGTGAAGACCAGTATCACAGTCAACACCACTCTCTTTCTTCTGGCCTCTTTAGGCGTCAGACCTGGAATATCCTTCCATCCCAGCTCGACAGCCACAATCTCAGACAGGGACACATTGCTGGACATAGTCTTGGTCGAACTGCACCTAGAAGAATGTGTATCACACATGCTGCGAGGCCTGATGGACCGTGGAGGTGGTATGAGATGCTTGCCGGCCATGATGAGACCAGATCTATCACTGATGCTTCTTCTGACTCTGGGCTTGTAGTTTGACTTGTTGGTCTCGATGGCCGAGACAGATCTCCTGACACGCTTGTTGCGGACTCGTCGCTTCGGTTCGTCGTTTTTGTTCTTGGTCTCGCTGTCGCTGTGGTGTCGACATAGATGTCGTCTAGGGTGGGTTGGTGGTCTTGGGATTCGAAGACTGCTGTGAGTCTTGGCGTGCCTGCTGAGTCTTGCTGAGTTTGAGGTTGGACAGGAATCACTCAAGGTTTCGATGTCTGGGGGTAGTACCACGTTTGGGACTTGCATAATCCGAGTTAGTTCGGGACTACTGAGCCTGCTGGTTGCTTCCATGGTAGGGAAGATTTTTTTTTGAGCTCAAATATGAGAAATATCTTGGTCGATACGGAAAAATGACTTAGTGCATGAACTAAGCTATCTTGATTGTTTTAGTAGTACATATAAAATTGCTAGGTTAGTTAGTATGATCTTCTACAGAGAACTGAATTTAAAACAATTTCATCATTCAGTTTTAATTTGCCGTATAGTTTGTCTTATGTTCATTTCTATTTTATAGGTTGTAGAGAAACTCAAGTATAATCAATTTAAAATGTTTAGTTTAAATACTTTTTTTTATGTTATCCAAATCTACTTATTAAATTGGATAGTACACATTTCAAAATGCTAGAGGAAACTTATTCAATAAAATCTAAACTTATTAGATATTTTCAAAAAATTAGAATAGTAATGCCATTATAAACTCCTCGAATAAATTTCTGAGACATAAGTTTTAGATTCCATTTGTTATATCATATTTGAAAATACATTGTTTTCATTTATCCATATTTTTCTTTAGTGCACGCTATATTCAATTAGCAATAAAAATAAATTTAGTATTTAAGTTTTAATCCAAAACAACGGCAATGCAGCAATATATTTTAGATTTAAATATTACGAAACCGTCAAAATGCAATTTGTTAGAGTGATATATGCGATAGCAGTTTCCCCCTCGCCTTCAAATACGTCTTTTCTCAATGGGTACTCATGTAAACCATTCAGAATAATAGCGAAATCAATAATTACTTAGCATGATAGTAACCATAGCAACCATTTACGTATGACAAGAAGACACATCTCCTGTCTGCATTAATTGTCGCTTCAGCAAAGGGTCGCACATTCAAAGAGAGGCAATAACCACAAATCACATTCAGGGCAATCACAATCAATGCGATCATAAAATATTACGCCCCCAATAATTCATTGATGGATGCTCCAGAAAGATTTGGAGCGAAATGCTCAATTTTAATTTATTATTGAAATGAAAATGCAAGTTGCAATTTATGGTTTCGTGGCTTCGCTTTGGAAAATTCGAAGTTAATGGTTGCTATGATTTTTTGTTTTATGTTTTGTAGGATTTAATAGGTACCTTCGTTTGATCGTAAATGGTGTATTTAAAAATCAATAGCAAATTCTTGAAAAACACTGCATGAAATTTTACAATTCGTTAGAAGTTTCACCAATATCCTATTACTTTAAAAGTTTTATCTCAGTAATTTCGCATTCGTTTTTGAATGGAATACGATATGCTAATCAGACGATAAAATGTTTTAATTTAAAAGAAAACAAACTGTTACAGTTCCAAAAAAACTTATTTTGTACAAATTTCGTTATCTTATTTTTGGAACCGATAATATCGTCTTTATTCCAAAGGATATTTCACACTTTTAGTTTTCAAAAAATAGCAACCAATCAACAGTTTATCGTCAGTAATATATTCTCCCTAACCTGCTTATACTTCACAATTTGATAAAACCATTTATAATATGATTATTTCATATTATTCGAAGAAATATTCTATGTGGGCATGAATCCATGGATGTATACTAAACGACACATATGCTATAAATATGAGGACACATCAGTTTACATTGGCATCGAGGCAATAACGGGAAAGAAAGGTAATGACTAATCCATTACTTGGCTGTAGAAATAGTAGCACTCTTTTCTAAAAATAATTTTAGAAATGTTGAATCTCTCTTTAAAATTCCGTGTCCTTACTTTCAAAAGATTTATAGTTTGATAAGAAAACAGGTTTAAAAAACTTTACGGGACATAACATATCACTCACAAACGATGCATATATACTGTTGATCTATTCCCTTAGAATGAAAGCACACTTGGATCTATCACACTTTAGTGATGATTTTAAAAATCTCGATGAACTAAAAATTAATGACGACTCTTGTTAACACATACATTTGCTCAGAATCACCGAACAAACTTAACATCCAGAAGAAAATCGCGTAATGTAATATAGAAATAAACAAACTCTCTCCAACGCTGGCCTATGTAAACATATTCAGTTGACTTTTCTACACAAGACAGATGAGGTTAGAACACACTGGCGATGATCCCATAAGACGAAGTCAAATTAGAGGTTAATGCCAACTTTTGACAAAGCATCTAATGACATATAATAGTCGCATAAATATAAATTAAAGCGATAAACACCATCTGGAACTGGTCAATACAAACATACTCAGTTCATTTTTTTCACTGGACCAACTGGTTTGGAAAATACTTTGGTCTTGATCTCAGAAGATGGGGCCGATTTAGAGGTTAATGACAAATTAAAGGCTGTTGATGAATCATATATTGACCCCGAATAGTTGGACGATCACAAATTAAGGCAGGCAATACACACACTATCCGGCGCTGGTCGATACAAACACATATATCCAGTTGACAATTCGAAGATTCAACACGCTTCGGTGACTGACTGACGAACAGGGCTGACGAACCAGGTTGGCTGACGAACTTGATGTTAATGACCACCCTTGCCAACATTGGCGCGATGTATGTTTATAGATAGAACTCGGAGGATCCCAACGTTGGGCAATTCCCAGAATCTCTAAATTACCAGCCGATTCTTGGGAGTTCCGACTCAAAATAAGCTTCGAGACAGCGGGGGAAGAGGGATGGTTTGGGACTCGACCAAAATAGTGACAAATTAGAAGGGGAGGGGGGCAAGAATAAAAACATGACGTAAAAGCGTAGTAGACACAGCAAATGGGCGATGGTGGGTGAAGAGACAGATGGTCTGGGAAGATCTTTGGTCCCCGCTTGCGTTTATTTTTTGTTGCCATTTGCGTACTACTGACGTTTATTTTTGTTGTCGTGAAAAATTGGGGCTTGTCGAAAAGGATATAAACCAATAGAGAAAATTGGCAGTAGCCCATATCAGTGTGTTTGTTGGTGCCAAAATAATGATCCTGTACGTATGGATCGGTTAGTTGTATTAGAAGATTTTCTGACGTAAGAGCTATACGAGAAAATATCAAGATCAAGATCAGTGTAAAAGAGGGAATGTATTTCGGTAAGTCGTTTGAGGGAAAACTGCCTAGAAGTTTTTATTGTAAATTCTTTACATGCCTTCTCAATTAATCAGGGGTATAGTATTTAATTGGTCTTGAGCTCAAATAGAGTTTTCATAATTTTTATCACTATGATAAAAACACCCTTTCCGTGCCATTGAGCGACTCTTTTTTTGCCTCCAAAACTTGACAGAATGCATTATCATCGATAACGAGTCTATCTCTTACCAAGTTTCAGATCGATTGGATGACAGATATGCGTGTTAATTATTCCTATGAAGATTTGCACTTTACAAACAAAATCGAAGGTAATATAAAGGATTTATTAAAGAAAATAACTTTTTTTTTTGCTTTCCAAGATCAATAAGTTCGAAAGTTCTTTTAAAAAGAAGAAAACTATAGATGACTTTTCATCATATTAATTTTTATTTATTTGCAACGTAAAAAGTGAAAGCATGCTTTTTCCAAACTAAAACTCACAAATAACGCAAACTGGTCTTTTGTCTAGACAAATTAAATGACGCTCTTCTGTCTTATAAAGATGATAAATTACTTTTGAAAAGAACATAACTTTGGTTAGCTCGAAGATGAATTTTAAACTTTTCAGCATGTTCATTATAAACTTTCGTGTGAGAATAACAAGTGAAATGACGCCTTTGTGTTTCATAATCAACACGAAAACAATTGAATTGAGCAGAGGTATGAATATTTGGTGCCTAGAGAAACTACTTTATCTCTAGGCACCAATTTTTCTTATCAAATAAGATAAAAACATATGGACAGAAATAATCTACATAGTTTTAGCTTTGGAACACTGAGACGTAGAAATATAGATTTGGGTATATTGCTCCGGCAACCAGAATTTTGTTAAGAAAGGTTTTTTACCTTCGTTTTCAATTGAAGGACTGAAAAGCAAAGGGGTTTAAGTGACTTTTTTTAACTCTCGTGAAAATACGCTTTAAAGTTTATTATTTATATTTAATTCTATGAAAACTAATGATATCTTCATTCCAGAGGCTAGTATTTGAACAACAAATAATTTCTATACGAATTTAATATCAATAAAAAACATTAAAGTGTATTTTCTCAAAAGTTAATTAAAGTCACTTGGACCCCTTTGCTTCTCAGGTCATCAGTTGAAGTATGCTTTGATTGTTGGAAAGGATTAAATAAGAAGACAAGAGCATCATTAACTCATCCTAATATTGTGTGAGATTATGCTGTTGAAAATCATTTTCCCTCTTTTTCTGAAAAACTTTTATTTTTGAACGTATGAACTGAAAACTGAGATCCCTATGTGTACTTCTCACATAGGGTGATAATTGTTGAGTTATATGAATTAAAAAAAAAAAAAAAAAAAAAAAAAAACATAGATAACTTTGGAACCGTTGGCGAGATTCAGTGACAGATTGACTGTTGAATGCAGGGCATGTTGGCGTTTTTTTTTTTTAAGCCTACGCACTCATATGTTGTTCATTTTTCTTTGAAAATGTCGAAACTCAGCATTGCTGAGCGTATATCGATCGTCAGGTCCTACTACTAGAGCAATAATATCCCGATAACGACTCATAGGAAATTTTTGACCGAGAACAAGATGAAGACCACCGGTCCGTTATAATAATAGGAAATTTGATTCATAAGTTAGATAGAACTGGTCCCGACGCCACGAGTTTTACAGAATTTAACTATTCGTATGCCCCACATCATAGGCAAACATATCGTAAACAAGTCATAAACTAAATCCAAATATCTGTAGTTAATTTTAAAATTTGAGTAAAATGTTTGAACTCTAAGTAGTTTTTTTAAATTTAATTTTTTGTTTCATATACCTCAATAACTGCCACCCTGTATATGCTGTAATAGGAGTTGAATCGAATCCATCAAATATTAAGGTAAATATTACATAAACACTTTAAAAGATGGCAAAAAGTTAGCCTTTGGACTATTTGTCACAATCGAATTTGTGTCTACGCTGGGAATCGTGTAAAATGTGTTCTTCCATGTGAGTCACGAGTTAAAAAAAAAAGGAGCTGAAAGAAGTGAAATAATTCGATTAAAAACAGAGGATATATCTTGGACGAAAAGATAGCTCTCATGAGCAATAAAGGTTGATCTACACATTACCAGTGCCAGGAACGCCAGCTGGTAAGTAGATTGGAACTGGGCCGTAGACAGGGGAAGACTCACGGGACCCCCCCCCCCCCCCATCTCCGAAATTGTGCGAAATCTTGTTTTACCACTTCTTCTTCTTTTTTTTTTTCTTCTTTTTTTTTTTTTTGCGTAACTTGTTATATGTATTTAATCAAATCTTCGACCATAACCCCACCCGAAAAAAAATCCTGACTACGGGTTTGGATTGGAAACAGTTGAGCCAGTTGAATAGAATCAGTTAATGGAATTTCCTAATTTTACACTTTTAGGATCACAATACAAATAAATTTTAAATTCACAATATAAAAATTTTAAACACAATATACTAAATTTAGACTGTTCATTTTTTACGTTAAGCTTTTTTTACACTCTAATGAATCACAACTCAATCTAATAATCTAACAATCACAACTCAATCTAATAATCTAACAATCACAACTCGATTTCATCAAAAAATAACTTAGGACGTTTTTCAAATAACATATTCACATTTGAAACAGTTGATACATTAATGAATTCTAATTCAAAACCAACTTTAATCTATCCCCAAACAGTCCACAATCGTCAAATTATACTTTATTATCACTAAAACCTCTCCGATTAAATCTCTCAATCTCCATATCAAAGAAAATCGATATCTTCCCCACAATCGATATAATGTGATCATCATGACATATCGAAAAAATACCAAGCTTGAATCTAAGCCGACTCGAGACCCACAACCACCGAAATTACATTTTATTCACTTCGCCCTTAACTCTCCACTTGAACCACGCCAACCTCAATATCAAAATCAATGGATATCGCCTCTTCCATCGATATAATGTAATCATCGATGACGCGAGGGCGGTGTCCATCCTGCCACCTGAGGATGATGAAAGTCGAGATCACCAGGATGAAGATTGCGTTTCTATTTTTAGCATTCTCCATCCAAACGGGAGAAGGCTATTTTTGGGTTGGAGGGGGGGAAGGGAGCTGTGGATGGGGTGGGGTTGAGTAGTGTTGTGACGTGAATTGGAGGGGGCGTGGCTTGTGCCAGGCGTAGAAGTGGATCGAAAATGAAAGGGGTGGCTGTTAAGATTTTCCTGTTAAAAAAGGAGTGTTTTTGTGCCCGTGGGTTGAAAATAAAAGGGACAGTTTCCTTTTGAAATCAGATTAAAGGCTTGTAGTTGAGGGGAGAGCGGTTAGGCGATGGGAGACTGCCAAAAGAAAGGGATGTGAAATTAAGAAAGTAAAAGGAGGGAAAAGAAGTCCATTAAAAAAAAGTGGAAATTTCTTATGGGAGTTACGTTTGTTTAAATAAAACATTTTGTTTTGTTGTTGCGTTAAATGGATAAATTATTATTGGTATTGTTGTTGTAATTAATGGCAATGATTTAATAGCTTTTTTTTAAAAATAGCATACATTTAACTTCGATGTTGTCTGTATCAAATAAATTTAAGTAATGTCAATTCAAATTTGGGAAACGAACTGATGGTTAAATTTAGTGCGAAAAGCATTCATGTAGCTATGAGAATTGAACTTAACAAATTGGTAAACAGTTCGACTGTAAATGAAGTTGTTAAGATTACAATGTTTTGTGTGTGCCTGTGTCCAACGTTTACAGTAAAACCCTGTTTATATAGAACAGCCTTGAAAGTGAATGAGAAGCACATAGTTAAAATATCTAATTTACTTTGATATATATCATGTAGTTTCGCAATGGGGGGGGGGGGGAGAAAACATGATAATTAAACTACTTTAAATTTAAAGAATTGTATTGTGTATATCAGTTACTTTAAAATATAGTGTTAAAAGGGAAAAACAAACACACAAATGACCTCCTTGACGAGAATACGTGGTTGTGAGAATTTATTTACCTTACCAACGGATTTCAAAATAGTATCAATTGCAAGCGACAAAATTTCCTTTTTATTTCTTTCTAACGAGTTTTGAACCCAGAAATTTTATATATGTCTAATGTTAATTTTCAGAGTTCACTGTTATTAAATAGTGAAAATTGTTAAGCATACCCTAAAATATTTTTCACAAGCAGTATTTTTATTTCAATCTTTTCAAAATAACCGAAGTTTAAGACATTTTTACAAATAGTAAAACGATTTATATATTTTAATTTTTAAATTCAAGCTCCGTATTTAATTTCCTTGTTATTTCTTAACACAATTATAGAAACTAATAAAAAGATGTTAAATAGATAAGAATTTCACATACAATAGTAACCTTAAACTCTTTTCCTGGACTCTATATCACAAAAATTGCATGATCTTTTAGAAAAACTAAACGAAGTCTCCGACGTTGGTTTGTCCCAAATAGTCCGATTCGAACCATTTTTAAATAGGTCCAATCATTTGCAAGTTTTGAGTTTAAAATTTTAACCCCAAAAGTATTAGAATGAAATTGTGTTTCAGATAATTTTGGATTAATGGTGATATCTTTAGTAAAAAAACTAGTACCTTGTTGATTAAGTTAGATGTCAGATTATGGCGATACTCTATTCGGTGTAAGAAAGGAGGATAGGGTGATTTTTTAATTTTTAGAAGGTCAATTGTGTAAAATGGCATCAAAATCAGAATAAAATTGTAGATTTGTTTTCAAAAGCACAAAGAAATAACCCCAAACACCCCCACACTATTCCTTTAAATCTTTATAGGTAGTTTACAAACCCCCCCCCCCAAAAAAAACCCCCCGAACAATGGCTATATCTTGTAATCTAATTGATTAATTGATGAAATAACAAATGTCAAGTACCGTAGTAAATTGTAGAAGGTATTTATTAATTGTATATAATTTTTTTTTTATCATGAGGGGTCATCTACTTATTAAAACTAAACCAAACTTTATAAAGTTCAATGGCAACCCCATAATATTATACCATATTTAGATCTAGAATCCAAAAAAAACGTGTAAATACCAAATTTTCCAAAGAAAGGTTAGTAATTTAAATGGTGTCAAAAAAAAAAAAAAAAAAAAAAAAGCGATAAATTAAGTTAAAAAAAAAAAATTGGGGTTTTTGGCCATAAATTCTTATATAGTTAATATATTTTAGCAATTTTTTATTTCAAAGGATAATTTGTTTAAGGCCAAACATAAATAACATGAACTTTTGTTTTAAACAGTTTTTAATAATTAATTATTATTTAATAAAACAAGATTTAAAATTTTTTAAATGGAAACATAATTTTTTTTGTTTC
Organism: Linyphia triangularis; assembly: GCA_963978545.1. Taxonomy (NCBI): domain Eukaryota; kingdom Metazoa; phylum Arthropoda; class Arachnida; order Araneae; family Linyphiidae; genus Linyphia; species Linyphia triangularis. The sequence goes on along the minus strand of OZ021731.1, from coordinate 30,963,950 downwards.
CATTAGAATTATCATGACCAAAAACCCTTCCAGAATTTTTTTCATTCCATTTTGACTTTTGGTACTCGGTATTTTACCAAAAATGTAAAAAAGCTCACTTTAAGGGACCGCGTAATAGATTACGTCTTGAAGCATCCAAAACGTTCGATTCTTCCCCGCCATAAAGCAATTTGCCTTCAAGATTGTCCAAAACATTTTTGTTCATAAGTAACGTGTTTCTCAACATAATGAACTGAAATTTGGTACCTAGGGTAAACGAGGTATTCTAAATCGAATGAAAACATAAAAAATAGGGGTTCGCATTGAATTTTTTAAAGATAGAGTTAAATTTACTTAATATACAACCTCCTAAGAAAACAATTTTGCATCTGACATAGAGAAAATCGTAAACAAAATATTTTGGTGCAAACCGCAAGTTTCTACGATAGTTAGAACCGAAGATATAGCCATCGTTCGGATTTTTTTTTTTTTTTTGCGTACTGTACATAAATATATACACACACGTCTAAAATTTAGGAAACATTCGTCAAATAGGCAAAAGAAGTTATTAAAGCAATGGTTCAAAATTACTTGTGAAGAATCGTAAGACGAAGGTAAAACATTGTGTATGTATGCAAATCATTTTAGTAAATGTCGAAATGTGCATAACAACGATGCACGTTGGAGTAGTTATTAAACTGCCCAAGTGAAACATGGGTGTTAAGCAAAAATTTGATATAAATTTCACGAATTTTTTGCTTCGAATCTCCGTTCAAAGATAAACAAAGACGAAAGATGTCTAAAAAATGTAATTTGGATATGTTTATTAAAGGTAGAATAATCGACGTGCTGGAATCTGGATCGAAGAGGAAGTGTCACAAGCGCTGAATGTGTTTCCGTGTATCATTTCCAAACTGTGGAGGTTTCGAAAATCTAGAACTGTTGCAAAATGTTCAGTATCAGGTCGACGAAAGGAAAAAACACCTCTTGGCATGATTACTGCGTGACTTCAGAGAAAGATCTCTGCTTGTCAACTTGATTCAGCCCTTGCAACCTCAACAGGAATCACTCTTTCGAGGCAAACTGTTTACGGGTGGTTAAGGCAATTGAATCTCTGTCCGACAACCGTCAAAGGGCTCAGTGACCTGGTGAGTAAGGGCGCCGAGATCATGTGCTGTAAATAAGGGGTTTGGTCCTGCTTCGGCGAATACTGGTGTGTATGATAGTCGGGGCTGGTGCATATTAAATATGCCGTGGACTCAATGTTCTCTGGTTTGTGTGGTGGGGATAGAAAGAGGTATGCACGGTGAAATTACGACTTCATAATTAAAGAAATATCTAACTACGAGGGGTATTTGCCTGTGATAAACATTTCATAGAAAAAGCACTGTACAAACTAAACCATCAGTTGGTCTCCCCTGACGTCTGCTCATAAACTTGTGTGTTTGCAGCATAGCTTAGAAAATCGGCAATGGAGTAATTGACAATGGAGAAATGTCCTGATCAGGGACGAGTCTAGATACAGTTTTTATAAACTAATTTCAGTCGTACCACTATTTGGTGAGAGTGTGGTAACCATTTTTACGAAATAAACAGAGCAAGGCAGAGAGTTATGGTCTGGAATGGCATCATGTTGGACATCGCACAGACCTCCACATCTTTGACAATGATCTGTTACTGGTACAGAGGCAAAGTGTTAAATATCTAATGTTCTCCTTTTTAAAGATGTTGGTGGTCCTGATTTTATTTTAAGGGATGATAACATGACTCTTCACCGTAAAACCCTGGTCGACGATTTCTTTGAATGTGAAGATATTAGGTGCATGCAGTGGCCTGCCAACTCTCCTGACTTCAATTCAATAGAACATGTTTGGGATATTTTCAGGAGACATATTTCAGCCTTGTGTTCCCCCATCCAATTTCTATTCTAAACTTTATAAACCACTACCTTACAGGTTTGGGAATAACTGAACACGGAATTTATTAAAATTCTTATCGAATGCATGAAAAATTGTTTTACAGCATGTGTGTCTGCCATTGGATGCCACATAAGCTATTAATTTTTTGATTTACATTGTATAATTTTTTTTTTTTTAATAAAACAAAAAAAAAAACATTTTTCTGGTAAACCTATCATATGGTTAAAAAAGTCATTTTTATCATTGATTTACAGTTTCTTTTCTTAAACGTATTTTAACCTGCATACCAAATTTCATTTCATTGTGATACATATTTAATGAAATATTAAATAAAAAAGCAATTATTTTAAACTTTTGAACAAAGGTGTTTTATGAAAATGACTTTTGTTTGTTTATATTTTATTTCATTGTTTACAGTAGTATTGTAAAAATTATCTTTCTCATAGATTTAAGACACTCTGAACAATCATCAATAAAAGTCAAAATAAGTTTTTATCACTTAAATTAATTAGTTTCTAGATTATTTTTAAAGAAACACCTATTGATGTAATAAAAAACAGTTTAAAGTTTAAGGTAAAAATTTATTCGATCCATTCATATCTTCATTTAAGTTTTATAAATATCTCACCACTATATATTTCGGAAAATAAAACTATTTCTAGCATCCTAATGAAATTCCTCGGCTGCAAATGATTAATTAAGGTGCCACAGGATGTGACACTTTCCTTGAAGTTAATTGAAATTCAAACGAAATGGCGAGATTAAAAAACGAACAAATATGTAATCAACTTTCGGAAGAAATGAAGATGAATTCTAAAAGTTTGAGGGGTGGTAATTTATTATTTCAAAATTCCTCTTATTCTATTTGATAAGCTATAGAATTTTTCGTATCATGCAGTAAATATTTCCAAAAAAAGTTCTTTTTATTTATTACAGTAAACTAAATTTATATTGACAGCAGGTAAGAATCCTCAGAGAAAATAGAGTAGCTTTAATCGAATGGAGTCTTGATAGTTTCAAGATTATTCAAGATTTCTTAAGAATAATTAAAATATAATCTATTGTGATTATCTTAGAATATGGATATAATTCTTCTTGATATTTTATAGGAGACACTTAAATGAATGTATCTGTGTATAGGTATTAAAAATTACAATTAATTTTTGTACAGTACAAACTATATTTCATTTTCTGTGAGATTAATTTATGGTTTTTATATCTACTCACCCTTTTCAGTGGTGATTCTATTCCAATGATTTATTGTTTAATGATAAATAATGATAATTAATGATAATTCTTTTTTATGAAAATACTTGCGAAATTCGGGGAATATTTTATATTCTAAAGTATTGATTATTAGAGAAATTGTTGATACTTTAGAAATTCGAAGTTATATCCTAAATTTCTTAGTCATAGAATTTTTTTTAACTTTTACCTTGGCTTTAAAAATTTGTAACTTTAATTTGCATTTTCAAATATTTGTTTACTTTCTCAGGTTTAATGGTAAAAATAATAAAATTTACAAAATTAACATTTAAATTGCTGAATAAAAAAAAATTAGTTCTTAATGTATTTCATATTGCAGTATATTATGAGAATTGTCTGACTTCGTCAGACAAAAGGGAGATTAGAAACAACAACAACAACAACATATATTATGAGATGGAAAAACTTGTTAAAATATGGCTTTCAAATCAAAATTTTAACAATCACATACTGAGTCAAAATTTTAACAATCACAAACTGAATCAATAATTTATGAAACAGTACATAGGAGCTATCATCTAAGAATTCCAAAACAATAAAATTGTATCCATTCTATCACGCTGCTCTCATTTTTTGTGTAATAGACCTATCAAAGTACACTATCATCAAATTAGAGTGAAAAGATACTTTGACCAGCACCTTCGGAATGCAAGGCCAAAGAAATGCCATGGGAAACACTACCGTGAGAAGGGTAATAAAAATTGGGAGTTTAAATTATAATAAATAATCCTAACCTATATTATAATAGAAATTGATATAACTGTATATTATGTACTTAAGTTAATTAAAAATTACATTAAAGATTGTATGCAATTAAAAATATAATTGGATAGGTCAATGTTTATAGAAGAGGAATTTTGTGTGGTTTGTTTATTTGTCCATTATTTATTCCTTTATCCTTTGTCAGATTGTAACTGAATTATGCACCATTGCACTTTTGGACATTAAAATACTAATTATATATAAAAAAAAAAAAAAATTCGCTAAAACCCATAGCATACAACTAAATCTAATTATGAAAATAAAATATTCCTTTTAACTGCCAATACATAACAAGGTAGTATATTAAAGTAAAATTAAAGTATTAGTGAAATGAAAATACCAGAATAAAAGTATACCTAACGCTCTGATAACTAAAACTTATTTGTGGAGGTCTACACAGGGCTTTTTCTGCTTTACGTTGGCTTTTTACAGGGTGTCCAGCGATGGACTCTTTGATTTCGAAATTAAAATATATGGATTTTCATAGTTTATGAATTTTAATTTATAATAATTGCCTTAGGGACGATGTACAGTTCCCAGTCACACTGAGCCACAAGTCCAAGTTACTTTTTATTTGAGTTTTATAAAACATCAATATAACTGAACAATATCAGCATACATCTCTTTTTACACAAGCAGGTGGAGCATGCGCATGCCCAGACAATGTCTTTCTTGCGCATGCTCAAACATCATGTGGGGACGGACTTTAGACCACGCTTTTGGCCAACTGAAAACAATACCTTTTGGTTTAATGTCCAGGGTAAGAAAAACAACAAAAAAAACACTACCTAAGCTTTATTGTGACCTAAGCCCTCACTAAAAGATCCATTCCATATACGCTAGAGCCCCTATAAAAGGAAGGCCGGATCGAACGCCATTTTGTGTCGTAAGGGTTGCCGCAATTCATGTTTCGACGTGGTTTTGAGTTGGATGAATGTGCGCTTTCCTCGTTTGGTATTTGTAAAAAGTGATCGTTTTTCTATAATATTTTTTGTAAAATGGGTTGTTGTTTGTCCTCTAATTGCTCAAGTGCGACTAAATACAAAGATTTTGAAAAGAAAAGGAGGTTATTTCAATTTCCAACACAAGCAAACAGACGCCAATGATGGATTCAAAATTGTCGCCGAGACAAGTGAATCACATCACTAAGTGTTGATATGCAGCGGAAGTTATATTTTAATATTTATTACGATTAACTGTCTATGATTTTGCGTTGATTATTATTTTGAAGTAATTTTGATTTCCTTATACCACTTTCCTATTCCAATGTTCTTTGCAAACTTCTGCGTGTTACTGAACTATATTTTTATATTGTAAACACGAAAGCATTCCTTTTCCTTGTTTTCCAAATTAAACCATCATAATTTTTGGAATGTTGCAGTTTACATTGATTATAAAAAAGTTTTTTATTCTTTTTTATTTTTATTAGTTTTGCAACAGTACTGTCGTGCCAAATACTTTTGTTGCCAATTCGGAACGAGTCTGACATTTACTTTCTGAATGAAGGTTACCTTCTGTTTATTATTAAGGTTAGAAGAAAGTAATTTTTTCAAAAAGAATGGCAATTTAATATGCTAAAAATTTATAATTGTTTTTCAACTTAAATAGTATATAAAATAATCCCATCCCCAATTAAGGTAGAGCTTTTTTTTTTCTTTTTCTGTTTCTTTATGATTGTATTTTAATATACCTTGTTAAATGTTGTTCTCCACCACAAGGAAGTTGTTGAAACATTTCTCTGAATTAGAAGTAACACTTTCTAATGAGATTTTTTTAATATTATTCATGGATAAAAATCACTTCATCCATTTTAAAAAGTGCAATGATATACAATGGTTTCACTGTAATACATCAGATAAAGCTATTAGGAAAATGGAATATATACTTGTATAAGTTAAGAAGCAGTAAAATTATTAAGTCATGAAGTTAGCAAATTGAGTAATCAGAACGTTTTCTAATGAATTATCAGTGGATTGCCTCTCTGTTAAAGATGATTTGCATTTTATTTTCAATGTAGGAAATATGAATTTAAAAAACATCCTTAAACTTATTATTTTCATATATATACAACATTTTCATATAAAGGCTATATACAGCAAAATTATAGATAAGGAATTTTCCAAATTCTAAACATGATGAAGGGCCTATTTGAAGAAAAGGTCCTTATCTGAACCATATTTACCTTTTTCATAAAGAAACTGTGCTGGTTAAATTAAGAAATAAAATTTTGAAACATCTTTAAAATATTTAAAATATGGGTTTCATGAAATATAGTTTTGAAGTAATTAATATTTTTTGGTTTTCAAAAATGTATCAAATAAGATAAAAGCAAACACTATGAAGCAGTATTGGAAAATTTGATTTAAAAGAAACTGCTAAATAATTAAAAAGGTTTTCCTAATTTCTTGACAAAAAAATCGTGTTAATATAATTCATTTTTACGTCATATCCGGTAAAAAATAGTTTTTTTAAAAAAAAAGCTGTGAATACAAGCAATAAAATTAACAAAAGAGAACGATATCGTCAACGCCGAAAATCCACTAACGATAGGGAAAATCAAAACATATTCATTTTTAAGTCGCCAAGTAGCGCTAACTCTCCAAAATTGAAACCCACTTCAGCAATATCTTGTTTAAATACGACATAATGAGTGTAAAATACAACTTCTCTGATTTTACACATTATAGGAAAGGGATATACAAGTATTCCAAGCAGTTTTTCTGAAAATTCTCAGCTTAATTTTAAATACCGTGCAATGGAAGTTGACGAAGTTTTATATTGCTTTCAATGGTACAGCGCCAAGCTGAGCCAACCTTTAGACACAAAATGGCGTTCGCGCCGGCTCGCCTAATATAGGGGCCTTAATATACGCTATTAAGGTACATACGGTTAAGCCTCCTGATTACACTACGTCTTTGATATAGAAGTACAGTACAAATTGTAATTTTGCAATTACTTTAGACAGATAATTTTGCTGCATTCGAAGTTACCTCCTAGATACGGAGGGAGTCATATAAGGCTTGGTGTCATATAAGTAAAAACATCTCGACAATTCAGTGCATTTATAAATATACTTTTGGTGTTAAATTAGTCACCAAATATCCAGACATAGCAACTTTTAAATCCTTATTAATACCTTTTAGACATTGAAACTAGATCAAATATGTAAGTGGAATCCGTTTATCAGTACTTAGGATTAAACTTCCGGTTGAAATTTGGAACGTCCTAATTTCAAGAGAAAAGCTAAGGGATTTGACAATTTGTTAGTATACATGGTAAGGCAATTATCGAATATATTTCAATAAAAATTTATTGCAAGGAACTGCAGGATAAAAAAAGCTAAAAATAACAAAATTCGCAGGAATATTAAGCTCAAAAATGGTATCATATATGTTGAATCAAAGTCGACTAAGGTAAGTTCGGCTTTCATAAAAGATGAGAAAATTGCCTTATCAAAATAGAATCACCAAAAACCTTGTTTGCGCTTGATAAAAGCATCAAAATTGAATTATTAGCAATATCTATAGTAGGACAAACCCTCATACCTCTGTATTTTTTAGGTTTTTTCTTCTTGCTTTTTTGATTTTAAGTGGCGTTGTATCTATTAGTTGATTAAATTACAGAGGTTTTAGTAAAGATGTGTTGTTGAAAATTTCGTCGAAGTAAAAGCTTTTGCTTGTTAAAATTTATAATGAAAATATTTCTGAAAAGAAAACTACAAATGTCAGTCTTAAGAAACAAGTCAGGAAAATTATGAACGTCTTTTGAACTATGCTAAATATGTTTCAATACTCTACACAAATCAAAAAACTTTTACATTGCCGATATCCAATTAATATGTTTTGAAGTAATATCCATTTGCACACAATACATTTTTGTGCTCAGCTGTATAATATTCGAAAACAGCTTTTGAAGTCTACTTTCGGAATGCTCTTAAACTCTGACCTCACGGTTTTCTTGAAGTCTTCGAACATCCTCAGCCGATCAAACGGTATAGTGGTTAGCGTGCTAGCTTCTAGACTGCGAGGTTGCGGGTTCGAGTCCCCTGTTAGGCATGGGTGTTTGTAAATGTATGTTGGCTTGTCTAATGACGAATGTTTTGGTGCATTATACCCCTCGTGTTGATGATGGTGCCAGATAATCTGAAAACAACCAACCAATCGAACATCCTCAAAGCTTACTCATTCCCCGTGAATTTGTTCCAGTTGACAAGTCTGTCACAGACCAGTTTTATGCAAAAGTTCTTCCGCGATTTCGACGAAGAATTCGCAGAGTAAGACCTCATTTTTGTAGAAAGGGAGCTGGGTTCTTTTGCATAATTCCCAGATCCATTTTGCGTTGCTGTTAAGTGATTTTTGGCCCAGCATGAGGTCGCGTGAGATGAATAATATTCCATACTCCCCTAAACTGATTTTTTTTTTGACGAATCAGGTTGTGTGAGGCATCAAGAAAGACGTGCCGTCATAATTGAAGAGCATTCCGAAAGAGGACTTTAGAAGTTGTTTCTGAAACTTTTTCAGCTGCGAAGAGAAGTGCATTACAGATGATGGAGATTACTTTGAAACATATCAAATGGGTATGTAATTGAGTTATTATATTAGTCCTGGAAAATGGTAACCACACTTTGTATAACGTTCAGGTTTATCAAGCATTAGTTTGCACTTTAAATGGTTTTCTGTCATAGCTCACAGATAATAATTAACTTCGGCTAATTTTACTTTTGAAGATGTATAATTGAAATAATTTCTAAGTATTTATTCAGCAATAAACACTGTACTATTAAAAATTAATTATTATTTGAATTTCTATTATTATTTATTATTTACTTACTAACTTGATATTATTACTACTATAACCTACATGTATATTATTATTAATCTTATTAAGTCAAATAACTATAATTTACCAAAAATATAAACCCTTTTATCAAAAAATAAAAATATTTTTATTAATTCTTTTTTATAATATTTACTTTCAATAAAACTTGCTAAAATAATCTAACATTCTATAAAACTACTCTTATGAATGCATTTTATAACAGTTCTTTGCATTTCCAAAAGATTTATCTTGCCTACACAAGAATTTTTATCGAACTTTTCCTTTAAGTTTTTACTTTTTTGGAATCAATATATAGAGACTTTGATGTTCTGCATTTCTGATTTAGGTATTTCTAGAAGTATTTTAGAACTCAAAGAAGTATTTTATGCTGAAATAAAATATTTTAAGGGGCCTATTAAACTTTGCAGCAGATGTACAACATACGTACCCTTTATGCTATAAAACATTACTATTCGGTATAAAATAGTTAAAATGTGGGTGGATTTCGTGAATGTTTATTTAAGAATAAAAACCTGCCGTTTTTTGAATGAAATAAAAAGATTTATATGCTTACAAAACACACGAATAAAATTAAAGGTCACATCAGATACCTTTATTCTTGGGATATAAACTTCCTGGAATAACTTTTTACTTTAGTATTCTTATTCAAGACTTATTATTATTCAAGAATATGTTATCTCCTTTATGGTGGGTGCTGATACATTATGTTATGGTACTTTAGAAAAGAAATCTTGAACTTAAGTGCAGGAAAAAGAGTTATAACTTCATGAATGGTAGTAAAATTTTAAATAGAGTAAAAATCTCACAACTATAACTGTAGACTTTTGTTGTATTTGTACAAGGACCAAGTTTCGCGAAAGACTGTTAGACTTCGTATAAGATATTGCATTTTATGTCAAAATAACTGAATAATTAAAGTATTTTTTTTTTATAAAATTTTTTTATCTAAAACTATCCAGCCTATTTTTGTTCAACCACACTGCTTTTATGCTAGGCTTAGTAAAAATATTATTTTATACTTTACAATCTTAGATAGTTTTTATGTTTTAAATTATATTTAGAACATAGGCTATTTTTTTTTACTTTCAATTATCCAGATGTTAACATATGGAAGTGGCGGCTATATGTTGGCAGTGACAGCAAGCACAACCGAGCTGCTTCTAAATTTATTAGTTTAAAACTAAAATTATATAATTTACAATTTTCTAAAATGAAGATCCAATTTCTACGGAAAGTGAAAAAAAATCAGATAAACAGCAATCTTCTAGCCTGAATAATTTACCAGAATAAAACCTGGTCGCAATCACTGTGATCTTACTCCGAACACAGCAGTCGTGTGTTCCTGAAACGTGTTTCGGTCAGACACGTTGCCATGGTAACCAATGAAAAGCAATAGAAGCCTTCCCTCTACGTAATGTAATAGCGTTGCTGCCGATCAGGAATAAATTCGAACATCGGCTGCCCTTGAGAATTCGATGAGCTTATTTGCTTAGCATATGACAATCTGCGTGGATGGGGTGAGCGTGTTATCCCAACAATGCTATTTTATGATTACATCATTGACTGGTTAGCAAGTTTAAAAGAAAGAAGGATTGATTTGGGTTTCAAAAAATAAGTGTTTTCTTTCTCATCTTATTCATTTTATAAAAATTGAAAGCAAACTTTGATTTGAGTTTGAGTATTAAAGATTATTTAGATTAAAGACTTAGCGTTCATCATGAATGATTGTAAAAAGTGTGTGGTGTGTGTGGGGGGAGGGTGCATGATTTCGGCTGCACTAGCATTTTAGATCTCTCTCTCTCTATCTCTCTCTCTCTCTCTCTCTCTCTCTCTCTCTCTCTCACACACACACACACACACACACACACACACACACACACACACACACACACACACACACACACACACACACACACACACACACACACACACACACACACACACACACACACACACACACACACACACACACACACACACACACACACACACACACACACACACACACACACACACACATCAATATCGTAATTTTGGCAGTGCTTTTTTTGCCAAAGCAATTACTCAGCATTACGAAAGTAAAATGGTAAACCAACTCGTAGGAAATAATTTTTTCACAGAATTAATGAAAATCGTAAACAAGACACATTCGGGTTAACAGTTTTATTCTAAATTAGGAAAGAGTTATTTTTAGAATTCATGTTTCCATCTTATATAACCTTCCGTAATATTTTCATGATCTTTCAAACATTCAGTTCGAAAGAACATGAAAACACTACAAAAGCTTATTAATACTTTAACGAAAACCCAGAAATAGCAGAACTTTTTATTGGTTTGTTTGTACCTTCAACGACTTATTTTTGCGCACAATAACGCTAATCAAGCCGGGACCTAAAGATTAACATGGATTCCGAACCACAACGAATATCCATGCCTAACTCAGGATTCAAACCCGGCACCTTTGACATGCGAGGCCAGAGCGGTAACCCCACAGCCATCAGGTTGGCACCTCTTTATTGGTAACTGTATTATAGGTAACTAGTACCATGGGAAGCACATGGCTTGGCTTCAGATAACGATATCTGACTGGACCTTGGATATTCGATGACAAGTATTTCGCCAAGTTTCTTACCAATCTTGTAAACATGGCGACAATTTTATTTGTATAAAAACCTCTAAGCAGGGTTTGAAAGTCATGAATCCTCAACTTAATAGCGGGAGATTTCAGTCATTATAGTTACCTAGATTGTATATGCTTGTTATCTAGAAATGATAAACTGTAATATAAACATATGTAGAAGTATCCTTTCTGTGACATTCACAGTGCGACTTGTTTCAAATTATATTTTAAGGGGGTATTCTGGTTTAGAAATTCGAAAAAAAAAAAAATCGATTTTTTTGTGTGCATATTTTCATAGTATGACCCTTCAAGAAAATGTCCCTAAAAGGATTTTTCAAAATTCGAATTATTTTCGGAGTTACAGCTCATTTTGTGACGCGCCGACAAAACCGTTTCGCAGCCGGGTCGCGCGAGCAAACGAGGTCCGAGGTACGAGCTACTGAGGCTTCCAAGGAAGCTAGAACTGCTAAATCATTTGAAAGAGCTTCACTAAACATGACATTTGAAGTCGAAGAAGGTACTTTGTACGGAGCAGGGATAGCTGATTAATAACAAGTGAGTATAAAACGTCAGTAAACGACTCCGACTGCGCGCGATTAGTCCTCAAACTTTAAACTCGTTTTTCTCGTAACTACTTTTCTGGAAACGGTGTGCATGATATCTTTAATTCTACTCAACCGATTCACTTGAAATTTTACACAGAGCTTCTTTATACATTATAGTATCGCACTACGAAGAGGTTTTTTTTTTTTTTTTTTTTGAATTTTTAAAAAATTCCGAACGACAAAAAAACAGGGAAAATACGAAACTTTTTTTTTCAAACCACCGCCATTTTGTGAAAAAAAAAAATTTCTTTTTCAAAAACGTTTCGTAGTGCGATAACTACACCCTTCCTCTTTACGAAATATTCATGGATTTCCATTTCAGGTCATGGGAAGGATTTATATCCTGCACACCAGGACAAGCTATTTTTCCATCAGTCCCCACTTCACCGACCTGCAGTTTTTTGAAATTTAATTTTTTTTTCTTATATTATTAATGTTTTGTATTCTTAAAATATCAATAAAAAGCTTATAAAAAAATGTATAGTAAAAATATTTTTTTATTTTTATTTATCGCTTCCGAAAAAATACCTAAAATTCGGGCTTCTAAACCAGAATACCCCCTTAATTCTTTCAAAGTAATTCGTGAGAAGCACTATACATATATTTTGGAAATGGCGTCTTTCTCAACCAAATCCCAGAAGTAAATATCCATAGAGTTGGCAAAAGGAAGATAATTTTATTTCTTCGACAAGAACAACACCAGATAATTAAACAACAACCACAACACGATACATAACATCTATTCTCATCAACAACAAACATCCAACAAACAATTGGGCACAATGCCAAAGCAGATACATGACTCAAAACAAAGTCGATGGCAAGTAAATCAGAAAAGGAAGCTGGAAAAATACAAATCCGGGCTCAACACATCACATTTTGTTTACTAGACGCTAAGTCCAAAAGCGTCAAGGGCAGGAGTAAAAAAGATGGGTTAAATGAGCTTTATCGCTGTTTGTACAAGTGACGGATTTTCTTTCACGCTTGTTTTGTTTTGGATGAAAGTGCTAAATACTGCAGTTAAGCGTTGTTAAAAAGATGATGAATCGGGGCTGGTTCGGAAGGATGGGAATTTGCTGCAGTTATTAGGTGGTAAAATGTGCTTGGATACTGAGTTTGATGACAAGGAGTTGATGGAAGATTTCTCTTATGTTTGGTTTGAGTAATCTTTGGGATTACGGTAATAACGTTGGGACTAAAGAAGAATATAAATATGTAAATATTATGTTTTGTGGATGATGGTAAAAGAGAGGGCATACCAAAGATTTTCTTGAGTTGTAATGACAAATTAGGAAAAATGGAGCTCGTTGATTAAGCAAGTTTTACATCAATGCTTTTTGAAGTAAAGTAACATCTTCCCTAATAAATAAATGAATTTATAGCGTTAAAAATACATGAAAACCAACTGAATGTTCAAAGTCTAGAAAGGTTGGTTTAATTTAACTCTCCATTATATTTCCCCAATCTAGAACCGTTTTGACGTTTAAAACTATTTACTCTTGGCAATTTACGAAGTATGCCAAATTGTTCCTTTTGGCTATCACAATTAAAAAATGAAAATTTTCTGTTCCCTAAATTAAACAGTGATTTTGGTAACTTATAGGTATAGTCTCTTGTAATATCACATAAATTCTGCTGCAAGCTCTTGCAATAACTTTGTTTTATAAATTTAAATAACAAGACCTTCATTCCCTGGTATGGTTAGGTTCTTCAATCTATATGCGTAAACCAAAACTAGAATTATCCAGTATCATATTTTTAACCTAATGCCCGACATTTTGCTAACAAGTCCTTTTGTTGTTGTTTCATGTCCACCTGGTCCAAGAACGATAAACCAGGTTCATGATACCATGTCGCTCTAATACAGCGTTAGCCACTACGCGGCCCTCGACAGATTTTTCTGCAGCCCGCCGACAGCACAGAAGATTTAATAAAAAGTTTAAAAAAAAATTCACGGTATGGTCTTTTTCTTTAAATAATTGTAATTTGTCTGAAATAGTATGGGTTAACTATCTAGAACAGAGTTTTCCACAACGTGTTCGAACAAATTATATAAAGAAGCTTTCAACAAGATGATTTTCAACAAGAATAAATACAGGAATAATTTAACTAAATCCTATTTTGGCAATTTATTAAGATTGTCTGCAACAAATACTGCCACAGACATCGACACTATCATGACATAAATTGAAAGATTTCGACAGCCATATCTCACAATTGATATCTATAAAAACAGAATAATCTTGAAGTACAGTTTAAATATTTTTGTTAAAAGTTAGGTCATGTCCCACTGTCACTTTGGAACAGAAGATTTCTTCTTTTTAGACTTCAATTTACTAATAATAAAAATTATTATTTTTTAATTAATTGAAAAAGAACCAAGTATCAATAGTAATTTTTTAAAGATATAATCGAAAATAATTAAAAATACATAGATTGGTGTATCCGGCTCGCGAAAAGCTCCAACTGAAGTCATACGGCCCGCCTCTAAAAGTTAGTAGTGAACGCTGAAGTGTTAGTACTGAACAGTACAAGTCCATTACCCTTCTTACTCCACAGGCAGAGGAGCAGGATAAACAGGACGGGAACAATAAATAAGTCATTGTTAATTTTACAAGTATATATTTTATATTTATTCTATATCATCCTATTGCTAACAGATACTTATTTATGTAATTTTAGTTGATATTATGAGGAACCAGAAAAAAAATGTGGCAGTAAAAGGTGTATTTCAAGATAATTTCATACATCATAATTGGATAAAACTGGGAAACAATTCATGAACAATATCAAATTACATTTTACTCTTTAAAAGAATTATATTTCACAAATGTTCATGTATAAGTAATATATATATATATATATCACAAGAAATGTAATGTATTTTGGTAATCTTGAAAAAAAAAAAAAAAAAAAAAAAAAAAAAAAAAACTACGGTGAAACACAGTCAAGCATAGAAGTAATACAAGAAGATTAGTAATGTATTTCGTTTGCATCTATTGATATTGATATTTATTTTGAAGGTATGTAGAGAAATTTTTACGTAATAAAAAAAATATATAGATCCCCCCCCCCCCCCCAATAAGAGTTTCTTAGATAAAAATAATTTTCAAGGTTTCAATGCCAATCAAAGTGCTTAACTAATTAATTACCAATGGAAATTTTACTTATTTAATTATTCTTTAGCTCAACCTTAATAGAGAAGACAATTCTGAGAAAAATGGCAGTCTCAAGTTTATATTTTTTACAACTGTATATAGGTTTACGAGTAAATGATTCATTGGCAATAAATAAAAAAAAATCAAAGTAGGTGACAACAAACAGTTAAATTTGATCTAATTAACGTGTCTAAAAGTTTTAAGTGGTGTAAGATATATAATAGTTACAAAATACTGAAATTTGTGATGCAAAGGAATTAAATTAAAGAAAATCGTGGTATTTTTGTTTGGATAAACCTGTATAAAATAACAAAAGTACAAATAAGAATAATTTACAAAAACCATAGGATATATTAACATACAAATATATCAACTCAAAAAAAAAAAAAAACCCTCTATATTCGATTTCATGCAGTGTAGCGTACATTGCTTCATATAATTATGACAGCCAACTTTCGAAAATTGATTTTATGAATGTTCAAGATCCATTTCCTAAATTTATTAACAAAAAAAAAAAAAAAAAAAAAAAAAAAAAACAATGTAGAAGTAATGAATTGTTGCAATATTTCGCTGATGTTCGTATACAAGTCAATTTTAGAATTTAAAGATTAAGTTAATTTTTATTTTGAGAAATGACCCTTTGCATTGTGTAACTAGCCATTTTGTGTCAATACGTCCGATGACATTGGTCTCAAACTATAACAGCAAATGAAATGAATGCCAATCTTACCCATTTCGTCTATCACAGGTCCCAATCTTAAGGTCACTCCAACCAGCAGAATGCAGAGCAGAAACAGAAACACGGCCACAAAGACGATAATCTTGCGTCCAAGAGGCGACAGCTGATCCTCCTCCTTGCCATTCTCAACGCTGGATAAGTTCTTTTGCTTCTTACCACCCCTCTTCTTCCTCCTGGAACCTTTCAATCGTTGTTTGTCTGAAGCAACTCTCCACTGTTCATTTGCACCAAAGTTGCTGTTGGACTGACTTGACCCTCCGTCGTCTCTGGAAGGCCTTGATGAGTCAGTCCTGTTGAGGTTGGTCCACTCGTTCGTTGTTGATTGATGCTGAGAGGTGAGGTTAAGACCTGGTAGCCAAGGCATGATGGCTGGGTCCATCAGGCAGTTGGAACTGCGACTCTTGATGGAGCTTTTGGCCGCGGTGAGGAAGGAGGGATGAAGGGATTGTTGGTGGTCCTCTTCCTTAGTGTCCATTGTCTTGATTGTAAAAGCCAGAAGACATTGAAAGCACCAAAGAAGTACAGTACTGAGGGTTTGTTTATCTCATATCCTTCCGTATATCAAATGATTTTGCAGAGATAAATACATTAGACAGTCATCCGGAAGTGTTAATGGCAGTCTCAGCATTCATTGTCGTGATTGCATAGGTCAGAAAAAAAATCGAAAGCACCAAATATATTTAGTTCCATATGTTTGGGTATCGCATACGTAATACTTTATACAGAAGGATTTCAAAGTAGGTAGCTTTTACAACATATGGAAGGAATAGAGATAATCCTCCAGTTTGTATTTATTGTCTTGATTGTGAGTGCAAGAAGACATCAAAAACACTGAGAAAACAACTTAGTTTACATAGGTTTAGAGATATCGTGGAAAGTTTATTTAGTGTTCTTTGTGTGGATTGTCGAATTGTAAAGTGTCTAAAGATATTGAAAGCACCAAAGGATTATTTTTTCGTTGATATGGGGATTACATTACATGGAAGCAATTAGGTGCTTTGATATCAATTAAGTAAAGTCCATCATCAACTTTCTTTGAAAATATTTTGAGCAGTAAGTCAGTGATAGAAATTGGTGAAACCTTTTTTTCTTTTTCAAATCTCACATCTCCTCAATAAATTCTTAGGTGGTTTTAAAAATCAATCCTTCGCACATAAATTGTCTTTGTTGTGGAAGTGTTTGGAAGTCCATTAATACTTTTATTAATTTATCAAATAAATATTTTTTCGATGTGTATTTTCCCCAAGTCATGCGTTTCAAATATAAATTTCAAATGATTCTTATTTTAATATTTTATAAGGTCTTAAAAGTTTATGTGTTAGTTATAAAAAATAATGATGATGATGTGACATCGAATACATGTCTGTTAAACTATATTTTCTTGATTGCAAATTTAATTATGAAAAATGTTGATGATGGCAATTTTATTCGTACACAGATTTTATATTATTATTTCATAATTGGCTTCAAAAACTTAACCAATATCAATTCTCGTCAATTTTCAATCAAAATATGATCTATAAAGTTTATTATTTTGGCACTAGAATTAATTATAATACTGTTTTGGTTGTTTTAAAAATAATTATCGTATTAAATCTTTAACTATAAGTGTACATGACATCAGTTGTGCACTAATTTCAAAATTAAAATTTCTTCATTCATACATTTAGTATTTTGTTCATATAATAACACTATTAACTTTTTGATAATTAGCTGTACTTCTTGAGTTGTCAAGCATAAAACAATGCTAAAGTGTATTGATAGTCTCTAGAATAATAAAGTTTCCTTGATAGAGTTTTGTAAAATGCCCATACTAATATCACAATGAGATAAATGCAGAGTTTTAATATAAAGTGTGTGTATGCAAAGCTCATTAAAAAGTAGCTCGTTGTAAATAATAATTTGATCTTCTCACAAAACAATTTTTAAATATTTTCCTCGGGTAAATTTATAATTAGTAGCGTTCTTAATTTGTGTCATAGAAATTACTGACTATATAACAAATATAAAAAGCAAAATTTGTCTATTTAAACTTTTTTGTTATCATATAAATGAATTTTCACTCTAAATGTGCAGAACGTTTTAAAATATTAAAAAGATGAGCATCTCACGGTTCCGTAAAAATTTCAATGATTGCCGTTTCAAATTGTTTACTTAAATCACATTGACAGTTTTTATTATAAATATAATAGAATTATCTTTGCCTATATAATGAACATTTAATCAAACTAATTAAATGTATTTTAACCAACACTATATTCAAAGATCTAGCTTACGAAACACATTTAAAACACAACTTCTTACGATTATCACGCTTGAAACAACATCAACAAAATGTACTCCAAACTACAACTCCAAACAATATCACAAACAAGTGTTTTAAAACACCCAACTCACCCCTTCAAACCAACATTCACGTACGTAAACAACGAAAATTCTTCAGAGATGTGACCTTCCAAAATTCGCGACAGAAAAATCCCCGCATTCCAGCGTCACTTTAATAACATTCAAATGCGATTCTTTTCACGGAACTATAATAACAATTCCGATGCGCACGTAATTATTGGAATTCAGAATGATGTCGAAAATGTTGAAGTCTTGTCAGGGGTTGAACTTCTGTTTCCAAAAACGATCACATTTGAAGTCTAATAGCTCCGATTGCAGACGATAAGATGTCGAGTTGGGTTGAGCGGTTTTATGTTTGCAAACGTGCGGCCGAGCCAGCGGCGTGGCTCTTCCCCGGAATCGCTACCGGAGCAGTGCCGCTGTGTGATGTTGGTTGTCAAAAAGGGGTGATTTAAAAACTGAAAATTGCATGCGCGACTCCTCTATCGTTTGGCTGCGGTTACATTTGTAGAATTTTGGAATGGTTTCTTTTCTGTATGGGGCAGGTGGTCTGTGGCGTAGTGGGAATCAGAGAGATGTCTCCAAGACAGTCGTGATATTATTTTCAACTTTTGAAAATAGTAATTGATAAATAAATTAAATTTAAGAACTGACTACCAACAAATATTTTAATTTAGACTACATCGCACTTTTTGGGAATCGGGGATGAGATTAATATTTAAAAAATGTTTCATGTATGTTGGGAAAATTAATTTTTTGATAAAAACTTTTGTGTGCCGTACGTTTATATTTAATTATCGCTTAAAAATCTTATTGAAATCAGCCTGTCAATGAACATCATAACATACTGAATATTAAAATGACAAAGAATTTCTTAATTCTAAGTGAGTAAAGAGAGAATTATGTCGAAATTTATACAGTATTAAAATTAAAAAGGAACTGATTCCTTGATTTTGTAATTTCACCTGGTTTGAAAAAGTATTACTTTCCCAACTGGTTGCATAAATAACTATTTTATAACAACTGGCAAAAAATTAAACTTTTCTTAATCAGAAATCGTAGCGAAAATAACACTTTACAGAGTGTAGTGTGAAAAAATACTTTACTGCTAGCCTCGTGCTCAAATATTCTTGTACTGAAATTACATATTTTCAGAAGAAAATCCTTGACTGGAGCTGCCAACTTTAATAAATATCTGTACTAAAAATAATTTTTTGCACTATATTGTAAAAAAATATTGTATCCAACATGTGGGAAAATACTTTTTCAAACTCTGTAAATTATTTGTTAACCCACTCGTCAAATAAGCATTTTACCTCATTTGAAAAAGCATTACTTTCTCAGTTAGTTTCATAAATAACTATTTTTTATCTATTTGATTTATAACTAAACTATAAAGACGTATTTCTTTTTTAAATAAGTCGTTTTACAGATGTATCCTATAGAGGATGTTCCTTTCCACAAGACAATTATCCCGCCTTTTTAAAAACTTCGGTCATCAGAGATTTATTTCAGAAGGGGGATGTAAGAAAAACCAAAAATGTTATTCCACAGTGTAAGTATAACGCATACATTTGAATTTTAAAAGTGTTCAGCTGAACCATGGATCATCAATTTTTAAAAGCACTACTGGTCAGAATGAACTGAAATTGAATCTGAATATAAGCAAAGAAGTGGGAAGTGGCATGGGATAAGGGAAAAAAATATATATATAGCTAGAAATATATATTTTTTTCTTATGCCATACCATTTCTTCATTTTTCAAGTATACTCAGGTTGAATTTAAATCCTTCCGACCAGTCATTCCTTTCTTAAAATTTTTAAAAAAAAATTGAAGTTTAATTATAATCATCCTGTATATGTATACTTTTATACTTAGTTATTTTACTTTTTTCCCATTTGTTTTTAAAACCACTTTTATTCATAATTTTATATGTATATAAAACAGTTCATAGATTTTATTCAATTTTCCCTTTCAGCTATCTTATGACCCTTTTAATTATGCAAATCCACTCACAGTTATGATATTTTTCACCTTGTTATCCCTTCAGGGCATAGGAATTCCGTTTACCCCCCGAAATTGTCCATTGTGCGTAGTAGTAATTCATAATATGTTGGTATGATCAATTAATCCTCTGCATTTCTGAATAATACTTTATTTTGGTTTCTTTTTATCGGGGATAAAATATTCTAGGTATGGTAGGATTGAGATCAGGTAATTTTTCAATCAAATTCGACTTTTTGTAAATACATCATTTCAAATTGGGCTTTTTATGAACAATTCATTTAAACCATGCTAAGAAGAAACTTCACAATAAAAATACAAGAAACAATATTTGCGAAACTTTCATTAGATGTTTAAGGTAGTAGTCCAGTGTGATGGGTAAAAAAAAAAATCGATTTTTTTTAAAAACATTTTTCGGAAGAACCACATTTTAAAAATATGCTCTTAAATTTTCAGACCGAAATTTAGAATATTTCCAAAGTTATAGGCAAAACAAGAGAGCGCGCCGTAGAGTGTATGAAAGTGTGTTGACAAGCCAGCGGCAGCTGCTCTGACCGTTCCCTCTTTTATTGTCCTTCCAACCTTTATTATTTAAAGATACCAAGGTATACATATTTAAGCTAACCTTTTCCAGGCCTTCCAAGCTAACCTTTCCTTTACCTTAACCAGGTAATGGGCATCACAATAGGTCAGACAGCCAGGGACTACGCAGACACTGTTGACAATGCACGGATTTTAAGGGCGGAGAAAACTGCAGAAGCCAACTGTAAAGAGGCCAGAACCTTACGTAGAGCTCTTAAAGCTGCTACTAATGACGATTTTGAGGAAACAGAAGGATTGCTGTATGCACCGGGTATAGGTGATTAAATAATGTAAGTATTATTTGTTTCTAAAACTTTAAACGCGTTTTTCTCGAAACCATGTTTTTGAAATTTCGGGGAAGCACTGACTCAAAACTATTCAACCGATTTGGCTCAAAATTTAACCAGTTATTCTACATACACATATCTAAATACCTAACCTTTAAAACATTTAATTTTTTAATCATAATTTAATTTTTTTAAACATTTTATCAACAAAAAAATTACATTTTGAGAACTTTTTTTTCACAAGTCCGCTATTTTTTATTTTTATTTTTTTATTATGTATATTATTGGTTAGTTCATTAGAATAAGGTCTACACAATAATAATCTTTTTGATTTTTTCATTTCAGATGCCTAAGGAAGGCTGTGTGCTTCCCCGAAACAGCTCATCATTCTTTAGAGGACTCCACTTTGACATTACATATTGTAAATAAATAAATGGAAAATTAAATAATTTTTTTTTTGTATCATTTAAAGTACTAAAACAAATATGTAAAAGTTACAAAACAATCGTATATTTACTTGTTAAAAAAAGGTCACGAAAAAAGTCGAAATT
Source organism: Linyphia triangularis (assembly GCA_963978545.1). Classification (NCBI taxonomy): domain Eukaryota; kingdom Metazoa; phylum Arthropoda; class Arachnida; order Araneae; family Linyphiidae; genus Linyphia; species Linyphia triangularis. Next base: position 30,942,292 of record OZ021731.1, on the reverse strand, counting down.
TCGGCCGTCACACCGGACTACTACCTTAAATAGAGGTAGGAATTTTGTATCATTAGCGTTTATCTAGTGCTCGCTCTAGAGAAAGAGTAGACATTTTTTCATCCGTTACTATTTGTCAGATTCAAAATTCATCGTATGATTAGTTTTACAATAATTGTGCTTGCCATTTCATTAGCTGTTTCTTTTTAATACCATAATTAAAATAAATAAAAACTACGAATCTTATGCAAGGCATTTTTTTTTATAAGGGTTCCATTGTATGGCAAGACGTGGAATATGCTTTCAATCAATCAGTACTCCATAGAGAACAAATTTGAACTGTTACATTCCATTAGCCGATCACAATGTAATTTTCCTTTACCCTCGAACATAGCAATTGACCGTGACGTAACCACGCATAAGATTCATTTGACACTGTACTATTCTTAATACGCAGACGATTGTTCTCTGAAAAGAACAATAACTAAATTTCTTTAAACGTTTTAAAATATTTATTGCATTTTTACTGACATGAATAAAATTTTAAAAGTGTTCCCCTGAACCATGGATCATCAATTCTGTTATATGTGATACATATAGGGTAATTATTTCAAATTTTTTAAAGGCACCATTGGTCAGAATGAACTGAAATTGGATATGAATATACACAAAGAAGTGGGAATATATATATATATATATATATATATATATATATATATATATATATATATATATATATATATATATATATATATATATATATATATATATGTAGCTCAATATATATATTTTTTTCTTATGCCATACCATTTCTTCATTTTTCGAGTATACTCAGGTTAAATTTAGATAATTCCGACCAGTCGTTCCTTTTTAACATTCAATTAAAAAATTGAAGTTTAATTATAATCATTTTTATATTTAGTTATTTTCCATTTTTTCCATTTATTTTTAAAACCACTTTTATTCATAATATTATATGTATACAAAGCAGTATATTTATGTTATTCAGTTTTCTCTTTCAGCTATCTTATGACCCTTTTAATTATGCTAATCCATTCACAGTTATGGTATTTTTCACGTTGTTATCCCAGAATTTTAACGGCCCCTCTGGGTGTAAGTATCCCGTTCACCCCCCAAATTAGTAGTAGTAATAATATTCCATGTATCAAACAAAATTCCATGAAAATTTCCAGAAAAAGAAATAAGTCAATATGCCTTAACGCGAATACTGCATTTCGAGTTGATGTTAGTTCCTATAGAGACATGCATTGCATGATTTCTGAGCAATTAACAATGCATAACTGTTACTATCAGGAAACAACATTTCAATTTACTAGGGATTCCAGAATTTTTCTTCTTCTTCTTATCAAGGACTATGGGGACGGGACTGAAGTACCTCTGCTTCTTTTAAGCATTTTGTACCAGCCCCATATTCAATACAGATTAGGTAGAGGGCAGTACTGCCCAGGATGTAAACACACACTCGCTCGTGTGAGGAAGTGCACAAGTCTACCTATAACCTCCGAAGAGTTCACTTCTACCTCTTTTCAGTAGCTTCCAGGTAGATGGCTGCACTACTGACTGTACTTGGAACTTCTTAATTTAGAGATGATACCAAGCAGAAGATTACAGCAGAAGACTTGGCTTTGCCACCCCAGAGGTATTGATTTGTATGGAAACTTGGAGGAATTTGCGATCATGACTGATTTAACGTGCCCGGGTCACCATTAGCAAACACGGCGATCTTTAGTCGGTGCCAACTCGCAACCTTCTGGTTGCGAGAACGATTCTCTCCAGACTGGACTTCCGGAACTTACTATACACTATTCGTTATTTAAAGAAGAGGTACCATCCTTAGAGTGACCCCACACCACAACCAAAAAGAAATGAAAATTGCTGACACCTGTATCAAAAACAAGTATCTCATTTTTTGATAATTTTAAAAAATATTTATTTTTCTAGCGTTTGTTCCAGAAGTTCTGGCTGGATATCAGAGGTTTTGTGGCGTAGAAATGTAAAGAGAAAAATTTAAAACGCAAATGCAATAAATATCCTTCATTCTCCTTCATTGTCCTTCTTTTCGCGTTATTGCATCTTTGAATGGTTTAACACTTTTTCATAACTACTTTTCATTACTACAATTTTCATTACTACTTTTCATTACTATAATTTTCATTACTACTTTTCATTACTATAATTTTCATTACTACTTTTCATTACTATAATTTTCATTACTATTTTTCATTACTATAATTTTCATAACTACTTTTCATTACTATAACTTTCTTAACTACTTTTCATTACTATAATTTTCATTACTACTTTTCATTACTATAATTTTCATTACTACTTTTCATTACTATAATTTTCATAACTACTTTTCATTACTACAATTTTCATAACTACTTTTCATTACTACAATTTTCATTACTACTTTTCATTACTACTTTTCATTACTATAATTTTCATAACTACTTTTCATTACTATAATTTTCATTACAACGTGGACTAAATTTTACTTCATCGCAGACCACCTGTGGTCAGTGAACCAATGATTTAAAGGAATACTTACAAGTAAGGGTTTTTGTGAGGAAAGATAAAACCTGTTACTAATGGACAATTCCCGCATTTTTTTAAAAAAAACGAGTGAAATTAGTTTATATTTATGAAGAATTTCTTTCTGATTCCAAATATTTAAACAAAAGTTCTTCAAAAAATTAGTTATTTAAATATTAAGAAAAGAAAATGCCCCAAAACAGAGACAAAATCAGTTCGATCAAAACACTCAACAAAATCTGTGACGTCAAGAAATCTTTCCGTTTCTATGGTTATCGTGAGGTTTCTGCCAAATAGTTGGCGTTGATTTGGTAGACTATTGCCATATACCTTACAGGTTGGCGCGATTTGCGAGAAACATGCAAAACTGGTTTCTGCTGCTGCATTTCAAGTCCAGATGTTTGGCAATTCTTGACGTCACATTTATTTCGAGCTGAATGAATCATTTTCTCGCCAAACGTCTAACAGGGGAACTTTGATTGCAAATTCAAAAAAAGAAAAAGCGCATTGAGCAGAAATGTTTGTGTTTATAGCCTTTTCGAAACATTTAGAATAGAAAAGAAGGGGGGGGGGGGGGAAATGTGGGGATCGTCCATTGTAACTGAAATATATATATATATATATATATATATATATATATATATATATATATATATATATATATATATATATATATATATATATATATATATATATCGGTGAACTTGGCAATGTGTTTGGTGAAATTTATTACATTGGCATACAAAAAGCCGAAAATTGGCGATATCTTTGGCGATAATTGTTCTAGTATTCGTTTCGGGTTAGTGAAATTCGTGTGCGTATTTTTCAACTTATTACATCTGTATCGAACGTTAACAGGAATTTTGGAGGGACTTTGTTTAGAACACCTTATAAGGCTTTTTTCCTTTTTATGTCTTCAATAATTTAAATAAGAACATAAAATTTTTAAAGGTGCCATTTTATATGCTCTATTCATTCGAAAACTTTAATGGCACGGCCATCACGGACCCTTATGAGAAAGTTGAACATCACAGGCCAATACGTTCGGGATTTATGCTGACACACAAGATATTTTTTTTTATCTACGCCACTAGATAAAAATAGAAAATATTTTTTACTCCACTTTTTATGTTACTCAAGATGCTCGAAAACGTGTAGAAATACATTTATAAAAATAAGAAATAATATAACTTCTATTTTACAGAATGCAGCACTTTCATTTGCCTATGTTACATTTAGGGTAATTGAAAATAAAAAGGAATAAGTGCGTTGCTTTGGTAAACGGTATGAAAATAATTAGACCATCACAGATTACATTAATTAAATGTTTGATGTTGGCTCCGTCCCATAAGTCGGATACTAAAATAAAATATCATTTTCTGGAAAAAGGGTTTCAGCCAAATTAATTAATGTTACTTTTTGAAAATCTTCCAATTTTTGTCACAATCTAGAATAAGCAACTGCATTTCCAATAAAAGCTTTCCAAGGATATGAATACTATCAAGCAGTGAGCCAAATTGATTAATATCAATCTTGTTATAAATATAGAATCATAATTTTTTTTTAGGACCAGTTTAGTTGAAATTATATAGAAATATAGCATTAAGTACTGTAATGAAGTTGCTTTCAAATATTTAGACACAGTCTTTCAAAAAATACTCAGAATCCTATAAGTTATTTCTGGACGGCCATTTTCTTCTGTTGTAACAAACCCTTTTTTTTTTTACACAGAACCAAAATCGATTGATGTTATACCAATTTAAAGGTTACAACCTCTGCTTCTGACGAATAGTATATTAACAATTTAACATTGTGTTATTTTTTCGAAAACTAAAGTTAAAAAAAAAAAAAAAAATCAGAAATAGTTAAAAAAAAAAGAAAGTAGTTGCAATAGTACACACTAGATGGCAGCATCATAGAAAAGAGAGAAAAAAAATCCCACAATTTAAATTCAATGGAGAAACTAAAGCAATCTTGTATTTCTCAATAATAACACTCTTTCTTTATCTCTGAAGAACTTCCCAAAAAATTATTCAGTGTATAAAATAATGACTTGCAGTCTGCACATGGGCGCTATATTTATCTAAAATTATATTTACTAAAAAGATGTAAATATTATAGTTGCATTCATAAGAAAAGCTGTTAAAACCTTTGAAAATAATAATAACTAGTAATTTAGTGAACATTGAATTTTTGGTTTTATTGTATTTATGTTTTGATGCAAGAGTAACTTGAGTAAGCTTAAGAGGAATCCATAGCGAAAAAATATAAAATATTTAAAAATTTTTGAATTTTTAAAAATATCAGAAAACTTTATTCAATGTTAAACCATAGGGAGAAAAAGTTGATTCGATGTTGAGCTATTAAGTAGTGAAAAAAAATAGGTAGTATTATTAAATGATGGTTCAATGTATTCACTCAAAATTTCCAAAATATAACCAGAAAAATTCCTAAAATTTACCATTTACTAGTTAAATTCATTGTTCAGAACGAAAAAAAAAATTCGATTCGAATGATGAGTAGATCATTGATGAAAAAAAAAAAAAAAAAAAAAAATCCGATGTCATTCATGGAAGGTTTTTATCATTTATTTATAATTTTTTTTTTGGTCATGAGGGATCAGTTTCATATTAAAACAAAACCAAATTTTAAAAATTTCAATGGTAATCTCACAATGTTATGCCATTTTTGGATTCAGCATCTGAAAAAAAGAGGCTAAATCTAAATTTCATAATTTTCTGATGAGTAATTAGTAATTTACAAGATGACAAAGAATGGCAAACTAATGTTGAAAAGATAAATTATTTTTTAGCCATTATTACATGCATGCAACTTTTTCCTTAAACATTTTTTAATTATTAATTAATAAAAAAATATTCTATAATTTTTTGAAATAGAAATATATATAATTTTTTCTTTCTTTTCTTTTTAGATTTATCATGTTCGAAATCAGAATTTTCTTTCCATGTTGACGTTAATTTTTCAATACTTTAGCAAAAATCAAAAAAAGGGTCCTAATTTTAAGGACCGTATATTAGAATACCTTTAAATATAATTAAATCTTACGTAAAGTAAAAAAATAAATAAATAAATAAATAAATAAAAAATCGAATTAAAAGTTTTAAATATTTACCTCATCTTTTAAACTATTAGAAACATATTTTTCGCTTGTAGATTCAGGTAGTCACAACCGTAAAATAAAAGGAGCTAAAAAAATTTCTACTCGTATTTTGAGAAGGTGGGCATCGAATTCATTCATTTCTAAGTTATGCCCAGTAATTGATCCAAAGTCCTGGATATGAAGTAAAACACCCCTCTAATATGTGAACCAACGATTTAATATTACTGGCGTTGGCACTATGTGATTCCTGCTTTTATACGTAAGTAGATCCAACGGGAATTGTGCTTTCTAAGTAAAAATTTTTAAAATTCGAGATTTCTCCCATTCGATATTTAAAATACAAAGAGATTCCCTTTATAATGTTACTCTCTAAGGTATTCTCTATTGACTTTGGGACAAGTATATAGTTTAGATAATATGAAAATTTAGCGCAGTATAGTTTTTTTGCGGCTTGAAAAAATAAAGTAGCAATCAAATTGTGTTCGAAACAATTATATAAGATTACAAAAAATTTTGCTTTAAGAGTCATTGGGAAATTTATGAATATTTTAGGAAGACATAAAAACACACATATTATACAATTATTACAACCTTAAGTAAAAAAATATAGCAAATATCCATAATGATGGGATTAAATTGACATAAAATGTTTCATCATCCTTATGTAATATAGAGATTTAACACGTTTGTAATGGTATGTAAAGTTCCATTACTTTGAAAAATATACACGAGGTTAAAAAAATAGGGTTTTAGAAATTAAATAATTTTTTTTAATCATTTTCCCCTTAGGTTGGTGAAACGCAAAAGAAATGATAATAACCTAATTAGCTTAAGGTATTTTATCAATATCAGATAAAATTATAACTTAACAATTTTATAATTTGTTAATTAAATTATCACCACTTATATGTGTTCATTTTTTACTGACCTTAATTGGACTGCGTATGAAGTTAGCCCATCTTCAAATTTGTTAATTATGTTACTTTAAAAGTGTTTTCTTGATTGAATTACTTTATTGAGTTGGTATTAGCCTCTTGTTGAGCATGACACAATAAATCTAAGTAGTTTCCGAGTAATTTTAAACTAATATACCTGTAATGTCATGAAACACGCGTCCGTTGGTATACTGCTATGCAAGGAGCATTAAAATTATTCTACTTAATATTAAGATTTGCCCTTATCTCATTAGTGAAGGGTTTTACGACATAATTAATGGAAATTTCATTTTTAGTGTAAGTAAAATATTCTAGATCGAATAGAAAGGTAAAAAAAGGGGTTCGTATTGAAATTTTCAAAGTTATAGTTCAATTTAATTATAAAGCAGCCCCCCCCCCCCTCCCCTTTAAAACAAATGCACCATAAGTAATCATAAACAAATTATTTTGCTACAAACCAAAATATATTACGACTTTTAGCCCCGAAGAAATAGCAATCATTTGTATTTTTGTCTTTGCGTACTGTCTAAGCATGCTTCCATAGTAATTGTTTACACAATTCTCATTTCTTATATACTTCTGTTTAAATCACTCAGTAAGTTGTTAGATAATGATATTGTTCTTATTGAACTCACTTAAAAAGTAATTTGACTTTATGAAGGGGGAAAAAAAAAAAAAAAAAAAAAAAAAAAACCGCCAAAGTAAACGATGAACAAGAAAGTATAACTAATCTAACGGATTGTTTAATTTGTTTGGGTATTTACATACGATAAACTGTATAATTTTCTCACAGTAAACTGAATAAAAGGCCATTTTTTTGTTGATCATTTTATAGGTCCGTTTTTTTTAACTTATTGTTTTTGGGAGATACCTGTTACTTTTAAAGCATTTCAGATTGTAACAAGATTGTAATTAATGAGCTTGTATTGTAAAGAATTTCAAAATGATGTTACACTCCTGCTCCAAAAGCGACATAACTAAAAAATTCTTTATTTTTGAGTTAAAGTTAAAGAGAGTTTTAGAGTTAAAGTTTGAGTTAAAGTAAGTTAAAGTTGAGTTGAATTGTGTTCTGAATCCTAGACTACATCAACTTGAAGCTTGAAGAATAGAATACGTTAGTTGCAGCTTGAATGTTTAATTCCCCCATTTTTTTTTAAAAACGAGTGAAATTAGTTTATATTTATGAAGAATTGCTTTCTGATTCCAAATATTCAAACAAAGTTCTTTAAAAAAATTAGCTATTTAAATACTAAGAAAAGAAATTGCTCCAAAACCCCATCCGATCGCAGTTCGATCAAAACGAACCGCTATAGTTGTGATGTCAAGACATCCTACCTTTTCTATGGTTATCGTGAGGTTCCTGCCAACTTTTTGGTATGTGTTTGGTAGACAATTGCTATATCCCGTACCGGTTGGCGCGATTTGCGAGGAACTTGCAAAATTGGTTTCCGCTGCTGTGTTTCAAGCCAAATTGTTTAAGATGAAGTGGCGTCACATTCGCTTCGAGTCGAATGTGTCGTTTTTCCCTACAAAACTGACAAGCGAATTTAGCTTTCAAATAAAAAAAAATAAAAAAAGAAAGAAAGATTTGTGTTTATGGCTTTTTCAAAACATTTAGTATTGAATAATAATAATAACAAAAAAAATAAAAAATGTGGAAATTGTCCATTCAACTTGTAAGCAATATTGTAAGCAATAAGCAGCATTTGAACCAGCTTCAAGTGTATGCAGTCTTTGTGATTTTGTACAAACTTTCCGTCAAAAATGAAGAATTTCGAGTTGTGTCGCTTTTGTAGCAAAGATGGGAGAGATAAAAAATGTCTGAGATATTTTTAGTTAAGGTTCAGCAACTAGGATGGTTGGTTTATACGCTTTGCAATCTATTTTTGTGCCCGTTAACGGCCAATCAAACCCAAACCTATATATTAATCTGGAATTCTTAATCAGGCGCTCAAACCCGTCAAATTTGGCATGCTAGTTTTGTGACCAATAACGGCTAATCAGGCCTGAATCTACAGTTTATCATGGATTTATAAATCACTCAACCCATCACATTTAGCACGCGAGGCAAATGCGCTAACCACACAGCTACAAAGCGGTTCTTATAAAACAGGAAAGGAACTTTCTGCCACAATTTACGTGTCTGTATTATGTGTAAACGGTCAGATAGACTGAAGGATGTAAAGAGCTTTCGTATACGCTTTTTATTACACTGTAGTAAAGAATTAAAAAGGTGAATTTGAAGTCTGGCATAATTTACCAAGGAATTTTGCCCACTAGATGGCTGTGAAGTTAACGCTCTGTTCTTGCATGCCAAAAGTGCCGGGTTCGAATCCTGGATTAGGTATGGATGATCGTTGTGGTTTAGAATCCAAGTAGAGCTGTAAGTTTCTATCTGACTAGCCGTCATTGCATACAAACGAACCAATCAAAGGAATTTATTTTCCATCAGATATTGTAAATTCTTGTTGAATGTTAATTTCATACATCAAATTTCTATTAAAATTAACAAATATGTTCTCAATAACCTTTTTCTCCTTTGCTTTAACTTTTTGAAATTTTTTACTAGATATACTGACCTCTGCCTTCAAATCCCCACCAACAACCCATCACAAGCAAAGAGCAATAACAATACACATCGTATTTGTTACCAAATCCTACAAAAGCGTGTACGATTCCACAATTCTACCTTACTGTTTGAAACAAGAATCCAATAAGACATCTCGATGGGTAGTTATGGGGAAGGAAAATAAACAGACACTTAAAAAGTCGGCACATCTAAAGGAATTCAATCCTAAAGATAGAAAAAAGCACAGAAGAAGAACTTTCTGTTCCCAAAATAGACATCTAGGAGAGACTTGTAAAGATTATTTACTTTTGGAGGAATACGTGAGTTTCATCTAACCTACGACTTAGAGAGATTTTTTTCTGTTTGCCTCGACTTCTTTTCTTTGCTTTTAGTAGGTTCTCGTTTGACTCTTGTTGATATAAGAGAACCTATCGCTTGCGTATTCTTTTTTTATTTATTTTCAGCTTTCTGGTGCGATAGTATAAACGATCACTTCGGTTCCTGGAACTATTTAAAAGTTTCCTGGTTTCTGACAGATGAATCTCATTAGGAAGTTTTATATTCCAGCGTTGAAGGATATCTCAATTCTAGATGTTATTTTTTTTTTTTTTTTTTTGAAGATCTGTCTAGATGTGACATGTCTTATCTAGACAGATGCAAATTTTTTATTGAATCCAATTTCTTTACTTTGAGAATAAGTTTGAACTCAATAATGAAACATTTATTAAGGGCTCTGTCTACTTTGGATGCATGAAAAACGTTTTTTTTTTTTAACTTGTTAGAATTAACAAAAGCATTCGTAAATTACAAATATATACACTAAACCTAAAACCATTAATTTTTTTTTGTTTCAGATGGGCCGTTGCTCAGATTTTTTCAACAGCGCACACCTACCTACCAATTGACCATACTAAATTGACTAAAATGAATTGAACTAAATCCGTTTGCCAAATATGTCATAACTTGCTAAATAACCCGTCACTCTTCAATTTTCAATTAATAATGGAGCAGACGATCCGACTTCTCTTGCACCAAATTCTCTCATCTTTTAAAAGTCAGCCAAGTTGGCTATAAATATTAGGTGATTCGTTACTTAATATTTATTGCCAACAATTATAAATTTTGACTGAAATCTGATACTAAAGATTTGACCGACCTGTTTTTTAAATTTTCAATAAAAACGTGAACTGTCACAGTTAATTGGTTGGCTGTATCAAATTAATAGTATAGTGAACATTATCTGGCTATTACCGTTCAGTGATTAAAGCGTAAGCCGAAGCTCAGATGTACTTTTTGGTAATAACTATTCTAATAATAGAATATTATGGAGATGTAGCACATTATAAATGGTATAAATAACATACTATAATCAAAATTGTACATGTCTGGTACTGAAACGTCATGTACAGTAATATAAATCAAATTTTATTTATATTTTTATCATCAGTATGTCACCATCTTATTACTTTAATATAACAGATTTACTATAATATAACTGGTGTAAGAATTTAACACTACTTTTTTTTAGTAAATAATTGGGTATTATTGTACTTTTCCCATTTAATACAGCATGCAGCGAGTCAAATTACGAAGTAATTTAAACTTCAAGTTTTAAAGGAGATATATTTATTCATGTGGATACGTGAGATGAATTTAACATATAGCTTCGTGTTGAAAGAAAATGTTATCTTGTCTGCACGATATTTACTTCCTTCGATTTCTTTATAATGCTGTCTCAAGTTGCTATAACGGAGCCAATCTTTAATGTCATTCTAATATCCTTTTTTTTTTTACAGGAACGTTTTAACAAGAAGCACTTTTTTTGAAACTGCTTAAAATTTTTTTTTTATTGTTGACGGATAAACATTATTGAGAGGTTTAATAATCCAGTATGAAATCATTTACCATTTTGTGGTAGCATTTCTATAATACCCTGAAGATTGACGTTGTATCGTTTTACAAAATGGTGGTTCCCCTTAAGTTTTTTTTTTCCTTCTTTTTTTTTTTTCTTCTTTTTTTCTTCTTCTTTTCTTTTGCATGTGAAATAATTACGATCGTTACACAATTCTTTATATGCAAAATAATAATTAAATGAAACAGTTGGTTGTTAGGTAGGTTATAAAAACGTTAGGTTGTTAGAACGTAGTTTTAAATAATATGTTTTCCTATAGATACAAATTACAGTACTTTTTGTTTTATCCAGAATCCTTTTAAGAAAGTTTCATCTAGGATTTTTTTTTTTTATAGAACATTTTTATCTAGGATTCTTTTGTTATCGTTTTAAGAAAAGTTTTATCTTGGAATTAAAAACAGTGGTAAATTGTGTATGAGTTTAAAGAATTTATTAGATTGTGATGTTTATAAAATTTTAACACTTTGTTACAAAGAGAAGTATTTTTAGGTTATTACTAAAAAAAAAAAAAACTTACATTTTTGCATCTGTGTTACAAGAAACATCGGAAGATTAAAGATTTGACAAGCTAACTTTTGAAATTTGCACTAAAAACTTGAATTGATATAGTTAATTGGTTGGCTGTATCAAACTAACAGTATTGTGAACTTTATTTGGCTACTTCGTACAAGGTGTCTAGCAAAGGACTCCCTGAAAAATTAAATAACTAAAATTACTGATTTAAAAACTTAAATAACTAAAAAAGAAAGACCGATAGAATAATGAAACAAAAAGTACAGTTATTTTGAAATCTGTAAAAATCTGACACTAAATTTTCAAAATTAGTTACAAATGTTGTCAACAGGGGGCGTTGTACACTGTAGTTCTTAGGAATAAAGAGTGTTTTGAAGCTCAGAATAATCAGTCTTCGGACAGTTTCACTGTTTAAACATGAAAGGAAATTAATTGCAACGACTGCTCGCAAAGAACAAATTTAAAACATACTTCTAAAAATTTGCAACTACAGCGCCATCTGGTGGCAACATTTCTAACCAATTTTGCAACTTTCTTTTTCTGATTTTTACAGCTTTCAAAATAACTGTACTTCATGTTTCATTCTTCGATCGATCTTTGTTTTTGAGTTATTTAATTTTCAAATCAGGGAGTCCATTGCTAGACCACTCTGTAATGCATTATAATCAAAATTGTACATGCTTGATATTTGAACCTGATGTACAGTAAAAAAAATGATAAAACAGATGTTTTTTTTATATCGGTATTTCTAATATCCTACTAGTTTAATACAACCGGTTTACTATAATAAAACTGGTGCGAATTTAGTATTATTATGTCTAGTGAATAATTGGTTAATATCGTACTTTTCCTGATTAATACGGGATGCAGCAAATCAAATTGCGAAGTAATTTAAATTTCAGGATTCAGAGGAGATATATTTATTTATGGGGAAGCCCGAGATGAATTTAACTTACAGCTTGGTGTTGAAAGAAAAAGTTGTCTTGCTTGCACGTTTTTACTTTTTTGTATTTCTTCACAATGTTGTCTCAAATAGAATTTGTTGCTAGACTGAGAGCATATCTTTTGTCCTTTTTTTTTTAACATCTTTTTTTCTTTGAAGTATGGCTTTGACAAGAAGCTCTTTTTTTTAGAATAGCTTAATTTTTTTTTTGACCGATATATCTTATTGAGAAGTTTAATAATCCAGCGTTTAATCATTTACTATTTCGCAATTGCATTTCTAAAATTCTGTGAAGCGATACACTACGTTCTATCAACCTACTGTTTTTTATATGAATAAAATTTACTTTACTTATTATTTTACATCTAAAGAATTATGTAGAGAGTTATTATTTCACATACAAACAATTCCAAAAAAAAAAAAAAAATACTTGAGGGTACCCATCATAAGTTAAAACGATACATCGTGTGTATTGTAGTGTATTGATGTATCATTTTAACTTATGATGGGTACTCTCAAGTATTTTTTTTACATTGTTTGTATGTGAAATAGTTACTCTTTACACAATTCTTCAGATGTAAAATAGTAAATAAAATAAAGTTTATTCGTATAAAAAACAGTAGGTTGTTTGAACGTAGTTTTAAGTAATATTCTTTCCTGTAGATAGAAAATACAATGCTTTTTATTTTATCTAGAATTCTTTTGTTATATCATTTTAAGAAAGTTTTATCTTGGATCCATTTATTATCTTTATATATTATCTTTTACTTTATATATTTATTATCTTATATTTATAGAGTTTTATATAGAATTCTTTTGTTATCGTTTTAAGAAAGTTTTATCTAGGTCCCATTTGTTATCGTTTTAAGAAAGTACACCAAATGATTTTTAAAAAAAAATTTAGTGTAAGAGTAGAGTACGATATTATACTTGTTATTTAAGTTCCTCTCCTCAATTTCCCACTTATATTTTCCAAGTTTTCTGGAAGATCAGCCAATCCTGGCCGAAACTCGGGCATCTTTCTAAAATACACATTTTTTTTAAAAACTTAATCTTACTTTTTTTAAAACTTTTTTTTTAAACTTTTTTAAATAAACTTTTTTTTAAAACCTCCTCCCCCTATCTTACAAATAAAATATTTCAAGTTTAATACTGAGAATAGACATTTTAAAACTTCCAGTATATTTTATCTAGCATTGAGCGAGATTGGTCAACATCTCTAACAACGGCCTTAGGAGAGCCTTATGCTTCCCCATTGGAGTGCTCAATGTTGGACAGTATTGTCGTGCTACTGGGAGTTATCCTTGCTGTACGGATGTTATTACCAATACACAAATTTAAAATATATTCAACTGACATTTTATAAATTGGTCGGTATAATCTATATTGGAAAAGTTTTGGCAATTGTCTGATGTCATCAGCATTAACAGGAGGAGATTTAGGTAATTAATTGTCATCAAATTGTCCATACTTGATATCTGGACCGGATGTACTGAATATAAACATGCGTAGAAGGGATATTTTATGGACAGTAGTGTCACAATCCAACTTGTTTATTGGTCGCTTTGCTTGAGTGAGGCAAAATATATAAATTGATAAAAAAAATACAAAAAGTACTGAATTATCTACACTGGCTATATTATCTTCACAAACAGATATTTTGAAAAACTTGCACTTAGAAAGTGAACATCTAACGGGAAATTATCTATTCTTTTTCAAACTTGAAAGAGAATTGTATATTTAAAGCTTAAGAAGACATGGAACTTTTTTTTCAAAATTCTTTACTTTTGCTTAGAATGAAATAAAATTTGGAACAAACGTAGAAGATGTGACTTGTAATACAACAACAAAATTTGAACTGATAATATAAAATAGATAGTAAATTATTGAGAAAAATGCATTAAAATAATGCGAAATTTTAACTTTTTTCAAAATGCTCCTCGCGACTCAATATTTTAACGAACGTGAAAGAAAAATTTGAAGTTGTTTATAAATAAATTATAAACATTCCCCTCCCCCCCATGCTTTTGTCTTTAGATGCTATAGTTGATTATAAATAAAATTTCAAATTTGGTGCTAGTGATTTTTCATGAAAAAATCAATTATTTCATATTCCCAACAGGAAAAAAAAAAAAAATCGAAAGAATTATTTGGCATGCGTGTATGTAAGCATGCGTGAATTCCTTAATAGTACATTAAAAATTATTCATGCAAAAAATTAGGGGGGATTTATCAAAAAATGAATCGCAAGGAGCTTTTCGAACATACATAAAATGTGAAAAAGCGAAGCTGAGAAAAATACATTTTTACTTTGCCAACAAGTGTGCGATACCTCAGAATAGTTAGTTAAAATAAAGATTTTACCTCTTAAAATCATCGGATTTCAAAAATTCAAAGGCGAAATTAAAGCTAGTGACAACAGTAATTTTTATAGAAACTTAATAAAAAACTTTTTTTTTGTGTGTGATATCAGTGTCCTATGTTCCCTTAAAGAATGTACTTCCAACAACCTTAACAGTTAGTGTGAAATTAGTGATTGGTATCAAAACCGGCTCAATACATCAGAACAGTATATCAAATAAACGATTAAATTAACCTTTAACTATACTTCCTTAACAGTTAACGGAAATTCCTTATTTAAGCACAATTAATATTTTACTTAAATATATATGACTTACGATGAGCAATGAATAATTTTCACGTTTGGCTTCAAGCATATTCCCTGATAGCACAGCGGTATTGGCCAATGTCGGTAACGCCGGTTCTGGGAATATTAGCCAATCCATGCCGAATCTCCAGCATCGTTCCAAAATACAAGTTTTAAAAAAAAAATAAACGTGTGAAAACCCTGACAAAACATATTTTTTACCCCGCTGTCCTTTCTTATAACACTGTATTCCGATTTTGGAACTCTGCATCAACGTTTCAAAACTTCCAGTATATTTTAACCAGTACTGGGCTAGATTGGCCAAGATCCGTAACAACTGCCAGTCTACATCAGGATTGGCCAGTGTCGAGCCGATATTGGCCATTGTATTTGTGTTTCAGTGATCAAAATAAGGTTTATACAATAACCTTGACAGATTTTAAAATCTCAGTTACAAGGATTTTTTTACTGAACCCTTAGAGTAAATTTGAGATAGAAATAAAGAAACTTCACGCTAAAAATCTAGCTGCTTTAGATCTAAACTTATAAATTTTTAATGCACCTAAGTGTATTAGAGGAAAGAGAGTTGTTTTCAAACGTAATAACAAGAAAAAACATCTTCAATTTTTGGCGAAGAATGAAATTCAATATTGACGTTTTTAATATTTTATCGACTGAATTATTAAACATTACCGTAAAGAATAACCACGTGAGCATCAAATACTTTCTTTCGCTGAGTTTCTATATAAGGAAGTTCAGAAGCGATCAAATTTTCATTTAAAACACAACATATTTTCGAAGTAACTTTTTACTAGAAATAAGCTGAGATTGTTTCAAAGTTTGAACTTGATTTTTAAAATGCATAATAAATTATTAATTGGAGATTATTTATAGTTACAAATATAATTGAGAAACAAAGTTGGTTTGATTTAAACAATAAGGAATTAAAAAGTATTTCCAAGAAACATTTAAAACAGTTTCTTGGAAATTATGCGCAAAGTAAGTGGGGTGTTTTTAAAAAAATAAATAAACCTTCTCTTAAAAAATAAGGGCGCTTTCTTTCAAATGGTTCACATTTACATATTACGTTAATTTGTCTATTGTAAAAAAATATATATCTAGTGGGACTATCTATTTGTTTTTTACAAGTATTTTGAGACTTAATAATTGGTTTCTAAAACCAATACACTTGTGAAATGAGGTCCAGAAATTAGCCTTATTTAAAAGAAATTCTCTAAAACCTAAAGGTAGTTAACAAATTTGGTAGAATCCTGACTCTTACAAAAATTTTCATCTTTATTATTGAGTTTGTGGGCTAAAAGAAATAAGAAAAGGTTTTTTTAAATAGCTTTTACTGCAAAATTAAAGAAGACTATATTTCTTACATTTCTATATCCTATTCATTATATTGATATAAGAATTACTATCATCTAAATATCAAGTATAATATGATTTTTTATTAAATATGTACATTTTCCCACTCACCCATTTGGCATAACCATACCATCTAAATGAAACAATCTATTATTTTGCTATTTAAACTTTAAAAATAATTCCAAGTAAAATTGGACATAGTACTAGAAACTCAAACGATATCGACAGTACAATTTTCAGATTTTAAGAAAAAAAAATATATTCTTACTGTCTTCGTTTAAATGATTACAATGTTTGTGATTTACGAGATTAAAATAAAAACAAAAAATTGAATATCGTTATTAGAACTTAAAGCAAATGGTTTGTTACTTCGCCTATTATTTCTTTAGGTACGTGATATAAAGCATAGATTAAGTTGAATATTATGCTTCGTTACATAAAAAAGATGAGTATAATGCTTTTTCACTATCGAGAAATTATATATTAAAAAGACAAACAACAACAATAGTTAAATGCATAACGTTCAAGTGAAGATTTGATTAAAAAAAGCTGAAAGTGAAGGCATTTCTGGCTATTTTCACTAAAAAAACCGATTAGTACTTAAATGTTATTCCGTTGTCAATGACAAGACAAAAAAAATTCATAAAACGGATTTACTTTGTCTTTAAAATAGTTTACCGTACGAATATTAAGCTGATATTAATTTTCGCAATAAATAGGAAATTAAACACTCACTATTCTTTTAGATAAATGTAAACTAACAATTTTAGAGAGTAACTCCGAAGTTTTAAGTGTTATGTTTTAATTACGTTTAATTTAGTTATGTAAAATTAAGAAATTTATGTTAAAAATATCTTAACGAAAAAATTTCCTAGCTTGATTTTTTTTTTTTTGTAAAATTATAAAATATGTATAGAATCTTAAAAAGGTAACTAATTTATCTACTTTTTTTTCTATTCTTTACGTAGAGTTGATTAAATTACATTAAGTTATGAACTTCGAAAGGAAAATTCATTGAAATTTTTATATACAATATTAAAACGTGGAAGACTAGGTTTTTTTTTCAAAATATGAGTAGCGTGACAGACATTCTGTTTTTATATTTGTTTTGGTATGTAAAATATGCATGGGGATATTTGAAGAAACTTTTTATCGTTTGTTAAAACTTGCTGAAAAAATAAACTAGAATTCTCCCCCAATCACGTAACTGTATTTAATTTTTCAAGTCAAGCATTGCGAAAACCAGTTACCTGTGACGTAGCCTTACAAATGGTTTATTCTTTCCTCAACAAAACGTTTAATAACGTAATTTATCAATGAATATACTGAAATGTAATTAAATAAAGTTTTGAATATAAGATTTAATTTCCTCACCTTTATCTAAGGAGAGTTTAAGAATATGTTTCCTTTTCTTTCCTAAATAAATATTTATACAAACAAGATTGCCTGTTTTGGACGTAAATGGAATTTGATTAACATACCGGATTTACATAATTAGATCGTAAATTCTGATAATCTATATTTCATCTTTAGTTTGATAAATTCTTTCTTATCAACAATGTTGGTATTTTATCGAATAAGACTCCGTTAATTTTAAGTTCTTGAAAAAAAATATAAAGAAATAATATTACATTTCAATTTAAAATGTTCTGGTAATATTTTATATTTAGTAATTAAATTAAAGTATTACTTTTTACCATTAAAAAATTTGGTGTTTTTACGATTTTTTTTTTTTTTTTTTTTTTTTTTTAATTTTTTTTTTTTTAAAGTTTTGATTTCTAAAGTAATATTCAAAATTGATGTGTTTAACCTTTTTTATTAATGTTTTCAAATTCATGTGAATAATATTTACTGCATTTATATATTTTTTTCTTATCGATTGATAATTTTAAAGTACATTAACTAAACATTTATTTCCATTCTCTAAATAAGTCCATTTTACTAACAAAACAAATTTGCTAATTACTAGGGGGCTCCGCCTGGATTTCTATGCAATTCCCTTGTAGAACCAGACTAGCTCCGCTTGCTCAAATAATCAAAGTGAGGCATTTAAAATATGCCTTAGAAAAAAGCTATTTCAGCTGCATAATCAACAAAATCCTTGAAAAGTTATATATTGTGCATGAAACTGAAAACGTGGGATTATTTATGATGACCTACGATACTTTGGATCTTACTACTTATGTTGAAACGCGTTAAGCAGGGATAGTTTGACAACGTAGTAGAACGTTTTAGGAAAACAATAACAATAAACACTCTCTTACAAATACTTAAAAAAAGATAAATTATTTCAGAAAGCAATTTAATTTCATGGACTGATTTTGTATGAAGCTCCAAAATAATTAAAGTTACACATCGAAATTTCTTTACGAAGCAATATTAACAATCAAATGTTTTCATAATCCTTTTAGCGATACTTAAAAAATAACAGTCAAATTGTTATTGCAATGCTAAAGTATTTATTAAAACGGTGTGAATGCGAGCATGGGAACCTTAATATTCTTAAAGGAAATTCTGTGCTCAATTTTTGTAGCCATGTATCCGGAAAATTTTCATAGTAAATATGTTGTGGTTATTTGCCGAATCCAAACATATCTGGCTTGTTTTAATTGTATAAGAAAGAGAGTTCTTGGAATTATAATCCAAAAGAAATGTACACATCTTGCATCATTGTAAATATTAAATCAATACGTTTTAAATAGGCAATAATTTGTTCCTGTAGACTGTAATAAAAAAAAACAAAATATAGCGAATCCAAGTTGTTTTCTGTTTCCAGTTGTATTAGTCAAATTTCGAAAGATATATTGTGATTGGCTGAATTTGGAAATTCATTCATAAAATACATTTAGCTCATTTGTGATTGGATGTTTGAAGTTTTTGCCATTCTGCTAATAGAAATACAGCCAAATTTGGGTGGCACGCAAGAAAATTATTTATATAGATTAGTTTTGCATCATGCTGACTAAAAGAGCAATATCTAAATTAACTGATTTTAAGCTATGCATACATATATAAATATTTAAAAATAGATTTTAAAAATATATACGCCCATTCTAAAACCAGTTAATTGGAAAACAGAATCTTTCTTATTTAAAGTTAGGAATAAAAAAAATAGCTTGAATAAATAAATTGCTTGAGGAAAAAAAATAAACATCTATTCAGGAACGAAATTATCTAATCAGTTTCGATATTCTGTAGGAATAATTTTAACATTCTTAAAACTTGCGTGCCAACAGATAATCAGTCAAAGTTGCACAATTAATAATACAAGATAGATTATCTTTTAAAGCTATATTCATATCCTTGTATCGATCAAGACCGTTTACGTTTCAAGGACACATTAAGCCATTATATCACAGAGTATTACTTGGACTCTATTTTGCATAAAAACTACACGCTACAATAAGTCAGGAATTTTTGTTTCCAGAACAACGTCTAGCTGTTATTGTTTGTACTGTATATTTATTATTTGTAAAACAAAACCATTAAATGAAAAATATTTTTTTTTTTTTTTTTTTTTTTAATTGTAAGAATTTGCGTGATAGGTTAGCATAAAATTAAGTAGTTGCCAAAATATGCTGCTATCACTGATGCCAGAAATATAAAAAATTTGCCTAGCAAGCAAATAGACTTCATTATCCTAACTCGACTTTTAAAACTGAATGGGACATAAAGACCATGGTGACATGGTTTCGTGTGTATTGTAAGAAGTCGAAGGGGAATATTCATGGGTTTTCTTCTATTCGACACGCAAATCCTCTTGAAAGTCTTCGTTCCGGAAAACGTTACTCTTTCCTATTTAGAATTACTTCTTAACTGGATGGCTAAATTACAGGGTGTCTATAAAACGTTGGACGCATTTTGATGTTGAATAATTCATAAAATAATGAAGATAAATTAAAAATAATAACACTTTTGGTAAGATAGACTTGAAAAGTTTTAAGGCCATTGCCAACGGACTTCCAAGTGTGCGCCGTTCGTCGCACGCAAAATATCAAGACGGTAGTCAATTTCGAGCCCTGTATGAGAAAGCATGTCGGCATTCGCAGATGCTATTACGGCTGCAGTCCTGGCCTTTAAGTTATCAACATTTGACACTTCCCTCGATGTTCTTTACAAATACCAAAGGAAAAAGTCAAGTGGCGTTATATCAGGTGATCTGGGTGGTCAAGGAATTCGGTCACCTCGCCAAATCCATCTTTCTTTTAAATGGTTATTTAAAGAAGTGCGACATTGCATTCTAATCTTTGCAAAAACAAAAGAGAAAAACATAAAATTAATAACACGGGCAGACGATATTTACAAAAGAAATGATATTCAAATGGGAAAAGGAAATTTTCTATCGCAAAGTTCACTATACATGAAAATATATGAATTATTCTATGTATAAATGCCATAAGTTTGTTTATATCTTCATTATTTTATGAATTATTCAACATTAAAATGTGTCCAAAATTTTATAAACACCCTGTATTACTAAAAATGTCTTTTGAATTAAAAAGCCAAACTTATGTTCGTTAGCTTAAGTACGAAACGCTTTTCGATTATCAAATCAAACAAGGTGGTTATTTCACTTAAACACATTTTAGTAAATAGTTTATTATTGACTAAATAAGCAATTCAAAATTTGTATTGTAACATCTTCAAGTTAAAGTTATATATAACTGAGCGCCAGAACGATCCATCCCACAATTTGAAATTTGCTGCTTCTATCTTTTTTTTAAAAAATTATTAATGAAGAACAAACCAAATGTGGTTAATCTAATGGCCAACTAGGTCGACCGTTGGATAAACCTCATTTGGTCTGTTCCGACATGAATGGTTTTAAAAATCGGGATGGAAACAGCAAAAATCACATTGTGGGATTGTCCGTTCGGAATCTCACTGCCTTAACTGGAGCAATAGTTTGGGTGTTTACAGTTAAGCTTGAACAATATAATAGTTTTTAAATTAATAACTTCAGTATGAGGCCTTGACTTGCCAAGTTTTCGTGAGCCATTTCTATTTCCAATCTGTATTACTTTGTAATATTAAAACGTGTTGTAGACAACTAAGTGTGAACAAGTAAACAAAATCTTAATGGAAAAGAATGGTCAGACATAACAACCAGTTCGTAATCCTTTTCAAATTTTAAATAAAGATTTAAATACTATGGCACCAGATCAGACTATTCTATAGAGTATAACATATATTATTGGAATGAGTAGTTTATTACAAAACATATTCAGTTGAGATCCCAAGCTTGTAATTATTAATATAACCCATAAAAAAAGTTTCTCATATGAATCCTTTATATATATTGCCAATTTTTACACTGATTAACAAAGTGCCGTTTCTGTTGCCTGAGTGTGTTTATTGTTGGCATCTAATTTGAAATATTAAAAACATCTGCATCAGTAAAATATGCATGAATGTGAATTTATGCACTCACATCCAAATATCTTTTATTTATTCTGACTAATATCATTTTATTATTTATTTACTAAAAAAATTTTGACAACAGAAAGAGTTTCTTCAATGATCAGTTACATGCTATTACAGCGCGATTGGCTGACCACAAGTTGGTTCGTTAGTATTCCGTAAAAACGACCTTTCAGTGACACTGACAGGCCCCAAAATTTGATAGAAAGCAATGTCGTCGACAATGAATCTATCTGCCAAGTTTCAGCCCGATTGGATAACGGCAATTAGGTTAATTAGGTCTCTGCAGATTTGCCCGCCATCTACATACACACCTCCACATACAAAATCGAAGTTAATATAAATTATTTAAAAATATATTCCATTCATATAGCCTGAACCTTTTTACAAAAATATTTTTAACTATAAAGTTGGATCAACAAATTTTTAATGGTACTCAATTATTAACACTAAAAACAATTAATTTCTTTGTTAATGAAAAAGATAAGACAGCTTTTTCTTGGAGTAGTTAAAACACAAATCTGCTTGTAACTAAGTAACAACAATTCTTGTGCCATAAAAAGTAGACCCATAATTTTTATCTTGATTGCACTTAATTTCTATAACTACCTAGGGATTGTAGGAAATATCCATCTTGTTCCTAAGCGTTCATTATTTCTTTATAAAAGGAATAGTCAAACGAAGAAGAACATTTTAAAAAGACTTACAGTGTTACAGTTAAAGAATACATTGTAGTAATAATTAAACTGACACTGCTTGAAACAATCTGAATCCTGTCTAAATCAGCAAACTGTGCATACGTACAGAGCTTTCAGATAGGAATATTTAATTTCTAAACGGAAGAACTACGAAAGAGTTAAAGACAGAAGAGACAAGTTTACGTTGAGTAGACAGGTACTGAATTGTAAATACATCTATTGCAAGATTGATTGATGAGAGTAAATTTGATGACGGTTGAATGTGATTTGAAAATGATGTCCATTTTCGTTTGGATGAATGTATCAATATACAATTGGTGAATGTGGGATACTGAGATCTCATCTGGCTATTTTAAAAAATCACTGTATCCTGAAAAATTACATTTGGGCTGCACTATCTAATAAAGGCAATTTTTCATGAGAGAAACTATGAAATAATTTTGCTATGTTCAGGTTTTACAACAATTTGTTGTCATATTTCAATTTTTGGAAATAAATAAATAAATAAGTAAGTAAGTATGTAAAAAATAAATAAATAAATAAATAAATAAATAAATAAATAAATAAATAAATAAATAAATAAATAAATAAATAAATAAATAAATAAATAAATAAATAAATAAATAAATAAATAAATAAATAAATAAATAAATAAATAAATAAATAAATAAATAAATAAATTTAATTTTACTTAATTTTAAATAAATAAACAAACAGACAGACAAACAAACAAATAAATAAGGTTCAGTCTGTAAAGTTAACTTCTAGCTTAAGTTTTCAAAGTGCCACATTTCCACGTGGTGGAATAAGTTTTAACTGATTTTTTTTAGGTAATATCTTCCCATGGTTTTAACAGTATGCTGTTAAATGTTAAGGCATGTTAATTAGAACAGGTTCTAGAGTATTCTAAAAAAGTGCATTTTAATTAGAGTACCCTGTATATTCTAAATGGTAGTACGCCCATTTGATAGTTGTTGGGTTAGTGCTCTGACCTCCCATGCCAAAAGTGCCGGGTTCGAATCCCGGGTAAGGCATGGATGTTTATTGTGGATCGGAATCTACGTTAAGCTGTAGGTCGCGACCTGATTAGCCGTAATTGTGCATACAAATAGGTCGTTGAGCGTACGAACCAACCAACTAAATGGCAATACTGCTTGTTATAAAAACTATACACATTTAAAAATATAAGATATATGTAAATAAATGTAAAGCTACATGCCTGAAACTGTGATGTTGCGAACTCAGTATTTATAAAAATGAGATTAGTTTAAAGTATTACTTGTTTTTAGATAAATCCAGAAGGTTGTTTTCAAGCACATTACAAACAAAACTTTGCATTCTAATTTGGAGTTTTATTTTATCTGCTTTCAAATGCTATCAAAGCTTTAATTTACATAGTATTACATTTTGAAAGATTAATTTTTAACGCATAAGACTTTAAGTATTTAAAATTATGTATTTGCATCATCCACTCGTAATTATATTCCACTCAGGGTAACAATTATCTTTAACTATTTGTAATTTGATTAAGCTTTAATTATTATTTTATTCTGCTAGTAATTACAAGCTTGCTAACAAGCGAATTTTTTTGGTTCAATTAGGGAACTCAGCAAATTAATCTTCAATTTTTATTCATTGTTTTGTAGCTGGGAAGTAAATAACCTCCATGGGATTCTTTTTTATCGAAGTAGGATTTTCTACCAACAATAATTTTTCCCGTTTATGTTTTACCATTAATGTTAATTAACAGGATTTACTATAACTTTTTATACAATGATATTAATTAAAAAGTTAAATATAGTAATTATATTTTCTGTTTATATGCTAAGGTGTATTTTAGTTATGGAATATTTTATCACAGAAGTTTGAACTAGTCGGAATAAGATTTTTTAACAGTTTTAGTGAACATTCCAATTCTCTCATGTATGATTAATTCCCATTAAAATATCGATCCATAAGTATTTAAAATTATATTCCACATATTAACTAATTTTTAGAAAATGTGTTAATTTTACGATATTGTACTAAACAAATTAAAATATTAATATTGAAATTCATATCAATCGAATGATTTCACCTTTAATAATAGTAAGCTATAAATTTAAAATATATTAAGCAAAAAAGTATACACATTTCAGGTTCATGAGTATGAAAATGATTATTTTGTGAGTAATGCTGATGTCACAAAAATATTGATTCATTTAAATCACCCTTTATGTTAAAGAATTGCGATGTAATATTTCAATTTTTTTTTTGTATGATAATCGATATAATTTTTTAAACAAACACATAATCGTAATGTAATGGTGAATCTTAATCGAACCAGTCTACTTTTCTTTTTCGAATTCCTATTTGGAATCGTCTCACATTGTGGTATTTTTAATATTTTGTAGAGTGATCTTTAATTCTTTGAAATAAACATTGATAAATATTAATTAAAATGTACTAATTTCACTGAAAAAAATACATTTATTTTTCAAAATAAGCAAGTATAAATACATGTAACATTTAAAAAAAAAATCTTTTACATTTAAATATTACATTTGGATTGTGAACATCGAAAAAATGTAAAACGTAATAAAAACACTTCAACACATTTAGAAATGTTATTATTTCAAAGCAGTTATTCAAGATGTAACATTAAATATGAATTTTTGATTGAAATAGGATATTTTGGTTATAACTTAAAGAGACATAGCACCCTCTATACTTGTAATGTTAAATTGTCTTTTTACTTTCAATTACCTATATGTACACATAGGGTACTAAAAACATTCGATAAAAGTAAGTATAGCATTCGATAATTTTTTTTTTTTTATAATTTTTTTTTTTTTTTTTTTTTTTTTTTTTTTTTTTGCGTTTCTTTACATTTTGGAACATCCTGATTTCAAAAATGTTATCTAGAAAAAATGTCTGTCTGTGTGTCTATGGTCAGCATAACTCACGAACAAATTGAGCTATCATGTTCAAATTTGGTGTACTGGTTGGTGGTAGCCACGGGACTTACAATTAAGATTTTCGTCAAAATCGCGCATGCGCATAAGGTAGCTGTTTTGAAAAAATCATGTTTTTCAATGATTGCTTAAAAAAAGGCTCTTATGATTTTGATCAAAATCACTGGGGTAATGCTTCTTATGGTGTTCTAAAGATCCCCCACCTCCTAAATTTCCGTAAAAATATTTTAATTGTGTAAAAAGTTGAAAAACGAATGCCTTCAACACAGAGTTTTCTTTCCTTGAGCATACCTCATCAATGATCATTTTTCTTCTTTCCTCAGATTCAGAAAGGATTATCGAAAAGAATATCACCAAAATCCCCATTTCGTCTGAGTTTTTTTTTTTTTTTTTTTTTTTTTTCTTTTTCTTTTTTTTTTACAGACCCATGCAAGATTCATCGCATAAAATATCGCCTAACTGGCAATTTTTTCTAAATGAATGATGAAAATATAGTAACGGTAAATGACACAAAACCACGTCAGTATTATAGTGTAATTGAAAGTTGTGCGATGTTCCACACCCCTAGCTTATGTACCTTTACTTGGAAAGTACTTAACAAATGAGTTTAAAATTTTTATAATTTTAATAAATATTATACAAAATACTGAAGTTAAAGGGTGGTAAAAAATATGATCAGAATTTTACAATTTTTTTGAGAATTTCTTTTTACCAAAGATTTGCTATTTTAAAAAACAATTATGAAAGCAATTATGTTTATATTAACAATTATGAAAATAAAATGAAATTTTTGAAATTCTGTTTAATCTCTAGATTATGCACTATAATTTTATAAACTTTAATGGTATATCTGTTCTAGCTAGAACCGGTACGTTAAAGTTTAAAATATTACGTTTAGATAAAATCAAAGTTAAAAGCAAAAGTCATGTAATTAATAATTGATTGCTTCCTTTTTAAAATAAAATATAACATACTTCTAATTTGAGTAGAAACTAAAGTGATATCAATGTAAAGGCAAAGAAAAAAAACAAAAAAAAAAACAACATGAAATTAAAATACCGAAATAATATTTTTTTATTTTATGAGTATGATAAATTGATAAAAAGGTATATTTTACATAAATTTTCTTTATGTTTAGATTTATATGGCCAGGTGCCTATACTATTGATTTCATTTCTTAAAAACTCTTTTGTTCAGTCAAGAAAGAATACAGAAAGTCAGTAGGTGGACAATACTAAAACTGGACATTCTGATAACGGGAAAGAAAAATATGTAGAGGGTAAATTTGGAATTTTAATGTGTGATTTGCATTGATTCCAAAAATTTAAATCATAACAACTCAAGTGTCATTCCATTAAAAATCAACTTTAATATGAAATCTTTTTATTTCAACCTTAGTAATTCAATTATACTCTCAATTATATTCTAGTATGATTCATTAAAAATAAAGTGGTTTACATTAAGAATACGTCAAAGTTAATGCTTGAGTTAATGTTACGCCAAAATTTTTTTCTTCTATATATATAAAGCAGTATTTTCAAAAAACCCGGTAAACCAACCATATCAAAACTTTGCAAAAAAAAAACAACACTTTTTTACAAGTCTGACTTAAAGAAAAGGTCTTTCAACTTTAATTCTTAGTATATTTATTTGTTTTAATATCAGCAAAAGCAGTTTTATTTTGTTTTAATTCAAAATATAATATTTCTCACTATTAATACTGAAATATAATACGGAAAAAATTTCATTAAAGTTTCATTGGAATAAACTCATAATAAATAAAAAAAATTTCAGGATACAATTATTTAAATACATAAATTTAGACTTCTTACACTGTTGATTAGTTTTAAAATTAATTTTCTTATAAGTAAATATAGATATATAACATGTACGCATAAAAACAGCCTTAACCACCTTAAAAAGTATTATAAAAAATATATCCGTATACGACACATGAAATCTGAAAGAATGTCATCTTGATAAAAATAGCAAGTTAAAAATAGTCTGGCAAATTCTGAAATAAAAAAATAAAAAAATACTAAAAGATGTAGTCTTCAAGAAGCAATTCATATAAGAAATCAACTCTAAACTTTCTAGAAAAAGAAACTGTTCCTTAAGAAATATTTTTTTTTACAGCAGACAAGAAAACGGATCGACGAATAAGACATCAAGATATGGAGATGCCCCCTTTATCTCTGCTCCGGCTCTTCCGATTCGCAGAGGAGAGGGGTTCGCTATTGCACATCACTTTTATGCTTCTTGAAGTCACACTTGCTAGAGAATGGAACAATTTATTGACTCCAATAGGCGAGATTTCAACACGGGGTGGATGCCACATTTGGCATGAAATGGACGTTTTTATGATTTTAATCACTTTCTTATTTTAACACTAAGCCTACCGACATTTTATATATGCCTATTTCTACTGAGCGTCATATTCTTTTCCAGTTGATTACAAATCATATAGAACTTAGGATAGGCAATAAAACACAAAAAATTACTATGTAATAAATAAAAAATATTTAAAAGTACATTTGATTACTCTGTAGTGGGTTTAGTGGTAGGATGTAAAATAAGATTTTTTACAAGGATTTATAGCATCATAGTTTTAATTTTACATCACTATAATTATTATTTCAACGATTATACTTTCATAATTAAAACAGTTGTTTAATTTTTATTAGCATTTCTCTGAGGAGGAATTTATATGTGCATCAACATTTTTATTTTCTACTATTATATGTTTAATACAATATTTTGTTTGGTTTTTTAAAGTTCATAAAATAATAAAATGTGTTTAATTATTTACTAATTTTCATAATATTTCTTAACTGGCTCTGTAATAGCAGCAATAAATGTGAATTTTTTTAATTGATTCTTTTTTTTTTTCAATCAAGTTTATCAGTTGAAGAAACCATATATTCCCGAACTTTATTTCAAGTATTTTTATGAGCCTTTATACTTACTAAAATTTTTTTGAAAACATATGGAACACAGCATTTAGAAATAGAACGAGACTAAGCTTGTAGTAAAGCTCCTTTTTACAGCCAAAAACTAAGTCTTTCTGCAACAAAACAAACACTTATGCTAAGTCCAACTTTGGTATCTGTTGCTATCTAGTAAAGGGGATTTAACTATATTTCAGCATCAAACACGCAAGGATTGTTAAATTCTGTGTTTTATTACGTTTATAAAAATTGATAAATGATAATTTCATTATTAACAATAAAGTATTTAAAAATGATATTAAATATAAGATTCCAAAATCGGAAATTATTTGATAATTTTAAAGTTATAAATGTGTAAATTTATCCACCAGTTGCCACAAAATCAGAAGTACAATAAAATATACATCAAAAGTCTACAAAATAGAAAGCTTTTAAACATGTAACAAATATGAAAGTTTTAAAAATGTAACTAATACGGAAATTTTAAATATACAAAAGTTTCAAATCGGCCAAAAATATTAAAGTTTCAATTTGCAACGAATATGAAAGTTTCAAATTTGCAACAAATATGAAAGTTTCAAATTTGCAACAGATATGAAAGTTTCAAATTTGTACCAATCATATAAATTATATCCGACTCCAAACTCTTGAAACAAAAATGAAATTTTGCTTCTCAAATAAACTCACAAAAAATATACTGATCAAAATTCACAAATATTTAGGTGATGCCGAGTTTATTCACGCTCCAGTAAGTGAAAAGAAAATGTCTTAAAAATTTTATTTGGTGTAATTTCATATGATTCCGTATAAGACAACAAACTTCAAGCTGGAATGGAGCTGTCAGTCTCAATGATTTGGTTATGCAAATTCGATAAAGGGTGAAAAATACACGGAATTTCATGCATCTAAATATCTCAGTCACGTAATAAATTCTGACAGATAAGGAAACGCACATATTTTTTGTAGTGATACAACATCTGAGCGCTGAAATTTTGTTTTGATATCTGTCAAAAAAAGTACACCAGACATGAAATGTCAGTCTGGAATTAGCTTATGTTGACTGGTTTCGATGATTGTTCTTGATAAGAAAAAACATTTGAAATTTTATTTGTTGCTTTTTGCTGAACATTGTATTTCTGACATTACTAAAAATGTATTAGTTATATATATTAAAGACGCAGAGGGGCATTGCGTTTTGATCGACACATTTTTTTAATTCGGCATTAACGTTTCTTAAAATTCATTCTTGCGGTATGTGAAACTTAAATATTTGTTGCAAATTTCAAACTTCCATATTTGCAGATTTTTGAATTTTTAATATCTTCAAAATCAAAACTTTTATATTTGTTGCCAATTCGAAACTTTAGTATTTGTTGCATTTTTGAAACTTCCATATTTGTTGCCAATTTGAAACTTTTGTAACTGTTGCATTTTTGAAACTTTCATATTTGTTGCATATTTGAAACTTCCATATTTGTTGCCAATTTGAAACTTTCATATTTGTTGCATATTTGAAAATTTCACACTGCGTAGACTTTTGAAATTTAATTTATTGCATTTATGATTTTATTGCAGCTTCATTAACTCCAGTCAATTTTTTTTTTTTTTTATTTATTTCGAATTTCATTATTTTTTTTAAAAATCTTAATTAGTTTTGCAGTACTTTTAAATTCAAATGTCACTGGATATCATTCTAATTTGTAAATACTTCACCAGATCCTTAATGGAAAAATTGGCTCTAACTCAAAAACACAAACATAACTTGGCTCATAGTCAAAAGATATTCCATCTTAATCCAAGGAATAAAAAGAGTCTTTTATTTTCTATGAATCTCTTTAAATATGAGGGAATTATTTTGCGTGCAATATTAAAAACATTTTTCATCCACAACATATATTTATTAGGAAGGAATAGTTGAAATAATAGTTGTCTGTCAATATCATAAAAGTTAAATAGAAAAACTTTTCTATTTTAAGTATTCTTCTTGGACCTTTTCTAATACAGGTGCAAATAGTGCACTATTTGTGCAATGTTTCGATTTCAAGAAAAGTTTTATAACAATTTTTATCAAAACATGTTTAAACTTTCGTGGCACATAAGGTATATTTGATGTTCAACTAGACTTTTAGGAAATTTACTATTACGTCACTATATATGTTACGGCTTGTTTGATTAATTTGGATATTATACATAATTGTTGATTATTTTACAAAATATCACTATCGGTGATAGTTATTTTGTAAAATAACCAGTTATTATGTATAATATGCAAATTAATCAAATTAGCCGTAACATATATCCTACATATTTTTATCTGTATCGTACTTACTTTTAAAATTGCATCGATTTAAAATACTTAGAATATATATCCATAGTTAATATAATATATATCGTTAAAATGCGTAGTTAAAATATCTCCAATATTAAAGCATACTATGTTTAGATAATATATAATTAAACTTGTTAAGAAATGCTGATATCTATCAATGAAAAAGTGAGTGGATATTTTCACGATATCAGGGTATAAATAAGAAAATATAATTATGTATGAATACATTTAAAAAATAATTCATTATGTTTAACTCGTTTACCGTTAAAAATCTACATTAAATGCAGAAATATTTCATTTTTCGTTATGTATCAAAATATTTTTAGAATGGAAAACATGAGACACATTGAAACGAGAGAGATAATGAAACAGTGCACAGTATTTACAATTTTTAAATGAAAGGGAAACTTTTTAATAGACAGCACTAAGTAGGATATCATATACTGATATGAATTGTTATATTTAATATTGTTCCGTTAGAAACTCCAAGAGAAAATGTTTTTTTTTTTTTTTTTTTTTTTTTTTTTTTTTTTTAAATAAAAATTAATTTTATCTACCTAAGGACTTTTTAGTACCAAAGTCCAAAGTAAGTATACAAAATTTTAGTGGCTTCCGTTTAACAATCTATCTTTTCTTACTAATAGACTTAGAGGGGATTGCAAGTTAAGGTACCGTTCAAACATCATTCTGAATTTTTTATAGAATGTAATGATATGTTAGTAGATTTTGATTCCACTGGTCTGCCAGGGCAAAAATGGCCACTTTGAATGAGTTGAGCTAAATCCGATTGCCAAATATGTCATAACTTGTCGAATAAGGAGCATTATTATTTATGTGGTAACCCACTGCTCTTTAGTTTTCAATGAGGAAGGGTGCAGACGATATTTATTTTCTGGCGGAAAAAAAATGAAAAAATAAAAAAAATTTGCATCTATTAAAAGTGAGCCAAATCGAAGATAAATATTACGTCACTAACGACGTAATATTTATTGCCAACTTGGCTGACTTCTAAAAGAAAGTATGTTAAACCTTATTTTACTTTTTCATTCCAAGAAAAACCGATTAAAAAAGCTTATTTAAATTATTTTTTTAAAAAATAAAGTGGTTGTTTCAAGAACCATTAAAAATATATTTCATTGCGTACCGTTAGTGGGATTCAATGGAAAAGTACAGATTAACGAAAATGTTTAATTACAATATGTGCAAAATGTACAAATGCGTATTTATATGTACAGAAATATTAATATTGAATACATTGGTTACTATTTTATTTTGTTCATGAGATGCATGAAAAATAATTGCCATTCACTTCAATACAATAGACTAAAACCCAAAATTTATCAGCAAAATTGTGTTTTACAGAGCCCAAGCTCCTCCATCATATAGCAAGTTACATTATTACATTTTGATTTTCCCTAATTAATAATGTGTTAACATTTTTTAAAAAATGTGCTTCAATTCAACTTACTTCGCAAGATCAGTTGTCTGGTATAAAATAGTTGAATAATTGCTCTGAATTTGCAATTTTTCAGATTTTGAATTATGTTGGATATTCATGCTACTTTTGAATTCAAATATATTAAGTTTTCCAAGTGTTAACCAAAGAACTATGAGATCAACCTATATATATATAATTATAGTCCGATCTATATATATAATTATAGTCCGAGAGACGACTGCAATTTTTGGACCCCATCAAACATCATTCTGAATTTTTTATAGAAATTGGAGAAAAGTGAGTAGATTACGAATCCACTGGTCTGCCGAGGCAAAAATGACCGAAACTGATCAAAAATCGAATTGGAATGAGTTGAACTGAAATCCGATTGCCAAATATGTAATAACTTGCCAAAAAGAGAATAAACATTTTCGTCTGGCAATCCACTGCATTTTGATTTTCAAAGAGAAAAAGCGCAAACGATTTCTGATCTCTGGCTCGGAAAACTTGTATCTTTTAAAAGTAAGCCAAATTGGCGACATCAGTTACGTCATCAGTGACGTAATGTTTATTACCAATTTGGCTCATTTGTGAAAGATGCAAGTAAGCCACAGCCACACATCCGAATCGTCTGCAACCTTCTTAATTCAAAATTAAAGAGTGAGGGTTACCAAATAAAAAAAAAGGTCAATAATTGAAAAGTTATGGCGCATTTGGCAATTGGATTTAGTTCAACTTATTAAAAGTCGATTTTTGACCAGTTTCGGTCATTTTTGCTACGGCAGACCAATGGATTCGTAATCTGCTCACTTTTCTCCAATTTCTATAAAAAATTCAGAATGATGTTCGATGAGGTCCAAAAATTGCAGTCGCCTCTCAGTCTATTATAGCACGATAGTTAATGTGTACTACAAAATGACACGTAGAAAGGTATAATCATCTGTTCAATATTTTTACTTTTACAATCTCAACGATTTCGTACGAGGACCTAGTCACTTTTACATGAAAATGACATTTATATTTGTATTGAAAATGCTATTTATGTAAAAACCCTCGAGCTTCAAGGTTTGCCTTTAAAATAAAATAATAACTCAATAAAAACTGCAGTCTTTTCCTCGTTTAAATTAGCTCGTCAAGGTAAGTGGACTGCAGTTAATGGTACATCGTTAGAGTTCTGGACGATTTTTCAGATGCCATTTTGGTACTCTGTTATTCTCTTTCAGAAAAGACTTTTTCTGCTTATTATTTCGATTAAATTGAGCCGTAATCGACATATTTTTTTTTTTTTGTCGTTTCATTTGGATGAACTCTTAGAGAGTATTTTTCGCAATTTTCTCTTTGATGTTTTAATATCTCCTTAAAATTGATACATTTTTATTGCTTTCAAATGACTGATAAATATATTTTTACATTTTCTAGTGTCGTTGTGCTGCTTTTATAAAAAGGTTAAATACAGCTTAAAATTAATTTTTTTTGTGGAAAATATAATTATGTTCTCTTGTGACTGTAATTGCACAAAAAAGAAGTTTAGAAAACAATATCAGGTAATTGTAAATATAAAATGAAAAATAACTAGTATTTATAAGTTATGATTCAATATTTAATCACTCAAAAATGTTTAAAGAAAAAACGATTGATGTTGATCAATGAATTTCTTTACTTTTGATGTATGGATTTGAAACAGATAAATGTTACCTTTTATATGCTTTTAACAATATTTAACAATGCACTCTTTATATCATAACGTAAAGAACTAATTTCAGTTCATGTCGAACAATTAAAATAATTCATAGTGCTAAATTATTTTATAAATAAAAAAATAAAAAAATTAAATATTTTAACTTCATTTACTACATTATATCTATAATATTTAAAGGCAAGAGTGAAAAAGATTTAAAAAAATACTATGTGGCTGTAGTCATCTTCATGATAGCTTAAAAAAGAAAGAATACTATTAATCATCTTCATAAGAAAGCATGAAAAAAGAATGAATAAATACTACGTGGCATTAGTCATCATCGTAGAACATTGTGAAAATATTGGATGCATGCTACG
Organism: Linyphia triangularis; assembly: GCA_963978545.1. Lineage (NCBI taxonomy): Eukaryota > Metazoa > Arthropoda > Arachnida > Araneae > Linyphiidae > Linyphia > Linyphia triangularis. Next base: position 30,907,900 of record OZ021731.1, on the reverse strand, counting down.
GGACATCACCCATTTTCATAAGGAAGAGCGAGAAAGAAAGAATTAATGCATGAACTATATGATATCAGTCATCTTCATAGAACAGCGTGAAAATATTGAAATAATACTATGAGACATCATCCATCTTCATAAGAAAGCGGGAGAAAGAAAGAAAGCGAAAGAAAGAAAGAAAGAAAGAAAGAAAGAAAGAAAGAAAGAAAGAAAGAAAGAAAGAAAGAAAGAAAGTTTGAATGAATACTAAATGACATCAGTCATCTTCATAAGAAATCGTGAATAAATACTAAGTGACTTTAAGTCATCTTCGTAGTATAGCGTGAAAAGAATGGATGAATACTACGGGGCATCAGTCATATTAAGAAAGTGTGAAAAAGAATAAATAACGAATAGTATGTTAAAAAAAAAAAAAGAAAAAAAAAAGAAAGAAAGAAAAAAATGAATGATGATTGATTGACTACAACGTGACATCAGTCATCTTCATAAGAAATCGTGAATAAATACTACGTGGCATTAAGTCATCTTCGTAATATAGCGTGAAAAGAATGGATGAATACTAGGGGACATCAGTCATATAAAGAAAGTGTGAAAAAGAATGAATAATGAATACTATATTAAATCCGTAATTTTTAATTATACCTTTTTTTGTAGAAAATTTAGATTAATCATAATATCATTAATAAACAAACATAAAAATCTTCATCGATTCCCAATTTTAGCTTTTAGCATAAAAATTAAAGCATCAATGCATATTTTGGAAGAATATTTTAAACACATAGATATGATAGAAGAAATGTAGAAAGTCACGATTTTCACGAAAAACTTCTGACTACTTATAGCGCATTATTATTATTATTATTATTATTATTATTATTATTGTTATTATTATTATTATTATTATTATTATTATTATTATTATTATTATTATTATTATTATTATTATTATTTTATTATTATTATTATTATTATTATTATTGTTATTATTATTATTATTATTATTTTTGCGTGGAGTTGAAAACTGAGTAATAATATAAAAACAACGTATACATATATGAACCTATATAAACAGTGTTCAGATATGTTTAGTACACCAAATGGAAAAATAAATTGCTAACGGAATGTAACATATTAGATTTTTAGTGTAATATTAAAAGGGAGGAAGAGGGGAAGGTTCATATTTGAATTATGATAAGACAAGAATAGTGTATTTAGCTCTCACTTATTTACGAAAAAAAAAATATATATTCGAATCAATTATTAAATATGTCACTTTTCTAAAATAAATATTTCAAATAATTTTTTTGTGTAAAACAGGTTAGGCAAAAATAACACCCACAAACCAAAATATATTTCAGATAAATGTAAAATTTTAACAAATACGGTTTAATCTGATATTATTGAAGAATGATATAAAGTTACATTGGGGGGAGTAATAGGTTAAATCAGACGAAACGGTCGTTTCGCCGCCAACCTTAAAAAGGCAGAAACGACAGTAAGTATCTCTTCTCTGCACAACTTCCAGCGAAAAAGCCGAAATTGACTATTTTCTAGCGCGCTTACGAAACTTCACATAATTATACAAAATATACCATAGATTCGTTTCGGTGATATCTTTCAAAGAAAAAAAAATAGAGTACCTAGGATAAAAGACAACGAAGAAAAAAAATATTGAAATTTCCAAAACGAAATAAAAAAACGAGTTCTAGCCCGATTTCGATGTAAAAATTTAGACAAACGTCCAGCCCTAACTAAGCTATAGATCTTCAAACGGATTGAATTATAGGATGCGGAATGTTTCAACTTAAAATCCTACGCTGGTTTGAACTTCATTAAATATTTTTTTCTATTTTTAATTTATTTAAAACCACATTTTTTCATTTCATAATTTGGCGACAAACAAAGGCGATCAGCTTGTAATTGAGGTTCAGATATATATGCCAAAAGTTGCCAAACAGGTTTGCTATCATTTCGAAGTTAGTTTTTCCGACATGTTAGGCTTAAGTGAGAATGAGCTTAATGTTAAAGTATAGGCAATACGAATTGGACTATAATTATATGGCTTATAACATCTTTAAAATTGAAATAATTTAATTTTTGAAGAGACAGAATTAAAGAGAAATATGTGTTCTTCAAGTTGCATGTGTTATTTAAACTGTATGACAATTTAGAGAGAGTTAACTTTCAAAAACATTTTAATTTCGGGAAATCTCCATTGAAAAATGAAAGCAATCACATTTTGTTGCAAGATACTATGGGCTGAATATGTGGTGGTTATGCGAGCTGACGTCACAGTCAATTGATTACAGAGGAGTAAACGAACCACGCATTGCGATTGGCTAATGGAATTTGCAAAAATGTCATTCGTTTTTAAAGATGTGTTGATTTTTACTTTCCGTTGTAAAATGAAATTGTAGAATCATATATCATCAAAATTGTAATTTCATAGTGAATTTTAAAATTGTTGTTAAGAAAATATTTTAAATTTTGTCAAATATCAATGGGTTATTATGTGAACCAAAATAATGCTTGGTATAATAAAAATAATTTATACTGCAATATTTATTAGACTGTAAAAAACTTGTAATATTTATTTGTAACAATTTATTAGAATAAACTTTCAATGGGATGAACGCTCTGGCCTTGTAAGTTAAAGGTGCCGGATTTGATTCCTGGGTTAGGTGTGGATGTTCGTTGTGATTCGGAATCCACGTTAAGCTGTGGGTCCCGGACTGAATAGTCATTATTATGCACTAAAATAGGTCGCTGTGCGTACAAACTAACCAATCGAGCTGAAACTTGGCAGACAGGCTCTTTGTTGATGGCAACGTATTTCTTTAAGCTTTGGGAGTTGAATTGCAATACACAAGTTTTTATTACTCGTTCGTAGTAGATTTTGATGGTTACTGCCGTCCGCATTCAACCAATTTGTCAATTTTCAAGTAGATTTTGGCATGCAAGATATCATTGAACTCAACTTGAAGAATTATGAATATTCATGGTACCAGGTGTACCATAGGTGGTATTACTTCTGGTTTATCAATTTTGAAGATAAATATGGCATGTTGGGTGTCGTTGGGCTTGTCTTAAAAAATTATGAATGTTTAAGGTACCAGGTATAGCATAGGTAGTACCACTTTCAGTTTATCAATTTTCAAGATAAATATATGCCATGTTGGACTTTTGTTTTGACGAATTATGAATGTTTAAAGTACCAGGTATGCTATGGGTCCACCACTTCCGGTTTATCAATTTTGAAGATAATTATTGCATATAAGGTATCGTCGAACTCAGTTAGAAGAATTATGAATATTCCTGGTACCTGGTGTACCATAGGTGATAAATAGAAAAACGATGAAACGGACAAATTCAAAAAATAGAAGTCGTCAGTGTTTAAAAAAAAGTTATGATATCCCCCAAAAAAACACTTTTGAAAAGTAGAAGAACCACCAACCTCAAAAACACAAAAAACTTTCTTGCAATAAAAAAATCATAAACATGCTGAAAATGTTCACCCACAAACACAGTGATATAAAAAATGGCCAACCTCTGATTACAACTCTCGGTTGTAACTCGCTTAAGTTTACATGCTTACTTAATTTATTTTTAAAATTTAAGTTCCGCTCCCATAAAAATTTACGCTGCTTGAGGTTGGCGCCCGTCTTAATTACTAACCTTTAAAACTCCCCACACAATAAAAACTTTCCAAAATGTATGTATCAACCAAACAAAAGCTTACCACAAGCACTTAAGTTTCCTACTTAAAAAATTCTTAAAAACAATTCAAATGCAAGCGTTTGAGCACAGTTTCTCTATACTGTTTTGAAGAACATGAAGATTTACATCACTTTGTATTTCCTACCCATCCAAATGAAATCGTAAACTCGAATATTCGTGCAAACAGCCATAAATTAGTTTAAACGCAAGCATTGTTAATATTCCTATGACGGGCGCGAACCTCAAGCAGCGTAAATTTTTATGGGAGCGGAACTTAAATTTTAAAAATAAACTAAGTAAGCATGTAAACTTAAGCGAGTTACAACCGAGAGTTGTAATCAGAGGTTGGCCATTTTTTATATCACTGTGTTTGTGGCTGAACATTTTCAGCATGTTTATGATTTTTTTATTGCAAGAAAGTTTTTTGTGTTTTTGAGGTTGGTGGTTCTTCTACTTTTCAAAAGTGTTTTTTTGGGGGATATAAAAGTTCTCTTGTAATGGGGTATAATAGTTTTATATAATTTCAAAAATATTAATTCTACAAACAAGATTTATAGTTGGTTGCTTTCACATTATCTGGCACCGTCAGCAACACGAGGGCTAAATGCGCCGAAACATTCGTCATTAGACATTTACAAACACCCATGCCTAACACGGGACTCGCACCCGCAACCTCACGGTCTAGAATCTAGCACGCTAACCACTATACCGTTTGGTCGGCCAAGCTTTATAGTTGGTTGGTTATTTTCAGATTATCTGGCGCCGTCAGCAACACGAAGTTGTTAGAAACATTCGTCATTAGACAAGCCAACATACATTTACAACCACCCATGCCTAACACGGGACTCGAACCCGCAACCTCGCGGTCTAGAAGTTAGCACGCTAACCACTATACCATTTAGTCCCAAGCTTTATAGTGTTGAATATAAAGACAAATTAGTATTATTCATATTATTTACTTAATTATTTTACTGTCAGATTGTGAAAAAAAAAATCATTTCAAAGATTTTTTTATTACATATTTACTGATTATAAGAGTGATAAAATACCTTCCAGTAGTTTCAATTGAAGTTTATAATTACTAACAGAGAACAGAACATAAAATATGTTTTTCATTCAACTAAAGAGTCAGGAAGACGAATATAAAAATAAAAACATTTGACAAATCGATCACAAAGGATTAAAAATATATAATTTATATTTCTACATGACATCTATTCAAATTAAAGTTTAAAATTATTTCAATGGAGAAAATATAAATAATCAACACTTTCTCTTCTTATTTCTTTAATAAAAATCATCAACAATCAAATAATAAGTCTGCACCTTTCGAATCATCGATTTGTAAGGCGACACTAGGCTCAACAGTTACCTCATTTGTTACATGTACAGTTAAGACACATCGCTTGATAAGCAGAATAAATCGTAAACGAAGCATCTGAACTATATTTATGGGTACATTTTATCTTAAATGAATACAATCCTTCATTCTGCAAGATATATTCCCAATGATTGTCTATGGACTATTCCGTTAACATATCATCGGCTAGAATCAGAGGTAAAGTGAAGTTTGTGGCTTATCATTAAGAAACCTGTCATTTTACAATGCGCCGCTTCAGGCATATAGAAAATACAAGATTAAGAATGTTTATTGTACGCGACATCGCAAAATGACTATATCCTCTTCAATATGGTATTTACTAATGCCCGAATAAGATAGGTTTTTCTGTAGAAAATGTGTTACAAAGGAAAAGAGAGTTTTACAGAATTTAGCAGACGATATTTTTTTGGTGAAACTTTAATTTTCGTTACTAAATAATAAAGTTGTCTTTGAAGATCATATGAATTAGAAAAAATTTATACAAATAATTTGTATAAGCACGCTTTTAATAAATAGCTGGAAAAGTAAAAGAATAATTTCCCTGGATCTTAAGCCCAAGGGTATTGTTTTATTTAACTTCATTTACTTAACTTAAAAATATATACATATATTGGTGAATATACTGTTGTAACTGACTAGTAACAACAGCCGTTCTTGAGTGTATAATTACTCCACAGTAACGAATCTTGGAATTTAAAAAACCACGAAAACTTTTCCTGTTAATTTTGCTAAAGAAAAATAATCATTGTTCTTGCAATTAGTAAAAATCTCTGCTGTTTTTTAAAAATAATTCGTCAGGTATTCTACGATCGGAAATTTTGAATTGGGAAGCCTAACAATTACCCAGGTAGCACTGTGCTATTGGTCAATGTCGGAAACAGTGGCTCTAGGAAAATTGGCCAATACATGCTGAAACTCGAGCATCGTTCTAAAATTCACGAATTTTTCTTTAAAAAATAAACATGTCAAAACCATTACAAAACATATTACTGCAGCCCTCTTTCTTATAAAATATATTTCTACTTTAAAACAGTGCTATTCAAAAACAGTGCATTTCAAAAATTACCAGTACATTTTACCAGAATCAGTATATTTCACCATTAAAAACCAGTATATTTTACCCAGAACTGGTTGAGATTGGCCAAGATCCATAACAACGGCCAATATCTCCAACAGCCCTCATCGGGATTGGCCAGTGTTGACAATACTGTCAATACAATACTGACAATACTGCACTGTCATAGATTGTCACGTGTACAACAAGTATTTAAGAATAACCATACCGAATATATCTTTAACAGAAAGTTCTGAAATATAAATAGAAGTAACTCTATCCTTATTGGTCCATACACATTCAGATTCACGTGATATTAATTATCACGTGGTTATAAAATCGTACCGATTAATCCGGTAGATCGTATGCACGGAAACGTCACGAACTACTGGACTTTGAAATGTTTAAAAGAAATTGGATGCGGTTTTATGATTGGCTGTAATATAGAAAGTTTGTGATATGTAATCTGTTTTAGTAGACGAAAAAATACGGTCCAAACAACTTCATGTATAAAATCCATTGTCAAGAACACTATAACTTTGAAACAAAGCAGATAATGATATAGATTTTTTTGTTTTTAATATTTTCTGGAAAATACATTTAAATGTATGTCTAGTTTCTAAAATTAAGTTATCCAATTGAACATTGAAATAAACATATTTTTAGTTCCAATAATAATAAAATTATAATATGTTTTTCAACTAAAATACTAAAATATATAGAGTTGGGGGAAAAAAAAAGGGTATTGAACACATAAAATCATACAAACAGAATAGTGTTTATATAAAATAATTAAGTATGCTTTGTGATAAAAAGAACAATTCATTTAGTAATATGTTCCTTTGAAGAAAAAAACTGTAATAACTAGGAATGATTTTGAAGTGAAACTTTAATATGTAAGATATTCTACAATAGAAGAATCACTTAAGTAAAAGATATATTCATTGGTATGATATCTTGAATATAAAAAGTCATCTTAACTTGCACTCAACTTGCTTTTAGCTGAAGAAAGTAGACTATTTGCATAAATCTCAGTCCTATATATTTGGAGAGGATTTTCTGCATTTATGTACTGCAAGTAGAAAAATACAATCGAACGAGAAACATTCTCAAACGGAAACTTCTCAAAAACAAGAATTTCCTGACAGTCTAACGTTGTAAGAAATCACAAACTAATAAACAAAATAAGAATTTGATGCACATTTTTTTAAAAAATAGAGTAAAAACGCGAAAGCTCAAAACATTTCATTTTAAAGGATTTTTTTTTAAAAGAAAAAATAGTATTTATTTTATTCTTTTACGAAAGTAAGAAGTGCACTGATTCTTCTTAGATGGGTTTCCATGGCAACATGCAGATGCCATATTCCGAAGTAAAAGTTTTGCCTGAAAAATATTGATCTTATGCATTCCTTTTTACGGGATTGCGAGCACTTTTTTACGTGGAAGAATTTTGACGCTCTCGGCAGGTACTGTATATGAATTGTCATGCAGAACGATGAAAGGAAAATATAAAAATAGGATTTGTTGAAAGGTGTGAAAGGAATGAGATTATACATCTTTTCAAGTTGAAACATCCGACGTTCTTCGAATTCATTGTTGCTGGATATTTAAAACGAATAAACAACTGTACACTTTGTCGTGTTTTAAATAAACTTCTGAATTTCGTTTGTTTATCGCTCATAAAAGAGTAAAATATATGTTTTATATGTACAATTATTTTTCGTAAATTTTAATAAAATAATGGTATATTTTTATTGTAAAATACTATAAGTATACACAAAACTAGTTTTAAATTTTGTAAATTTATGTTTTAAATAAATCTCTATGAAAGAAACAAAAGAAGAAGTGATTTTTTCCATGTACTGTAAATCCATTTTAATTCAGTATTTTAGATGTATTTTATTATACAATAAAAGTTATCTGAAATCTAGAGATAAAAAAATAGTGATAGTCTTTTTTAAGTTTTGATTTACGATATTTTTTTTATTTTTTTTTATTATTATTTTATTTTTTTATTATTTGTATAGGTTAGGGGGGTTCAACAATATATGAAAAAAAAAAAAATAAAGTTTCACACACTTATTAGGCCAATCCTCAAATATTTTAGACTTGTGGACAGTAATGTTCTAGAAGAATTTCAACTTCATATTTCAACTGCAAAAGGATGCTCAACCTACACAAACTTCATAAATTATCGTATCCCATTAGAATTTTTCTATTAATTTAAAAAACAAACAAAAACCCCCTTCAAATTTTAGGTAGATTTTTTTTTATTTTATAATCTCTTACAAAAGAATAAATTAATATAGAAGAAAAAATAAAAATGTAACTATATTTTGTCTTTTTATAGTACAAAATAGTGTCTAAAACTGATTTTTTTTAGTTCTGGTAGAATGATTTTTTTTTTTTTTTTTTTTTTTTTTTTTTTTTTTTGCTTCCACCACCTACAGCAAGAATTGTTTTTCCTCTTCATAATTTGTTATGATTTTATTGAAATCTTGGATAAGTTTATTATCTCGTTCTGCACTATCATTCACCACTGCTTGTAAATTTTGAAGCACTTCTTCTCCTTGATGGAAGCCATCATTGTCATTCCATTTGTCAGGAGAAAGGCTTAAAAATGATTTGACTGTATATTCATACGAGTTATGAGTTTTGCTGTTATCCTTGTCACTAAGTCCGACGGTAGGACACCATCTTTTTGTCTGGTTCACCTTTTACATTACACTTCTTAAGTGTTTGCATAGCTGCCATTCGCTAGGCAATTCTTTGCTTTTCTTCCATTGAAAATATCAGAAAAGAGAGAAAGTTCTACCAAATCATATTAATACCACATATGAGGTTCCATCACTTTTTTAGCAGAGAGCGTAATATCTTTTTTTATTGATAGAAAATCTTGAAATCTGTATCAGGGGGATGTGCTTCTGGTCATACTTTTGTACATAAAAGAGCAGAGAATTGTACATATCTTAAAATTTCTTCCCTCGTTATTAGTTTAAAAGCTTCATTATAATTTAATTATGCATATTATAATTTAGTCATCCATCGCTCATGCTGAACTGGTCCTGGTGCTCGCCAATGTACTTTTGCTAGTGGACATACCGAGACAGGCGGTGTCAATTAGATAAGCTCTTTATAATAATTTTCTATGTAATATTTAGCTGTTTCCATACAATGTTTAAGAAATATTACAGCCGGTTCTGCAAATACCTTTGTTTATCCATTTAGTTCTAGTGCTCTTTAATTATCCCACACAACACCATTCTAAACAGCCTTGAATATTTTAAAGATTGGAATATCTGGGCAACTGGAAAGCCCCCAAAAGTAAATGTTTTTCCCCAAACTAACTCTATTATGAGATGGCAGCAACTTAAACAGAGAAGTTCACACTCAAGTTTTCTTTCTAGTATAGCACTGGCTTTATTAAAGCAACAAGAGTTCACGCTCCTTGAGTCAAAGCCTATTGCTTGAACCAATTCGGTGGCATCCCACTCTTTCGGTGAAAAATGTATATCATTAGTTTCGGTTAAATTCCAGCAGTCAGTTTTTGCACTCCAAGGAGTTAAGACCATCTTTAGATAGAAATACTTATAATCGATTAATATTTCCACATCCAAAAATCTCAGGGAAGAGTTTGCCATCTCAATGGAACTACTAGAGTGAAATTTGGCTTGAATTCATCTCACGTTGAATCTTCATATTCCTTCCGGAATTTTTGATGTTTGCTGAATATTACTTCTTGAAACTGGTAGACAAGATGGATTGTGGCCAAGAGCTGCTGATGTGAAAAAATTAGATGAACTGCCTTCACTGTCATTCATTATATAAATAATAATCAGAAATAATACCACAGGTAATAAAATATTTTTGAAATAATAAATTGATACATATGTAATGTAACAAATTAAATTTCTAAAAAAACTTCTCGGTAAAATTAAAAATATTTTTGAACTGCAAATTATTTGTTGTATTTCCGATGCACCTGCTAATGTTAAAATGAAGGGTCACTGAGCACCCTCTTAGAATTTGAGCAAGAAGCCAAAATTTTTCCAGCATTATACTTCGGATGAGTCTAAAAAAATTAGGGAGGGGGGGGGGGGCAAGACCCTAGCTCAAAAATATTTATTTTTAACCACCCTAGTATGTGTATAATACACTATCTCTTGCAAAGCTTTATAGGGGGATAATAATTTGTAATGAATAACTTTAGAAAGTATAATAAAGTATAGGAAGTATTCGGAGTAGAGTTTTATTAGTATGCAATATATGTGTATAAATTACATATTTCTTCTTATCATTAACCGGTTTAACACATAAATATTTTAGTTCTTAAGTTATTTTATACTAAACTAATTGATGGCATTAAACGTATCTATAGTGTGATTTCACAAATTTGACCAGTTAGCCTATAATATTAAGAAAAATTAGATACAGAATCTTTTATCTACCTGTTATTAGATAAAGTAGTAATGAATCGAAAACACGCTCAGTGTAATGAAATATACCTATAATTATAAATTTGTTCTTATCGTCAACCGATGACAAACAATCGGTATATGATATTAATATTTTTGTTATTCTAAGAATTCTAGAAGTATTATATGTGTTGTCCATTTGCTTTGTTTCCTTTATTAAGTAATAGATCATTAAGAACTTAATTAAATAATTAAATTTCAGAGGATAAATTATTTAATTTTTTTGTCTAATAGTTAATGGCCCCTTAAAATGACCCGATGGCCTTTTATATTTCCTTTATTGATTTCATTTAAAATATTACTATCATTAATTTTATAATTAAGTGTTATAAAATATATAAATATGCATGGCTTTTGTACAGTTAGATTTGAATTATATAAATAATTGCGAATAATATAAGTTGTATTTTTAGAAAACCGAACTTCTATCGGATCTTGTAATGAGTTCTCAAACTACCTTGAAATAATTACACTTCGAGTAGTGGGCATGAAGAGTATTTACGTTTTCTTACAGGATTTACTTTTTTGGAATTTTTTTATCAGAATTAGATATTGTATTCTATTGCTGAGAGATATAAAATTGCTTAGGTTTTCTCAACGCACTTAAATAGTGCAAAGCTAAAGACTTAACTAGCTCCTTAAACAAACTATTACTTATACAAAGACAGAGAAAGCAGACATAGATAGGTTGAATTGTAATTTGGAAAAAAAAGAAAAAAGAAAAAAAAAAAAAAAAAAAAAAAAACACACACACACACACAAGAAGTAGAATGTGATAGACGGCAAAATACAATTAGTAAAAATAATTTTTTATAAATTACATTTATGCTTTCTTTAAATATATCATCTATCATCAACTCATCTTCAAAAAATTATTGTGTTTTAATATTAAAACTATTCGATTCTATAATTCCTGTTTCACTAAATAAATTTATGTTATGGATTATATACAATACCGTTTCTTTAGTTCTCTTAACCAAAATTTATAATAATTTAAAATTATTCTCATAGATGGCAGCACGAAACGTTAATAGTCTATTTCGATTTAAATTTTTCTGAATTTAATTAAAGAGATAAGAATATCATAATAAAATTTTTACTACTAATATATTCAGTAACGTGTTCAAATTGAATATTAAAAAGCTTTTAAAGTCGCATTATCTCAGAAGCTATTTTTTTTTATTTTGTTAACTTTTCAATGAATTCTAGATGTTGACTAACTTTAAATTTAATTTATTTGAAACAGTCATTTAGAAGCCTTAATACTACTATATATTTAATTAATATTAGTATAATTAATAATATTAGCATATTATATTAATTAACATTCATCTCAAAAGGAGCCGTTGGATACTATTTAGATATTAAATATATTTTATGAAATATATACGTTTTTTTAAACATAAAATAAGAAAAATAAAGAATATATAGGATCGGTTGGTAATCTTTATTAAAATTATTTATAAAAATTTAAATTCAATCAAATATATTTTTTTTAATGATAATGTCAAAAACAAAGACTAAACAGATTGTTAGATTGGTCAATCCTTGTCAGACAGTTTGATTTTATTATTTTATGTTTCAAATTCTTATTTTCACCTATGATTTCTATTATTTTGAATTTGATGTAACATTGTATCCACATCAAAAGTTGAATAAATTATGTTAGAGTTTTGCATTCGAATAAACAGGGAAAGCTGTTGTCTAATATTTAATGCATTTTTACAAAAGTTCATTATTATTCTAAATTTTAAATTAATGGAAGTTAAAAATTCCTTTCAAATCTTAACAATAAATATCAACAATCACTCGACACCAACAATAAAGTAATTACACTGAACTACAAATCAAGCAGACATAAATACAGTGGAGATAATTTAAGAAATTCTCTAAAAATTTGAATTCTATTGAAAACAATTTGATGTATTCGTTGATTTTCTATGTGGCCTGTTTAGAAGAATCTTTTATTACATAAAATTATTTCAAATTCTCATTTATTAAATTACTATAACCTATTTGCAAATTTTAACTTATATGAAATTTTATATTTATAGCAATATCTGAATTATTCTTCTTTGTCTTTTCAAATCAATTAAAGGAAGCAAAAATCATTCATAAAAAAAGCATCTTTATAAGTTGTTTATGTGTAATTACAACATCTTGTTACATAAAGATTAATTATGTTTTTTAATAAGAGCGTCATAATACGCGTCAATTTTCTATTTGATATTTTTTTACGACTTCAAGAAAAAATACGCATCAGTGGTAAAAAAAATCAATATCCATACTTTTTATGGAAGAAATTGTTCTATAAATACCCTCAAAATAAGAAAAGCGCAATTATTTCTTGTGGATAAAAGCTAATCAGGTATTTATATTCCATAAAAATAAGATGATTTTTATGATTTTATCATAGTTTGTTGACAATTTACCTCAATCCACTTAACCTTAATTGTCACTCTTATGAATAAACTAGTAGAGTAATTCATTCGTTTAATACGCATGATCCAATATAACTTTGCTGAATAGTATCTTTTAAAAAAAATTGATTGTGCTTAGGATGGTTTTAATACAATCTTTGTCACCTACATAATCAGAAATGAAGAAAAATATTATCTTTCCTTAAAATTCTTTAAAAATCTTTATAGTTCTGCTATTAGAAACAAATATAATAATAATCTTTTTAGAAGAGAAGATTTTTTTTTAATAGTATAAAAACTTTTAATGTAAAAAATGAAAGTTGTAAGGAAATCCAATTAATTTTAGCTTAGTACTCAAACTAATAAACAATGCTCAATTTTTAAAATCATCAACTACTGCAGTGAAAGTAATTACATATTTTTGTGTTATATATCCAAAAATATGGATCGTAAGTTTGTAATATGCATATTTAATATTAATATATACATTCAATGTAAACAATTGCTTTGTTTAAAGGGATTGTTTATTAAAACGTTGACTGCCACGTTGCTTTGAAATTTATTTCCTTGTATAAACTTTTTCTTTTTGAATAAACTTTGTTTAATTCTATATTCTGTTCATTTAAACTAAACCTGATTTTTTATTCTTTTTCCAGAGGTAATCTATTCATATTTACACTGTTATGCTACGAGTTTCCTCGTAGCTGTACAAATATGGCAAGTGATGAAGGGACGAGATAACTAGTAGTAGGTGTCCTGGCCAATTAAACTACCTACGAGATATCGCGTAGTTGGTAGTCAACGTGTTAAAGGGAGATGGCGTACGTTGTACTGGAGTATTAAATTTTTAAAATAAACAGGCAATGGAAAAATACATTTTTTCTGAAAATGTTGTAAAAGCATAAACTTATAGTAATCTTAAACGTAAGGTAGCAATACAGTCTTAGAAAATTAGAAATCCACACATATTAGTAAACTGAAACCAGAGTTAAATAAAAACAGTTTTTTAAAGACTGTTGGATTCTTCACCGCATAGGTTACAGGACGCAAAAAAATTTACGATAGAAATAACACATTTTTAAAGTGTTTTTATGAATAATTTTGCATATTATTTTAAAATCCTATTAATACAACATTTCAATAATTAAAATAGTAAATTGTTTGACGGTACTCTGAAATTCAATAAAAATGTCCTCAATGGTAATGGTTTACTGACATAGAACCACAAAAACTTTTCCAAATGTATTACAAAATTTAAAAAAATACTTTTCCAAATACAATTTTTTGAATTTAATAAACACTTTTTAAAGAATATGATCAATTGATCAAATTTATAGTCTTCAAATCATTAATTTTTTAATCCAAAAACTTACATAATTTAAAAGATGGCGAATACTTAAACACCTCTAACATTATCTTAATAAGTATTATTTAAAAATACAAGATTGAAGTTTTGCGAGATTTGAAACTCTTTAACTGGAAACAAACCAACCGAGCCTCAGATAAAATTTTATATGTTCTGAATTTTAGCGAAGTATATTTAAGGAGGCGTTCAACAAAACCTAAAAGCGTAGGAGTTCCAGACATCAACTACTCGAGTGCTTTTGCGCAAAGGCCAAAGAGAGCCGGATAATCCCCTCATAAAATGTCGAGTTCAAACATTTGTTTTCTCTTGTACAGCGATGTCGAAAACATAGAAAACAAATGTGTAGGCAGATTATTTCGGTTCTATTTATCTTTTCCTATATTAAAGGAAATGTAGGTGTTATTTTATTGCGAAATAAGGTACTTTGAATCATAATAGTAAAATATGTAATAGAATTGAGGTCCTGAGAAGCAAAGGGGTCCAAGTGACTTTTATTAATTTTTGATTCCGAGAAAATACACTTTAAAGTTTTTTTTTTTAATTTTTTATTTATATTAAATTTGTATGGAAATTATTTGTCGTTCATTTTTTCCGATACCTTTTCCTGTATTAAAGGAAAAGTAGATGTTATTTTATTGCGAAATAAGGTATTTTGAATCATAACAGCAAAATATGTAATAGAATTGAGGGCCTGAGAAAAAAAGGGGTCCAAGTGACTTTTATTAATTTTTCATCTTGAGAAAATACACTTTAAAGTTTTTTTTTTATTTATATTAAGTTTGTATGGAAATTATTTGTTGTTCATCTTTTCCTATACCTTTCCCTATATTAAAGGACATGTAGGTGTTATTTTATTGCGAAATACGATATTTTGAATCATAACAGTAAAATATGTAATAGAATTGAGGGCCTGAGAAGCAAAGGGGTCCAAGTGACTTTTCTTAATTTTTGATTTTGAGAAAATACACTTTAAAGTTTTTTTTTTTTTTTTATTTATATTAAATTTGTATGGAAATTATTTGTTGTTCATCTTTTCCTATACCTTTTCCTATATTAAAGGACATGTAGGTGTTATTTTATTGCGAAATACGATATTTTGAATCATAACAGTAAAATATGTAATAGAATTGAGGGCCTGAGAAGCAAAGGGGTCCAAGTGACTTTTCTTAATTTTTGATTTTGAGAAAATACACTTTAAAGTTTTTTTTTTTTTTTTATTTATATTAAATTTGTATGGAAATTATTTGTTGTTCATCTTTTCCTATACCTTTTCCTATATTAAAGGACATGTAGGTGTTATTTTATTGCGAAATACGATATTTTGAATCATAACAGTAAAATATGTAATAGAATTGAGGGCCTGAGAAGCAAAGGGGTCCAAGTGACTTTTCTTAATTTTTGATTTTGAGAAAATACACTTTAAAGTTTTTTTTTTTTTTTTTATTTATATTAAATTTGTATGGAAATTATTTGTTGTTCATCTTTTCCTATACCTTTCCCTATATTAAAGGACATGTAGGTGTTATTTTATTGCGAAATACGATATTTTGAATCATAACAGTAAAATATGTAATAGAATTGAGGGCCTGAGAAGCAAAGGGGTCCAAGTGACTTTTCTTAATTTTTGATTTTGAGAAAATACACTTTAAAGTTTTTTTTTTTTTTTATTTATATTAAATTTGTATGGAAATTATTTGTTGTTCATCTTTTCCTATACCTTTCCCTATATTAAAGGACATGTAGGTGTTATTTTATTGCGAAATACGATATTTTGAATCATAACAGTAAAATATGTAATAGAATTGAGGGCCTGAGAAGCAAAGGGGTCCAAGTGACTTTTCTTAATTTTTGATTTTGAGAAAATACACTTTAAAGTTTTTTTTTTTTTTTTATTTATATTAAATTTGTATGGAAATTATTTGTTGTTCATCTTTTCCTATACCTTTCCCTATATTAAAGGACATGTAGGTGTTATTTTATTGCGAAATACGATATTTTGAATCATAACAGTAAAATATGTAATAGAATTGAGGGCCTGAGAAGCAAAGGGGTCCAAGTGACTTTTCTTAATTTTTGATTTTGAGAAAATACACTTTAAAGTTTTTTTTTTTTTTTATTTATATTAAATTTGTATGGAAATTATTTGTTGTTCATCTTTTCCTATACCTTTTCCTATATTAAAGGACACGTAGGTGTTATTTTATTGCGAAATAAGGTATTTTGAATCATAACAGTAAAATATGTAATAGAATTGAGGGCCTGAGAAAAAAAGGAGTCCAAGTGACATTTATTAATTTTTCATCTTGAGAAAATACACATTAAAGTTTTTTTTTATTTATATTAAGTTTGTATGGAAATTATTTGTTGTTCATCTTTTCCTATACCTTTCCCTATATTAAAGGACATGTAGGTGTTATTTTATTACGAAATACGATATTTTGAATCATAACAGTAAAATATGTAATAGAATTGAGGGCCTGAGAAGCAAAGGGGTCCAAGTGACTTTTCTTAATTTTTGATTTTGAGAAAATACACTTTAAAGTTTTTTTTTTTTTTTATTTATATTAAATTTGTATGGAAATTATTTATTGTTCATCTTTTCCTATACCTTTTCCTATATTAAAGGACATGTAGGTGTTATTTTATTGCGAAATACGGTATTTTGAATCATAACAGTAAAATATGTAATAGAATTGAGGGCCTGAGAAGCAAAGGGGTCCAAGTGACTTTTCTTAATTTTTGATTTTGAGAAAATACACTTTAAAGTTTTTTTTTTTTTATTTATATTAAATTTGTATGGAAATTATTTATTGTTCATCTTTTCCTATACCTTTTCCTATATTAAAGGACATGTAGGTGTTATTTTATTGCGAAATACGGTATTTTGAATCATAACAGTAAAATATGTAATAGAATTGAGGGTCTGAGAAGCAAAGGGGTCCAAGTGACTTTTCTTAATTTTTGATTTTGAGAAAATACACTTTAAAGTTTTTTTTTTTTTATTTATATTAAATTTGTATGGAAATTATTTATTGTTCATCTTTTCCTATACCTTTTCCTATATTAAAGGACATGTAGGTGTTATTTTATTGCGAAATACGGTATTTTGAATCATAACAGTAAAATATGTAATAGAATTGAGGGTCTGAGAAGCAAAGGGGTCCAAGTGACTTTTCTTAATTTTTGATTTTGAGAAAATACACATTAAAGTTTTTATTTTATTTATATTAAATTTGTATGGAAGTTATTTGTTGATCAAATACTAACCTCTAGAATGAAGATATCACTAGTTTTCATAGAACTAAATCTAAATTAGAAGCTGTAAAAAGTATTTTCTTGAAAGTTAAGAAAAGTCATTTAGACCCCTTTGCTTCTCAGGTCCTCAATGTCCTCAATGTCATCCTTATATGAAAGTTGACTTCATAGTAATAAGAATCTGTACTTTCGTAGAAAAGTGATCCAAATTATTATTGAAACCTAATTTTCATTGAAAACGTTTTGGTTTTACAAATAAATTGGAAGCTAGAACGATACTGTTGTGCAATTTTTCTGTGTATAATTGAAAATAGTGTAATTTCTTTTAAAAGTTATATTTCCTTAAATTAATTTTTGCAACAGCGGTAATACAGGTTGGAAACGTTAGTAACAACCGAGTAAAATAAGAAATTTCGAGATGCTTTCAGTCCATGCGTATCGTTGCTTTGGATTTTTGGGGAAAGTTTGCGCTCGAAGATATAAAAACCACCGAGCGTGAGGGTATCAGCTAATTCCAATCTGGAACGTTCTAAATTGGCCGTTGTTTGCCGACATTGACCAATCTCACCCAATGTTTGATTAAATGTGCAAGAAGTTTTAAAATGTTGATGCACAGTTTTAAAATTTAAACATTTTATTTGTAAGATAGAACGGAAGGCAAAAATATGTTTAGTGGTGTTTTTGAGATTTTTATTAGTAAAAAAAGTCATGTATTTTGTAACGACTCTCGAGCTTCACCCAGAAATGGTCAATCTTCCAGAATACCTGTATTAGGATGTGTCTTATTTTTTAAGGTATTAATTTTTTACGGGCTACCATCTTATTATTGTGTTCCATTTGATGAGGAAAAAAAAATCTAAATTTTTACTTTCAATTATCAATATGTGTACATAGGTTAATGAAAGTATAGCATTCAGTCCAAAAAAAATGATGTCGATTTTTGTGTGTGTGTGTGTGTGCATTTTTTCACTGTTTGGAACATATTGATATCAAAAAAGTGATCAAGAAAAAATGTCTGTCTGTGTGTATGTGTGTCTGTGGTTAGCATAACTCCAGAACAAATTCACCTACGATGTTCAAATTTGGTATGTGGATTACTGGTGGGGACTTACCATTAAGGTTTTTGTCAAAATCGCGCATGTGCCATTGAAAAAATCATGTTTTCAATTATTGCTAAAATATGACTCTAACGTTTTTGATAAAAATCGCTGTGCTAATGCCTCTTTAAGTGTTCTAAACATCCACACCTCCGAAATTTGCGTAAAAATGCTTTAATGGCGTAAAAAGTTGAAAACAAGTGCCTTCAAAAAAGAGTTTTCTTTCCTTCAGCATACCTCATCAACGATCGTTTTTCTTCTCCCCTTAGTTCCACTTATAATAAAGGATAATATAAGGATTATCGAAAAGTATATCGCCAAAATCCCCATTTTTACAGATTTTTTGTTTTTTGCTTTTTTGTTTAGGTGTTTCATATGACAAGAATTATTCCAAAAGATATCGCAAAACTGGCAATTTTCCTAAATGAATGACGGTAAATGACACAAATTGACATCATTATTATAGTGTAATTGCAAGTTGTGCGTTGTTCCACACCCCTAATTTTTATTAAAATCAAATGATATTTAGAGGTTATTACCAGCTCTGCAAATTCAAAAAAATTTAGCATTACGTAAGCATTGCAATTAATGTGTTTCACGATTTTATTCGAATATTTAATTGTTCAGCCAAAATTATAGAATCATTATACATATAATATGCTTCAAGTAGCTTATATTGGTTTCAGTTCAAGCAATTCATATCAATTTAGTAGTAAAATATTAATTGTAGCTGAAGAAGTAAAATTTGACAATGTACCTAAGTTGATATTTTGAAAATATTTCTTTAATTAATGGGCTTTAACAATCATTACTTTAATTTTTTTTCTTCTCTTTAATTCTAATTGCCGACCTTGTTTTGGTAATTAAATAAAACACACCATACTCAGTACAAATAGATTAACTGTAACCATTTAACTGTTTCTTAACTTTAAATGCAATCATTTCTTGGGTTATGTTTACCTTCTTCTGATGCAATTGCATGTGGTTTTCCTTTGCTTGCTAATTATTTCAATTAGCTGCTGTTCATTGAAACTGGTGTCATACTGATGTATTTTAATGTTTCTCGCTATTTGTGAGATTAGTTTAAATTATCTACAAGTTTTCTAAATCACCAATTTCATCATAGCAACACTTCATTGCCTTCAATGACAAAACCAAATACAAGAAAACAATGATATGGCTCATAGGCCAAATATCATCCTCACTGAATCATAGAAAAATTGCATTCAAAAGAAAAATCATCTCATTTTTTTTTTTTTTTTTTTAATTTTTTTTTTCATTTTTTTTTTTTCATTTCAAGCAGATTTTGGAGAAAAACATTAAAAATGCTTGTCATTCAACAGGTGTGGTCTTAAGTCTGAATCCGAACGAAATTAAACAGCATGTAGTTGCTCAAATAGAAATATTGTTTCGTAATTGGGTAAACTTGAAGAAGTTAAGCAGTTAGTGCGTACAGGTACATGAGGGTTTCTTACTCTTTGGGAGAAAAAAAATGTATACTTTAAAATGGAAAAACTTGATTTTTTCCATGATAGTGGTAATTTCAATTGGCGGTAGCAACCCGTAAATTTTTTTTAAATTTCCCAAAATTGTTACACATATGATTTTTCACCAAAAGAAAACATTTGAAAGGGTGTCCCGAAAAAAATTTAAAAGTAATTTTTTAGTGGCATTTAAGACGCACCCTAATCTATATGTTATTTCCGACCTAGCATTGCTATATGCTTCCTCGAAGTTAATAACCCTGGTTCTGAAACACAATGTATAATTATTTAAATTATATATATTTCTTTAAAGGTAAACAAAACACCCTTTGTTAAAATACTAAAGTTGTAACTGCATAAACTATTATTAACAAAACATATTTTAGACTAACGTTCAAAACATTAATAGTTTTAAAATTTTTGAAATTTAATCCGAAGACTCATTATTTGAAAATGAACATATAAGTAAAGTATAAATTTTAGCATCAAGAATGAAGAACTAACTGAATTTAATTCCGATAACTAAATATATTTATTACTTTTGAATGTTTGTATATTTTATTCTCCGAAAAATATGCAAATACATTTTTGAATCTTTATAAAAACATTTTAGATATTTTACGCTTTTGACATTAAACTACAATTTTTTTTTTTAATCAAGCAATGAAACATTTGAAAACTTTTCATAAAAAAAAAAGAAAAGAAAAACACTTTCATGAGATATTTTCTGTAATTAAATTCATATCACATCGCTTAATAAATTAGTGATGCGGTACACTGCTATTACTACCAAAAAATATTTCAGACATTAATTAGCGGCATATTTTAGCTACTGACCTACAAGTCGGAGAAAAAAAATCGAAATATTTAGGGAAAGAATATAAATAATCTTATTCGTGTTTTATGAATTCAAAAATAACGATGGCAATTTTCTTTTCTAAAAGACGGCAACAAGTTTAAAAAAAATAAAATGTAAGCCTTCCTCGAGTAAACAACGTCATAAACTCGGCCCAGCTCAGGTATTTCACTTCCTTATAACTTTTTCAAAACTAGCATTGTTTCAAAAATTCACAAACAGAAAACATTGTGCTTGTGTTTTCCCTTAGAGTCACGTATAAGAGAAAGATAAATGAAAATGCGTTGCTTTTCTTGGTTAGAAATGTTTTTGTCATAATGGAAAATAATTATGCTGTAGAATATTTCAGGGTTTAGGACTCCACCTAAATTATCACAAGGAGGAATGTGGAGTTTTCTAAAACTGTTTCATGGTAATTTAAGTTTTGTAATGCACCATGCAGTGTTGTAAAAATTGCATTATAAAGATTGTTTTAAAAGTAAGGGGGTAATCTTGAGCGGTTTAAAAATAGGGCTTGCTAGTAATATAACCCATAAAAACAGAGCTTTTAAAAAATCCTTTATATGCTTTGTCAATTTTTTAAGTTCATTAACACAGCGCAGATATCAAAAATATTTCTATCAGAAAAATGTGCGGCAAACTACTATTCAAAATTTATTTATTAAAGATGAACGTCATCCAAATATCATTTAGTTATTCTGATTGAAGTAATTTTATTATTTATTAATTAAAAAAAATTGGCAACAGGAAAGAGTCAATGGTCAGTTCAATGATGTTTTTTTTTTTTAATGTGATTGAATGACGGCAAGTTGGTTTATTAATATTCCGTAAAAGCGACATTTTAGTGACAGTAACAGCCCCAAAATTTGATAGAAAGCATTGCCATCGACAACGAACCTATCTGCCAAGTTTCAGCTCAATTGGATGACCACAAGTAGGTTATTTAGGCTTCCGCAGATTCTGCTCCTATCGACAAACATACAAAAGCGAAGTTAATATAATGGATTTAGCATTCTTGTTGTATACAAGGTAAGTTTAAAATTAAAGCTTTTTTAATACTAGTGGATACTGATTATTATGTATGAAATTTTGTTTTCAAATCCTGTATATCAACTTCGATTACCTTTGCGTGTATATGTTTGTGATGGGAAAATTCTTTGGAAAGTTAATTAGCCCACTTGCCGTTATTCAATCAAGCTGAAACTTGGCTGATAGACTCACTTTAAATGACGATGCATTGTATCAAGTTTTGAGGATTGTCACTAAAAGGTAGATTTTACACATGCTTCTATTGAAGTTTTGGGTGGATTCACTTGCGGTCGTCCAATCAAGTTGAAACTAGGCAGATAAATTAGTAGTCTATGAGAATGCATTTTATCACGTTTTTAGGGCAAAACAACAGAGTTATTCTATGGCACGAAATCTTTTCTTCCTAATGATCGAACACTATTAACAGTCTATATGAACTAAAAATATCTTAAATAAGTTGCAATTGCTCATTATTGGCAATGCATATCAAGAATTTATGATAAAAACTTGGCTTATACAATTTAAATTTTTTCAACTAATTAATATTACTTCGATTTAATAAGTGCGTTTGCGGGGGAAAAATCTTAGGGGGCCTAATTTGCCCATTTGCTATTATCCAATCGAACGGAAACTTTGGAAATAGACTTGTTGTCCATGACAATGCATCCAATCAAGTTTTGGGGGCGGTAGCTAATCGGGCCGCTTTCACACAAGTTCTAGAACTAAATATATTAAAAGTATTTTAATAAACAAATAACATAATTTATCATAAAATACCCCTACAGATACTAAAACAATCTTTGAAGTACATTGAAATACCTTTGACCTACAATTTCATTGAGAGAGCTATCCATAGTTATCAATACATCTAATTGTATGTTCACAAACACACAATAGGCTTTTCGAATTCACAAACAATTAACTCATTTCCCTTTAATCACATTAAAGTATCCTATTTCGCCAGTATCTATTCCCTTTCACCTCAAAACCAAGTGATCTGAAATTGAATATCAATGCCCGGATGTACGATCCTACACTATTATGATCCGGCAAAATATCCGACATTGGACAAAGCCGAGAGATAAGAGGATGGAGTTGCTAAAGTTTCCCCTTCTCTTTTGTTTATTGATGGCTAAATCGTAAATTCTATAGCTTGTAAAATTGTATTGCGACAACCATTCTTTTGAAAGTTGGTTTCTTCGTACATAGCAAAATAAAAATCAGTAGCCGATTGTATTACAGGCATAGTACAATCCAGGAGCTCAGTTGAAAAATGGGCTATGTATAGTACAATTGAGACGTATGCTGCATTTTACAAAAGAAGCCCAGTTGAAAAATGAGCTATGCATAATACAATTGGAAACGCTCAATCACAAATTCGGCTTTCTATAGTATAATTAAGAAGCCCAGTTGAAATAATCTGCTATCCATAGTAAAATTATGAAACTCAATTACAAAAAAACTTTTTATAGTAAAATAGAGAAGTCCAGTTGAAAAACGAGCTATCCATAGTATAAAAGAAGCCGAGTTGGAAAATGAGCTATGCATAATACAATTATGAAACTCAATCACAATACCAACTTTTTACAGTAAAGGAGAGAAAAACAGTTGAAAAACGAGCTATGCATAGTACAAAAGGAATACAGACGAAAAATTAACTATATGTAGTACAATTAGAAACACTTAATTACAAAACCTTTTTTGTAGAGTATAATTAAGAACCTCATTTGAAAAATTTGCTATTCATACTATAATATTATGAAACCCAGTCACAAAAACAACTTTTCATAGCTTCCATGGTAAGATGATACGATAGCAAATAATGCTTTCATGATAAGATAGCAAAATAATGAAGACCAGTTTAAAAACGAGCTATCTATAGTACAAGAGAAGCCCAGTTGAAAAAATTAGCTATGCTGCATAATACAATTTAGAAGCCTATTTGAAAAGCAAGCTATCTATAGCACAATTGAGATGTCTTGTTTTGATTATCATTAATACATTTGAGAAGTCCAAATGAAATAGGAAATATCCTCGACAAAATTCAGAAACCCTGTTAAAAAAAAAAACGAGCTTTCCATGATACAAGAGAAACCCAGTTTCAAAACTTGCTATGCATTGAACAACTGAGCTTCTCCTATTTATAAATATATGAGCAATTCAAGTTATTTTGCCCGAAATAATGAAAAATAATTTTTTTTCTTTCCCACATGTTATTCTTTAAGACTAATGCTGCTACACAACGTTGTTTGTAAGAAAAGAACGAAACTCTGTTTCATTAAGGTAAAGGAATTTTTCTGAAAATTCTTGAAAAATAGTGTTATTTTAAAAATTTATTTGAAAATCTAAAGAAAGAGACGCTGTTCTTTTTTAATGCTTTTTTAAAGATGAACTTACGATTAAATTTTAAAAGAATAAATATATAATTTTATGGAACGTATATATAACGCCTACTGTCAAAAGGAAAAAAAGTGAGTCTCATGATTTAAAAAGAATAGTAATTTTGAATAATAGCAAATGTTTCAAAACAAAGTTTTGTAAAAATGAAATATAAGTACTCAGATGCAACATGCTCTTGATGTTGCTATATATCATATACAAATGAAAAATATAACTCATTAGGGCAATTCTCTGGTGTTATGCATAATAGATTTTGGCACTTTTTTCTTACTCGTAAACTGATAAGAATTATAAAATTAAGATGAATTTAGTAGTTGTGTTTTGTTTGATACAATATTTCTTGATGAAAAAGTTATATAGAGAAATAATCATTTTAGCAAAGTCGAATTTACATTTATAAGCCACCGACTCACGGAACATTGACGTATTCACGTGTGACTTCTCAGTTCATTAGTGTGAATTAAAACAATTATAAAAAAATGTGTACAATTTTTTTTTAACCAAATTTACTATATATATATATATATATATATATATATATATATATATATATATATATATATATATATATATATATACAGAGAGAGAGAGAAATAATAATTTTAATCATTTTATATATATATATATATATATATATATATATATATATATACAGGGTGGTTATAATTAAAGTTACCCTGTTTAGAGCCAGGTAGAGTCCGTTCTAATGAGCAGATTTTCATGAAACTTGGAATATACGCTATATGGACCATGGGGAAAAGAAATTTGCAATAAAAAAATTGTAGTTCAAATTTTGACCACCAGGTGAAGAAGTGGCGCATAAAGAACAAAAATCACTAATTGAAAACACAAATTTTTATTTAACTACAGCATATGTTCAATGTGCATTCCATTTACGTCAACCACATGCTCGAAGCGTGTTATAGCGTGTTCGACAGTAGAGCGAAGGGTTTCTCGATCAATTGCAGCAACATGACGTGTTATGCTTGCTTTCAATTCAGGCAGAGTCCGTATGCTCCCTCCATACACACGATCTTTCAGAAATCCCCACAACCAGAAATCACAGGGATTTAAGTCCGGAGAACGAGGAGGCCAGGCATTCGAAAAACTTCTCGAAATTACCCGATCATCTCCAAAGTGGTCTATCCTTTTTTTGTCTATCCCTTGGTCAACAGTTAGAAAGATTCTTCGATCCATTGTAAAATGGTATCCATATAAGCTCCATGTTGTGCAACAACTGAAACCTGCTGACTCGGGTAAGCGCACTCAATTTTGTAGAATTTTTTTGTCCAGAATAATAGTTGATAAAGCATGGCCTTGGAACATTTTATGGTCAGACGAGGCTCATTTTACACTAGATGGAGCAGTGAATACTCAGAACTGTCGAATATGGGGTACGGCAAAACCTAATGTTGTGCATGAACAGTCTTTGCATTTTGATTACATTACTGTATGGTGTTGTTTTACTGCTGAATTTATTCTTGGTCCCTTTTTCTTTGAGGAGAGCCCGCTTCGTGGCCCTCAAAGGTGTTCGATTACTAGGACCTGCTACTGCGAGCTTCTTCGGCAGCAAGTCATTCTTGCCCTACAAGAACGAGAATGTTTAGAGACTACTGTCTTTATGCAAGATGGTGCACCACCTCCCATTGCACGACCAGTGACAGCACTACTTCGTGCCCACTTTGGAAATGATCGGGTAATTTCGAGAAGTTTTTCTACTGCCTGGCCCCCTCGTTCTCCGGACTTAAATCCCTGTGATTTCTGGTTGTGGGGATTTCTGAAAGATCGTGTGTATGGAGGGAGCATACGGACTCTGCCTGAATTGAAAGCAAGCGTAACACGTCATGTTGCTGCAATTGATCGAGAAACCCTTCGCGCTACTGTTGAATACGCTATAACACGCTTCAAGCATGTGGTTGACTTAAATGGAATGCACATTGAACATATGCTGTAATTAAATAAAAATTTGTGTTTTCAATTTGTGATTTTTGTTCTTTATGCGCCACTTTTTCACCTGGTGGTCAAAATTTGAACTTCAATTTTTATTGCAAATTTCTTTTTCCCATGATCCATATAGTGTATATTCCAAGTTTCATTAAAATCTGCTCATTAGAACGGACTCTACGTGGCTCTAAACAGGGTAACTTTAATTATAACCACCCTGTATATATATATATATATATATATATATATATATATATATATATATATATATATATATATATATATATATATATATATATATAATCTCGTAAGTTCTTCTGTTAGCGAGAACCACTTGGAATATGGTAGAACGTCACTCAAACTCATATAAGCTACGTAATCCGTTTTGACTCCGCCTTTTAGAATATCAAAGCTTGTCTTTAGTGATTGCGCTAAAAGCCACTCTGACAATAAACTTTTGCATTTGTTTAATCTCGGCGGCTTTTTTTTTTTTTTATCATAAGAGTGTCAACACTATTTTATCGTTTAGTTTAACAATCGGAATTTTTCTATCAACATTCAATTTCCTGGACCACAGTCCAAAAAGTATTTTTGCAATTCAATGAGAAAGATGATGATAAAATTATTGTCAATAAACAGTTTATTCAGCTTTGCAAAAAATGTTGGAAACAGGAAAAAAATTAACGAGATTTTAGCTACAACAAAACTTTCGACGGTTTGATACGAAAGTACTTTATTATTTTATTTTAAGAAAGCGTAAAAACACTGTCAACAAAGTTTAATGACTGGATTTTTTCTAACAATGTTAAATTTACAAGACCACAGTTCATAAAGTATTTATGCATTAAGTGAGAAGATTATCATACTACAAAATCAGTTTCAATAAATAGTTCGTTCAAATTTGCAAAAGGTTGGCAACACGAAAGAACTTTAGTAATTGGTGAGATTTTCGCTACGACAAAAAGGTCAACGGTTTAATACGTAAGTAAAATTTTTACCTAATTTTACAATGTGTATATTGTTAAATCACAAGTACGTAAATCGGGCAAAATTTCATTAAATTCGATGCTTTTCATTGGAAACTAACGACGCAATTTTGAAATGGCAAAAAGAAAATTCCCATTTTTCTCCATTAAACAGAAAGTATACAAATTACGAGACTTTTCCTTTCTTACTTGTTGCATCCTTGGCCGACGAGTGAAAATGACGTCGAGTTTCGACAGGGAATCGATCCCGCCGGATCAATTTTTCACTCGATGATCGGATTACCGGATTAACTACGGCCGGACAAATAAGGTCGTGTCCGGTCGAAAACGAAGAAGCTTTTGTTTTCGAAAACTGTAGGTGGAGGTATAATTTGGTTAGAGAGGATTTGAAGGGAATCGGGTTTTGTTTCTTTGTGGTGTTAGACGATGCAATGTATGTATTTATGCTGTTCTAGAAATGTACGTTTGATGCCGTTAGCTTCAAAATTCTTACTTAGGATAGATTGTGATTTCTTAGCGGTTAGAATAAGAAATGGAAAATTGTTTTCTTTATATTTTAGTGTTGTGTATTACAAGGGTAAAAAGAGAATCCCTATAGAATCAATCGAATGTATATTGCATATCTACCTATCTTCCTATATCCTTCAATTTGTTCATATCTGTCCGTAACAGTAAAAGCTGAAATACTTGAAAAATGGTCAGGAGCAATTCCATTCAATAAAATTTGGTCACACTGTAAGTTCATTTGTAGCTAAACAGTAACAAATTAAAAATATATTTTTTTTTTACAATCTTTTTATAAGTTGAGATTACTTTGTATTTGATTTTATGTAAATGGAAGCTACAAACGATATGATTTAAAAATATGATTTCAGACAATATGATTTAAAAATATGATTTCAGATGATATGATATCAAAATATGATTTCAGACGATATGATATCAAAATATGATTTCAGACGATATGATTTCAACACATTCCAGGTAATACAGCGGTATTGGCCAATGCAAGAAACAGTGGCTCTTAGAAGATTGGCCAGTTCCTGCTGAATCTCAACATCCTTCCAAAATACATATTTAAAAAAAAAAAAAAAAAAAAAAAAACACTCGTTAAAACCATCATAAAACATATGTTTTACCCCTCCATCCTTTCTTAAAAAACTATTTTCTAATTTCAAACTTCTTCATCAACGTTTCAAAACTTTCAGTATATTTTACTCAGCACTGGGCGAAATTGGCCAAGATCCTTAGCTACGGTAATCTACAACTGTCCACATCAGGATTAGAAACTATTGAGACGATATTGGCCAGCTTATTTGTGCTACTGAGGATATGTTAAGTGTTTTTAAATTTTATTAATAAACACTTACCCAAATGTCGGAAAATATTTGTTGCCTACACCATATTTCATCCTGTCCTGTATTGCGGACTTTACAACCACCAAAACGTTATTGTAACCAGTGACTTGTTATATTGATAAACCATTTTACTAAACGTGCACCATTTCCACTACAAATAATTTCAACTATTCATTTTAAGTTAAATAATATTGTTTAAAAAGTATCTACGCATTAAAATAAAAAGTACTGATTGGAATTAAAAACGGGAAGTCATAAATCATTCGATTTAGTAGGTACACCAATAATATGGCAAAACGAACTCGGAATTTTAGTTCTAAATTTTTTATGTAAGAAGTTCCTAATTAGAAAGATTATCTATGTTACAAAAATTATATTTCCTACTATTTTGATGAACCTTAAAACGAGCAGATTGTACTTTGTATAGCTGGTATGAGCAATAGACAATTTTCGCATTTTTTTTAATTTTTTTTTATTTTATTTATTTCTAAATGTTTCAAAAAGGTCATAAACGAAAAAAATTCTGCTCAATGCGCTTTTTCTTTTTTTAAAATTTGCAATCCAAATTTTCCTGTTAGATGTTGGCAAGAAAACGATTCATTGAATGTGACGTAAAGTGATCCCAAACATCTTGGCTTGAAATGCGGCAGCGGAAACCAGTTTTGTAAGTTTCTCACAAATCTCGCCAACTTGTACGGGTAATGGCTATGGTCTACCAACGCCAACTACTTCAACGCCAACTATTATGGTAGAAACCTCCCGATAACCATAGAAACGGAAGGAAGCTTTGACGTCACAGATTTTGTTGAGTGTTTTGATCGGACTGGTTTTGGCTCGGTTTTGGGGCACTTTCTTCTCTTAATATTTAAATAACTGATTTTTTAAAAAACTTTGTTGAAATATTTGGAATCAGGAAGAAATTCTTCATCAATATAAACAAATTTCACTCGTTTTTTAAAAAAATGCGGGAATTGTCCATTGTAAAACAACAGCTTTATTTTAACAATTAGGTAAAAAGTGAAATTTTAATTCATAGCCATAACCGTTAAACTCGTATTTTTTTTTATATAAATGGGTTAAAAATAAAATTTTAGTTTGTAAATGAATTTTTTGGAAAATTTACGTTGCTGCATGCAGCGATACAAAAAACTTAATCATTTCGATACTTATTAAAATCTATTTTTACTTAAAAACGATCTGTCTCTTTAGACAGTATTGAGCCTTAATATGTCTTACAAAAAATCTTGCATACAAAGCTTTAATTAATAAGTAAATCTTGTAATCAGTTTACAGCAGCGCTAATTATACTAATTATAATTTTATGTTTAATTCCATTCTTTAAACAGTACTTTTGTTTATACTTTGATTCCCCTTCGTTGTAACAAAGCCTTTCTTAAATGAAGAAATTAATCCGTACAATCACGAACAAAATATTCAGAAATTTCTCTGTGAAGCATTTTTTTTTCATTCATGTATTATTAGGAAGTAAGCAGTTTTAATCCTTTTAGCTGCTGAAACAAATCCAATTTCGGAGAAAACTTTTAGGATAAATTGGATTTTTTTTTTCTTTCAACTTTCAGTTTTACATTTACGAAATAAGATTGCGGATACATTTGTTCAGAAAAATTAAGCCACATATTCCAAAGTTAATGCATAATGAATAAGACATTTTCGGTATTTTCCTTCAGGAAGATATTTTTATTCAGCGTTGCACAGTAAACAGACGGTGCTATTTATAAAATTAAAATATTTTACATTGACATTTTCAATTTGTATTACGTTACTAGCATAAATAAAAGTTTCCATAATTTCAGAGAAAATAAAAATTAAATTATTATTAATATGTTTTATGAAAAGGCGTTATATTGAGATGGGTTGCTTCAAATGGCAACACTTGGCCCATGTTTGTGACCAATGATAATATATCTTAAAAAATGAATTCTAATTTCCACATTCCATTACCCAATCCCATCGAACATTTCATTATATCCAGGGAAAAAAAGAACAGTTTACTTTTACGTAGACATGCAAAACTTAACCATGGATATTTTGTAGAGACGGAACAACAAGGAAAGCATTAATTACCTTTTTATGATTTGGTGCTGATATGGCATTTTGACAAAGTGTAAATATTAGATAAAATTTTTAATACGGGAAAAAGGGAGATAATTTTTAGCATAATTGTTTTATAGAAACAAAATGTATTACTAATTCAGGAAAGAATATTTCCTTTCTAAACTTGCTGATGCAAATAATATAGCTTTTTTAGTCCATTTAATGAGCTCAAATTCACATCCAAAACTTTTGATAATGATCAAACAAAAGCCTTTGAGTTAAATTGGGCTATTGGGTGTCATTTCATTTGCCAAAAAAAAAAAAAAAAAAAAAAAGTATATAATGCATACACTACCTGTTTTCTGAAGAGTTAAAATTATCGTTTTAGATAGGCGCTTCTACAAAGTTAGTGGACAAATACCAAATACAATGAGTGAATAAGAATTATGCTGTGACCGTGTGAAATATTGTTATATGCGGGTTAATTCCATTGTCAAAGTGGTAGAACATGAAAATGTATATTATGTCGACCGAGTTTAGGCCTGTCCCAGTTGATACCTCACAGCAGAGCTTCTATTGTAGCCAGAACTCAGATTTTTTTACCTTCTTGTTGTCCCGGGTGAATAGACTAAAAATAAACACACAATTGTTAACACTGAACAAAGGGACATGGCAAAAAAATTTCTTTGAAAATCGCAGAAGTCAGTGCAATTTCGTTCTTCTTCTGATTCTGATTCTTCTGGTTGTGACCAAACTTTACAACAGCTCAAACTGTTAGATGAATTTTGACCATACTTTAGCACTATTATTATCAGCTTGATAAGTTGGGGTGCCTTTGTATTTTTTAATGAGTACGAGGATCCATACTCCTCATAAGTGATTTTGAAAATTAGCCAGGTTACTAATAAAAACGAGTCAGCTAATTTCGGATATTCGGATTTTCAAGGAGGGACTTTGATATATTATTATTATTAAGATATGAGGGTTGAACTATTGAAACTGCATAATTAGAAATAAGTAAAATTTACTTATTTGTAATGAAATTGCTCGCTTGTTAAAGCTGTAATTGAATTGCATGCTGACAAAACTCAAGGCATGTTTCTAAGTCAGAGTTAGAAAACGACTTTCATTTTAAAATAGTGTCTAAAAACAACAAGGTGCTTGGCTGGTTTCGAACCCCATACCTTCTGATCCAGATTTAGTCAACCAGAAAGATTTATAAAATCTTATGTTTGCCGCCAAGCTGCCATGTTTTATTTTGTAGGGGTACTTGTTCATCATATACTAAATTGATATTATTGGGATAATCTACTATAGGCAATTAGTAATTGGCAGATTACAGTTTTTCAGAATTAATCTCAATTTAGTGAAGTCGGTACAAAATAACTCAAACACAACAAAAGAGATTATTATTAAAACTCTTACTATTAAAAATTAAACTTTAACGTGAGAGAAAAATGTTAGTTCTTTAAATATTTTAACCAAAACTAGATTTAGCTCTTTTGAATATTTTTTTACTATGTTTTAAAGCACATTTTATCTTTTAAAATAAATTAGAAAACGTAAGAAAAACTATAAGGTACTTTTATATCACTGATCAATTGTGTCATAATTCTATATTTATATAGTCTTCTAAAAATCAGACCAACTTTATTAAGTTAATAGATTTAATTTGTGATTTGATCTAATTTAAGCAATTTTAGAGTAAAATATGAATTCAAAAGCTAAACACACGTTATTTGTAATGATTGGTGAAATTAAAGTGTTCATTTTAAAACCCAAAAAAAAAAAAAAAAAATTATTGGAAAGTTCTAATCAAAAACTAGATACGACACCTTAAAAAAATTCAATAAAGTTTCATCTGAAACCCAACCAATCTCATGCCTGCAAACGACAAGGAGGAATTTGAGCTGAAGAAAATGAATGGTGGACGGTTGCAGACGACACTTATGGATCGAAGCTTCGAACAAGAAACAAAGAACTCCTTTCCAGATACCTATTCCACCCTTTCCTTACCGTAGTACCAAAGAAAACTTTAGAGGTGGGGGGCTGATGGAGAGAGGGGGATGGGGAGGGGGGGGGGTCTCTTGGTCGACACGCAAGATTAGGGGATCGATCTTGCTCCCCTTTCTCTTAACGAACGTCCCATCGACGTAGTTTGGCTGAGTTCGAAAATTCTGGGACAAATCTCATCTTAAAAAAGAATCTATGTCTCATGTGGGTGAAGCATTGTTGAAATTTGAATTGTTACATTGAAGGAGATTGGTTCTAGAAGTATAGAAATTTGCGTGTTAAATTAGATTTTAGAAAGTGGTATTTTATTAAAAACGTAGAAGTAAATTTATTCGTAATTATAATCAAATAGAAAGGGCGAAAAGAACAAAACCAAAATACTACTTAAAATTTTAAATTGTATATAAATAAATCAATAAAATAAAACACAAAACAGGCAAATGCCCATTTTAATAATTTTGTTTGATATAAAACATATAGTGGCGTGTTCAAAAAGTGTCCAATATAATTTTTCAGGAAAAAATACATTTTAGCTTTCAATTACCTTATATATAATACAGGGTAGTGATAGTACCGAATTCGATAAAAAAAAATGCATTTTTATATGTTTTGGAATGTGCCGAGTTAAAAAAAAGTGGTATTGAAAAAATTTCTGTTTATGTGACTTAAGTGGTAAGTATAGCCTTGAACGGATTGACCGATGTTCATCTTTTGTATACGGATTAGTTGTGAACATGGGATCTATTATTAAGATTTTAGTCAAAAAAGCGCACGCTCATAAGGAAGATGCCATTGAAAATATTATGTTCTGAGAAAATGGCTCTAACGATTTTGATCAAAATCGTTGTGGTAATGCTTTTTAAGTTGCTCTAAACATCCCAACTTCCGAAAATTCTGTAGAAATGTGATAAAGGCGTAAACAATTAAAAAACGATTGTCTTTAACACAGTGTTCTCTATCCTTGAGCATCACCCACCAATAACTGTTTTTCTTTTGTTTTTTCACTTATGAGAAATGATAATATAGTTGTCGAAAAACATACTGCCATGTTTGCTAATTTGGAGGTTTTTTTTTAATGCAATAATTATCACTAAGAATATCGCCAAGCGTGTCATTTCTCTTTGTTAATGAAAATGGAAACATACCGTTTTTTTTTTTTTTTTTTTTTTTTTTTTTTTTTTTTTTTTTTTTTTGTGAAGAAGAATTGAGAACAGACACTACACTGCATGGAAAAAAAACTTTTGGTAAAAATTCATTACTAGAACACTAGAGTCAAAATTCGCTAAGAGCATAAATCTTTTTTTGAGGTAAGTGGGGGTGTCTAAAGACCTGAAATTTTGCATGTGAATATCTTTTAGCAATAAGAACGAAATGAGGAATGGGGAGAGGAGGGATGCACCTTAAAAATTCGAAAAAAGTTTTTTTTTTCAATGGTATAACAGACAGTCATAATAATTTAAAGCGATACACTAATTTTAATACAATATACAGAATATTCAACTAACAACTTTACAATTTTGGTAACCATAGACAATAACGGTAAAAAGTTGAAAAAATATTTTGTTATAAAAACTAAAAAAAGACTTTAAATAACTATTGGTATGTTTTTTAACTATACAATGGAACCAATCAAAGTTTCGGAACTCCTTTTCCCGTAATGTACTTTCAATCTCAAAAATAAATATCTTGAAATAAAGGCTTGTACTAAATAGTTTTGTATATCTCTAGGAAGAACACGAAATACTGCAATCGCCATAAGAAAATCGAAAAAATGGAAAGTGTCTTGTACTTAAGAGGAGCATATTTAATCATTTTTTTAATTAATTATTTTTTAATTTATGGAGCAACTCAGTCGAGAAAATTAGAAAATATCCTTTCTTTTAATTTAAAACTTCAAAATTGTTATGAAATTAATAATAACATAAAAAACTTTATACTTGATATTATTTGCGCAAAAAATAAACGCGACTAAACAATGTGTCCACTGAATTTTCTTCACAAAGAATGTCGAAATCAGAAACGAGCCCTGCCAAATTACTTCCAACTCATGTTCAACACAACGTCTTTAAGCTTCTTATTTTCCTTTGTGGTAATTCAAATTGCATTATTTGCTAATTACTGGTCTTTGTCGTTTAAACTAGCGGCGTGCATAGCAATTCATTTTTGGAATATTAAATTTTTACTGTAATGTCAAAATTACGAACGAGAGCATTTTGAATAAAATAAAGCACCTAATATAGCACACCACCAAGAAAATTAGAACGCAAAAGATATTAGCTTTTAATACCATTTGGAAGTAATTTGGCTAGGCGATGTCTGTTTTTAACATTTTTTGTACTGACAACTTAGCTGGGATTTTTACCATCCAAGTATTTTATTTTTTGTTTAGATATTCACTTCTTTTTGTGAGATTTGTTTATTTTTTTATTAGATTCCGATTCGAAATCAATATACGAAAAATTTCCGAAGTTTTTCCGATATTCCGATGAGATGGTAACGGGTTGTCATCGAGAAACAAACTCGAGTTCTTACATTCAAAAGAGTCCTCTGTTTCAACCACTTTAGATGGTGGCACTCAAAAATATTTCTTCATGAAGAAAAGTTGTTTTAGAGTAGATGATTTTCACTTTCTAAAGTTTTTGTTAGGACTTTACGAGAAATAACAAAGCATTAAAAAAATATTTACCAAGGTTTGTAGTAGCAAGGAATGTTAGCATATTGAGCCATATTTTGAGAGATTTGATGCGGCTGTTTGGTCGCATAGCTTCCTTAATGCTGAGGTAGAAAAATAAGAAGAACCTGAAGGGGTGTGGGGGACTCTGATGGGCATAAAATCTTAGAAATATATATAAATAAAAATACTATAGCTTCATCGCTTTAAAAAATCATTTTTTTCTGAATCGAACGACACCAACATTATACTTCTATGTTGATTAACATATTTAATATAAACAAATAAAGTTTTGAAATCACTAATCAGCGGTTGGATTATTAACTTTGAACCCATTTTTCTCATTGTTGATTCTTTTCCTTCATGTTTTATGCAGTTCAAATTGTTATTTCTTCTGAACCATTTGGAAAAACATTTTCAAATTTGCTACAATATATTTTCAAATACCTTACTTTAATTTGTCTTTGTGGATTAGTGCTAGGCAAATAAAATTTGAACACAGTTCTTAAAAAAGTGAACTAGTGAAATTATTATTTTTTTTTCCAGTAATTTTTCTTTTGGTAAATAATAAAAATTTGAACAGAGTGTTTGCTAAATAGTTTTATTTTATAAATAAATAGTGTGTTTATTTATATGCCTAATTTTTCCTCAATAAATAATTTTTTGACAAATATTAAAACTAAGGAACGTCATTTTATGCATATTTTTAATTTTTTTTAAATATTGTTTTCAAAAATTCGATTACGTGAAAATGTTATTATACTTTATATACAATTATATAAAAAAAATCATAATTCAATCTACAAAATTAAAGAAAAGAAATGTGACCCAGCACCCCTTAAAAAGTTGAAAAAATAGTCCTATTCGCAAATTTTTTTTCCAACTTGAATTTCACCTATTGTAAGGATGCTATGTTAATTTCTCTTCAATTTC
Source organism: Linyphia triangularis (assembly GCA_963978545.1). Classification (NCBI taxonomy): domain Eukaryota; kingdom Metazoa; phylum Arthropoda; class Arachnida; order Araneae; family Linyphiidae; genus Linyphia; species Linyphia triangularis. The sequence goes on along the minus strand of OZ021731.1, from coordinate 30,871,415 downwards.
AACCATCTTTACAGCTGTAACAAAAGTTTTCTAATGGTTTCAAATATAAAACATGAATTCTCTCAAAACCGTTTATTATCACATCGGGCATTTGATTTAACAGAGCAGAATCGATAGAGTATTGACACTTATCGGTGTGTTTGGTACGGTAAGGTGAAACGCTGCCGCGTCGTTAGATACATGGGGAAAGAAAAAAAAAAATACAGTATTAGATCTATGGCTAAGCTAAATAACTGACAATAACCCTAATGCTACTAACATTTCAGAAGAAAAGAATCCGTGACTTTCAGAGAAACATTTACAATTCCGTGACTGGCCACTGGGACCAGAACATTTTAGGAGCTGGTCGTGAAGGCGTCTAAAAACGGCAAGTTACAAGACGTGACGTCGATTTCTCGTTTCGTACGAGGTCTTTCGAGATATGTTCCATTTCTACTACTCTTTTTACGATGCTGAAACACGTGGGCAATTTGGAAAAGGATATCGTAACAGATTTGAATCCCTTGGGATGAAATGGTGGGAATTGTGGGATTATGTTTAAATCCGATTTGAAACTGTCGAAACAATTGAAAAATACTGTTTGAAATGAGTAAACAAATTAATATTAGGAGATGATTGGAACAAGAGCTAAGTTTTATTAGTTACAAATGATATATATATATATATATATATATATATATATATATATATATATATATATATATATATATATATATATTCCACTCACATGTTCATATACAAAGTTAAATGTTTAATACTTTTTAAGTTAACATCAAATTTTATAAGTTGAATTTATTGTTTTAATTCATAAAACTACAAGTACATTTTTCGGGAAAATATTACGTAGAGTTTATTTCTTTTGCTGTTAAAAAAATAAAATGTCATAATTCGGTTAATCGTCTGAACCTTTTTTTTTGTTGCTATTAATAAAGATTAACATCACATTTAAATTAGTAAATATCCAGATAATTTGGCATTAAACTGTTTACTTGAGGCATTATTGTTGTTACAGAAAGAGGTTATTCGTAATATAACGTACAAAAGTAATTTAAAGGTCCATCATTTTCCTTTCTAAAAAGAATGTAACTTTTTACTATAGAACAATTATGCGTTTTAAAACGTAGAAAAGTTTATATCCAGAACTCTCCTCACAAAAGAACATATAATAGAGTTCTTATAGAATCAAGTTCAGTTAAATGTAAGAAAACAGTTTTTAAATACGCCATACTTCTATGTGATCAAATATGGTATTTCTTAAAAAAAAATTAGTGAATACAATACAATAAAAAAGTGTTTTTAAAGTTGGAAATATTATCCATATTTACAATCGCTTAAAGAAAACAAAATATTGTTAACAAAACATAACATGCAGCATAACGTTAGGAAATAATTTTATATTCATTATAATTTAATTAAAACAAATATAATATAGTTTGTACAAATAAAATAAAAGTGGTGAAATTAGAATGGAAATAACAATTTATTTGATCATCCACTAGCTTATTATTAGAATTTTCATTATATAGCATCCCTTAAGAACACTTTCCACACGCATAATCAAAATAGAATATAAATAACCTTTGAAATTGTAGGGAAACTATTTGATTCCTCGTAATTATGTGTCTGCAGATTAAGAAGTTTAATTTTATGCATCAATTATCATTAATTTCGGCTTCACAATATTACCATTAAATCAAGTAGGTTTCACAACAGATGCTTTCATATTAATTATCATTGAAATTAAGTCAATCGCTTCTTAAATTCAAGAGTTAACGAATTACAACGAGCTGAAATGAGAGGAAGTTTTATTAAATGGGGTTTCAGAGGTAAAGTTTCAACTTCATTTAGAAGTGGACGGATTATGTGTAAAAGCAAATATATATTTGCCCTGATAGCTATATAATTTGAATATGTATTTGGATGTATTGAATTGAATTTACCTTAGAATGTTTATTTTAAGGGGACTTGGTATCCCTTGTTTTCACAAAAAATAATAAAATTATCAATTATCTATTTTTTCCATGTTTATAATCTTTGAAACCTTCTTCTTATTCTGGCAAGTTTTTGAGCTGATCCAATAACGGCAAATGCAGAAAAACAAAATTTTTAAGGAGAATTTAGCATTGCTGCAATAGCTTCTTCAATATTTTGAACACATTTTTCTCAATTCGTGATTTTTGAAATTCCCATCTTACTCAAAATGCTAAACTTCAGAAAATATGAATGAAATGACGAATTTTGTTTGTGTCATTCTTGATATCTATTTAAAAAAAAATATCCATGGATTTTGGAATAAAATATAAACTTTTTAAAAAAAATTTAAATGTTGAAAAATACCCGTTTTTAAGCTTTTTTACTACCCATAGGTACAATAATTATTGTTTTTCTCGAAAACTATTTTATTTATTCTAAATCCGATGCCTAAAAAGTTAAAGTATATTACTAGGAAAACTTTTTTAAAAAAATCGGGAAAAAATATAGAAAAATGAAAAGGAAGATAAAAATTGAAACTTTATGAAATTAAAATTTTTTTTGAAAATTTTGAAAATTTCGAGCACCAAGTGAACTTTTTTTGATGAAATTTATGAAAAAACGATCGTTGATGAGGTATGTCAAGGAAAGAGAACTCTGTGTTAAAGGCATTCGTTTTTCAACTTTGTACGCTATTAAAACATTTCTACGGGAATTCCGGTGGTGGAGATGTTTAGAACACCTTAAGGCATTATCACAGCAATTTTGAACAAAATCGCTTGAGCCGTTTTTTAGCAATTACTGAAAAACATGATTTTTTTGCAATGGCAACTACCCTAGCGTATGCGTGATTTTGACGTAAACCTTAGGTCCTTGTGTCATCACCAACCCTCACACCAAATTTGAGCCGACCAAACGGTATAGTGGTTAGGGTGCTATCTTCTAGACCGCGAGGTTGCGGGTTCGAGTCCCGTGTTAGGCATGGGTGTTTGTAAATGTATGTTGGCTTGTCTAATGACGAATGTTTCGATGCAATATAGCCCTCGTGTTGCTGACGGCGCCAGATAATCAATCTGAATACCACCAACCAACACCAAATTTGAACATCGTCGGTCAATTTGTTTGGATGTTATGCTGACCACGTGCACACAGACACACACACACACATTTTTTCTAGATAATTTTTTTGAGATCAGGATGTTCCAAAACGTAGTTAAAAAAAAAAACACGATTTTTTTTTTTTTGACCGAATACTATACTTTCATTACCCTATGTATTACATATAGGTAATTGAAAGTAATAAGTATATTTTTAAATTTCTTTTATTTATTTCTAACAAATTAGTGTATCTTAGGAAAAGTATTATAAAATTTTAATTAATAAATAAACGCAAATTAATGATTTGGTGACGGAGATGAATTTAATTCTGTGGGAACAACTGTAATCCACTAAACTAGAAGTCTATTAGTATAAGATAATAGATGTGTGTGAATGTTAAGTTATCTATGGTCAAGGGGTAAATAATGATATGTAAGGGAAATAATGGCGCTGTGCTAAGAGATATATTTTATTTATTTATTTATTTTCCCCAAAATGGAAAATGGTAAGTTGCAAAAGTATTACTTAGGTAACATCGCATTACTTCAAGAAAAATATAACGCATTTTATCTTCAAAATTAATTAAAATACAACTCATTATTAACTGGTGCATCACTTCAAAAGGCTATGTGAAGAGAGTAATTAAGGTCCTACAACCAAATTGATTATTTTAATTTACAGATTTTATATTTATAAAAACAAATTTTATAAATCTTATGGCTCATTTTTTCTAGGCAAGTACGTTTGAAAGCAAATACTTTCAATCAAAAGAAAGTTTTAATCAAAGTCCTTAAATAGAATGCATCAGATTAGATAACATAACAATGCTATCACAAAAAGGGGTTTTACTTATTTATAAAAAAAGATAGTCAACTCAATTTTAAACTTGTTTTCATTCGGTTTAATTCAAAGGCATAATGAAATTTTTTGCTAACAAGCGATTTAACCTGGTGAGCTCTTTTGCAGAATATTTTTCATCAGATACTGTAAACAATTTAAAATTCTACCACTTTTTAAATAAATTACTTATAAATATAAAATTATCATTTTATTACTTTCTTATATTCTTACTTTATTTTGACTTTAGTTTTGTATATTATACTGATGCTCTACCTCTAATAATTAAAGAGAGAAACCACACGCCAACTTTTTGGTATAGTTTCATCAAATTTTAAATTTGTTTTGAAAATGACAAAAATAGTTAGATATTACATTAAATATGTAAATCCACAAGCTAACAAAATAAAAAAATTTATATCATGTTGTGAATCTAATTTAAGTTTAATTTTTTTTCATCTTAAATTCTGTTTTTTAGAATAAATTCTAGATAAATTGCATTCAATCATGTGAAATAAATCTCCTAAATTATATTCGTACTATAAATTAATGTAATGATAAAAATGTGCTCTAAGTAATAATACATTTCATAGAAATATAATAATATGTAATTTATATTTTGTTGCACCTAATTTAAAAAAAAAAATTAAACAGTAACTGGGCCATGCTTTTAAATAGAGATTAAGCTTTTCTGACCTTAATTATCATCTGATAATCACACAATAAGTTTTTATTAAACTGTAAGTCACGGTAACGTAAACTTAAATTGATGGTATTTACATTTATGAGACTTTATTTTGATTTTGGCATTATTAGTATTAATAAAATAAATTAATAATTTTTTATGTCCTGAGCGCCAAGTTGCCCATTAAAACTGGAGTAAATGGTTCACTTGTACTAAAGCTCATATTAACAAGAATATATAGATGTTGGAGACCAAAGCCAGATTAAATACCTTTATATTATAAAAAACACTCTAATAAATTTAAATGTTAAAATTTTTAAGCTAAAATCAATTCAAGAGCATCGCTCACTATGATTACGTCGAGGTTTGTGTACACATTCAACATAATATACATACAACTAATTTCTTTGTGAAACATAAAACTTAATGTTACTTTAAAAAAAAAAAAGTAAACAAAAATAAAGAATTTTGCTAGTTAAATGTTCTCAGAGATATATGGATTGAGAATGTGAGTCTCAAAATAAAGGAGGAAATAATCTCTGATACAATTAACAAAATGAAGAGTTCAAACTAAAAACATAGGGACCACCTTTTTAGGTATTCCATAAATGCATTCATTCTTTAATATGGAAAACAAAACTCTTTTAGGAATAATTTTGGTTCTTTAATTCCCCCCCAATGACTAATTTATAGCCCAGTAACCCTGTAAAAGAAAAAGCGTACAGGGTAACTGGACTACTATCATAAAATCAAGTTTTTCAGATTACATATTCAAATCAAAGCATAACATATTTAATTATACCCTGTTTGGTAAAGCGAAATTAATAAACTAAATATGACAAAAACATTTACCTTGAAGCTTGAAAAAACATCACTTTTGTTATATTCTTTTATAGTAATTGTGATACTTCTACAATACTTCCAACTATTAAACATTAAAATACAAAATACTATCATGGTTTTGTTAAGTATAGCCTTTGGTCTAGTTACTCCTGGGTTCACTTACCCCTAGCGACCTTATTTCTATATTATTAATTATTTTCTAGAAGTTATGGTTTGGTTTGTACGCTTAACGACCTATATATGTGCACAATAATGGATAATCATGCCGGGACCTACAGTTTAACGTGGATTCCGAACCACAACTAGCATCCATGCCTTACCCGGGATTCGAACCCTAGACCTTTGGCATGCGAGGCCAGAGCATTAGCCCCACAGCCATCAGGTCGGCCTAAAAGTTAAGATTTCATGTTTCAAACCTTTTTTTAACTTCATTAAATTATCGAATTTCACTTTGGTTTGCTACAGAAATATTTTTCGATTCTAAAGGTTTCCAGAAGACAGTTAAGCCATGTCAAAAATAACTACTAATCGGCGTTAGTTAAAAAAAAAAATATTCAAATAACTAAAACGAATTTATTAAAACAACTTTACCTTTAATAAGCTATAAACTTTTAATGTATTCACATCAACAGAATTTTTACTCTTTTACAATAAAATATTTTGATATTACTTATTTACTCGTTGTTTATTAAACACATTTTATTCACAAAAGTTGATTCTATAGTGACATTTAAATGATTACTTTTTCACATTAAGTTAAACATAAACGGATTTCATTATGCTCTTCCACCATTTAAAGCAAAACAGTACCAGTTACAAAACTTTTATTCAACTTTAAAAGAAACATTTTTGATAGAAACGCAAAACGACATTAATAATCTAATGAAACTCAACGAACTTAAATGAGATTGCACAACATTTCTTTTTGAATGGTTTATGTAGTTCATTTCAAAGAAGAAATAAAACTTTCATACAAAACTCAAGTGAATGAAGTAAAATTGGATTTCCGGTGAATTTAATTCGATCAAATTTTCTAGCATGTCATTTAGTTCTTGACGAAATTCCATTCCTTTTTTGGAAAAGGCAATCTTGAAACATCATCTTTTGAGAGCTTGAGCTCCCATCAGTTGCATAAAAATGCATTAAATCAACTGAGCATTCATATTGCAGCACACTAACGTCATTTTTTCTCGGTAGAAAATTTATAGAGATACAAGAGGAAGGAAATATGTTGCTTTTTCTCTTATTAATATCCTCTATAAATTACATATAAAACTCATAAGATACTTATTATTTATGATTGATCGACATGTTTCTACTCGTAAAGAATAAATAGTAGATTTAGTAGTGACTTTTAATGAAAACATAACACAACGACCTTTACTAATTCAACAAGAGTTCGATGACAAAATACGAGTTTCTCATTTTTAATAAGTATTCTATATATTCATACAAAAAGCATGAAAATATTATTAGTACCATGTATACAAGGTATCCGGGCTGTTTGGTTTGTACGCTCAATGAACTATACTTGTGCACAATAACGGCTAATCGGGCCGGGATTTACAGCTTTTAACACAATGAACATCCATGACTGAATTGGGATTCGAACCCGGCACCTTTGGCATGCTAAGCCAGAGCGTTAACCACACAGCGACAGGGTTGTCGTGAGAACAAAATTTTCCCTGGTACGTAAGCTTCCCGATCCCAACTGAAGCTTGGGGTTTTTTAATAATAAAATGCAAATTTATAATAATTTACATAACTTATGAGATAAAAAAGGTAAATATTCTTAATTTGCGTATTTATTTGCTGATTTATTTATATTACAATACATGCATAACTACCTATGAGTTATTATTAATTAGTTATTAATAAAAAATCTTTAAAAAGTTCAGATACACCGTACCGGCGCAAACTATACTTCACCTCAGCACAGCCATCCGGGATGAAAATATTCAAAGTAATAGCTTATTATTTCGGAGTTACCCATTAGAACAGAGTAGATTACTTCTCTGTGGATTGAAAATCGTATTATTAATATTTTATTATTATTTTTTTTTTTAAAGAAGAAGAAAGGGATACAATCAAAGTTAATGTATGGTTAGGAATTCATGCAAAAGGCATCATTCGTATATTTTTCTTCGTGGAGCGCCCTGTTACGGATAAAATTCAGCTTTAGTTTGGGATTCAATAAATCTGTTGTGCATAAACAAAAAAAATTATACTGTGGATGAGTTAAAGAAGTGTATCATTCAAGCAAATAACTCTCGATATGCTACTAAACAATGGACAATTCCAGCATTTTTTAACAATTTTTTTATTCTGTTCTAAATGTTTCGAAAAGGCTATAAACAGAAAAATTTCTGCTCACTAGGCTTTTTTTTTAAAATTATTATTATTATTATTATTATTATTTTTTTAATTTCAACCAAAGTTGTGTTAGTTTGGTGGAAAAAGTTACACATTCGGTTCGAAACAAAAGTTAGTCACTTGGCTTGAAACACAGCAGCGAAAACCAGTTTTGCAAGTTTCTCGGCAAAAGGGCCGTATTTAAGAGTATGCCTCCTATAGGTTAAAGTCCATTTGCTGCCCACTCTACAGCTCATATTGCTTAATACATTTGTTTTATACAACAAAAGGATAGAGTTCAGTAGTGTTTTCATCTTTTTTAAACATAAAGTTCATTTAGTTTAGATAAAACTACAATTTTAATGGTTTACATTATCTCTATGTCTAACTCACTCATTCACTCATCCCTAATTCTCCCACTTCCCACATCGTCAAAACTCTGAAAATTGGTATAAATGTCAACAATGGTAAACATAGAAAAAGTAAGCTATTCCGATCTCGATTAACCCATTTTAAGGGGTGAAAAAGGGGTTAAATGTTCCAAACGAGGGATATTCGAATGTCCCACTTCCCACTTGGTCACAACTCTGAAAATTAGTACAAATGTCAGCAAAGATAAACATAGAAGAAGTAAGCTATTTCGTTCTCTATTAACTAACTTTAAAGAGTCGAAAAGGGGTTAAACGTTCCAAACAAGGGATATCCGAATGACCCACTTCCAGTGTTGTCACAATTTTGATATTTGGTGCAAATATTAAGAAGGGCAAATATAGCTAAAATTAGTTATTTCAAAATGTCAAAAATGTATAATATTCAAAAATGTCGATTAATGAATTTTTAAGGGATGAACAGTCGACGTAACATTGAAACCAATACGAGTAATATCTTAATACCTCACTTCCAATACAGTTACATCTTTGAAATTTAAATATTAAGAGTAAACATAAACACATTAAACTATTGCAATCCCGATTAACTAACTAAAAAGGGTCCAAAGGGTTCAAAGGTAAAAAGGGTTCAAACGTCTTAAAAGTGGGATATTCAAATGTCTCATTTCCAATATATTCTCAATTGTGAATTTCAGGAAAATGTCAACTAAGGAAAGTTCATATTTTGATGAATCAATTTATTGGGATAGAAATGGGAGCAAACGTCTCAAAAGTAGAATACATGAATGTCTTTTGATTGCTAAAATGCACATGGCATAATTTAGTAGGGCAGCACGGGTATTCAGCTTGTAAATTATATAATCAAATTAGTTATTTACATGTTTTTTTTTACTTGTTTTAGGATTTGTTAAAAAATGAAATGGATTTCGAACTTATTTAATGAATTTGTTCTTGGAGATCAGTCATCACTATTTTAAACATATTTTAAATTTTAATGCTAATGACTATCATTTGCATAATTGAAGAACTGTGTTCAATTTGAATTAAGTTATCCTATACGGAGAAATGAAATTACACAAAATATAGTTAGTTACTGATTTATTTATTGAAAAATATACAAACTTCTCTAAAACAACTCACCCCACGTAATCCTTATGTTCAAATTTACGTAGTTTTCTTATGAGATTTCTTAATGGCAAACTCGTTAATAATGTCCTCATATGAAAGTGTTTTTGTTGTATTTTCCTCAATACAAAGCAAGGAAAGTGAGTTGAACCTTATTTCCGAAGTACTATTTAGAAGATAGTTCTTAACTCTTCTAAGGCAGAAAAAACAGAATTCTCCCGCGCAATCTTTTCTTCCATTGGCAAACTATTAGTTTCAAAAAACAAATCTAGGTTTTTGTTTGTTTAAGATCCCGTTCTTGTTTTTGAAGTTTCAGTTTTGTTCGTTTTTTGCATTTAGCGCCATTGAGTCTTTTCCTACCGTTACTCATAGAAGCTAGTAGGGTTGGTTGGTTGTTTTCAGATTATCTGTCGCCGTCAGCAACACGAGGGCTATAATGCACCGAAACATTCGCAATTAGACAAGCCAACATACATTTACAAACACTTATGCCTAACACGGGACTTGAATCCGCAACCTCGCGGTCTAGAAGCTAGCACGCTAACCACTATACCGTTTGGTCGGCAGTAGCTAGTAGAAAGTAGACTATTTGTTAAATACTGTACGTTATGTATTGGAATACTCTAAACTATAAGGCAAAATCGTAACAAACAACAGGAACACGCCTCGCTCAACACAATCATCAACGATCCCGTTGTGCACACCGATAGACATGAATGACAGCGTCAGACACAGATAAACTAGACTGACACTACACTACTGACAGAGGAGCCACTGGGCCTTCCACCAAAAGTGTTGCCAGATTGGCTACAGTGTTGTCGAATCGAATCGCTACGCTTGTGCCAGTTTTATCAAACCAAATTAGATTGTACAACAAGAAAGTAATAATAGAAGATTACATTCTGTGAATGTGTATTATGTTATAGTTTTAGAAAGTAGGTTATGTAGAAGGACTAAAACATATTTTTAAGTAACGCGTATTCTTAAATTCGTACGGAAAATTTTATTAACGTCTGAAAAACTTCATTTTAACTTTTGAATAAATTGTCAAACTGCCACCCCCTGAAAATTTGCCGCTCTTAGCTCAAGCCTACTTAGCCTATTTAGAAATACGGCCCTGCTCGCAAATCCGGTTCGGGATGTAGCAATTGTCTACCAAACACACACCAAGAAATTTGGCAGAATCCTCACGATAACCAGAGGAACGGAAGGATGTTGTGACATCACAGCTATAGCGGATTTTCTTTTCTTTATATTTTTAACGAATTTTGTTTGAATATTTGGAATCAGAAAGAAATTCTTCATAAATATACACTAATTTCACTCGTTTTTAAAAAATGCGGGATTGTCCATTGGAGAGAACTGAATTACTGATTATATGTTTGTCGTGCTGGAAAAGATGCACACATCGAAATCTATTGATATTAAAACTTGATGAGATTGTTCTTTCTGTTCAAATATTATTATTATTATTATTTTTTTTTTCATTCTAATGGGTAGTTCCATAGAAATCAGCTATAACGTTTGGCTACAATCGTATATTTGTGTACTGTTAATTCTTTAACAAACATAATTGGTTACCTTTTTTTTTTTAATTCTGAGTTTAAAAATCCATTTCTTTTTTACATTTGTTAGAGAGTATATGATTAAAATCATTTCATAAAAAAAATTCATATTTTGGCATTTGTTAATTAAGCTTTAGTTAATTAATTAGTACCTTTTTAAAACAATGATATATCAAATTTTAATTTACTTAGAAACGCAATTCCACTTGGAAATCATTCGTCATACTGTTCTTAATGTTTTGAAACTCAATAAAGTTTCTATCATAAAATAGCTTTTTTTAATATATATAATTTATTTTGTGTGACAACATGAAAAAAATCAGTATTTTCAATGAATTCTAAGCTTTAAAAATCACTAAAAAATCAATTTCTCAACCAACTTTATATAATTGAGTTTCAAAACATCCAACATATTATGTAGATTACTATGATATAAAATATATTATAATTGAACATTTTGTTGTTGAATTATCAATGTTTGAATAAAGCTTGACATAATCAAAATACAGTTCGTCAGAAAACAGGTTTGAAGTTTGACAAGGGTAGTACCTAACAGTGGTAGTACCCACCTATAATTGGTCGTAACTTAAAACGTATTAAGGATATTTTCAAAAGTTTGTTAAAAAGTTTATTTATTGTTTAAAAGCTTATTGTTAAAGCTTATTGTTAAAGTTTATTGTTAAAAGGTAAAGTATTAGAGAATATTATAATATAATAACAAAAAAATGAATATTCTGATCAATTTTCGTGAATTGTAGGGTATATATACTTTAACTAAATTGAAAATGATTGAAATACTACCAAAGCAATCTAATTTACATGGAGAAAGCTATAATCAATACACTGTAGCATACATTTTGATGAACAGTCATTCGAACGAAACGCAAAAGTCGAAAAATACCAAATTACGAAAACACTTAATTTCTTTTAACTTTCAATTCATTGAATAACAAAAAGATCCTAAAACCAATCAGATAAGAATCAAAGTTTATATAAAAAAAAAAAAAAAAAAAAAAAAAAAAAACCTACAATCGTATTATCGAAATTTTACTGAACCCAATCACCTGCTGTTTAGCGAAAATTATTTCATTATCAAAATGCAAGAGCAGCAATTATCAACCTTACCTGATACTTTAAGACTCGTTATCATTATTTTAATTCTATCTACAAAAGACATTAAAATTAATATAAAAAACAATATTGAAAGAAATAATCCTACAAAAAAAAAAATGAGCCAACGAAAGTGATAGAACTGAATAAAAAAAGCAAACAATAGAACAGTTTGAAGTTTGAAGATGAATTGATTGTGGCACTTAAAGCCTAGGCATTTTTTATTTTCTCAAGAAAAAAAAACTTTTCTCATTGGCGCTACAGATGCTAAGGTACTACAAAGTAAGGGCATATCTTTAGCCAAGAAAATTCATCATTCTACTTTGCCTAGGGGAGCTTTTTTTTTTCTTCTTGTTGTTCTCGCTAGGAGGGAGATGGTTAAGTTAGCTATCAAGCATAATTTTTCTCGACAGTTTTCGTAGGTGGATTGTGAACTTTTAGACTCGTATTTCTTTAGTCAAGATTATTTTTTTGCGATGGGTACAAAAGGAATATGAATTTATACTTTGGCAAATTTTTTTTTATTTTAAAAGAGAGCGAGTGAAGTTTTGAATAGGAAGTAGAAGTGTTTATTTGAAACTGTTTTTGTCACCAAAAAATTTAATATCTGATAAAGATAGCTATACAGTTAAAAAAAAATCCATTGTTATAAAATTTGGTGAGTGTTTGTGTTGTGATGAGATGGTTTGAAATTAAATTGAGTTTTATTTTAATTTATATTAATACACAATGTTATTTTTAACCTAATATTATTTTATAACAGATTTTATAATTTTAGGAGACTCATAATAAATTAAGAATGGGATTTCGGGGGATTTATTTCATGCTGGTTGCTAGTTTACGGTATT